>JARYHS010008075.1:28742044-29368475 GCA_031002005.1 Vandiemenella viatica
TCAACCAATGGTCTGATCAAAGTTTTGTAACCCAATTCCCTAGCTTCTCTGGTACATACTTCACAATTTCCTGAGAATTTATTCCAAATTTTGTAGTTTCCTCATTATCACAGGATGATAGACCCTAGTTGTCTCACTAAACCAGTAACTCAATTTCTCTGCAATTTTAAAATCATCGGTGACTTCAACTCTGTTCTTATATACAATAATCTGAGTACCTTCTCTTCCCCTCAGTTTTCTAATATAGCCACAGTAACTTCTAGATGTATTGTTCAGTAGTCCTCCAGTACCAATAATATTCTTCAATAATACACTCTTTGCTCTTATTAATTACTTGTTTAGTTGTTTTAAGTATTCCCTACTGCCTTCCTATCTCTCAACTCTGTTGTGTTCCCGTCTCATTAACTTCTTTAACCTTCTCACCTCCCTATCGTAGTATGTAGGTATTGTACTTCTCTTTATTTTCTGCTTTGGAATAAACATTTCCTCACCCTTTTTAATTATCACCTTAAACTCTTCCCATTTCACATCCACTGTACTTGTACCATCCTTCCATTTGCTGAACCCTTCCCTGAAATATCTTTTCAATTCTAAAATCTGTGTCTTTTTACAATTATACCTATTTTCCTTCTATTTTGGTCACTGGTTGCTGAATCCCCTAATATCCATCAGTGCTGCACTGTGATCACTTATTGTTTCAGTCACTTGATACCCTACAAGATTTTTCATATGGTTTTATTAGAAAGATATCCAACAGGTTTGGTCCCATCATATTTTTCTCCACCAATTGTGTAAATCTTGCAAATCTCTGTATTCCTTGTGTTATTTATCTTATTTCCTACCCAGTTCACACCTGATAAATTTAAATTCCCTCCAATAATAACCATTCTACACTCACCTCTGAACTGTGAATGTGAATTTAGTTTCTCTCCAAGAATCTCATCTCCATCATTCATTCTTCCACTAAGGAACTATAGAATTAAAGTAATCTTTGCTAACCAGTATGAATACCACTCCACCAATTGCTCCTCTGCATTACACTCTGTACACTTCAGGGAAAACCTCATTGACTAGGACTCCTTTTAACTAAGACTCTACCCCAATAATCACTTGTGGTTCATCTATCTCTATTAAGATTGCAAATTCTATCACTTTGTTAATTATACTTCTACAATTCACCAATAAACCCTTATTTTTCTTTAGCTTTGTGGTATTTTCAGTATTAACCTTTGCCCTTACAGTTGTACCCAATTCCGTTATTATTTCAATAGCTTCATATGTTTCTTTCCCATTTGTGTTTTTTCCCATAGTGCATCTACAACCAGTATCCCATTGATCACTTATTTTCAACCCCTCACCAGCAGCCCCTAACCTAAAAAAGGCACAGTCCTGACCCCATCATAACTAGTAGTGGGCTCCCTTACAGCTTAGCTAACAACTCAGAAATTACCCCCTCCTCCTTCTACTTAGACGTAGGCCATGCCAACTAAAACCCCACCTACGAATGGTGTTCATAGGCACAACCACCAAAACAGAACTAATGCCTCTTCCAAGTAAAATCTTTGTTTCCATGTTTACCCACCTCACAGAGTAGTTCAACAGTGGCCAATCGTGGCGACTTCGGACCTGCACAAGTTCCACCCTGGTATATTTTGCCCCCTTCACCACTTCCCTCAGGTTACTCTTTATTGTAACTCACATTTCTATCAGTATTATTTCCCACACTTCCCACTATCACTAATCTATCATCCTTAATGAAACTCCAACAAAACAAACCTAAATCCTCTAATACCTGACCTAATGTTACATTGGGTTTCAAAAAGCTTATGACCTGGTAGCCTGTGCCTAAATGATCCAGCAGAAGAGGCTCTGTACCTTTCCCATGGCTATTAACTAGCAGCAGAACCTTTTACTTCCTATTTTTTCCTTCTCTACCTATATTCCTACAGGCCCTCTGCACCTTACCTATTCCTACAGCTACATGAGGCTCTTCTCTATATGACTCTGGTAACAGGTCAAACCTATTTCTCCCCACAATTTCTGTACTCTAACTTTTTCATCCTGTTAACCATATTTCCCCTTTGACCTATCAGTTCCCATCCATCCTTCTCACCCCGCCCCCCTTTTCTCACTAAACCCATCATCTCTACTTTCTGCCTCCACAAGCACAGCACCAAAAGGCACAGCCTTCACAGGCACTTACACTAATGATAAACCTCTTAACAACCATTGTGAATTCATCATTACTGTCTCGGCTGAACATAAAACTTTTGAAGTCATTAAAGTCAAACTTACGACAGCTCTTAAATCTTTTGGAACTTGCATAAGCAATATGATCTTATGCCAAACCTTGCAAAAACTGAAGTATCCACATTTCTCCTGCATAATAAGCGTGCTAAGGAAAAGCTAAACATGATCTAGAATGGAACAGTTTTGCAATAACCCTAAATACTTCCTTACAACTCTTGACACGGGTTTCACTTTGAAAAACCTTTTTCACAATGTCTTGAACGTATCTACACATTATTATAACTTACTCAAGCCAATAATAACAAGCTGGGGAGCTAAGCTAAGAGTCTTGCACCGTTCTGCTTTAGCACTAAGCTTCTCCATAGCAGATTACACCTGTATTGTGTGGCAATAATTACGATATGCTTAAGACGGACAATAATGTGCTCCATAAAACACTCAGACTCTTCAAAATATGCCCAAGACCATCACACAAGGCAAAAATCGAGATGTTCGCTTCATTGCCCCTACAGTAGGGGCAAGTAGGAAAGTAGTTACTAATACCACAAGGCTCAGAACAGAATAAGACACGATACCAGACTCTACACGATTATGCACCAGTGTCATAGAAATCTAAATCCTCATCAAGCTTCTTCCATACCTCAATACCACTGAAAGTAATACCAAGCAGTGAAAGAATACCAGCCTGTAAGAACAGAGTAGTATAAACACAGTCTGGATCAAACCGAAAAAGGGTCTGCCACCTGGCTCTAAACAATCGGAGCCCATCTGAAATAATTGAACAGACTTCCGAATCAGTGTTGGCTGCTGCAGAGACACTTTCGGTTAATGGGGCTACCTGGGAGAGCAAACAGATTTTACTGTGTTCTGGCAGTGAGACCCTAACACTGGCACAGTTATGATCACAACTCCTAATCGATGTATTCAAATCAGACCTCCTCATAGCCAGAGACAAAGCCATCCTATTAATTAAAAAAATAGTTAATATTCGATGTTATCATTGACAAGAGAAGGAAGAGGTAAAATAGTAAGGAAGTAGAAGGGTGGGAGGGAATAATTCATGGTCTATTTTGAAGATTGGCCATCAGTTACCAAAAGTGGTGTAATAAAACATTTGGATAAAATGATCAATGAAGCAGACAGTGTATTCAAGACAATATTCCGTTGAGATAAGATAGATGGTCACGCACATATTCAACATGGAGATTTTAAAACAAAACGGCAGATTAGCAAACCAAAGATACCAACACATCACGAGTCTTACAGAACTGATGAACCTATAGATTTTATGAATATAAAGTCTGTTGTAACTAAGACCAATCTGTAAATTTAAAGATTTAAAGGCTGAACTTCATGAATAGGATGATGTTAAAGTCTAAAATCTATGTTGCTGGTTGATTATTGGGACTGAATTTCATGCACCACGTTTTATCACAATATGAAGATTAAGCATTTATAATAAACTAATTACCAATTTGCACAAAAATCTTATTTTCTACTTGTAATGAAGTAAAGTTGATCAACCTTTGAACTTCTAAAATCAGTAAAAAAAGAGAGAGAGAGAGAGAAAGAAAAGAAAAGAAAAAAAAGGCATATTTGACATTCTGAAGTACAAATTTTAAATATAATAGTATTCAGATTTAGAGCAACGAGACAGATCATGAGTTAATTCTTACCTCTACTACTGTAAAATCATAATTTATCTGTAATAACAATATGGCTTTGTATTCAATGAACTTTCCTAAAAATTCATAAAATAGTTTATTGTTTATAAAATATTGTCATATATTGTGAATATGATTTCTTTGTCTGTTTACAGAGTCAACTTTTAAATTGAAATCAGATTCTTTTACGGTATTTTGAATATCTTCCCCATCACACAGTAATAGTATCTTCCTTACAAGACTCAAATTAACTGTCATGCCTCCTCACATTCTAGCCTGCAGATTCCAGTGAATCAGCAACTGCTTCACAGCTAGAACTATCAGTGTCACATCATTTGAACTTAACAGATGCAAACCAGTATACCACAAATCCAACATCCCTCTGGTCTTTATATACAATAATACCTTTCCCTTTCTTCTAAAACAATCTTCTTTCCAGCTGCATCAATCAATTCCCAACGGTATTTCTTCAGTCATACATCATCTATTACAGAGTGAGCACTCTCTAAATATAAAAGGTCAATCAAAAGACTATTTGTCAAGTTCTTTTTTTTTTTAATCACTGCTACTCTCCCATCTATAGTTATAGGTATACTTTTTGTTTTCCTGTTCAAATTTATATTGCCTTTTGGGATTGTTTTCTGTTCCATCAATATTATTTCATATTTATTAAATAATAAATTTTCATGTAAGTATTATACTGACTTTGTAGAATACTCCAAGGTGCCATTTTCATCAGGGTGAAGTTCAAATTCTTGATCCGGTTCAGCACTTACATCATCAAATGACATATTCGGCCTATTTTTATATCTGTAAAATAAAAAATAGCAATGTTACTGCACGTGAGGTATTCAAAGAGATTTTGTAAATGAACATGGGCTTGTAAGACAGAGAAGTATTCATTTCTATTGGCCTAAAAGATTTCAAAAGATACTGTCAGTGAAGTTGATTTGGGGTTTAAGTCTTATTTATATCAAGATCATTAGAACTGGATCACCACAGATTTTGGTATCTGCTAATATTAATTGTGTAATGAAATTAGAAAAATATACTCTATCATAATGGTACTATAATTCTAACTGGCTTGTGTAAAGTTAGGACAAGAAAATAAAATTTAAGACAAGGATATTTCAGAAAAGGAAGATATGAATGATCCTGTGTTCTAGCTGACAGTTGAGTAATTTAATTGTGGTGGAGCATATGCTCTGTGACAATTTCCCTACACACGAATTTTTTCCATTTCTTGTTTCTTATCTTAAATTCTTTGAGTGAAATGTTTCCACCCATTTACTTTTCTCCTTCACGAATTTTAATTTTTCATTTGATAATTAACAGATACACAATGAAGGAGAACATTGATGACTGGAATAAAACTAAGCAAAATCAAAGCATGTACAAATCCAGATGAGCCAAATGCAGTGGAGAAGAATTGGGATGGAGTTAAAGTGAGGTTAGAATAAGATTACCATTCTACAAAAAATTTCTCCATACTGGAATTTTAGGTGGTAACAAACTAAATGATACTCTCCCAGCATTTCCATGTCTTGAAATATAAGACTGATTGAGTGGTAGACATACAACTGGGAGATATTAAAACAATAAATATATTTTTTTTTCATATCTGCTAATTTTCTATATGTGGTACAGTTTTAAAGCCAACTGTTCAAGTAACTGCATTTCTCCATCCCCCACCCCCCTTTTTTCTAAGCAGTGATGCATTTTTTTTTTTTAACTGTAATCAGAGAGGTTTTCACTTTATGTCCCAGTAGACTTCAATGTCCCAGTAGATTTCAATCTACTATGTTCTGCAGTTCAATGAAATTTGCTGCTTATGACATTACATTTTAATATTAGCTATTATGAAGGCAACTACAATGTACTGTCCCAAATGCTCGTTTTTTTGCAAAATTTTAGATATTAAAGTAGAATTCAGCATAACCCTTCATACAATATAAGTTGAAGTTAGTATTCCTGGGAAAAGAAACTGGCATGAGCAAAGAACAATCAACCTACAAAATACATATTCAACCTATGAGTTATTACCTGGATTATCTCTTATTTTCTTGAAAATTTGTTTGTTATTAACATAATTAACAAACAAAAAATCTTAAAGATAGTGCAAGTAGTCAAATGAAATCGACGTAATTTCAAACACAATTAAAAAAACAAAAACAAAAAATCTGGCAAACTTGCTTCTTCATCTGTCATAATATTAAGGTTTTCCTCTAAATGGTAACAAGGATGTGAGGAATGATGATTCAGTTAATATTATGATGAACAATTATTAACAACTGCAATAAGATTTTTCAAAAAGGTTATGTACTAAACAATTAACATTTTGATTCTCTCTTCAACTTTCTCCATACATGATTGTACCGAGCAAGTACTAAAACAAAAAATGGAGATTTTCCTGGCACAATAATAGTCATGGGTGTGCAGCTGGATGGCGTCAAAAAAAAAGTAAATGATTCAATAATATTCTGTCATCTTCTTAAGGTATCTGCTGTTTGAGAGATTCAAAAGTACACTGACAGTCAGCAGAAAGATATGTTTATATAAAGTCCACAGTCACCATACACCAAATGGGCAACGTGACTGTACGCAGTAAGCTCTGTTGTTCCGCGCAATTCTGCTATTGCTGGTTTCATTACCGCTATTGGCCTTAAAATTGTTGCACTCCTGTTTGAGGATTGAAAGCACCAGTTTCCATGTGACACTCAGACGAAATGTATTTCTGTTAATAGTATTGCCATGAAGTCTTATTTCAATAGCTTCCTTAATTACCATCTACAAAAAGTAAGGAATAAGGGCCAGCACCTTCACATTTGAGAAGTATTTTTATGGCCACTGTCAATGACATATTCTGAGACCACAGACTTCTCTAGTTGTAACAGGTGTAGGCTGTGCTTATGTTTGATACAACAGGTCTCAATACTATGGATGGTCTGCCCGATGTAGAATTTTCCTGTCACAGGATATTCTTATCCCAGGTCATCTTTTATGGGATGAAGCCAAACACAAATTTTTACAGGCAGGAGGAAGCTATTCATGATGAACCAATATCCTACCTAGCTTTGCAGAACAATCTCCTTCATGCAAGACCAAAGCCAAAGACTTTGGCAGGTCTCCTTGCTTCAATGGTTGTTTTCTTTTCTTCACCTGATGAACCCTCTTTATTTGATGTTTGGAGTAGCTGTTCTACCCGAGTGTTAGTCAGAGATGGTGTAGTTCTGCCTGCAGGCTACCTGCATCACAAATTTCTCTTGCCCTATATACAAAAGAATATAACACACCACTCTTCCGAGTGGGATGGTGGTAGCTGCTAAAGTCAGGTCATCAACTACAATGTATCCAGGGAAGGGTAGCAGCCATTTTCCTCTATATCCATGGCGCAACAAATGTACGGGTGAATTCCATTAAGTTTTCCAGCAGTTTGTTTAGTATCTATGTTTACAAAAAGTCGTTAAAGAGGGGTGATTCGGCGCATATAATTCAGAAAGTAAATAGTACTCACTAAATCTTAATAATAAAGCAACTTTCAATTCAAAAATAAACTGACATTGTAAAGAAATGTAAAAATCTAAAGGTCAAAATTTTAACGCTAATGTCTTTTGTTGCATTCATTTTCACAGTTAACCCTTTCCTCCCTGACGGTACTTGTAAGTACCACTGTATTTACCACCATATAATTCAACAATACCAGTGTCCACTGCATTGTTAAGCCTGTTGATGTATTGTTGTATGATTAAGTCAGACAATGACAACATTTATTTTTAAATTCTGCGTGAAATTGCCGAGAAATTAATTTTCTAAGTTGGGGCTTGGCAGCATACTGACCAGAGTAACAAGTGGTACATTACAATGAATTTTTTGATGATAATTTACTTAGTAAGTGTCAATTTCTGTTATTACCTTTTTAGTTTGAACATTTAACCATATATTTTTTACCTATAAAATATGTTTTTCTAGTTTCTTTACTAAATAATCTAGAAAAACCAACGTGGACTTGTAAGTACTGTCAGGGAGTTATGGGTAGTTTTATACAGATTATTGGTCAATAGATTTAGCAAGTATACAATTGGTTTTATCATTGTTTTAGCTATTTTTAAATTGATATTTTTATGAAATACGCTCTGATTGAAACTCTTCTCTTAGAAGTTTATAATTTATCAGCTCTTCTCTTAGAAGTTTATAATTTATCAAGGCAAAAATGAAGAAATGACTGGAATGTTCTCAGATTAGTCATTAGGTCAAAGAGTGGTCTTAGAATTGACTGGAAAAATGGAGCAATGACGATGTTATCTAATATTATCATTATTTTTCATCAGTTTCATTATTAAAAAACTGAAACATCTTTTGTTTGTGGGAGAATCAGACCCGACTGCAAGGGACTTTCTAACAATCTGCTAATGGAAAACTAAAAAGAGGATATTGTGACAATGAATTTACAAACCTAGGTATTTGCTACTGGAAATGGAAGGATTAAAAGGTCATACATTTAGTATCAAATTTTCATGGCAGAGGTCAAACTCCACTACACTGGTTGGGGTCAATGGCAACTTCAACAGATGGGCCCTCTCTCGGGTTGTATTGGTGACCTGGTGGATCTTGGACCAGAGGGCCTCTTTGGCCGGTCATCGGGGGCACCTCCGGCAGTAGGTCCCATAGCATTTTTCCCATCCTGCCACCCTGTTGTTACACCACTAGTTATATGCAAAGAAAAAGATGGATTGAAGTCGACAATTTCATGCTCAGGACTCAGGAGTCGTCAAGGACTACAATACCTTCATGTGTGGGGTTGATACTGCTGATCAGCTGATGACTTTGTGCAATGCTGACAGAAGATTACCGAAATCATGGTAAAGATTGTTTTTGGGAATTCTGGATGTTGTATTTGTCAATGCCTATAACATAAATGGTCCGATATTTGAAAAAAGTCTGTAAAAAAGTTTAGAAGATCCTTTGCACAAGGTATGATGACTATGAAGGATATCAGTAAGAAGAAAAGGTCATCTATATATATTTCACCAAGCCCTCAGCCATTCAAACAACACAAGTCATATTATTCCACAATGAGAGATGTAAGATTGGGAAACAGAAGTATACAGTATCCCTAAATTGTAAAAATCAGATGATGTGAAGTATGTAGAATGAAGAAGATACAGTCTAAACATCATTCCAAATGTTGCACTGCAATGTCTTTTGTGTCTGAATGAGCAAAAAGAATTGTTTTTTTTTTTTTTTGAATATCATGAGGCAAACATTTCATACCAATATGAACATAATTGATTTCAATTGCTATTTCTGTACATCCTGTGATACACAAAGTCCCTGACGGTACTTATAAGTACTGGCTTAGTAATTAGCACTTAGAGTTCAGAAAAAAAAAATTGAAAAAAATATGTGTGTTTAATTTCAAGTAACTTTATACAAATATATAATTGAAATTATAAATTTCCCTTTATTTCCAATAGCCGGTAGGAAAGGGTTAAAGCTCTTAAAGACAAGAATTTTCATGAATGGTTTGTAAAGGATAAGAATTTTATCATGGGAATACACCATGTGATTGAATGGTGCGATCGAGGGAAAAAATTTCAGATTAAAAAAAAAATCAGTTAATTAAAAGAGCTAATCTAAATTTAAATATCACAAAATGTTGTCAGCATAGGCAGACACTGTAAGACGACAAGCTTATGCCGGGGGTTAGCATAAACACTTGGTCTCAGCTATAACAGTGTGTAGCCTTGGATGCTACAGTTCTGGCTTAGATAGAATGATAATGGTCGCCACATAGATTTTAACCCAAAAAATATGGGAAGGTAAAGTTCAATAAATAGTTCATTGCCATTTGAATGACTATATTCTTCCAATTTAACAAAACCAAAAACAGTACAGGCAATCAGACAAATTTTCCGAAAACAGTTTTGCAGATTCGACCAACCATTCGAGCATGACCAAACCTGACGCCCCCACAGTTACTTAACTACATGAGGTTTTACATGATTTTAACCACGACTTTCAAATGCAACCATAATCGCGCAAGTTTGTAATTTTCTGCGCCACGAGCCCAACCCAGCTACGCCCTACATAACTTGTAACATACTCCGAGACTGCCACTGTTAGTCTGGGGAGAGGGTAGATTCTGGAAGGGGTATTTATAGGATCGAAGCTACGTGAGCCATGAGAAGAACCTTTCCCTGACTTTCCCACGAAACTTATACGATAACTGATCAGTTTTTGACGAATATTTCTCAATACCATTTGATCATGACACCAAAATAATCCTAGCTCTCTGAAATTTTGGTAGTTGCTAGATTTTATTACAAATGTCAAATTAAGTCATTATAAAATTTTTCGTAACTTTAATAGTTTTGCCAGAAAAGAGTCATTAAGATGTGATTGCCATAACTTTTGAAATATCGCTCCTATCAAGCTGAAACAAATTTAATAGGCTATTTGACAATATTAAAAAAATATTATAAATTGAACTCATTCTCATAGATTAATGCTTCAGGAAGCTAATTTTATCAAATTTGAAAAGAAAAGTGGATTATTTTTAATAAAAAAGCGATATAAAAATTATACTTTTCTTACCTCTGGTCACGTGACAGAAAATGCTCTAGGATTGGTGGTCGCTTGAGTGACGTCACACGTCTGTAAACGCTGCGGCTTGGAATGGAGCGTATCCTATTATCCAAGTTTTCAACTATTTTTATTGTTTGTTGCTGGTATTTTATTATTATTAATGAAATTTCATTTTGAATACAAAATCGAGAACATTATGTAAAAGCTTACAGCGGAAAAATAACGAAAATAGACGCCTTATTTGTGGGGCTGGCTATAGAAGAAAAAACACCTTTTAATCTACTGAGCTTAAAAATGTAACAGCTTCTATTTGAGAGTCATTTATATTTAAACTGAAAGTTAGAGATTGATTGTTTCGCGTTAGCAAACCATAAGTCGAAAAATTCTGTACGCGAAATTTGTGCAGTCATGCTGAAAATAAATAAAAGTTGTATGGGTGTCGCAAATATGCGCAAACAAATTAAGGTATTTCTTGTAGCTAATAAGCAGCTCTTTCAAATAAATATAGTAAGAGATCGGTATAATCTGGTATAATGAACTAAAACTCAACATGAAATTGGCTCAGTAGTTTCTTTTTTTTAATTAAAAATAATCTCGTTCTGTTTTAATGATGCTATTGTATCACGGAAAAATCATGCGTAAACTTACCTTGAAGCTCGCCAAAAGCAATAGCAACACACAAATCACTACTAACACGCAGAAATACAGCGTAATCATCGACCAAACTCAATGGATTAACGCGGCCGACTGAAGCGCTTGTTCGGTGGATCACAAGAAGCCCATTGTTCAAACTATTTTTTCTATTGTTAGGCGTGAATTCGTTGAAAATAAACCTTTGTTCCGAGTAGCATGGTTCATCTACTTTGAATATAAATAACTATTTTGCCTGCTAGACAATTATCAAAACTGACTTTTGTCCCTCTAGATTTAGAAAATACCACACTGTGCGGCGTCCTCCCGGATGCGAGGCCAGAGCGTTAACCGCTCTCTCACCATGCTCGGAACAACTGGATGTTGTGGGCCATTTTTCTTAATTGCAGATTAAAGATTATGGATAAATAATATTTTTTGTCAATAAAACTGAATTTGTTTGTTTATTCATTTACCTACCTCGTTTCACTTCATCTCCCATGAAGAAACTGTGAAGTGTTCACTATTAACATAAAGAGAAGCAATTAAGAAGTAGTGTCAGGATAGCTGCGTGATTGAAGAGTGGTAATGGAATTCAGAACGTCCTACGTTCGAAGATCCTTGGTTGGGATAATATTTTTTGTGTGAATTTTTTTCGGTATTTGTTTGCTGTTTTTTGCACTAACATGCTTTTATTCGAAGAATTCATAATAGTTGCTAAGCGTCATGCAAGTGTTGGAAACAAATTGCTACCATACATGAAAAGTTTTTATTTTTAAACTTACCAGGGAGAGAATATCATGCAAAAAATACAGGTGCACGGCCGAGAACAATGGAATTTATTTTAGAAGTGACATCACATGTAGAAATTTCATGCTAATCTTGCAACAGTTCCGGAACGCGTTGTACTTTTCGTTGGAATTTTTACCTGACGATACAACTGTAGGTTACCTTCCTGACATAACTGCATCTATTAGGCGATATTTACTTTTAATGTGCAAGTCATTTTCATTTAAAAAAAACTTTTTTTCGGTGTGCAAGTAACGTCCAATTTCCTTTTTGAAATCTTCTTTGGTTGTTTCAAATTGTTGTAATTCGCTTGTTATCCAAAAATTTGTGAAGCCTTAAGAAAAAAGAAAAGAAAAATTAAATTGATTTTCTGGTGGATTTTCGGGAAAAAATTATTATGCAATGCAACCAACAGCAACTAGTATCCAAACAAAATGACAAAAGAAAACCAACTGAAAATATTCCGAAGCGAGGATCGAACCTCAGGACCAACCCTAATAATTCTCGCCTTAAACAACGTATTACATTTACTCTACGAAATTGTGGTGTAAATGAGATTCACAGAAAATCGTAAGTGACTTTGTTGCAATATCAAATTGAAGTTGTTACATTTTTAAGCTCCACAGAATAAAACTCAGTGGTTGTTTCTATAGCTAGGCCCACAAATAAGGCGTCTACTTTCAATATTTTTCCACTGTAGGCTTTTCCAAATTGTTTTCGATTTTATATTCAAAACGAACCTTCATTAATAACAAGAAACAACCAGCAACAAACAATAAAAAATAGTTGAAAACTTGGGTAATAGGAAACACTCCATTCCCAGCGACAGCGTTTGCAGGCGGGTGATGTCACGACTGCCGTTGCACGCGCCAGGCAGCAAATGAGCGTTTTGGCGGGCTTTTAAATTCTTTAAATTTTAACTTTGAATTTTTCGCAAAATAATGCACTTTTGTCAAAAATCTCTTCACTCCGTGAATAAGGTGTACCAATAAACAATTTAAAACCATTTTCAAGAAGTAGTCAAATACCCTATTCTATTCTCCTATTGCTCATCTATCATCTGATATCAAATAAAGTATTTTACCTAATTTTGAAAGTGGTATAAAACTCGAAAACAAAATTTGACTACTTGAAATATTCAGAATATAGACTTGAAAATAACTTCAAACAAATTTCCAGATTGAAAAACTGGTTACTGTAAAAATTTGGAATCTCTAAGTATATTCCCTGATTTATTATGAATTTTGTAAATATCTCTCCTCCCGAATGCCATATGATATTGAACCATCTCGTCCAAGCGTTTCTCGTGCCAAAACCTATTTTACTTCATTACAATCAAATGCTTTAATATCTTGAAATAAAACTTTTTCAAAACCCTCCATATTTAATTAAACTTTACTCTGAACATATTTTCTTTTCATGAATTACTGAATGTGACCGAAATATTTAACTTTTACATGAAGCACATGTCTTGCTATACCAAATTATATCCAAAAAACGATCTTTAAAATGCACGAAACTTTCTAAAATTTAAATATGTTGTTTAAACCAAAATTACGCTACTTTATATCTAATGCTTGACTTCTTAATCGTTTTCTAATGACTGAATACTTCGATTTTAGAGTTGAAAATTACGTGACAAAATTCTAAACCGGCAAATCACTTTTAAACATCTTTAAGCTCTAAGTAAGATCTTCTAACAACAAACTTACTCATCTTCTGGCTATTTATTTACCTAAACATCTTCTGAACTAAAGAAATATATTGATTTAGCAAAGTTATATGAAAGTCAAATACTACCAATCCAAATCTGAGGTTAAGTTTCTTAACAGCTGTTTAAATGAATCACTGTTCATACTTGAATTAATGCTTATGTAGGACATATTACTGGGAATTATTATCAATATTAACTGTAAAAATTACTTTAAAATGATGGCACCATATACTTCAACTGAACTCGCTATCTTAGAAACTAATTTCGCTATGTGAAATTCTAAGATGTGTTACAACACATTCTGACCAAAATTTGAGTCTGTAGGTAAATCCTAAGTACGCTTTTAGTAAGATAAATAAAATGAAAATTTTAAATAAAATAGTGGAAAGGCAAAATTAGGTTCAGAATATAGAAAAATTCAGAGATCAAGAATGTAATAACAGTTTTGTGAAACTTTGAGATTTGTGGGGAAAAAGTAAAATTATCTATTATATCCTGATTATTAGACTGTTTTAAATTCCCTCATCAAAAGCCAACATCATAGTGATATCAACAGTAAGAAATAGAATAAAATAATTTTTTTTTTAAAAATAACATAAAAACTGCCTTAAAAAAAAGAACACTAAAAATTTTAAAATAATTTTATACCTTTCTTAGAAGAAAGTAAATTTAAATTGACAATATTTTACATTACTGTTATCGAAATTTTTACATTAATTATTTTTGGAGTCGGTGCCAGCTGTCATATCGTGAAGATCAAATTCCTGAATTTTATTTGGTGTTTGAGAAGAAACGGGGAGTTCGAACAAAAATTCAGAATATTTTAAAGCAGGTAGTGAGGCAGATAATTTACTGCGGGAGACAGTTCAGGGTAACAAATTAGTCAGTATTTTAATTTGTGGCTCGGCATCGTTGGTCCTCCAGGCATATCTCTGGCGCTATTGTGTCTGTTGGTAGGCTGCATCATACAGTAAATGCTTTACAGTTCGTACAATATCAGCGTATTGTCTGTATATTTCAGTTATGTTGAAACATGTTTCTAACATTAATTGTAGGTAAGTAGTAACAAGATTTTTATGGATTATTATTATTCATTATTGTTTTCATGTTTTAGTTTTCCTTGCTTTGGAAGGCACCGACTCCAAAAATAATTAATTAATGTAAAAATTTCAAAAACAGTAATGTAAAATATTGTCAATTTAGATTTACTTTCTTCTAAGAAAGGTATAAAATTATTTTAAAAATTTAGTGTGCTTTTTTGAAGGCAGTTTTTATGTTTTTTTTAAACAATTATTTTATTTTTAAATTTTTAGTGGTATTATAGTTATTTTTGAATTTTAAATATGCCACAGCAGTTCTCATTTTGCGACTTCCTGATAGCTCAGTGGCTAAAATGCTTGCTTTAAAAAAAAATTGTCTTTATATAGCCCCAACAACTTCCAGAATGATGTGAATTGAATGCTGTGTCAAGGAATGTCAGTTTACATTTTTGTCCAGGCTGTGTTTCGACCTAATCATAACATCACTTCAAACTGTTGCTAGACAATCAAAAAATGTAACATTTGGTCATTAATTCACACCATATACACAAATCTGTCTCTGGAATATACCTGTTTGTTCCGGCATCACACTGAAAACATAGATTTTTAATCAGTTTTCACAACGAGAAAGCTTTGGGTCCAAATTGAAATATTAGGTACATGTTGAGATATTAGGATACATTTAATATATATGTTATTACTATAAGGTATTTTTTTGTCACAAGCCTGTATCTTCCTTCATACTTAACCGAAATCAATGAATGAGGTGTCATTTTAAATCTTATGGTCTTCACTTTGGTCACATCATATTTTAAGAAATGAGGTTTTCGGAATTCGACCCTTAAAGGGCAAAAATGTCAATATTTCTAAAATGCTGTTATCTGTGTTACGAGTCATTTATCTCCCTGGATACCCATCCGAAATCGTTTTATGAAATATCATTTTAAAGATTAAGATCTCCGCTTTTGTGACGTCATAAATTCAGAAAGAAATTTTTCGGAATTCGACCCTTAAAGGGCAAAAGTATTAATATTTTTGCAATTCGTGTGTCACGAGCGATTTATCTCCCTTAATATCTAACCGATATAGATAAATGAGGTATTAAATTAAAGACTAAAGTCTCCGCCGTGGTAACATTATATTTTAGTAAAGGAATGTTTCGTAATTCGACCCTTTAAGGGCAGAAATGTCAATTTTTCTAAAATGCGTTTTTTGTATCTCGAGTCATTTATCTCCCTCGATATCAAACCAAAATTGATAAATGAAGTAGGATTATAAGGAGTAATGTCTCAGCTTTGTGACATCATATTTTAGGAAAGAATGTTTTTGGAATTCAACCCTTAAAGGGAAAAAGAATAAATTTTTCTATAACGCATTTTTGTGTCAAGAGCGATTTATCTCCCTTAATATTTAACCGACATAGATAAATGAGGTATCATATTAAAGAATGATGTCTCCGCCATGGCAACATTATATTTTGAGAAAGGAATTTTTCGTAATTCGACCATTAAAGGGCAAAAATGTCAATTTTCCTAAAATGCGTTTTTTGTGTCTCGAGCCACATATCTCCCTGGATATCTATCAAAAATCGATAAATCAACTAAGATTATGAGGAATATTGTCTCAGCTTTGGTGACATCATATTTTAAGAAAGAATTTTTTGGAATTCAACCCTTAAAGGGAAAAAGAATAAATGGTTCTACAACGCATTTTTGTGTCACGAGCTATTTATCTCCCTTGGTATCTAACCGATATAGATAAATGAGATATCATATTAAAGACTAAGGTCTCCGTCGTGGTAACATTATATTTTAAGAAAGTCTTTTTTCGTAATTCGAACCTTAAAGGGCAAAAGAATCAATTTTTTTTGCAATGGTTTTTTGTGTCACTAGCGATTTATCTCCTTTAATATCTAACCGATATAGATAAATGAGGTATCATGTAAGCATCTTAGAATTTTACTAAATTCTAGCCTCTCACCTTTAGGCATTAGGGGGAAAGCTTACTCTGTAGGAAAAGATAGTTTTCATTTCGTGTATAGGTTATGGGAGTGAAGCTTTATATAGCATGAAGATACTGTAACCAAACACACTAAATAAACCCTTTTAGGAATAATAAAAGTATTCAAAATTAAATAAAATGCCCTAAATAAATCTTCTATAACAAAAAGAAAACATCAGTTTGGGAGGAAATAGGTTAAATCCCCCAAGTTCAGTTTCAAACAATAGATTTTGCTATAGGTTAACTTCACAGTTTCTAAACCAATTTGAATGCAGTAAAGACTTTTAATAGTTGCTAAATGCCGAATATAAACTTTGAATAATAATAAACAAACTTTAAATCAACTGAAAATTAAATAATCATCAGTAATCCAACTTTGTAATTATAAACTTCTACTTTGGGAGCATTTTGTCATTTTTAAACCGATTTACGAGCAAGAAAGTGACTCAATATTTAATAAACCAACTACACTAATCTTCTGTAATAATATTAACACCTTTTACTAACCTTAAAGATGATAATCCAAAATAATCCAGTTCAGCACACAAGAAATTTCTAATATTTGGTATTTCACTGTTTTTATACACTTTAGAACGGAAGAAAGTAGTTTTAATGAAGTAATAACTCAGTTGAAATATAAATTCACTAAAATTTCGTAGTTTCTGAACGTTTAAATAACTTAAATCAATTTTTTAATACTTCGTTGGATGCACTTCACTTTTGGCAATTTTTATCTCAAAATCCTAGAGAACATTTGAAATCAAAAGTAGATTTCCGGGAAGGCCCAAAAATCTAACATCACATATAATAATTTCAAGTAATTCCACGTAATAGAGCCGATTTTATAGAGATCTTAAAATTTATTTTTCATTGCAGCCATGTGGGCAACTTAGAAATATTTTTCGACCGATCTAAAGTAGATACAGAGATAAGACAACTTTCAGAATACGTAGTTTAATTCAGTGAATCCCTTGGTAATTTTATATTTGCGATAAAAGTAAGAGAAATAAAGTTATAAAATTAAAACTGAAATAGCACTTTGGTTACGTCGTAGTTAAACTTTCCGTGCACCAATTTTAATAAAAATTACACCAATAAACTCAGGAATTTTAGTAAAACACGGTGATAATAATATTATTTGCATAAATTGTGGCGTTAATAAAATGATGAAATAAAGAAGCCTCTAGAACAATAGTAATTCCCCAGAGTAGAGAAATAGTTCACTCCTACGCTAAGATCTTTTAAACCAAACACTTAAAGTTAATCACTAAATATCCATTATTTCACAATTAAATAAGTATAAACACTGGAACACCTAAAGTTTTGCATAATTGGTTAGTTACTGAGATATTTCCGATCTAAATCGTTTAGGTGTTAGCAGAAAGTTGTATTTTGGCTCTGACGTCAGCGAGGTTATAAATCAGAGGACAGGGAGGTGACGGCGTATTTTCCGGGTTTGAACGTTGTACTGACAAGATGTTATAAGCGTGTGCGCTAGTAGGTTGGCAGCTCCAGCTTTGAGTTGGTACTACCGGTTCGGCCATGATGGAATGTTGGCTTTTGGGGCGTGGCACTTGTTTTCTTAATATGAACTTTTAATTTTCATCGGGGTGTTGGTCGGTCTTTACTTCTCTCCACAATCTGTAATTTTGGAACGATTGTCCGATTGGCCTAAGCAACTTAAGAATGCTGTTTGAACTTTGAATTTCATTTTAAATAAACTTGGAGAATTTTGGAAACTGTTTCATTTCTGTGGCTGCTATCATACCTTTTCAATATTTGGGGTCTTCAAATATTGTGGCGACCTGTAGCGTTCTAGTTGTATCCTGGCAACATGGTCTAACTAAATTAAAATTATTCAGCAAGTTTTCATCGGACTGGGAGGTGTGATCAAGAGTGTAAGTTAAGGCACTTAGGCGATACTATACCCCGGTATCGGCCTAGTTCCTTACAATCATACTAAAGACTAAGTTCTCCGCCGTGGTATCATTACATTTTAAGAAAGGAATCTTTTGTAATTCGATCATTAAAGGGCAAAAATGTTAATTTTTCTAAAATTCGATTTCGTGTGTCGAACCATTTATCTTCCTGGATTTTTAACCAAAATCGATAAATTAAGTAGGAGTATGTAGAATAATGACTCAGCTTTGGTTACATCATATTCAACCTCACTATTCATAGCATTTTATTCACGAAATTTTCGCACGGGTCGTCTAGTTTTATGAATATTCTTAAAAATAGCTTAACTGATTTTGACAGGATTTAAAACTGTGGATTTTTGTAAAGAACATTGAAAATTAAAACGGGTGGGGGTAAAGTGGAAGAGGGATAGGGCTTTTGTATACTAAATGTAAACTGTCTTTTCTGATTGATTTAAAGTGTATGTGTGTAAATTTCTATTGATATCAGATAAAAACTGTAGGTATGTATAAAAAAAACAATTTAGGGATGTAGAGGTGAAGAGTAGTTTGATTTCTGTAAAGCTACTGTGGACAGTATTTTTCTCTTTGTTTTAAAGTATACATGAGCAAAGTTCCATTGAAACCAGATAAAAACTGTAGCTTTGTGCAAAGAACATCCGCAAAAATTAAATGGGATAAGGCAGTAAGCGGTTTGGTTTTGTAAACAGAATCTAGAAGTTTCTACTTATTTTTAAGTATGCATGTGCAGTGTTCCATCAAAATCTGATAAAAAACTGTGGTTATATATAAAGAAATTTGGGAATTAGGAGGGGTGGGGGTAGAAGAGAGGAGGGGTTGGACTTCTACAACCAAATTTAAACACAATTGTTCTGTATTTTTTAAAGTATACATGTGCATATTTCCTTCAGTATAGAAACTGTGGTTTGTGTAGATTATGGGGGTGGAAAGGGGGAGAGAGGTTTGGCTTCTCTCAACCAAATGTAGACAGTATTTTTCTGTTTGCTTTGAAGTTGCATGTGCATACTTCCTTCAAAATCAGATAGAAACGGTAGCTTTATATAATGAACATTGACAGTAATGAAAGGGGTAGAAAGGGGGATAGGATTTGTGTTTTTGTGAAAGTAATGTGAGTAGTATTTTTCTTTTTCTATTTGTTTTAAAGTATACAAAGTTCCACCGAAATCAGATTAAAATGTGGGTTTGTACAAAAATTAAGGGATGTAAAAGGGGAGCTAGGCTAGTTTTTGAGTTTTTTGGTCAGAAATCTTCTCCATAAAAAAATACACATATGTGCCACCTTTCATAAAGATTGGGCAAATGGTGTTGACTGTAGCTTCTTAAACAGAAAATTGGCAAAATTCAAGTGGTGGAAACGAGTAGAGAGGTTCAATTTTTCCAAACCAAAAGTTTTCATTATTTTTCTCTTTGTTTTATAACAAATGTTTGTTAAGTTCTAGCTAAACCGGATAAAACTGTGGGTTTGTATAAAAATTAAACAGTTTAATTGGGGATAGGGGGTGGTTTTTTTATTTTTTTGGTCAGAAACGTATTTCCGTGAAAAAATACACATAAGCGCCAACTTTCATGGTAATCGGTCAAACGGTGGTGACTGTAGCTTTTTATAAAGAGCAGTGGCAAATATTAAGGGGGTGGATATGGGGCTAGGGGTTCAGTTTTTCAAACCGAAACTTGATGGTATTTATCTCTTTATTTTCGAATATACATTTCCAAAGTTCCATCCACATCGGATAAGAAATGTAGGTTTCTATATAATAAAAGTGTTTAAAGGGGGAAATGGGGTGTCTTTTTTTAAAAAAAAATTTGATCAGACACCTTCTCCATGAGAAATACATGTATATGCAAACTTGAATGGAGATCAGTTAAATGGTGTCGACTAGCTTTGTATAAAGAACATTGGCAAAAATTAAGGGGGTGGATGGGGGGGGGGGGAGAGGGGTTCAGTTTCTTTCAAACCAAAAGTCGACAGTATTTTTGCCATTATTTTTGTCTATGCATGTCACCAGAGCCATCAAAATCGTATAAAAAATGTGGGTTTGTATAAATATTAAGGGGTGTAAAGGGATAGAAGGGGTGGTTTCTCAATGAAATTCATATGGGACCACTTTGGACGTATACCCTATCCACTAAAATATTTCATTTAAATCGATTCAAAATTGGCAAAGATATCGCTGAACACACACACACACACACACACACAAATACAGACGAATTGAGAACCTCCTCATTTTTTTGAAGTTGGTTAATAAGAAACAAGGATTTGTGAAAAGTAAATGAGCTACCAGAAAATAAAGCATTTTGTTCTAAGGAATATGTATAAATCTCATTTAAAAATGAAACAGGTGTTAGCAATACTGATTTTTTTTAGTTTTAGCTAGACATCAAGTGAGAAACCAGTAAGATGTAATTTCAATTAGCAAAAGATTACACAAAAATTCCAAAAGATAGGGAAATGCGTAACATATTAAATAAAAGAGAAAATTTTAAGAAAACAGCATGTAAGGAGGTATCTTGAACAGTGGTGTAATGTTTGGTAGTTGGATGTGCTTCCAGCGTTATATTTCTTGTTAACCCATACAAGTTCTAGTTACTCTGCCATAGGCTTCAGTAAGCACTCTTCTGTGCCTTATTATTACTTGAGGATTTAACAGAGATGATAGGAGTACTTTAGACTGTGGAAGGAACATACTGGTATAATGACATAAAACATCGAAAATAAAATGGTCTATAGCATATCAAAATTTCAGAAAGATCAGAATAAAAATAAGGGGGGAAAAATTTAGTAATCTTGGGGAAAAGCTACAAATACCACCCCTCCCTATTGTCTTCACTGGTAGTTGCTACCACGGAATCTCCCCGACAGGTTCCGTAGTGAAAATGGATAGGCTCAATGAAACTTAGAAATTTTTTTTAAACATGTGTGACATAGAATCTAAATGATCAACTAAAAGTGCAGACTTGTAATTTTTTGTTTGTTTTAGGTTGTAGGATGTGATCTCCAAGCTCAACATTCAAACAACACAAGTGAACTTCAAAATTCATTTTATCAAGGGCTGAAAACTTGTAACTTCATCTTTTGCAATTGGCAAAGATATCGCTGAACACACACACACACACACACACACACACACACACAAATACAGACGAATTGAGAACCTCCTCATTTTTTTGAAGTTGGTTAATAAGAAACAAGGATTTGTGAAAAGTAAATGAGCTACCAGAAAATAAAGCATTTTGTGTATGTTGATGACCTGCTTTCTTCATTCATCATCATTATCCATAACAGTTTCCAGCCGGGTCGGGTCTGCTTTATGCACAAGCCTCTCCATTTGCTTCTTTCATCCCACCAACTATTCTGTCACCAAGTGAAATGAAGTTTTTAAGAGGTAGAATGGGAGTTACTAAAATGGAAAGAATAAGGAATGAAGTGATTAGACGCACCATAAAAGAGGAACACCTACAGGAAAGGAAAGAGAGGGCCAGACTAAGATGGTATGGAAGAGAATGGAGGCTCAGAGAATGCCAAGAAAAATCCATGAAATTAAGATGCTTGGTAAATGACCCAGAGGAAGACCAAGAGATGGATGGCTGAAAGGAGTGGAGGAGAGTGTACGGAAGAGAGGAGAGGACTGCAACCTGCTTTCTTCATTAAAGGTTCAAAATTTTCTGATGTCCACCTTACGTTCACATGCTGATATCAATTTAGCTTCAAGACTATTTTCAAGAATATGTGCGTTTTCAATTGAAGTGACTTTCTCATTTCTTAAAATGAAATCCTCTCGGGTGTCCATCCGGATGGTGTTGTGTAAACACGACATTTCGACAGCTGGCTCTGCTGTTTTCATCAGATATCTTGCAGCTGTTGCAAGCTGACTGCTGTCACCTCCTTGACTGGCTTGGCCACAAACCGAACCACCTTTATACCTTCATCTGGAAGGCCCGCTCACTATGGTTGATTGAGAGCTCTAGTTTAATACGCGGCCCACTGCAGTCACCAACTGGCGCCATTTGTGCCTTCCCGCCCGGATGTGTTGGATGTCCAAGATGCTGGTTAGTAAGAACGATCAAAGAGTGCCTTTCTGAACATGAACGACATCTAAGTCTGATGCAACTGGAAAAGTCTGCATTAGCCGAGCATGCCTTCGATGAAGAACACAGGATAGAGTTTGACAAAACAGTAGTGCTAGCTAGGGCCGCTTCCTTCTGGGACTCTGTCATAAGGGAGGCGTTGGAGATGAGCAGGCCGTCAAGCTGAAGGTATAAAGGAGGTTCGGTTTATGGCCAAGCCAGTCGAGGAGGTGACAGCAGTCAGCTTGCAACAGCTACAAGATATCTGATGAAGAAGTCGAAACGTTTTTACACAACACCATCCGGCTGGACACCCAAAAGGACTTAATTTTATCAATATGCCGGGAAAGTTTCCACTCACATTTCTCATTTCTTTATATTGAACCAGAACCCGTTATCCATTGTGGGTTAAACTAATACAACAGATTGGCAACTGACTTAGCAAATCATTGCATTCTTCAGTGCATGGTATCAAACAGAATCAAGAACTTTATCAGCAATAATCACACCTCATGGTAAATGTATAAACCCCAATATACATCTAGTCATATCAAATTCATTTAATGTTTCACTACTGTGGAGCCGCAAAATGAAAGTATTATCCACGTAATGGTAAAAACACTTCATGGTTTGGATAAGATTGAAGAATTTGTCAGGCTACTGGCAGACCATGAAAATGTTCTTCCGGTTGGTCTGAATGATGTAAAGCTTAGGAACCTATCTGATGACTCCTCATACAAGCTTTTGAATGAAAATCCAATTGCCACCACCAATAGAAAGACATCTTGTAGCATAATGAGCCCCAAAGAAAAATTAAAGTAGACTGCAGGTTACTCTGAGAAAAGTTTATCATGGGAACAAGATCGTAACAGAGAGAGAGAGAGATGAATAACGTTAGCGTGTGTATGGGTCAATGTTACCCAGCCAGTCATTGCTAAAACTGGACTTTATATTTTCGGATACCTGACTTTTGAATACAGGTTGGGTAAATATGAAAGTTTTTTATTATTCAAATAAAAAAGATTAATTTCATAAATTTGGAGATTCAAGTTCAAAAAGAATTAAATGGGACTTGTATCCATGGTGACCGAAAACACACAAAGAGAGTGAACTATATAAATTATATAAGATACTACACTGTCA
Source organism: Vandiemenella viatica (assembly GCA_031002005.1). NCBI lineage: Eukaryota > Metazoa > Arthropoda > Insecta > Orthoptera > Morabidae > Vandiemenella > Vandiemenella viatica. Next base: position 28,765,869 of record JARYHS010008075.1, read on the forward strand.
AAAATGACGGGTTTCACTGAGTGTTATAGTAATTTATTTCTCTGCAGTTACTTAGCTAAATAAAATTGTTATTTATATAAAATAATTGTTTAAAAAAACATACAAACTGCCTTCAAAAATTGCACTAAAAATTTTAAAATAACTTTAAACCTTGCTTAGGAGAAAGTAAATCTAAATGGGACCATATTTTACATTACTGACATTGAAATTTTTACATTAATTAGTTATCTTTGGAGTTGGTGCCAGCTGTCACATCGTGAAGTTCGAATTACGAAGCTTCTTTTGGTGTTAGAGGTGAAACGGGGAGCACGAACAAAAATTCCCAATATTTTACAGCATGTCCTGAGGTAGATAGTGTTATTGCGGGAGACAGCTTAGGGAAACAAATTAATAGTATTTTAATCTGCGGCTCAGCCTTATCGATCATCCAAGTATATCTCTGGTTCTACAGTATCAGTTGTAGGCTGCATCATGCAGTAAACGATTTATAGTTAGCATCATCATCTGTGTATTTCAGTTTAGTTGAAACATGTTGTTTGTTGGTAAGCAGTAACATGATTTTTTATTTATAATTGTAATTCATTATTGTTTTTATCTTTTAGTTTTTATTGCTTTCGCTGGCACCGACTCCAAAAATAATTAATTAATGTAAAAATTTCAATGGCAGTAATGTAAAATATTGTCCATTTAGATTTACTTTCTCCTAAGCCAGGTATAAAGTTATTTTAAAGTTTTTAGTGATTTTTTTTTAGACGGTTTTTATGTTTTTTTTAAAACAATTATTTTATTTTTAAATTTTTAGTGATATTATAGTTTGTTTTGTATTTTAAATCTGCCGCAGCAGTTCCCATTTTTGGAGTTCAGTTTCTGGTAGCTCAGGGATTAAAGTGCTTGCTTTCAAAGAAGAATTCTGTCTTTATATACCACAACAACTTCCAGAACGGGATGAATTTGGTGTTGTGTTAAGGAATATCAGTTTACATTTTGGTTCAGGCTGTGTTTCGATTGTATCATAACATCTGTTAAAACTGCTGGTCGATAACCAAAACATCAAACATCTGGGCATTAACACTTATCACATACAGAAATCTGTCTCTGGAATATATCCATTTGCTCTGGCATCACGCAGTTTTAATTAGTTTTAACAGCGTGAAAGCTTGGGATCCAAGTTGAAATCTGAAGTACATGATGAGACATTATGACACATATATTTTATAAATATTATGCCATGCCTTAAAAACAGCTTAATTGATTTTGACGGAATTTAAAAATGTGTATTTTTGCAAAGAACATTGGAAATTAAAAGGGGTGAGGGTAAAGGGGAAGAGGGACTGGGCTTTTATATACCAAATGTACATTGCCTTTTCTGATTGATTTAAAGTATACGTGTGTAAATTTCTGTTGATATCAGATAAAACTGTTGGTATGTATAAAAAACAATTAATTGTTGTGGAGACGAAGAGTAGTTTGGTTTTTGTAAAACTAATGTGGGCAGTATTTTTCACTTTGTTTCTCATATACATTAATGATTTGTGCGACATAATAAGGGGAATGGAAAGATTATTTGCCGATGATGCTATTATTTATCGTGAAATCACAACCCAGGACGACTGCGCTTTGTTACAAGACGATATTATGAAAATAATTGCGTGGTGTAAAGATTGGCAGTTGGAGTTAAACGCTAAAAAGTGCCAAGTCATGCGTGTAAGTAAAAAGGTGACACCAATTAGCTTTGAATATACAATTAATGGCACTGTCCTTAGAACGGTAGATTCCGCTAAATACCTAGGGGTAACAATTTGTAATAATTTGTCGTGGAATGAGCATATCAAGAATGTAATTGGGAAAGCAAATCGTATGCTTCGATTTCTAGGTCGTAATTTAAAACAATGCACTCCGGAAGTTAAATCGATTTCGTACAAGTCACTAGTGAGGCCTCACTTGGAATATTGTTGCTCTGTATGGGGTCCCCATCAAAAGGGATTAATGGAGGCATTAGAGATGGTCCAGAGAAGAGCCGCCCGATTCGTGACAGGTATATATAGTTGGAGGGAAAGCGTAAGTGCCATGTTGAAGGAGTTAGGTTGGGAACACCTGGAGCACCGAAGGCGTTGCTCTCGACGGAAGCTAATTGAAAAATTCTCGACTGACGTATTTCGGAATGACAGCAAACAAATATTGCTACCACCAACATTCATATCTCGGAATGACCACGAAAATAAGATAAGAGAAATCAGGGCCAGAACCGATTCATTTCTCTACTCATTTTTTCCACGAGCGATTAGGGAATGGAATAGAATGGATTTACCGGGCGAGTAAACACAAAATCGGACAGGAGTAGCTTCCGATAAAGCACTCCGGCCATCCTGATCTGGGTTTTCCATGGTTTCCCTAGATCACTCCAGGTGAATGCTGGGATGGTTCCTCACAATAGCCTATGGGCGCCACCTGCCATATCCCGTATATCCCTTCCAAACCATTACCCTTCCTGATAGGTGCAATGCACCCTCCGCCAAACACTTTTAGTGAATTGCGGAGTAATTGTAATAGTAAAGTATACATGTGCACATTTCCATCGAAACCAGATAAAAACTGTAGCTTTGTGTAATGAACAATTGCAAAACTTAAATGGGGAAAGGGAGTGAGTGGTAGGATTTTGTGAACAGAATGTAGACACTATGTTTCTCTTTGTTTTTAAGTATACATGTGCAGTGTTCCGTGGAAATCTGATAAAACTGTGGGTATCTATAAAGGAGATTGGAAATTAGGAGAGGTGGGGGGTAGAAGGGAAGAGGGGTTGGGCTTCTGCAACCTAATTTAAACACAATTGTTCTGTATGTTTTAAAGTATACATGTGCAAATTTCCTTCAGAATCGGATAGCAACTGTAGATTAAAGGATGGAAAGGAAGGAGCGGAGTTTGGACTCTCGAAACTAAATGTAGACAGTAGTTTTCTGTTTGTTTTACAGTATACATGTACATACTTCCTTCAAAATCAGAAAGATACGGTAGCTTTGTATAAAGAACATTGACAGTAATTAAACGGGTAGAAAAGGGGGGTAGGGTTTGCGTTTTTGTGAAGGTTATGTGGACAGTATTTTTCCTTTTCTATTTGTTTTAACGTATACGCATGCAAAGATCCACCGAATCTGACTAAAATGTGGGTTTTGAACAAATATTAAGAGAAGGGGAGTTAGGGTAGTTTTTTTAATTTTTTTGGTCAGAATACTTCTACATAAAAAATTACATATTTATGTGCCAACTTTCATAAAGATATGCCAAATGGTGTTGACTGTAGCTTTCTAAAAAGAAATTGACAAAAATCAGGGGGGTGGAAACGGGGAGAGGGGTTTAGTTTTTGCAAACCAAGAATTGGCATTATTTTTCTCTTTGTTTTATAGTAAAAATTTGCTAAGTTCTGTCTAAACCTGATAAAAACTGTGGTTGTGTATAAAAATTAAGTGGTTTAATGGGGAGATGGGGTGGTTTTTAGATCTTTCGGTCAGACATCTTCTTCATGAAAATATACATATAAGCACCAACTTTCATGGTAATTGGTCAAATGATAGTGACTGTGGCTTTTTAAAACGAACATTGACAAAAGTTAATGGGGTTGAAGGAGGGAAAGGGGTTGAGCTTTGGCAAACCAAATGTTGACAGGATTTCTCTCTGTTTTAAAGTATACATGTGCAAAGTTCAATAAAAATCAGGTAAGAAATGTAGGTTTCTTTAAAATTAAGGGGTGTAAATGGGAGAGGGGTGGTTTTTTATTTTTTTTTTGGTCAGATACCTTCTCCGTGAAAAACTACATGTAATTGCCAACTTTAATGGAGATGAGTTAAATGGTGTCGACTGTAGCTTTGAATAAAGAAAATTGACAAAAATTGAGGGGGTGGATAGGGGGAGAGGGGTTCAGTTTTTTAAAACCAAAAGTTGACAGTATTTTTCTCTTTATTTTTGGGTATATATGTCCAAAGTTTCATCGATATCGAATAAAAAATGTGGATTTGTATACAAATTAAGGGGTGGAAGGGGGTAGAAGGGGTGGTTTCTCAATGAAATTCAAATGGGACCCTACCCACTAAAAAAATTTCATTTAAATCGGTTCAAAATTGGCAAAGATATCGCTGAACATACATACAAAAACACGAATTGAGAAACTTCTCCTTTTTTGAAGTCTGTTAAAAATAAAGATCATTGTAATTTTTCATCCTTTGCGCTGTAGCAGAAAGCTTCAGTTGTCAACTTGGTTCAGGCTGCATTTCAGCCTAACCACAATTTCCACTAATATTGCTGATAGAAAAGCAAAGATTAATCACGCTCAAGTTAATACATTCCCTGTATCGCATGCCAGTGTCATCATGCATCGCGAAATAAATTTTATCCCAAATCTTCACAGGTTCTGACACCTTTCTTTCTTAATACCTGTGATGAAGATTGATATTTTAACGGCTGAGACAGCTTACATCGGCTGAAATAATGACCCCAGTGTGAATGAAGGATGCTCAAAATAAATCTTGACAACTGACGCTATGCCACATAATATTTAATTGTGGTTTAGGCAACATATATCGCGATCAATTTGGAACTTCTTTCATTCAAACCATGTAATGATTTTAGTTTAATTAACTGATAATTAATATGCCAATTTAAACGCAATACATACTTTTCTTTCAGTGTTCTGACAATTCATTAATTGCCTAACTAAACAGAATTGTTAGAAAATAAAATTCAGTGTAATTCCTCGTGGCTTGCACTGAAGCAAAAGGTTTCAGTTTCCATCCGGGTCCAGGTTGTATTTCAACCTAACCACACACTATGATAAACTTGCCGCCAGGAGAACAATACATCTATCTCATGCATATTAATACATGAACAGTATCGCGTTTTAGTGGCAATAATGCATCGCAATATAAATTTGATCAAAAATCTTCAAGGGTTTTTACAAATTTCTTTTTTGTTACCTGTGATTCAGATCGGTATTAAAACATTTGAATGGCCGACAGTTGCTGAAATAATAGGCTCGGTAATATCACACAGTGGAAGCAAAGGAAATTAAAATAAATCGTATAAACTTACAATATGCCACGTAATATTTGTTTCAAGTGTAGTGTAAGATGCAAAGATCGGGATCAGTGTGCAACTTTTCCCATTTAAATGAATTAATAATTTCAATAGTGGGACACAGGTTAAATTATTTTGACAGAAAAAAAACTAAAATATTCATGCCATAATGTCAAATGTCAGCTATAATTCTGACCCATGCTAAGTAACAATCTAACCAAAACATTCGCTATATTGATGCTCAAAACACAAAGCTTTTATCTTACATATCTATAGACAAAGAATTTAAGGAAAACTTCTATATATCAAAAGAATATTATGTAAATATTAGCATCTAAAGATTGATATGTCGTTTTAATACAATACATACTTTTATTTTAGTATTCTGTCAGTTAATTTATTTGCAGATGCTTGGAAATGTTATTAAATAACATCCATTACCAACAATAATGATGATGCAAAGCGTGACGCCATTGTGCGACGTCATAGATTGATGTCATGTCGTGACAGGTGACGTCATACATGACAGCTTGCTTATTAACCTAATAGATAATAAAATTCAACCTCATACTGCGAGACCACCAAAGCTTAATGGCTTGCCAAAAATCCACAAAGAACACGTACTTTGAACCCTATATACACCTACATACAACTTGGCCAAGTACCTTGTTAGGCGGAAAGGAAGCTGGGGGTTACAACACTTTTGCCTGAACTATGAACAATTAAGTTCTTGACCTGTGTAGCCTTCTGGTACGTTTAATCTTTAATAAGTCAGCCGCCACGCATTAATATTTTAACCCCTAAATGCGAAGGGTGTATGAAATAAGTTCCCTCAACACAGTTTCAGAATAACACGATACTTATATCCTTGCAAAAGTTCACTCTTACATTGTCGGTACCAGAATTGCGGAAAAGACGTCAAACAACAGTTCCGTTGCAGATTAACAGCTTAAGCACTTTCATACGAGAAGAAAAACTCAGTAAGTCTCCCAATTTTAGTGAGAACTTGACTACAAGGTCAATAAGTACTTAGGCACTCTTCCCGAAGAGAAATTTATTATCATGTAGTACATTATCTTAGATGCCCATTTTAAATTTTTCAGCCAAATCGGGCTCATAGTTTTTTTTTGATTGTGTATCGGTCGGTGATTCGATTCTTGTTTTTGGAGGGAAAATCGCACAGCGAAATCAAAGAGCGCTTGGATGCTGTGTATGGTGACTCTTCTTCGGTTGCGACTGACAAAAATTGGTTTAACGAGTTTCAACGTGGTCGTACGTCGGTTTTCGATGAGCCACGCCCAGCCCTGGAAACGGTTACCATGAAGGATAACGTGACAAAAACCACTGATTGAAGGTGTGCGAGATTGCTGGGACAGTAGGCATCTCAAAAGATTGCGTGGGTCATATCTTGCATGAAATTTTTGGCATGAGAAAGCTGTCGGCACGATGGGTGCTGCGTTTGCTCACTCTGGATGACAATCGCAAAAGTGAGACCACTTCACAGCAGTTTTGACGCTGTTTAAGTGCAATCCGAAGGAGTTTCTGCTTCGTTACGTGATCGTCGATGAAACATGGATCCACTGGTACACACTAGAGACCAAGGAACAGTCAAAACAGTGACTTTACCCAGTGAACGTGCTCCGAAAAAGGCGAAGACTGTCCCATCGGCAGGAAAGGTGATGGCCACCGTTTTCTAGGATTCACAAGGTGTGATCTACACCGACTACCTGGAGAAGTGCAAAACGATCACAGGGCTTTAGTATGCCGAATTATTTCGCCGATTCAACGCCGAATTACAGAAAAAACGGCCCCATTTGGCGAAGAAAAAAAGTGCTTTTCCACCATGACAATGCACACCTCCGCCGTCACCACAGCCAAATTGGTCGAATTGGGCTACGAACTGCTGCCCCATCCACCATATTCTCCAGATTTGGCTCCGTGCGACTTCTTTTTGTTTCCAAACTTGAAGAAGACACTCACCGGGCAGAAATTTGAGTCGAATGAGAAGGTTATCGCCGCCACGGAGGCCTACTTTGCAGATCTTCAGAAAACGTATTTAGCAAACAGGTTAAAGAAGTTGGAGCATCGCTGGGACAAGTGTATCGAGCTAAAAGGAGACTATGTTAAAGAAATAAATCGCCACTTTTCCAAAATTTTCGTTTTTTCTTTTGTAGGCTAAGTACTTTTTGGACTGCCCTCGTATTAAAGCATATTGAAACTTGCCGCACTACCGCATGGAGCAGTTCACTTTGCTAACTAGTGTGAAGTTATGCGTTTTATTTCCAGCGAAAGAATGGGCAAATTTATGATGGCTGCATGATATTTTATAAATTTCCAAGGTTTATGACGTCAGCAACTCTTTTCTTTAATTAATACCTCCCAACATACTAAGTAGTTTAACTTGCAATTTCTACAAGGGTTTTATATGATCATATCCTATATGTTTTAATTTAATTAAGGATTCAAAAGGGTTTCTATACGATTAAAATTGAAGTCTCTTACGTCACCGGTTAGGCGCAGTTTTATGTGCTTTGACAACAATTAGCGACAATCTATCTTCCAAATCTTAATTATCTTACTAATGCTTAAACTTTTTACCAAAACCATTATATATTCATGATCGTCTCAATTTAGGCTATCTACTGATATAATTTTAATTAAAAAGTTAATTTTTTTCCATTAATTAAAACCACTAATTAAAGTTTACCAAAATAGTTAATTTTACTATCAAAATAGTCTAGAGAATGCTGACTATAGCTGGAGATAAAAGATCAACTGTGGCTTTACTCAATCCAAAGTTATCGCAAATGTTAAAGTTTTACTTTTCTAATAGCGCGTTTCAAAACGTCAACAAACTGATTTATCTCTTAAAATAAATTTTTCCCGGTGTAATGAATACACTGTAAAATGATTCTTATGAGGAGTTGCACTGTGGAAATGAATGTAGGAAAATCTCTTCAAGTTGACGATTGCCTTATGCGAAATTTCCAAGTTCAACATACAAGGGGCAGTCAAAAATTTCCCGGAATTTCATTGTAACTCTTTATTAACAAAAGATAAGTACACATTTACCTAATGTCCTTCAAAGAAGGCTCCTTCTGAACATAAACATTTGCTGCACCGCTCCTGTCATTGCTGGAAACAATGATGAAAATCCTGTTTTGGTATCTTCCGAAGTACAGCCGTCGCTTTGGTTTTGATGTCTTCTACGTTGGCAAAACGGTTACCTTTGATGCTCATTTTCATCTTGGGAAAGAGCCAGAGATCCGATGGCACTAAATCTGGTGAGTTGGGAGGCTGGTGGAGGACTGGAATGTTCTTTTCTGCAAGCCATGTCTGCACAACAATCGATGTGTGGTAGGGAGCATTGCCATGATGCAGTGACCATCCTCCTTGTCATTTGCCAGGACGTTTTCTGCAGATTGCTTCCCCCAGTCTTTTCAAATCTTACATGTAAAAAGGGCTGTTAACAGGTTGTCCAGCTGGTAAAAATTCATGGTGCAGCAGACCTTCGTTGTCGAAAAATGCAATGAGCATCACTTTTGTTTTGGATTTGACATGACATGATTTCTTTGGTCAAGGAGAGGATGTTGTGTGCCATTCTGATGATTCCATCTCTGTCTCTGGGTCGTAAGCGTACACCCAAGTCTCGTCACCAGTAACGATTGTCTGAAGAAACGTCAGGTCCTCTGTGCTTTTTTCAAAACATTCAGCCGCAGTCAACTTCCGCGTTTCCATTTGATCTGGATTCAGCAGCTTGTGGTGATTTATTCTTGCTTACTTATGTATGTAGTTACCACTTTTCACCTTTGTCTTATCTTTTTTATGTAGCTAGCATCTACATATGAACCGATGCGTAAGTTATTCATTGTTCTGTTAAAACCTTTATTTATTCAGTTCATGATTTAACAACTTCCACCAACACCAGTTGATAATACGACCGTTAATCTTTAAATCGGACTCCTCATATTAATATTTCTCAATCCGCATATTCAACTTGCGAACTTAATATAACGCCTCTACCATATAGGTTTTAAACATGTCGCTCCTGGCAACCAACATAATCTCAAAACAAAAGGAACACGAATGTAACCCAATCTCAAGGAGTATGAATATTAATATACTTGCATACTATATAATAGTCCATAATATAACCATATGATCATCACAACCCCCTCGAGTTTACCGCTATTTTTTGGAAGTTTTATGACTTCACAATATAGCGTTAAACTCTAACAATATGTTTGATCATATTATAAACTCATACATAATTCATACATCCTGACTTACATCAAAAACACTGTTTCATACTACATCACTGACTTACATAAAAAAAATATGATTCTCATACATCATGACTGAATTACAAAAACAAATATATGATTTTCATACATCGTGACTTGTGTTGGGATATTTTCACAAGTGGTGGTACATTATTACATCATTTTTCTTTTAAATACATATAACATGTACACTTAATTATTATTATTAAAAAGAGACACATATAAAATGTCAATCTTTTGGAGACATGTGTTTGATGTCTCTCATCAAAGACAGTTCTTTCCTGATGAACCAAAGTATAGATTTTTATTCCCTACCTTTGTCACCAGCACACATTTTTCACTCGCTACTAATTCAATACTTTCCCCCACCAAAAATCGCGTGGGACAGGAGGCGACTCTGTCACTCCTCCACGCCACAAGCTATTTTTTTTTTTTTACCTTTCTATATTTCAATTAATAAATGGTCTCAGTTCAATGACATTATAATTACTCTTGACTCTTTTATTGTGAGAATGAACCAAAGTATAGGAGTTCTCCCTAACTTTAGCCACATTATACTTTTTTCATTATTTTCCCCTACCAAAAATTGTGTGGGGCGAGAAAGTGACTCCCAGTCGCTCCTCCATGCCACAAGCTATTTTTTTTTCTGCATTTCCAGTTTTTGAATGACATATCATTGGACAGGTAAAACCACTTTTACTGTTCAAAACTCTTTACAAAACAGACGGTCTGTTTAGCACCCTGACCCAAAAAGTTATCAGTGTCAAAATGCTTGGTTACTTCCTTTATAAAACAGACTGTGTATTTAGCACCCTGACCCTAATAGTTGTCTGTGTCAAAATTCTCACTTACACCTACAGGTAAATGTCGACTACCAATTAACTGAACCTTTTGGTGCATGTCTCCCATCTGTTGAGGTACTATATTGCAACTTTGTTGCGAGTGAACTAATTCAGTAGTGAATCTATTATAGGTATCCTGAATCTCTCCCAAGTTCTTGTTTATGTCGCTGTAGGATGATTCAATTATTGATATTCTTTTCTCTGCTGTATTACGTGTTTCTATTACCTTACCATGAGGGGTATGTATTTGTCCCTCCATTACCTGAAATTGTTCTGTAATTTGTTTTTGAACATCGACATAGAGAGATGATGAAGTTTCTTTTAGTTTGTCAGAGATTGTGCTATGTAAAATTTTATAAAATTTTACTTCTTGCTTAACATGTTGGCTCACATTCTGCAACTTTGTTGTCGTGTGTGTGTCCTAATTTATTCGCTTGTACTTCTATTTGAGCTTTAAGTGATTGGACTTCACATGACTGTTGATCAAATAGTTTTCTCATTTCAGTAGCTTGTAATTCAAGTTTTGATCCCAGGTCACTGAATTGTGATTTCACTTCAGTAGTTTGTGATTCACGTTTTGATCCAAGGTTACTGAATTGTGATTCAAGGTCACTCAAGAGTGAATCAAGTTTTAAATACAATCCTAATATAAGGGATTTCAGATCAAGTTCACTACTTAGTGGGTCAGCTAGAGACTGTAAATTATTTTGATTTAGAGGTGAGAATCCTAAAAATGGAGGCGAGTACTGCTGCATGTGTGGTGAAGTACTACTTTCATCTAAAACATGTCCAGTCGCTTCTGGTGACATTACATTCGTTTCTGCCGCTAGAACTAAATTGTTAGAAGCAGTGCCTGCCACACCGTTATTAATATTATCCTCCATGATCTTATATAAAGAAATAATATTTTTTTTGTTTGTTTGCTAATATTCTTTACGTAAAGGATTGTAAATATTAATATATTTCCACATACGTCACTGTACCAACTTGATACATTTGTATCCTTGATAAAATATATTTGAAATAGTGGCGAACATGAATTTCGTACTATGTGGAAATATAGATATAAAATTCTAAATTTATATGAAAATTTTGGTTCACCTTTGTTACACTTAAAAAAAAAAAAAAAAAAAAAAAAACTTCAATTAATTAGCGGCGAATTTCTCCAAAGTATGCGTCTTGAAAAAGTTGACTTAGCTTTTTCTCTCGTCAACGTCGGCAGCCGTGCAATCCTGCGATGTTATTTCGCTGGCCGATTCTGTTAACCTCCAAAATTCAGTCGACGTCAATTAGTATTTTTCAGGTTCTTTTTGTCGCTATTTTGCTTCCTTACTTCCATGCATCTACAGGCTGTAGAGCAAAACTGTCTTGAGTCGCCATGTGGCGATTTATTCTTGCTTACTTATATATGTAGTTACCACTTTTCACCTTTGTCTTATCTTTTTTATGTAGCTAGCATCTACATATGAACCGATGCGGAAGTTATTTATTGTTCTGGTAAAACCTTTATTTATTCAGTTAATGGTTTAACAACTTCCACCAACACCAGTTGATAATACGACCGTTAATCTTTAAATCGGACTCCTCATATTAATATTTCTCAATCCACATATTCAACTTGCGAACTTACTATAACGCCTCTACCATATAGGCTTTAAACATGTCGCTCCTGGCAACCAACATCATCTCAAAACAAAAGGAACACGAATGTAACCCAATCTAAGGAGTATGCATATTAATATAATTGCATACTATATAATAGTCCATAATATAACCATATGATCATCACAAGCTTCGGGACAAACTTTGCAGTGACACGTTTCATCTTCAAATCATCTGACAGGATTGCGTGAATGGTTCCATGAGAGATCCCCAATTTTTGTGCCAACTCATTGAGGGTCATTCTTCGGTCTGATCTGATTAACTGTTTCACTTGCTTGACCATTGGTTCATTTCTGGAGGTTGAAGGTCTCCTACTGCAACTCTCATCTCCCAGCGATTCCTGTCTACCGTTACATCTTGAAAACCACTTGTAAACGGCTGTTTTCTTTAATGAATCATCACCGTAAATTGTTTGTAAGGCTAACAAAGTCTCTGAAGCAGATTTTCCTAATCTGCACATGAACTTGATGTTCGCCCTTTGCTCAAACTGTGACATCACGCCAACTGATTACCACACACACCTACCTTCAGCTACACTGCAGTCACACTGCCTGTTATGACCTGTTCAGACCTCTCAAACTCATAATGATTGCATCACAAATGCCAACACTACGACAGAATCCTGAGGACTTTTTGACTGCCAACACTACAACAGAATTCCGGAAACATTTTGACTGCCCCTCGTAAGTGACTTCAAAATCGATCTATAGAATATTTTACGCCTGGGGATAGCTAGTGGGAGTGCTTTTGGCAAACTTAAGGGTACCTTACAACCCTACAGGTTAGTTATAACCTTTTGTTTGTCAGTCTCAGTTCATGCTGCAGATCTCACTGTTATCTGATAGTGACATCACAGTTAGCTTCAATGTTGTATCATTGTTTACCAGGATTTATTTTAAAGTGTCTTTGTAGCTTTTGCATTGTTATTTTAAGAGCAATGTTGTAGCTCTCATTGAACATGTTCTTATCACTAACTATTTTACATAATGGGCAAAATTCTAAAACCACGTGGTCTGGCAATAGGATCACTTCTGTCCCATGGGTGACTAATTTGTATATGGAGAACTTCAAAAAAAGGGACATTAAAACCAGTCTTTCCCCCCTTTAAGCGGATGATACAGTCATTGTGTGGCCTGCAGGTAGAGAATGAAATGAACTTCTAGAACATCATAAAGGAATTCACCTAAACTTCATTTCATGGTGGTTGTAGAGAAAAATGGCTGCCTTTCTTTCCTTGTGAAGGCCTGATTGAACTTTAGCAAATGATGTGTACCACAAGCCAACACACACAAGACTGTCTTGGATGGTAGCAGCTGTCACCATCCCACTTAAATGAGCATCATGTTGTATACTTTGATATATTGACTATGACTAAGTTGTAATGCAAAAAAGCCTTCAGATGGAATTACAACATCTCTGACAAATATTCAAACAGAATGGCTAATCTGAACAGAGAGGGCATTTCAGGTAAAGAAATAAAAAGAACCCCCTGTAAAAATTCAGAATTGGCTTCGTCCCATAAAAGAAACCTAGGGATTTATAGTATACCCTAAGAATGTGGGAAATTCTACATCAGGCAGACCATCTGTAACAATGAGACCAATTGCACTGAACATAAGCAGACGAAACCTTGTCCTGCTACACTTAGAGAAGTCTATGGTCACAGAACAAGCTACTGAAATAAGACTCAATGGCAATACCATTAACAGATTTACAAGACTCTTTCTGAGTAACACATAGAGACCTATACTTTCCATTCTGCAAGGACTGCAAGAAGTTTAAGGTCAATAGTGGTAATGAAACCATCACGAACAGAGCTGCAGGCACAAAGGAGCGTATCATTATGCCCATTTAATAGCTGGTGTAGGACAGCTATGACAGTGAGGACACAGAACATTGTTGAAACATTGTCTGTTTATGATACCATCTGGCTGCAAACCCGCAAAGACTATATTGTAGTATTAATAAGATTAAACATTTTTACACAAGTAACCCAGAAGATATTTTAATAATGTTTGGTAAGATTTCCATGTGTAAAATAAATTGGGGAATATCTTGAGCAGAAACAAACAAATTTATAAATATTTCATATGCATACTATTATAAATCTGTAAGCCGGTTATCTGTGCTGTTCCTCTGTCCAGGTGTAACACAAAAACTACCAAATCATTTTGGATGGGGTTTTCACAGTCTGAAAGCTATGATCTACCTTAAAGTCTAATATATTTTATGACACATTGGGAACTAGGAATGGAGCATGAAGTGATCATTCGTATCAAGAACAGACAGATGTCACAGATCATACTGCACCTCAGATGAACACTACTTTACGAGCTAACCAACAAAGTTTATGCTACAATACAGATAAACACTCCACAGTTTGGATTCTGTTAATATTGTTCTATGATCATGTAACTTTGTGCATTTATTTCTTCGGTTTTCTGAAATATAGTATGTTAGAATGTGCTGAAACCATTAAACAAATCACAACATCAAATATTAACATTTCGAAAAGCATACCAAAATTGAGTAATTTAAATTATGGTAAAGGTTACAAAAGATACGACATTATAAAAGTATGTATATGCTTTGCTACTGGGGGGGGGAGGGGGAGGGGGAGGGAAGTCAAACGCCACACTATGGATGCCAAGATCTGATTAGTCGAAGCAGGAAGAAATAGTAGTTCAAAAATATTATTGTGAAGTTTATATTTTTGTAACATTTATCTGTTTTAAAATATTCCTCTCAGCAACTTCAGTTCCAAGCAGTTTCTTCATCAGCAAAACTTAAATGTAAATACTTTTAAATGTGGTAGTCACAAATACACCTTGATTCAAAAAGGAAACTTTTGTCCTCCCATAAGTCTGCCTTCAGTCTTTCAAGAACTTATCAAGCTTCTGCAACACATAATCAGTCTATGATAATTTTTGTAAATCAACCTTGAAGCCCAGAAACCACCTCAAAATCCTGTATTTGGTACCCATAAAAGGGATCCCAATTATTTCACCATACTCAAGCAGAAGTCTGATCTAGCTTTTGGAGCCCTGTTCCCTTTCTTCCCTGATCCATCCCATGATCAACACCTATAACATACACAAGACTTAAAATAAGATAGGATAGGGAAAATAAACAGTTACCCGTCACTTACCACTGATGAAGGCAGGAGGGCGAGACACGTAAAAACACAAAAACAAACGAATTGCACAATATTTCGACTTTAGTCTTAGTCATGTGGGAGGCGAGACATATGGCAGGGGGAAATATGTGGTCACATCCCAACCCGCCAAATGAATGAAGCACAGGCGGAAAACGCGTGGTAGTGGTAGAGTTGCCGGGAAGGGGGGGGGGGGGAATAGGCTTGACTAGCGATAAAAATGAAACAAATCAATATAATCTTTGTGTAGCTTAATTCAAAAAGTTGTAATCTATATATCTATAAATGATAAAATGAGAAAGTTCGGATGTGTGTTTGGATGTACGTCTGCAATCAATCACGCCTTAATAACTCAACTTATTTAAATTAAATTTGGCATGAAGTCAGTTAATTGCTTGCGAAGTATGATAGGATAGATTTTATCGAGCAAAAACGCATAGTTCTTTAAGAAATTTCCATTAATATCAATTCGGAAACAACAAAGAGTTTCCTACTTCGTAGATAGCCGTGCCACGTATACTCTTTGCTTTTTACGTAAATCGCAAACTACTTTCCAGAAATAAAAGCAAAAACCTTCTTACATATGCAAGTTTGTGTTTAGTTTAAAAGCCATAAAACCGACGCACTTGACAAATAATAGTTTGGAAGCAGGAAATATAAATCTGTACTTAACCTTAAATTAAAAAAAAAAAAAAGGTAGGTACTGTTGTCAAGTTCGCAAGATGTTTTCATTTGCGTACATAAAATAGTATGACATATCAAATATTACACCATAATTTCGATCTTAATATATGCGTCATACAAAATGGGAAAAAAACGTAAAATGCTATGAGAATACCAGCACGAAAGCCGATTTACTAAAAGTGCAAAATGCCGTTGCCCGAAAGGTCGTATTTATAAAAATGTTACGGATTCCATTCTATCTCGGTTTAATTTATTTCCTGTTTCTTTTTTGTTACTATACAGTCTCAGCATTACAAATTACTTTTCCCGAAATTTAAAACTTAACTAACCCTTTTTATTTTTCATTCAGAATTTTTGTACAAATAGTACTGCTTTTTACTTACTGTTCAATATTCTGCAAATATCTATCGAATTCTACACTTAAAACGAAT
Source organism: Vandiemenella viatica (assembly GCA_031002005.1). Lineage (NCBI taxonomy): Eukaryota > Metazoa > Arthropoda > Insecta > Orthoptera > Morabidae > Vandiemenella > Vandiemenella viatica. The sequence continues at coordinate 28,781,989 of JARYHS010008075.1, forward strand.
GTATTCAATGGGTTAATGTATAAACTTATTGTTTCGTGAAGTAACACGAAGTCGTTTACAACACAATACACCTCATTTTCACGGAGCATATGAAAGCTGCTTACTTATTACTAATAATAACTAAATTCCTTCTGCTTTCTGCAGTAACAAAAACATTCTGGTCCAGGCAGCAATTCAACCAAACCACTATTTCTGCTAATATTGCCGCTACAAAATCAAACGATACGAACACATCTCAGCACATTAAATGCTCTGGAACTACATTTCGAGTAGTAACAGAATTTTCTATATCATAATTTACAATCACAATTAATTTCATTATACACCTTACTAAATCACGAGCAATAAAAGTCACTTTATCGCGATGTAAATTTGACCAGCAATATTAACGACCGTAGAGAATTGTGGACTTTCCGTTTTAGACTATAAGTTAAAAGCATTTTAGTATAATTTTTTAAATTACGTTACCTCAAAAACTGTCATGAAGCTGACGACATAGTTCATGTGGCTGAATGTAGTTTTAGATGTATTCAATATTTAATTTACTGTTTTAATAATAAGTCAATTTTATTTCGCTATTCATGACATCACTAACATACAATATAGTGAATGTATTAATGTGCGAGTGATAGTAGCTTTGATTTTCTAGCGGTTATTTTAAAACGCAGCCGGTGCCAAAATGAGAACTGAAACATTATTAGTTATTTAAGCTTCTTTCATGAGCACCATTTTAGTGACATCATGTATCGCTTTGTACCGATATTGTATCAAAAGATCTATAGTAAGCTTCGACGATTTAGCAAAACCATGCGGCGTTACCCGAAGTAAATTTTTGAAATTTATCAATGTTTTATTCAGATAATGGAGTGGCAGACTAGTAGAGTGGTAATTCGCCGGTTGTCATTCAATTCTGTTTGTAGAGTGATAAGCCAATTATGAAGAAACAATCTATTACTACTTTAACACTGAAATTTATATTTTAGCGCAGAATTAATGTTCGAAACAAATGAACTATAGTAAACTGGTCTACAGGCAATTCAGTTGTTTCCACAGATAGAGAAACCATTACCACAATACCACTGATCATTATGGATAAAAGAATCAATTACTATTATACTTACTACTATAATATGTAAATTTCTGTTGATGGAACCAATATATCCTAAAAAAAAAAAAACAAAACAATTTTCAAAGAGCAAATTAAGTTCTTTTTTTAAAGATTTTTTTCAGATATCCAGTGCAAATCAAAATATTCATTTTTAAAATCGCAATTTTACTAACAGAAATGAAAGTCCTTGGGCCACTTAAGTATTTATGTGCCGTTTGGATGTTAGTATTTTTTTGTTGTTGATATTTAGTCGATTCCATCAATGTATTGCTAATATTTTGACGTTTTGAGCTTCCATTAATTAAAACTATATTCATTTTTATTCACGAAATGAAATAAGTAATTTTAAGAGATGCTGGGTAAACAAAATTCAAATCTTTCAAAGAAATGTAAGAAAACTAGGGCTATGAAAATAGGAAAAACCTAGGAGGCAAATCCTTAATATAGTATATACGGATATATTAAACTGAAAATACTCCTTACAAACAGAATATTTTTACTGTTTTAAAAATTCAATGAAGTGTGGAACATAAATAAATTTTTGTTATTTTATTGCAACGTTTATTACTACTATTACTAATAAAAATAGCTCTAAAATAAATTGTATGGTCGTATTGACCTGGTGACAAGGCTTCTTCACGTCTCTGCAATCAGTCCATTTCGTGGCCTCCTAAGGTAACCCAGTAATCCTACCGGACATAGAGGACCCACAGTTCAACACGGAAACAGAACCAAGTGAGCATTGTGGCGTAATTCACGTCACACAACCTATGCCAGATGTGAAGGTCGAGCTAAGGACCTTTGAAAATCCTCTCCGAGACTGGGATTCAAGCTGGGGACTTTTCCATCTCCAGTTGGATGACCTAACCACTGAGCAACCAAACCTCTCAAGAAAATCTTTTATTACAACACTCTTCAACGCGGACGAAGTCGCGGGTAACTGCTAGTTGAAAATAAAGGGAGATAGAAGAATTTATATATATATGTGTGTGTATATATATATATATATATACCGAGTGTTACAAAAAAATGTATATACACTTTTAAAGGTCATAGAGAGTTTGTTTTCACGCTTGAGAGGATGAAATTTGGTACAAACGTAGTGTGATGTTTGCTCAATAGGTGGCAGCAAGCTAGGGCCGTGACACGGGCAGCGGTGCTTAACTGATATCAACATGGCGGAAGTACGGTTGAACTTTGAAGAGCGTAAGCAATTGTTGAAGTGGTACTGGAAATTTGAGAATGTGACTGCTGTCCAGAGACAGTGGAGACGTGAGTTTGGTACAGATCCACCTACACGGTTAACAATTATCCGTAAACGTGACAAATTCGAGCTGCATGGAACAGTGTGTGATGTACACAAAGGCCGATCAGGGCGACCTCGCACAGCTACGAGTGACGAGTCCTCGGCTGCGGTGCTGGAACGCTTTCAGCAGTCGCCACAAAAATTTACAAGGCAATGTGCGCGTGAGAGTGGTGTAAGTCATGTCAGCGTGCTACGCAATCTGAAGAAAGGCAAGTTTAAAGTGTACATTCCCAGACTGGTGCAACAGTTAAACGACGACGACTCAGATCGTAGGTTACAATTTTGTGAATGGTTTCGGGACATGGTTAACAATGTTCCGGGATTTGTGGGGAATGTGGTTTGGTCAGATGAAGCACAGTTCAAGCTCAATGGAACTGTCAACAGACACAATTGTGTGTACAGGGCTGACAATAATCCCCACATCACAGTGGAAACGGCTGTGAATTTGCCTGGTGTAAATGTGTGGTGCGGATTGACTCGTAGGGGACTCATTGGTCCTTTCCGTTATGAAGGTACTTTAACCGGTGAACTTTATCTGAGAATGTTTAACGATTCAATTTTACCTGCCATTCATGAACTGTACGGTAATGATAGGATTTATTATCAACAAGATGGCGCCCTTGCGCACTACCATAGGGATGTAAGAGCATACCTTGATCTACATTTTCCAGAGAATTGGATAGGACGCAAGGGTCCAATCGAGTTTCCTGCGCGTTCTCCAGATCTAACACCATTGGACTTTTACTTATGGGGATGAGTGAAAGACCAGGTGTACAGAAGAAAACCAGATAACCTGAACGAACTTTGGGATGAGATTAGAACAGTGTGCGCAGATATCCCACTGGAAACTTTAGCGGTAGTTACCGAATCAGTCGCAACACGTGTTCAGAAATGCATTGATGCAGAAAGCCATCACTTTGAACACTTAACATAAACATTTACCCCAGAAAGTGTATTGGAAACTTCAAACAGACTTATAATCATACTTTCAGGCTAATAAACATTTTGTATGAAAACGTTTCCATATGTTTTTTCTTCTCCTGAAGTGTGTATACATTTTTCTGTAACACTCGGTATATATATATTTAAAACCTAAAAAACATATATAAATAAAAAAAATAATAAAAATAAAAAATGAATAAATAAATAACCGACTGTAAAATGAAATGAGAGATGGCAAGTGACAGGTTTAACGTAGGTTTAGGCCAGGGGTGTGTCTGGTGTCAAGGATATGTTGATAGGCTAGTTCCCCATCTGCGGAGTTCTGAAGGGGTGGTGGTATTCGGAAAAACTCTAATAGCTCTGACTGTGAAACAGGTGTTGAGGTTGTCTGAATTATGGAAGTTTGCATGAATTGCCACGGGATGGTCTGGGTTGGAAGTATAAACTGTTTGCCTGTGGCCATTCATTCTGTAGGAAAGTTGTTGAGTGGTGAGACCAATGTAAGAGGCAGTGCAGTGGATGCAGGTGAGTTGGTAAATAAGGTGAGTGGTAGCACATGTGGCATGTCCAATTACAGGGAAAGATTCGCCTGTGACAGGATTAGAGTAAGTAGTGGGGGCAGGGTGAGCGCTGCAAGTTTTACAGCGGGGTCTGTAACACGGGAAAGATTCCTGTAGAGGTCTAGGGGAGTCGGCAGGTAAATACTTGTGGACCAAGATGTTGTACAGATTGGGCGGTCTGCTGAAGCAAGTGCGGGGAGCAGTGGGTAGGATTTTGAGAAGGAGGAGACGCATTTCAGGGAAGGAACGTAAGAAATCATGCTCACGGCGGAGTATCTGGTTGACAGATTCCAGGCCAGGAAAGAACTGGGTGACAAGTGTTGGTCCTCGGTCAGCTTTAGGAGGTGCAGAACGAGGGTTGTGGGTGAAATTTGTTTTTCCACCAGATCATGGGGGTATCGGCGGGAAACAAGGGCTTGGGATAGTTTTTGAGAGTAACTGGAGATTGATTCAAGGTCAGAACAGATGTGTCTGCCACGGATTGCAAGGCTGTATGGGAGGGAACGTTTTTGTGGAAGGGGTGACAACTGTCAAAGTGTAGGTATTGTTGTAAATTGGTCGGTTTAATGTGTACTGAGGTATGGAGGGTCCCCTGTCGTAGGGTGATATCTACGTCAAGGAAGGTGATACAGGTGTGGGAATATGACCATGTAAAATTGATGGAGTGATTAATGAGTTGAGGAAGTCTAGGAGGTGGTCCTCCCCGTGGGCCCAGATCATAAATATATCATTTATGTATCTGCACCACACGAGGGGACAATTCTTCAGAAAAATATTTTCCAGACGGCCCAGGAAAAGGTTAGCATAGGACGGGGCCATGCGGGTACCCATGGCAGTGCCACGTATCTGGTGGTAAATCTGGGAGTTGAAGGAGAAATAGTTTTTGGAAAGGATAAAGTTGGCAAGGGATATGAGAAAGGATGTTCTGGGAAGACTGTTTGGAGGGCGCATATCCAAGAAGTGCTGAAGGGAACTGAGGCCTTCAAGGTGGGGAATATTGGTGTACAAGGAGGTTACGTCAATTGAAACAAGTAGGGAGTCTGGTGGTAGAGGACTGGGGACTTTTGACAGACGTTCCAAAAAATGTGGTGTGTCTTTGATGTAAGATCGAAGGTTCTGCACAAAAGGTTGGAGGTGTTGATCCACCAAGGCTGAAATTCGTTCGGTGGGGGAACCATAGGCCGCAACTATAGGTCGTCCCAGATTGCCAGCCTAGTGTATCTTGGGGAGAAGGTACAGAGTAGGTGTGCGGGGATTTTGAGGGGTGAGAAGGGATAAGGATTGTGAAGAAAGACCTTGTAAGGGGCCTAGGAGGTCCAGGAAGGAGCGAATTTCGAGGCAGATGGAAGAGGTGGGATCTTTGGCATGTGGACGATAGGTGTTGGTATCAGAGAACTGTTTAAGGGCCTCCGCATCGTAGTCACTGCGGTCCATGACCACGGTGGTGGAGCCCTTGTCTGCTGGAAGGATAATGATATTTTTGTTATTGGACAGTTCTCTCATGGCCCGGATTTCAGTAGGGTTGAGGTTATTGGAGTTGGGAATAGAGTTGAGGAAAGATTTTGAGGATAAGGTCGATGTGAGGAAGTCTTGAAACAGGAGGAGGGGATGATTTTGGGGAAGTGGAGGAGGGTCAAGTTGGGATGGTGGTTTGAACTGCTCTAAGCTGGACTTAATCTCACCTCGGCGGCTGTCACTCTCTTTTGTGGTAGCAAAGTGATACCGCCAGCGGAGTGTGCAGCAGAAAGCAAGCGAGTCCCGGACCAGAGCAGCATGGTCGAACTTAGGAATAGGCGAGAAGGAAAGTCCTTTGGAGAGGATAGAGAGTTGTGGTTCAGACAAGGACGTGGATGAGAAGTTGACCACTGACCGTTGTGGTGTGTCTACAGGTCGGGCAGTGGCACGAGGGATGGGTGGTAATGGAGGTGGGTGTGGCATATTAAAAATGTGGGCAAGACATGGGACTTTGGCAACCAGGGGAGGAGGTGTTGTGTGCTGCCTATGTGAAGGATGTTGGTAAGGAAGAGACAGGCCTAAAACTAGGTAGCTTTTCAATAGATTTGATAGCTTTAGCAGATGTTTTTGTGCACATTTCTGTTGCAACTGTCTGCACTCTGTGAGAATTTGTTTAAGATGTTGAGTTGGGGAGGGATGCATTAGACAAAGAATCTTGTGGAAAGACGAAAGATGAATCGAATGTTGCTGGGCTTTTAGTAGATATTGCTGGAGAACAATATGGGTGAGAGTAAGCGATTGTGTGAAACGAAAAGCATGGAGAGTTTGGTGGAGTTATGGGTGGCAACCGGAGACTGGTAGTTTTATTGTCAGGCCATTGGGGGGTACGTTGAAAGAGAGGCATGATTGAAGGAAAAGTATATGGGAGTGGAGTCTAGTGAGGTGGATGGCATGAAAACGGAATTGTTTCACGTAATGGTAAATTGGAGACATGATTTTAGAGAAGTTTATGGAAAGAACAACAGCACACGACCAGTTAGGAAGATAATGGTCAGTAGGTCAGAGAGCCCCAATGAAAAGGGTGATAAATAAATAAATAAAAATAAATATAAAATTGGGGGGGGGGAATATTTGGAAATTTCAATTTAAGCGGCCACAGGCACAACAGAAACATTAATTTTATTATTTAAGCGGTGCCAAACATCGATGGGGGGGAAAAAATAGTAATAATAATAATTATTATAAGAAAATTATAAAACCAGTAAAGAATAAGAAATGTCCCCAAAATCATCCCACCCTCCTGTTCCAAGACTTCCTCACATCGACCTTATCCTCAAAATCTTTCCTCAACTCTATTCCCAACTCCAATAACCTCAACCCTACTGAAATCCGGGCCATGAGAGAACTGTCCAGTAACAAAAATATCATTATCCTTCCAGCAGACAAGGGCTCCACCACCGTGGTCATGGACTGCAGTGACTACGATGCGGAGGCCCTTAAACAGCTCTCTGATACCAACACCTATCGTCCACATGCCAAAGATCCCACCTCTTCCATCTGCCTCGAAATTCGCTCCTTCCTGGACCTCCTAGGCCCCTTACAAGGTCTTTCTTCACAATCCTTATCCCTTCTCACCCCTCAAAATCCCCGCACACCTACTCCGTACCTTCTCCCCAAGATACACAAGGCTGGCAATCCGGGACGACCTATAGTTGCGGCCTATGGTTCCCCCACCGAACGAATTTCAGCCTTGATGGATCAACACCTCCAACCTTTTGTGCAGAACCTTCGATCTTACATCAAAGACACACCACATTTTTTGGAACGTCTGTCAAAAGTCCCCAGTCCTCTACCACCAGACTCCCTACTTGTTTCAATTGAGGTAACCTCCTTGTACATCAATATTCCCCACCTTGAAGGCCTCAGTTCCCTTAAGCACTTCTTGGATATGCGCCCTCCAAACAGTCTTCCCAGAACATCCTTTCTCATATCCCTTGCCAACTTTATCCTTTCCAAAAACTATTTCTCCTTCAACTCCCAGATTTACCACCAGATACGTGGCACTGCCATGGGTACCCGCATGGCCCCGTCCTATGCTAACCTTTTCCTGGGCCGTCTGGAAAATATTTTTCTGAAGAATTGTCCCCTCGTGTGGTTCAGATACATAGATGATATATTTATGATCTGGACCCACGAGGAGGACCACCTCCTAGACTTCCTCAACTCATTAAGCACTCCATCAATTTCACATGGTCATATTCCCACACCTGTATCACCTTCCTTGACGTAGATATCACCCTACGACAGGGGACCCTCCATACCTCAGTACACATTAAACCGACCAATTTACAACAATACCTACACTTTGACAGTTGTCACCCCTTCCACAAAAACGTTCCCTCCCATACAGCCTTGCAATCCGTGGCAGACACATCTGTTCTGACCTTGAATCAATCTCCAGTTACTCTCAAAAACTATCCCAAGCCCTTGTTTCCCGCCGATACCCCCATGATCTGGTGGAAAAACAAATTTCACCCACAACCCTCGTTCTGCACCTCCTAAAGCTGACCGAGGACCAACACTTGTCACCCAGTTCTTTCCTGGCCTGGAATCTGTCAACCAGATACTCCGCCGTGGGCATGATTTCTTACGTTCCTTCCCTGAAATGCGTCTCCTCCTTCTCAAAATCCTACCCACTGCTCCCCGCACTTGCTTAAGCAGACTGCCCAATCTGTACAACATCTTGGTTCACAAGTATTTACCTGCCGACTCCCCTAGACCTCCACAGGGATCTTTCCCGTGTTACAGACCCCGCTGTAAAACTTGCAGCGCTCACCCTGCCCCCACTACTTACTCTAATCCTGTCACAGGCGAATCTTTCCCTGTAATTGGACATGCCACATGTGCTACCACTCACCTTATTTACCAACTCACCTGCATCCACTGCACTGCCTCTTACATTGGTCTCACCACTCAACAACTTTCCTACAGAATGAATGGCCACAGGCAAACAGTTTATACTTCCAACCCAGACCATCCCGTGGCAATTCATGCAAACTTCCATAATTCAAACAACCTCAACACCTGTTTCACAGTCAGAGCTATTAGAGTTCTTCCGAATACCACCACCCCTTCAGAACTCCGCAGATGGGAACTAGCCTATCAACATATCCTTGACACCAGACACACCCCTGGCCTAAACCTACGTTAAACCTGTCACTTGCCATCTCTCATTTCATTTTACAGTCGGTTATTTATTTATTTTTTTTATTTATTTATATATGTTTTTTATTTTTGTTAAATATATATATATATAAATTCTTCTATCTCCCTTTATTTTCAATTACAACTTTTTGAATTAAGCTACACAAAGATTATATTGATTTGTTTCATTTTTATCGCTGGTCAAGCCTATTCCCCCCCCCCCCCTCCCGGCAACTCTACCACTACCACGCGTTTTCCGCCTGTGCTTCATTCATGTGGCGGGTTGGGATGTGACCACATATTTCCCCCTGCCATATGTCTGGCCTCCCACATGACTAAGACTAAAGTCGAAATATTGTGCAATTCGTTTGTTTTTGTGTTTTTACGTGTCTCGCCCTCCTGCCTTCATCAGTGGTAAGTGACGGGTAACTGTTTATTTTCCCTATCCTATCTTATTTTCAGTGCCTCGCGGCAGTTTCTTTGTTTCCTTTATCCAAATACACAAGACTTAGAAATATTTTCTCACTACTACCAGCACAATCTATTTTTCACAGCTAGGTTAATTATAATAAATCATAACTAGGAATTTTGTTATATATTATGCCTTTAAACTATAGTTTATACCTTTCCCCCATATAATCACACAAAATCTTGTTTTTTTTTTTTTCTAAAAATCTGATTTGATTTGGAATTTATCTTTTTCATTCAATGCTGAACTTGCCACTACATATCTTGTCTAGATCCACTGCAGGTATTTATAATCGTCTCTAGTTTCATTTAACTTTCCCCATTTGTCAGAAGACAAAATAGAAACAAAGCCTATGTTGACAATTTACAATGCAGTAAATTTTAATCACATTATGTCAGGTGCTAACTACATAAATGCTGGCTGCAAACCAACAACAGATTCATTAATAATAATAATGGTAAGCAATGCTTTAAGCACATTACCTAGTAACATTCCTGCTATCATTACAAACTTCTTGACATCATATTGCCCATTCCAATTCCAGCTCTTTACTTCCTACTTACTAAGAATTATTCTGCCCAGAAAGACACTTCACGATTTACGCCCTTGTTAAGCGTTATTAATAACCGTCCTATAGTTCACTCTATCAAATACCTTGGACAGATCCAGTGCTACATTATCGAGTTAGACTTCCTTAACCATTAATTTGAAATATCTTACACAGAGTTACCATATTAATACCAAAAAATGCGACTAAAACCATGTTACTGTTTAACAAGCCACTATCTTTCTTCACAAACATTCCTGATGTGACTGGATATCTCCATCAACTTACCACTGGAGACAATCTAAGCAGTCTATGGTATATTTCCTCCCTTTATAAACCAAGGTACATTCCAGTTCTCTGGTATGTAACATTCACTAGACTCTGTCATAATACTTTTACATATGGAACAAAGTTATAAGCACCTCTTTAATCTTCTTTACTTTCTCTCTCTCTTTCTTTACGTTCTTTTTTTGCTTATAGCTTTACACTTTAATGATGTCAAGGTCATCAGAGGTAGAAAAGGAGTGAAGACAAGGAACAGGAAGAAATTTGGCCATGGCCTTTATGTAGGAATCATCCCAGCATTCACATATAGTGATTTCAGGAATTGAAGCAAAAGCAAATTCGGGAAGGATGGATGGAGATTCCTACCGAATGTTAGGCCAGACCTTCACCGCTCACCAATCATGCTGTCTGTCTTTAAAGCATCTGTGGTCACACACACATTAGCCATATTTAGCCAGCCTAGTTTCCTAATAATTTCCACAGCACATACTACTAATTTTTTAGTGTGTTAATTTTTACTTATATAGAGAAGATCCAGAAATATATTCTCTGTTATTCCTGCACAACAATCCATAACAAACTGGTCAAACCCATAGCTTAATAGTTTGCAGTTTCAAACCCTTGGTATTATCTCCATCCTTGAAATTAATTCTTCACAAGAGTTCAGCCGGATAGCATCGTAAAATGACAACATTTCAACAACCGGCTCGGTTCTCTTCATCAGGTCTATTACTTCAGATATTATTACCTGAAATCACAAACTAGACTGGCTTAGCAGCCGGCAAAAATCTAACTCTGTCTAACGATGATTGCCAGGACGCCAAATCAGTGCATGGCAGAACTGGAATGTGCGATCTGCCAACTGAGGGTATCAAGGTTGCGGACTGCGTATGGAGCCATACCCGGTCACCCATCCAAGTACTCGCCACGCCCAGTGTTGCTTAACTGGTAGCTGGATGTGCTATCGAACTTAATCTATGGCGTCAATTTGCAACCATTACGCCTTGTTGAGAAGATTTCTCTCGTTCAAGACGTAGATCCCTAATAATTGGTTTCCAGGCTTCACACAGGTAGAGTCCCTATTGATGTTATTATCATTGAACTGTATTTCCAATGCCTTCTCAATTACTATGTCCCAGAATGAGAGACCCTGGCCAGCACCACCGTTATATAAAAAAATCTTATGCTCTTCATCGAAAGCATGTTTGGCTATCGCAGACTTTTCGACTTGTACGAGCCTTAAGTGTCGTTTGTGCTCGGTAACACGTTCAGCGATCGTTCCGACTGTCTGTCCGATATAAACTTTGCTGCATTCACATGGTATGGAATAAATTCCAGGAATTCTTAGGCCTAAATCATCCTTAACGAACGGAGCACTTCAAGTATCTCGGCAGGCAGCCAGATAATGCTTTATATACCAGACCGTGCCAAGGGTCTTCCAAACTTTCCTGCCTTTCTGCCATTTGCTGGAAACGCGTCGGCAAAAAGGAATTACGACCGTTTTCCTATCACCACATTTTGCACTCCTTGCTCTTTGGATACCTGGGTGTGAATATGTTAACAGGTATATCGGCTAGACGATACAGTGTGTTAGCCAGTGTTGTCTGAAACATGCTAGACACGTTCGTCTGAGGCAGAAAGAGTGTCTGCGGTGGCAGAACACAGCCTCGAACAGGGCCACGGCTTCAATTTAGAAAACACCAGAATATTGGCGCATACTTGGAGCTTCTGGAACAGCATATTCATTGAAGTGGTTGAAATTCATCTCGCGTCAAAACCTCGTCAACCGGGATTGCGGGTATCAACTGAGTGAAGCTTGGACACCAGTCATCAATGCTATGTGTAGGCAGTGCTGCCAAGATACGCACAACACGGTGCGTCCAGATCAACTGAGCGTTCGCTAACAGTAGGAGCGACCAATTGTTGCTCATGCATTACTAAGCAGTTTATGGTGAAAGCTTTGTCTTCTGACATTTCCTTCAAATGAACGATGAGTTGCCATGAGACAGGACCATGGTTATGACCGATTCCAAAGCTGACCAATCACGGTGTAGTAGCAGGAGTCTTGGCTGGCTGAACATGAGTCAGACCAGCAACAAATACTATCAACACCACGGATAGATAAGCTATTTATGGCGAAGGTTTTGTATTCTGACATTTCCTTCAGACGAGCGATGACTTTCGGCCCTTCTGCTATAGGCCATGTGAATAGGGGCATCGAATCAAGTCAGTTGTCACGAGACAGGACCCCGGCTATGACGGGTTTCTAAAGCCGGCCAATCATGGCATGGCAGCAGGAGTCTTTGGTTTGGCTCAACAACATCTCACGCACTCAACTACCAAACTTCTGGCACTTCACCAGAAGATGGCGACAGTAAATGTCACCGAGCGTGGTGGTGTAACGGTTAGCAATCTCGCCTCGCATTCGGGAGGACGGCGGTTCGAATCCCCGTCCGGGCATCCAGATTTGGGTTTTCAATGGTTTCCCAAATCACTCCAGGCAAATGCCGGGATGCTTCCTTCAAAAGGCCATGGCCGAATTCCTTCCCATCCTTTCCCGTCTCTAAAGACCTCGCTGTTGAGAGACGTAAAGCAATTAAAAAAAAAAAAAAGTAAATGTCAGCCGAAATATCGTGTGGTAATAACACTTTCTTAACTCAGCTAGTTACCCGGTAGCATTTCATATATTCTCAACGCCAAGAGAAACTTGGTTCTTATGTATCTCTTCCCCTGTTCTTATTGCCTCCCTTCAACTTTTTCATTTTGTTGCTGGCCGCCTCGTACGTCCTAAAATTTTCCTTGAAATATTTCTTCAGTTTTGGAAACATTATATTATTTCTAAAAGGTTTTTTTTTTTTGTCACAAGCCATTACCTCCCTTCATACTTAATCAAAATTGATAAATGAGGTACCATTTCAAAGCTTAAGGTATCCACTTTGGTTACATCATATTTTAAGAAACTAATTTTTCCAAATTCGATCCATAAAGCACAAAAATGTCAATATTTGTAAAATGCTGGTTTTTGTCACGAGCCATTTATTTCCCTGGACACCTAGCCAAAATCAATGAATGAAGGATCATTTTAAAGATTAAGATTTTAGCTTTTGTGATATCATATATTAAGACAGGAATTTTTCATAATTCGTTCCTTAAACGACAAAACTATCAATATTTCTACAAAGCATTTTTGGGTTACCCGTCATTTATCTCCTGTGATATATAAACAATATAAATAAATGAGGTAGCATTTTAATGATTAAGATCTCCACTTTGGTCACGCCATATTTTATGAAAGGATTTTTTTTAAATCTTATCCTTAAAGGGCTCAAATATTATTATTTCCATTATTTTTATTTTTTATTGTCATGAGCCATTTATCTCCTTTGATATTTAACCGAAATTGATAAATGAGGTATCATTTAAAAGATTAAGGTCTCCACTCAGGCAACACCATAAATTAAGAAAGAAATTTCTTGGATTTTGAACCTCCAAGGACAAAATTAATAAATATGAAAGTCACTTGTATGAGACAGTTCAAGAGGCAAGCTGCTGGATAGCAACAGCAAATTTCACAAAGATATTAATAAACTGCTTCACTGGCATCGGCTTTTGTTATGTATCTATTACACTAAAAAATAAACATTTGATACAAATGAGAGAGTTCTTTTATCCCGTTAAAAACCACTATTCATCATATTCACAAAATTTTCGCACAGGTCATCTAGTTATAATTATATTCATCGGTCTTAGACACTTGTTTATTGAAGTCTCTTATGTCTTCTACACACATTCTCTTTGTATGTAAGACCTCACATAGTTATCAAACATTATCTAAAAAACAGTAAACATATTTTGTCCCTTTCTGCTTTATTCTACTACTTGTGTAAAGCTTCCATCTCTCGCAAAGGTGTTTAAAAATCTCTGCACTCACCGTTATTCTCTTCCTACCTTCACACCAGATATATTCAAGTCCATACCTATTACGACCTACCAACTACCTTCTGTGAACTATGAACATGCACTTAGTTTCTCACTTAAAGTCTCATCATCCTACAATGAACACCAAGACTCTTTTCCTTTTCACAAGGAATATTTTTTTTTAATTAAGGGCCATCCTGCATTAAAGTATTAACTATGAAATACACCTGAATAATTTTCTATGGGCTAGGAGCAAACCCAATGCCAAAAACTAATTGGAAGAATCACTTACTCTAAAGTAGAAATTTTAGTTTAATAGGAATTAGGAATGTGAATATATATTATTTACTAAAAGTAAGACTTCATTAAAGATAAAAAAATATAATGCACTCCAAATTTTACACACATTCTCAACCTTGAGGGATGCATGTCCTGTTCACCACCAATAACTATTATGCCTTTCAATTTAACATTTCCAGTAAACCTGCGGAAAAAAAGAGACATTAGATAAACCAGTCATCAAAACATTTCTCATAAGTCAAACAACTATTTATAAAAGATTTAAGTAAATATTAATTTTAAAATATTAATACCATTTTTTTTATTAAATAGAAAAAAATTAATTCTTGAAACATTGTTGCTCCTGTTGAATTTCTGCTTCTGACCCCTTAAAAGTGGGTACAGAAAAAGAAAAAAAGCTTCCTTAGTGTCCCGTATGAGATAGTTGGTAAAACATTACATATTTACAAGATGCTGAGACAAATCAGGTGTTTCAGTTCACTACAAGATCTCATTAGACGCAGTGACTTTAGGTCATAAAATAATACAAAATATATTTTGAAACAAATTCTCTGTATAACATTCCAACATATTCCATGGTCAAATGTAAACTTGGTTGGTAGATTGATAAGAAGTACTAGCTGGTGCCCACAACTTCATTCGTGTTTGTAAAGAAATTGGATCGACAGTTACCGGCATCTAACCACCATAGTGCACGATGGGAGACTCGATGCTATTAACACACACAAACGCCAGTCATCTGCGCAATGTATTGTAGTTCAGGCAGAAAAGTAAAATATACAGCCACACGTCTTTAGTGGAAATACAAAAATACCCTTGATCGGCCTCTTTCAACCACCATATCTCCCACACTACCACAGTTACTGAAATTCTGCCAAGGTTGTGATCGACGGGTGACTCTGTGCTACTACCACACACAAACACCAGTGATCTGCAGTAGATAGTTTTGGCTGAAAAGTGATACACCATGACACATACGTCTTTGGTAGAAATATGAAAGTGCCGCAGGTCGACCACTTTCAACTATCATGTCTCCCACACCCCCATAGCTACCAACATCTAACCACCATAGTACACAATAGGAGACATGATACCACCAGCACACAGAAACACCAATGGTCTGTGCTATGTAACTGTGGCAGCAGAGTGATGTATATGGAGACATGTCTTTGGTCGAAATACAAAAATATCCTTGATCAGCCTCTTTGAACCACCATATCTCCAACACCCCCACAGCTATTGGCATTCGGCCAACGCTATGCACGGCAGGAAACTCCATGCTACTTCCACACACAAACACCAGTGATCTGTGCTAGGTAGTGGTGGCAGAAAAGTGAAATATATGAAAACTCACGTCTATATATATATATATATATATATTGAACATTGGATAGGATAAAAAACCACCGCTTACCAAAGAAGGGGATTCCAGCGGCATTGGTACACGAAAAAAACACGAACACACAAAGAATAAAATTTTCGAGCATGGCTCTTCCTCAGTAGAAGTGAGATGGCTGCACGCAAGCGCTGCTGGCAGCCAACTGCGTGAGCCACAATTTCGGTGGCTCATGGTGGGGGAAATACATCATGGCAGGAAGTGAGGGAGGGGGTAGAAGAGTACAGGCCGGAAAACGGAGATGAATGGCAAGTATAAAGCAAAACTGTACAAGGTCCTGACACGGAAGGGTAGTATACTACCACCGAAATTGTGGCTCACGCTCCAGACGGCTGCCAGCAGCCAGCGAAGACGGATCAAACACTCGCCACCTTTACGTCGACAGCCGGGCCTCATATAGAGCCGTCGCCGTAAACGTCGAGATGGGACGTAGGAACAAGAAGCGAACAGTGAGCCAGGCGGAAGAAATCCCGCCATCACCACCGAAGTTCTGGAGCGAAGAAGCCCTGGCAAGCATGGAGTTTCTTCGTAAATGGACTGAAAACGCTCAACTGGAACTAGCGTCACAGCCGGCATGTGCCGTCCATGGCGTATCAGCGTTCCAGCCGGCATGTGCCATCCACGGCGAACTACCAGCGCCTGACCCGGCCCCCCGCCCCCTCCCCCCTCCCCCGGACAGCGTCACCGCTGACGAGGAGGGGCGGGAGGACATGGAGACCGAAGAAGATGCTACTGAAGAGGGTCAAGTACTGACCATCAACGCGACTCCGCCGCAACTCGGCGCAATCCTCGACTGGCTGCGGCGGCTCACGACTAAGCCACTGTTTGCGTGGCCGGTGAAGAACGGGATGAAAATCATGGCCTGCTGCCCGGCTGACCATGCCATCCTAGTCGCCAAGCTGAAGGACCCCCCGCCAGAGGGGCAGCTCACAAGGACGGAACCCACCGAGGACACACCGCCTCCAACTACTGAGGACACAGCGCCGCCGCCTCCAACTACAAGGAACGCCAGTACCCAGTGCAGCAGAAGGGCCCACAAACCAGACATCGCGCAGTGTTTCAAATGCCAGAGACACTACGCCAAGCACTGCACCAACACGCTTAGGTGCGTGCGCTGTGGGGAGGGGCATCAGCCGGCGGCCTGCCCCAGACCAAAGGAGAAACCCAACTGCTGCAACTGTGGGGGAAATCATGCCACCTGCCACCGCTCCTGCCCTGAAAGGAAGCGACTGCAGCGAGAAAAGAAAGCGGGACGACCAACGAAGCCTGCTCCCTCTACCCAGAGGGGCTCAAAAAGCAAAGTTCGTCAGACTGACAAGGAAGCTGCCACGACCAGCCACCAAAGGCATCGTCACGTCCCGAGCCCTGGCAAGAAACTGCCACGCAGTAACACAGGGAAGAAGAAGAGGACAACACGCCACGGAAGAGAGTCTTGCTGTCGTCACACCTGCGCTCGCCAAGACACCGAGCACCAGGATGATAGACTGCAGCCTCTCATTCAGCTCCTCACGGAACTGCTAACGCGACTTCCACCAAGGGAAGTCACGCCAATAGCGCGCCCGAGAGCAACAACTGCTCTCCCTTAAGACCTTTCCACCGCGCGAAGACCACCGGTCATCGCCATAAGAGGATTTAATCTTCTGCCAACAGAGACGACATTCCGACAGCGAGGTACAACCCGTCTACTATCGTCGAGGAGTAAATGCCGAAAGGCAACAAACTCCAACAAACTCAACTCCAATATGGCTGGAGCTGATATTGGCTGCTGTGTGTGTGTGTGTGGCTCACGCAGTTGGCTGCCAGCAGCGCTTGCGTGCAGCCATCTCACTTCTACTGAGGAAGAGCCATGCTCGAAAATTTTATTCTTTGTGTGTTCGTGTTTTTTTCGTGTACCAACGCCGCTGGAATCCCCTTCTTTGGTAAGCGGTGGTTTTTTATCCTATCCAATGTTCAATATATCCACTTTTAGCGCCTTTGTTTCCTGACAATCTATATATATATATATATATGAAGTCATAGAAAAAATTTGCAAAAAAAAAAAAAAATAATAATAATTACGAGGGCAATAATGGGGAGGGATGGGGGAATCATGAAGGTTTATTAATGACTAGCTTTGCCTGACAAGTGTTGCAAGCTTCTATTTCTTTATAAGTAGGTACACATGCAAATCAGACACATTTACATGTAAAAAAAAAAAAAAAAAAAAAAAAAAAAAAAAAGTGCACTTTTTGTACATTAAATTCGAAAAAGTTTATTGTAGTGTTCTGGGATATACAACATTTTTGTTCTTCCCATCTTCTGCAAAAGCAAAGTACCCAGTATTACTCAGGGGCCGAACACAAATGTTATGATGTTTTGACCCTTTTGATCAGATTGCAGTAAACTTTAAGGTGTGTGTCCACTTGAGAGTACTTACTGGTGAGAAGCTCTCGATAGCGTAACTCGCAAGTGGAAATGCCTCAGAGTAGCTCGTGGCGAGCTACTGCCCGAGAACCGACAATAATAGACTTGCTCACAAGTCGACACGTCATTCTTGTTCTGTCTGAAAGCTGAAGTCGAGAGCTCGGTGAGAGGCAGTAACAAGATGAGTAAAAACTGGTCATTAGAAGAAACAAAGGAATTAGTTAAAATGTATGTAGGTAGAGAATCGCTGTGGAATGTGAAATGTGCCGATTAGTGTGGCCGAATTAAAAAACGAAATGCTTTGAAGGAAATAGAGAAATTTTCATACTTAAAAGAAGCTCCACAATTTAAGGAATAGGAACGATTTATACAACTTCAAAAAATTTATTTTGATGACAATGTCACTATAATTATTATAGACACATTTTGTCTATAATTATTATAGACACATTGTAATGACAGCAGAAAGTTTAAAAATGAAGTAAGATTTTATTCATTTTTCAAAAACTCTAAAGTACTATAGAAAAATTAAAAATAGAAAAAGTGGAAGTGGAGCAGACGAAAATTATTAATTTAAGTAACCTTACTTCAGTGCACTGAAGTTTTTAATTCTGGAATTCACTGTCTTTCCAACACAACGTATTTCGGTAAGTTTAATGTAATGGAGGCTTGAACACAAATCCCCCAAAAATTATGGCAAGACAATCTATTATATAATTTCGTAAGGTCACATGTCAGCCTTCAATCGCAAAACAGCAACCAAAGATACCATTACAAGAAATTTGTGGTTATGTCTGCAATTTAATAGCTAACCAACTACTACCAAATTAATAGCCATAAAGTCTGCTTTTCGTCGCATTTCATAGTTAAAAAAAATAGTGATAAATTTTGCGGCTGAGAAAAGTGATTCTGCTTTTCAGTAGCATGTTGCTAGTGAAAGCATCTTTTAAAAAAATTAAATTATTCATGGTCTCTGCTGTAACCACGATTGACAGATGTCATTCCGGCTCGGAAAAATATCAATCTAATTAAAATTTTCACTCATGTTGTTGCTTTACCAAAGTTTATGCATTATGGTTTATTTGCTTTTTAGGGATTTTCTGACCACTTTCGTTAATGGCTTTGGTTCATGTTCGCTGTACGTGACTTATTAGGTTATTTTAATAGTACATCAGACCAAATATGTTACCGAATCAAGTATTATGGAAATTCATTTCTTCGGAGTTGCTCAACTGTTTAATAATATGGAATGTGTATTAAGTTCTCTGGCCTTTACAGATAATATGACCAATGACTACACTATGAATGTTTGCTGTCTCAATAATAAAAAAAAAAGAACGTGATGCTTTCGAAGCAAAAATGAATATTTTTAAATTTTGCAGTGTGAACTTTAAGGGTCAAATACAAGTAAAATTCTATATAAGCAATTATAAGATCATGCTATTGTCCCTGTTCGTGTGTTATACCCACCTCTATTAATGATTCAGAGTTCAAGTTCCACAGATTTTATTTGCCCTGAAACACTGGTCAAGTTTATATTTGGTCAAATCAGGTCAACCTGTCAATCTTTCATCCTAAAAACTGGAACTATTTATTCTAGACTCGGGACGATAAGCAAAAAAAAGGTCACGGGCTTACACTAGTATTGTAATAAAAATTCAAAAGGAAAACAACATATTATGCAACAATTAAATTTACCTGATGCAAATGAATTGAAGAGTAGCCATGACTATTTCATGTACTGATATGGTGGATCCCACAGGTTCTATGATAAAGTCAACTTCACAGCTCATTAACCTACAAAAGTTCCTAAGCTGTTGCGTGTCTTCGATCTGTAATTCCGGTGTGATTGTATTGCTGGCTCCAAAAACACTTCTCATTTTTATCCAAAACTTAATCCAGCAGCTTTTCCTAATCAGGAAATCTATCTCTTTTTAGTAATAGCAGACAGTATGGTCACAGCTGATGCCACTTTTCTGTTGTGCAATGCCATCTTGTTCACTCTCTGCTGCTCTCATGTGGACAGGGTTCTGAGAGTTGTTGCAAGAACTGTCCCAGTGAGCAGCTCACCAAGTGCTCCTGAGAGTAGAGTTAACCAAAATCTACTCTCAAATGGACACCTTCGTGAAAGTACTCTCCAGAGTTTCTCGCATGACTACCCTCAGGTGGAAACACACCTTTATCCACCATCATCCACTCTGGCAGATTTCCATACTGTTTCGGAGACATATGCAAAAAAATGGAAAAGTTGCAAGCATAAGTTTGTCATCAGAGCGGTGAAGGGGAAGAGCGAGTGCAGTTTTGAAAACTGAATGTAACCATGATTTTTTCACTTATGTGAGTCAAGTTCCTTCAAGATCAGATAAAAACTGTAGATTTGTGTCACGACACCAACTTAAACACAATTTTTAAATTTAAAGTTCAAATTGCTTGGTCAGCAATTGTCCAATCGGAATTGGTCCAGTGCCATTTGACAGGAAATGTTAAAGGTTCAGAATATACACTAGCCACTTTGGCCGATTTCCGCACAGTTTGAGATATTTGGATAAAATGGAATAGATAAGAGTGTAAATTTTGCTTAAGGAGGGTGTTGAGGAAAAGTGGGTAAATCAAATGTACATATTTCCATTTTTGTTTAAAGTAAACGTATGCAAAGATAAAAACTAAGGGTTTGTATAAAGAACATTTGCACAAATTAAATGGGGTTAAGGGGAAGAGTGGCTGGCTTTTTGCAAAGAAAATGCAAAAAATATTTTTCTCTTTTTTAAAATAAATATGAGCAAAGTTTCATCAAAACCTGAAAATAACATTGTCAAAATTAGGGAAGGGAGTAAAGGGGGAAAGGGTTTCAGATTTTTTAAACGAAATGTGGACAGTATTTTTCCTATTTGTTTCATTTACAAAGTTCCGATGAAATAAGATAAAAACTGTGGGTGTGTACAGAAACATTGGCATAAATTAATGGGGCTTTGTAGGGCTTTTATAAACAAAAGTAGACATTACTTTTCTCTGTTTTAAAATATATGTGTCTAAAGATCCATCAGAATTGGATATAACTGTGAGATTGTGGGCAAACCATTAGCAAAATAAGGGGGTGGGGGTGGGGGGGGGGTTAGTGGGGAGGGTTGGGATGTTGTAAACCAAATGTGGACAGTATTTTTCTTGTTTTAAAATAAACATTTGCAAAGTTCCATTGAAATATGACAAAAACTGTGGGTGTGTATAGAGAACATAAATTAAGGGAGGGATGGGGAGGGGAAATATTTTTGTAAACCAAATGCAAACATTATTTCACTCTTTGTTTTAAGATACTGCAAAGATCTGTCCAATCAGATAAAAATTGTGGGTGTGTATAAAGAACATTCGCAAATTTAAGGGGGAGGAGTAAAGAGGGAGTGATAAGGAGTGGGGGAAGGGAGGAGAGGTTGGATTTTTGTAAACCAAATGTAGACATTACTTTTCTCTTTGGTTTAAAAATTATATGTGTACAAAGTTCCACCAAAATTGAATAAAAACTATGGTTTGCAGAAAGATCACTGCAAAAAATTAAAGGAGAGGGTAAAGCAGGAGAGGGGTTCGGTTTTTGTAAAACAAGCATGTAAAGTATTTAAAAAAACAAACAAAAGCCATTGGCAAAAATCCCGAATGTGAAGCCAGAGTATTACTGCTAACCCACCAGGCTCAGTCTTGACACTGAAGGTAGGGAAGCCAACATAGTAGGAACATAATCCTGATTAACTCTTACCTTTCAGTAAATGCCCTCTAAAGCAGAGCATCAAAATGAAGGTGTAATTTTTATTCTGACCTCCATAGGAAGTGAAAAAAATTGTTCTTTTTTCAAACAATTTAGTATCATCATGTTTTTCTCACTTTCACTTATGCTTTTCTTAAAACATCCAAGCTTAAAACACTTGCAGTCTAGACCAGTCTTAGATGAACCTCAACTTCTTTGAAACAGCCTATATTTGCCTGCGTTACTCTTTTCTTGCAGTTCCCTAAGTGCAACCTTAAGTGCACTTGTTTAAAATTGAAATTAAAGTACAACTATCATAAAACATCTACACCTGAAACAACTCAAAGTAATTAATAGTAACCTTCAAAAGGTTACCTGACAACACACCATGTGGTTCAGGTATACAGGGCGAGTCAAAAATCCTTGGACACCTTCATTAGTTGGAAGAGTGAAGGTAAAACTGAAAAGTGATGATGGGAATAGAGGTTTGATGTCGGGCCGCAACTTTTGGAGTGAATGTCATTCATGGCCGCCATCTTGAAATCCGCCATTTTGGATTCAAGTCATTTTTTTTTTAATGGGAAAGGGAGTGTATGACACATCAAATAACACTCGCTTGAGCTCAGAAATTTAGTGGTGTGATTTGTTTTTGTCTATCTTGTACTGTTCAAAGTTACCATGATACTGACTCATGTCTTTTTTTCCAGGTGATCTAAAATGGGTCTGACACGTGAACAGAAGATCGAAATCATCTTCATATCAGGGGAACGCAGGTACCAAACAATAGCAGCTGACTACAACAGACAGCACCCAGACAGAGAACCGGTATCGCACAACACAGTGGCTCACGTGATCAACAAATTCCGGGAGACGGGCTCTGTTCAAAATAGGGCACGTAGTGGGAGACCAAGGACTGCCACCAATGAGGAAACTGCGATTGTTGCGTCGTTTGTGAAAAGCCCTAAACGAAGTACCCATCGTGTGGCCCTAGCATGTGGAATAAGCCAAACCTCCATTGTCCGGATATTGCACACCAATAAGTGGCATCCTTAAAAGCTGCAGATGCAACATAAACTTAATGAGGATGACCCTGATCGCCGGTTGGAGTTCTGCCTGTGGGCTAC
The DNA here is from genome assembly GCA_031002005.1 of Vandiemenella viatica. Taxonomy (NCBI): domain Eukaryota; kingdom Metazoa; phylum Arthropoda; class Insecta; order Orthoptera; family Morabidae; genus Vandiemenella; species Vandiemenella viatica. Next base: position 28,804,739 of record JARYHS010008075.1, read on the forward strand.
TGAACAACTTTAACTGGATTCTTCGTTTGCCAAGGGCATACTGTTCAGCGACGAGGCATATTTCACTTTGAACAGGGAGGTTAATCGACATAATTTTCAATACTGGAGTGACGCAAATCCGACCTGGGTTGCCCCAATTCAAGAACATAGTCCAGCGAAGGTGATGGTGTGGTGTGGCATATGGGACACCCGCATCACTGGGCCATTTTTCATTTACAACACCTTAACTGCACCACAGTATCTGATGCTGCTGCAGGATCTTGTGTTCCCTTCCACACTGAACGCTGACGGCATTTTCCCATCTTATTTTCAGCACGATGGAGCCCCTCCACACTATGGCATTGGTATCCATGAATCGTTGGATGAACAACTGCCATGGAAGTGGCTTGGTCACCGTGGTCCCGTGGAGTGGCCGCCTAGATCCCCTGACTTAACGCCCCTTGATTTTTATCTATGGAGACACCTTAAGCAGATAGTGTATGCTGAGAGCATCCGTGATTTGAGACACCTGGAGGAACGCATATTACACACCTGTGACCAAATTTCAGGAGACACTCTCCTACGTGTGCAGTCAGACTACAGGTGTGCATTTCACAGGATGGACAACATGTAGAACACGTGTTGTAGCAACTTTGAACATTAATAACTTCTAAGCTGCACAAGATAGACAAAAACAAATTACACCACTAAATTCCTGAGCTCAAGCGAGTGTTATTTGATGTCATACACCCCCCTTCCCATTAAAAAAAAAAAAAAAAAAAAAAAAAAAGACTTGAATCCAAAATGGCGGATTTCAAGATGGCGGCCATGAATGGCATTCATTCCAAAAGTTGCGGCCCCACATCAAACCTCTGTTCCCATCATCACTTTTCAGTTTTTCCTTCACTCTTCCAACTTATGAAGGTGTCCAAGGACTTTTGACTCGCCCTGTATAGATGACATATTTATGATCTGGACCCACGGTGCAAAGTTTCTCGACTTCTTGTACTGACTGAATAACATCTCCTCCTTAAACTCCTGGTCCTACTCTCAGACTTATATCACTTTTCTGGACAGAATGGTCACTTACACATCTCTGTCCACATAAAACCCACTAACCTACAACAATATCTCCATTTTGATAGCTGTCATCCATATCATACAAAACATTCCATTCCATACATCCCAGCCATTCGAGGGAAATGCACCTGCTCTGATCACGAGTCCTTTACTCTCTACACCAACAACCTGACCCAGGCACTCATAAACCACAATTATCCTCCAGAACTAGTTCAAAAACAGCTATCAAGAGTCAGGGACTGTCCCCCACACCAACACAAACAACCTAAAGCCAACCAGAACCCTGTTTTTCTCACCTAGGTTTCCCTGGTCTGGAATCGCTAAACCAAATTCTTCGTTTGGGCTATGACATTCTTAGATCCTTTCCTGAAATTAATTGCATTCTTCCCACTATCCTTCCCACCACGCCCCGATTCACCTTCAGCAGACCACCTAATCTAAAACACATTCTTGTACATAAATATCAACCCTCTGATGTTCCTAAACCACCGTTTGGATCCTTCCCTTGTAAGAGACCCCATTGCAAAATTTGCGGTATGCATCAACCTACCACTACCTACAGCAACCCTACCCCATAATAGGTGATGCCACTTGTACAACCGTACATATCATTTACCAGCTCACCTGCCTCCACTGTCCAAATTCCTACATTGGCCAGACCTCAAACTCATTATCCAGTGACCTTAATAAATGCTTCACAGTCAGAGCCATCTGAGTACTTCCAGACACTACCTCCTAGTCTGAACTCCGTAGGTGGGAATTGGCATATCAACACATCCTGCAGACTAGACATCCACCAGGCCTTAATTTTCGTTAATATCTTCCATCCTCACCCTATACACCCATCACTGGCAAGCACAATAGATTCATACATTTTTCAAAAAATTTCAATTATATTTTTATTTATTTATTTATATTTTTTTATTACTATTATCTTTTCAGCCATTTTAATCTTTCTTATACTCGCGGTTATATTATCGTTGCTCCCCCCCCCCCCAACCACCTCCACCAGTCTATTGCGTTCTATGAGTGGCTGCGTCGAATGCAAGTCTTGCGCAAGCCCAGCCACCTACCTCTGTTAACTTGAAAAAGGGTTTTAACTTGAAATATAGTATTTTCTTTGTTTGTGTGTTGTTTTGTGTTGCTGCTGCCTTCCTCCCTTCAACTTTGGTGAATGTTGGGTGTATTTTACCTGTCCTTTCCATGTAATTAATAGTAATAGTAAACATCAATTGCATGCAGTCAGCTGTGAACTGTTCACTCTTACTTTCTTGCATACATTCACTGGTATCCTCATATTTCTTGCCGAAACTGCATACTTTTTAATTCAATTATTTTTTAAATTTAGTTTCAATTCCAATGGATGCTCTAGTGGCAATGTCCCTACATCCACAACTTCCCTTGTCATGATTTTTCACCACCCACCTATTCCTACACTTTAGGAATTCTAACTGCAAAACTCCTTCAGTGTTTTCGGTAAACTGTTCAACATTATTTCCCTTGATGATTTGTTCCATCTTTTTGCCTGAATTCAAATGCCAACTTATGATTACGATCACCTCTTCCCTTTCAAGTACAACACCTAATCCTTGTACTAATATCCATTCTTGCATTATCACAATTATAAGCCTCGAACAATCCAAATACACTCTTCCCCCTTCTTCTGCATTTCAATGATTTCCAACCCAGCTCCGTCACATACATTACTGATTGCATTATGTAGTAATTTCCGCAAACAAATCTAGCTGCTCTCCTTCGCACCCTCTCCAACTCTTCAATTTGACACCCATACAGTACCGGATTAACCACATAGCAGGAGGTAGCAAATGCTACGGGCCTCAGGCCTTTTGGGGGGCCTCGCGCCTCCTGGGGGGGGGGGGGCGCCTAGGCTAGATGGGCGACTTTACAATTTTACCCCGGACGCCAAAATCAAGGGCCTCCTCTTCACATTTGCTATAGGCCCAGCGCTATCTTAAGCCCACCTATAATGTGGGTCCCACACCAACTCACCATATTCAAACAGTCATCTGACCAAGGTTTTGTAAGCCAATTCCCTCACTTTCTTGGTACATCCCCTCATCACCCACTCCAATAAATGAAGGATTTGAAACCTCACTCTACAACCTGCCATATGCATCCTGCCCAACTGAGTTTACTATCAAAAGTTATTCCAACACATTGATGGTTAAGAACTACAACAAGCAATGCCTTCCCTACCATATACTCAAAGAAAATGCTTAGTTTTTTTATCTGTGTACCTAATAAGCCAACTCATCTTCACATTGTTATTTTTTTCATTCCATGTTTAACTACCCAGCTAGGTATTCTGCTCAGATCCTCTTTTAGCTGTTCACATTCCTCTCCCATTTTAATCCTACTATATAACATTATGTCATTTCCAAACAGTTGAACTTCCAACTTCAACCCATTAACATGAATTCATTAGAACAATGAACAGCAATGGTCCTAAGGCATTCCTGTATTAGGTTTTACCACTTTTGATACTGCATTTCACACACAAACTTTTTTCTTTCTACCTTTTAAGTATTCCTCCATCTAGCAAGTCTTTTCCATCCACGTTAATGGTTTTTACATTATTTACCACTATTCTATGACTATTTCCATTAAAAGCTTTGGAGAAATCCTGTGCTTCTCTGTCAATCTTGCCTCCTTTTTCCGTTTTATATCAATATCTTGCATATAGCCAACTAACTGAGATTCACATGAGAGTCCTTTCCTCAATCTATGTTGCTGTTCTGCAAAACAGTTCCTTCCCTCATAGACATTCCTGACGTGGTTGCATAACACTCTCTCCATCAACTTTCCCACCAATGTCAGATTAATTGGCCTGTAATTTTCAACTCTTTGTCTCACCTCTTTTATGGACAGGTACTATTATACTACTTTTCTAATACTCTGGTAAAGTATTATATATTGGCACCTTCATCGTTTTTGTTATGGCTACTATATTATCAATTACTTGTAAGTTAAATTGTGTGTAAGTGGACCACCTTTCTTCTTGAACTCGTCATATGGTCCACTTTTCAACTAACCAAAATATTATTATATCCAACAATTAAACAAAAAGAAAACAGTTCTATATTTGATAACAATATCTGCAAAAATTAATAAAAAATTGCAGACTTTTAAAAATGGGATTATCCCCATATTTTCAAGTAATTCAACATACTTACCCATTTTTATTTTTTTTATCAAGTAATCATTCAAATAACAACAAAAAAGTGTAGCTAATAGTTATATGATAATTACAAATAAAACATTGCTATTTTCACCAATGAGAACGGGAAACCCCACTGTTCCTCTTTTCCCTAACTATTATCCCATACTCCCTACAATCTTAGCCGAAATGCAGATCTGAATATGACAATCTATATATGAAACGATTGTTATTGCATGCATTCAATTCTCCAGTTGCCAAACTTTTATACATAATGTATGTTTGCTAGTCCTTGTATGTGGTTTGTGGTGAGTGACTGACACGTTCAAGGTAACTGATTGACATGCCGACTGTGAAATACCATCTATTATTCAATTCTTGAATTTGAGAAATGTCAAACCAACTGACATTCATCACCAAATTCATAAGGTGTATGGTGAAGGTGCAATCAGTGATGGAATGCTCAGGAGACGGGTAAGATAGTTCAACGAGGAAGTGACTGTGCATAAACAGCACAACAGTTGGCAGTCTCTGTTCAATGATTTGGTGAACGAAGTCGAAGCAAAAATTGAAGAGGACAGAAGGTTCACAATTTCTGAACTTTGAGTTCACTTTCCACAAATTTGATGGAGCGTTGTTTATATCATTTTGACAGATAGATTGTAGTTTCGAAAATTTAGCTCATGATGCTGCCAGCGAATTAACCTTTCTCATATGGTATAGTTAGAAAGGTGATTATCACATTTAATAAGATTATACTCCTATTTAATGTCATATTTTTATATGTTCTTCTTTTAGTGTGGGAGCTGGGATACAAAATTGTTTTGAACTCATGAATGAATGAACTTTCAGCTTAATGCTTATTAGTTTCGTCTTTCATATTTGAAATAAATAGTAAAACTTCTATAACTTCATTCCCTTTTATTAATACATTATCTAATACTTAAAGATCCGAAGATATATGGGTCCTTCGCTAGCAGCAACTTTTAAAGTTCAAAGCCAACACACGAACTTTTTTTGCAGCTGTCTGATCTTATTGCTATCCCTTTTTTTCTTTTCTTTTTTAAACGTTACCATAGCTACCAATTTCTTTCTCAGATAAATTATTATTCTAATTCTTTTCTTTAGGTAATCTGTTATACCACAGCTCTCCCAAAGTTTACCATATATATTTGTTATAAAAAAATATTATGGTAAACTTTTACTGAGGACCTTTATGTCTTCGCTTTGATAATTACAATACATATATGATTTCTTTATTTTTATTTTTACAATTATGACAATTACATGAGGCCGATAGAACCCTATTTCTCTGTCCTGTCAAGGGAATGCAGTGCCGTCATCAGTCAACTCGTGTTACACTGACAGCACTGTATGTCAACAAAAAATCTGTAATGATAACATTTTGATATCATTTCTCTTATCAGCTACATAAAAATTTATTGAAAGAAAATCTGGTGCAATCCATATTCCTATTAACAGAACAATTCAACAATAATTATAATAATATATTATTTAACATATTATTTAATATATTAAATATTTTGAACCTCCCGACTCATCGGAGTACACAGCTAACAAATATTTACAATGGTTCACTTTATTATAAGTATCTAAGGTCATTACTTTCTAGACCTTTATATATATCAACAATAAATAAAAGACCGATTTTTGAAATGTTAAAGTCCATGTAATCAGCCACCCATGAGTTCCTGAATGAATGCTTCATTTACAGGAAAGAAGGTCCCTGGACCTTAAAAGTATTTAATAGCATCATAAGCTTGAGGCAATATACAGCGATATTTCACAAAACAAGTGACAAATTTACACGCCTTCTGTTCAAAATACTTTCATAACAGTTGCTTATAACAGCAAACAATATAAAATGTGTTCAATTATACTTCTTAAAGCATCAAGCTGAGGGTCATCCCAAAATGAATTTCAATATTGTAATCTGCCCCTTTGAGCCATCAATATATTTCCATTTTGTTTTGCATCCAATTCTCTTTTTTATTTATTTTTGAATCTATAATTACATTAATTTCTTAGCTATCATTGTAATAGACCTGTATTAGGAAATGTTAGTTGCTATTAATTAATAAAACTCTCCTTCTCAATTACAAAACCTATTTCATGAACAATACATCCACTCATCTACTTAACTGGACACTGTTTGTATAAAAGGTTTGAGGGCGATGACATTATATCTTCCTCTAATCCTTTCCTCATTTGGGTAGGCTACTGTATACAAGTTCTCTCTGTCCCTACCAATTACTTTATATGGTCCTTCATATAAAAATTTAAATTTCTTTATCTTGTTGTTTATCACCGAGGATTTCCAATGGGTTTGGATTAGTACCAAATCTCATATGTTATACACTGTGGGTTTTATTCGTGTATCGTGGTTTCTTTTTCGTCTATCTGCACATTTCTTCAATTCCTCACATAACTGCAACTTCTCCTCCTCTCGCTTCTTCCAACTTTCTTCCTTCTCTCCTCCTTTCTTTCTAATCATATTCTTTGCTCCGTCATGCAGATGCAACTTTTTCTTCTTACGCTTCTTCCATCTTACCTCCTTTCTGCAAATATGTCTTTTCTTCCTGTGGCTGGTTATTTTCTGCACCTGTATCACATCTTGTACGCTTTTGACACTATACTTTACATCACAACTACCTCTACTCTGGCCATTTACAACATCATATTTTGCTCCTATGTATTCATCTTCCTTGTCTTTGCAAATCTATTCTGCATATCTTCTTCTCTTTCGTAAACCTCATTGTGCTTTTCTTCTTTCAGTACTCGCTCAAATTCTTCACATATTACCATCTGTTCCGTCCCTTGACACTTTTTTCTTTACATAATATCTCAGTTGATTTCAGCTGACTTGTCTGATTCGAAATATCGTCTTTAAACTCTTCTGTGTCGACCCTAATTATTTTCAACTGATGAGTATCCTTTCTAATATTATCTATTTGAGTAGTAATCTTCTGAAACTGTGAGGTAAACTGATTTTTTAAGCTCTAGTGTGATTTCTAAATTTCTGTTGAAAACTCGAATTTTAACTGCGACTGTCTAAATTGTTCCGATCTCATTTATTTTTTTGGCCTTCTCGGACTGTTTTTGTCTAACTTGTTCCAATATTACTTCGGCCAACTCGAATTTTAACTGTGAATGTACTTGTCTATTTTGTTCAGATATCTCATTTATTTTTTCGCCCATCTCGGACTGTGTTTGTCTATTATGTGAACAGATGCCTAATACTAATTGTTTCAACTCAGAAATATCTGAAGATAGTTGAGTGTTCATGCCCGATTCTGGTCCGTTATTATTACTCGGTACCAGTGTTTTAACATAGGTAACCCATAAAAATCTTCAGAAATGTCATTACTGTTTATCATTGTATTCTCAAAAAGGTTCGATGGCTGCACTTCCCCAGGATCTTTAGGTTTCTGCATATTTAAAAGGAGGTGCAGAAAATAGTGATACAACCTACTAATAAGTCCTTTACATACAGGTGGAATATTAACCTTAAATTCAAAACCAACATTAAATAAAAAGCTGCCACTTTCTAGTACATATGAAATTATTCCTTATGGTGGATCTCTTATAAATTGAGTAAAGATAGATCACTTGAACATGCACAATTAGTAGCCAATAGGGAAGATACATTATGTCCCGGAAATAATTAAATTCTTATGAATTATGAGCCCTAAAATCAAATGTCATTACTGTCTGATGTTCTGAAAAACTTTATTACAGTATTAAAAAAAAATCAATTATCTTCATAAATCACATGCGTTGTTTATTTAGCAATTTTTCCGAGAACTCCGGCTGCCGCAAATACCAAAGTTACTCCATCTGTGACCATGGAGGAAGGAATAATATGGAGACGACGCAAGCGACCTTCACCACGCAATCAAGTGAAGCCAGGCGGAGGAGGAGTGGGGGGGCATGGCCGGAGTGGGGGGGCATGGCCGGAGTGGAGGGGACATGGCCGCTTCCAAACAAACACGGGGAATATGTACAAAAAACCTCAAGGGGACTCTAGGATAAACGTGACGCCGCAATCTGGTGATGGATTATTATGTAACTCGATGAGACAAATAAAAAATGAAGAATAAATTTTTTTGATATCCTGCTTAGTTTTCGAGATATTCTGTCTCAAATGTGAAATGGTTTTGGTTGAAATTCTGAAGAAAAAATTATTCAAAGTGAAATTTTATGATGAATTCTTATTTAAAAAGACGAGACAAATAAAAAATAAAGAGTAAAAATTTTCGATATTTCACCTAGTTCTCGAGATATACTGTCTCAAAAGTGAGGTGTCTTCAGTTGAAATGCAGAAGAAAAATTTTGCAAAAGTCAAATTTAATGATGGATTCTTATGTAATATGACGAAAAAAATCGATGATAAGGAATAAATGTTTTCGATATCTTTCTTAGTTTGGGGGATATACAACATCCAAATTGAGGGGATTAGGTTGGGATGCAGCCTGGACCAAAAATTAATTCTGCCAAAGCCACAATGATTACATGGTTGACATGCAGAATGGATATTTCAGTTTTATTACTACCACTTGTGGTTAGTCTGAATTGTGTCCGAGACCAGAAAAAAAGTAAGAGGACCCACTCTAGGGATGAACAACCCAGACATTTTGTAGGCTGGTACCAGAAATAAAACATTTCCGCATAATTTATAGTTAGTATAAAGTGTATCAACAAAAAGTAAAGAGTGATACATTACTATAATGTATGGTTGGCATCATGCGGTGTTCTTTGAAGTAACTTCAAGCAAGTGTGCTCCAATCATAAATGCGATGATGAGTCACTGTATGAACAAGCATATACTTTTTTTTAACAAAATAACTTATCACACTAGAAGAGCTCTACTTCAACTTGTGTTTAAAAGGGCTGAGTCTTTATTATTACCTTTAAAAATAAAAGAGTCATTTCACAATTGTTGCTATTACAGGAATGTACAAGGAAATTTATGAGACAGAATTTGATTCATTATTTTCCTTTACTTCACATTCTTAATAATGAATTAACATGTGGTTAAAGGTAGGGACCGTGCACAAACTACATGGCCCGGTCCAGGGGGGGGGGGGGGGGGTGCTGAAAGGCTACGTTGGGCTATGGAGGGGGGGGAGGGATTCCAAGCCAGGCCACGTAGCTTTCCTTTCATAAAATTTGTCACAGTTAAAATGAACTGAATTCACAACAGCATGTGAATATTTAATACTAGATGGCGATACCGCTATAGCACCTTTCTGCCGCACGCAGCTATCAAAGAATTATCCGTATCACTTTTATGACATTTTTCTCCTGGTCCAGGCTGTATTTCAACCTAACCTCAACTGCTAGGAATAATAAAAAAAAAAAAAGCTAGATCCCTGTACTGGCAGTAGGCCTAAAGTAGTTGTAGCAGTATCATGATCTAGAATTAAACCTATTTATTTCACTCAGCTAATTATCTCCTTATGTAATTTATAATAGTCTGACAAGAGAAAACAGTGCAAAATGTCTTCTGGAATCAAATGGGGGAAATGGCTATTTAAAAAATTAATAAAACTCACAGCTTCTTACATAACAGTTAATTTCATCATCCATTGTCAGTATAATCAGCAACGTGACGAAAGAAACCTTAATAGTAAATTCACTGAATCGCGATGTAAAACACGCCCCTTTAAACACTTTTCAACACTCGTTAAAAAATAATGCTAGTCTATTATGTGCAAAATAGCAAGGTTTCCTGATTTTCTACACTACACCAAGAAAAATTTGAGAACAAAGTCATCCCATTGAGAGCTATGACTAAATATTTATAGACATGCTCTAAAGTATGCGATGTGTACCGCTCACTTCAACAACGATAATTACAATTCAACTTACTTATGAAATGATATTCCAGGTTCATTCCTGTCTGGCCTATTTGTGCAACACAAGATGGCATTTTGAAACACTTATACACATTACAAAATGAAATAATCACTGCATCTACTACAATGTGAACACCTCAATTGTTTGGAAGCGCCATATGGTCGCTGCCGGTGCTGCCGCCATGCGGCCTGCTTCACCGATTTAACGTCACTTCTCCTCCATATATTCCTTCCTCCATGGCCGAAACATCGTTAAAAGATCCAAATAAATATATTAACTGGCAGAAAACCCGAGAATTATTTATTTCACATGATTTATGTTTATGTGGACATAAAACCTGTACGGTTTCATAACTGCACTGAATACAGCGTATCAACTAAAAAAAAATGTGATCATAGGTCAGGCGACAAGACCACACCGACAATTTTTATTGTTGTCTCAATTGAAGTGGGTTCAAATGACACCGTATGTCATCCGACACACAACCGACACTCGACCATCATTAGTTTGGTTTACTTTCTGATGGTGCGGGTCAGTGGATGCAGAAAAGCGTGTAGGAAAATTTCTGAAATTTCCGATCATTTACGATCAAATGTTGTTTTCGTGTTACTGATTGCCTTAAAAAAGTGTCTTTCTTTAGTCTCACTTCCATGTTCATGAGATGTACATAAAATGTAAGAAGTATCCTAGCATGTTCGTATTTAAAAAAAAATTTATGCCAAAGTAAAAATTTCAGCCGAGACCTGTATTTGAAGCAGGCAAATCTAGAAGTAATGAAAAATATGTATTCAACCATATAAAAGTACATTTGTGTTTTGGAATAGAAAAAACTGAATGTTATAGAAAAAGAGTAAGTTTTATCTTGTTTGAATATTTATTTTTCATTAGATTTAGATTCTGTCTGATGACTCTGATGGTTACGGCATTCGATTGGGGTACTGAAGGTTCCCAGTTCAAATCCTAGTAACAGCTGTAATTTTTATGGGCCCTAAAATTGGTGGGTGAGCAGTAATGCTCTGGCCTCGCATTCGGGAAGATGTGGGTTTGAATCCCCACCTGGGCATCCAGATTTGGGTTTTCCATGATTTCCCCCAATCGCTCCAGGTGAATGCCAAGATGCTTCTTTCAAAAGGCCATGGCCGAATTCCTTCCCCTTCCTTGTCCCTAGTCCTATCCCACATCTAATGACCTTGATGTCAATAAGACAAAGCCATAAACAAAATAATTGATATTCACCTATGGTAAAGCTTTGATTTGCTAATGAGAAGGTGCTAGGATGCTCTTTGATTTGAATTTCAGATTAATCTGAACGTCCCCTTTTGGGGCAATCCATAAATTATGTCACATGAATTTCATGATTTTTGGAGGCCCCCCTCCTTGTCACAGGTGGTCACATTTGTGTTTCCCCCCTTTCCCCTGGTATGACATCACATATTTTGTAATTTTAATTTTAGAAATTATTAAACTAAAACAGCACTTCCAAAAGATTTATATATTTCTATATAAAATATTTCTTTCATAAAATCAACAGTAAATCAAACATTTTAGAAAATTGACAAAACATAACAAATCAAATGAATGATATAAAATTTAATCATCTTGTGTCCATGAACCTATTCTTTTATATTATTCATGATTGGCATAGAAGTCACTTGGATAATGTTACGCACATTCGACGTGTTCATATCTTCTTCATGAAACTATATAGCACAGTCATCGTTTATCAAACAAAGAACTTCCCTGTCACATCTACCTGCAAACCTTTTTAAGACAAATCTTTGTCGGCGGCAGCTTTCGTCTCGTCGACAGCTAAGGTGATCTTTGTCATGGGAAAACCCTTTTGTTGCATCTTATGTGATTGCTTGTGTTGGTTACCTGCTTTGTACGATAAAGACATAGACCATAGATGCCACACCATCGTTTAAATAAGTATCCAGAACTCATATTTTGTCAAAGCTTTAAATGTGGTATTTACGTTTCAGCATATGTCAATGGCAGCTAATGAGCCACATCGTAGGTACAGTGAGCGTGTACTCGCATGGCCGCCATATACCAAAAAGTGATACAAATTATACATGTGATGTTACAAAGCTATTGACTCCCCCCTATCCCTTGGTCACACTTTGCTCACCCCCTCCCTCCCCATAAGGGTGAAAACATGCCGAGCAGGTCGCGCTAGCGGTCGCAGTAGATGTTTCATCCACGTGAAACAAAAGTGTTGTTAGTAATGAGTCAGCACACGCCGAGGCGCTCGCGTTCGCCGTCGCTGCTCGCCACTCAGCTGGATGTCGATGCCAGAACAAAGTATTTTGTTTTCACCTCGCGGCCTAGCGCGCTGCTGGAGGTCTGCTTGGCTCTGATTGGCTGAGCTATGTCAAGGCCACACGATCCAGCTTCTACAATTGATTACGCAGTTCGGCTTTCGTATTATACAGAGTGGTGTTGTTTAATTCTGTCTTGTTCTAAATATTATTTTATTTAATGGATCTCATTTAGTTTTACACAGCTGCAGATATAAATTAACAAAGTACTGACATTGACAATGCTACATTCTGTTTTAAATAAATTACTAATGAAATAATAAGTACAGATTTTTATAAATTGAACAACTACCGAAAAGTGAATGTTTCAAGCAAGTCAACGGCAGATAAATTACAATAAATTTTATAATAATAATAATATTTAATTAAATTGCAATGAAGCGCACGCTCCGGTGGCAATTTTCCTATGCACCCAGCTTTCCTCCTTTCCTGTTCCCACCTACATTTGCCCTAATTGAAATAACTATCTATTGTTGATGACTTGATTGACTATTCAGAAATTATTACACATCATATACCGACGAATTTGAAACTTCAGACAATTCAGTCCAAAAATCATTATAAATTTAAAGAAAGTAAAAAAAAAATTTTCGTGTTAATTATTGTTTAAACTAAACTGTTGATTGAATTTGAAATAGAAAATTCTGATTTTGGATTGATAAATTTTAGATTTGATTCGAAAATGTTTTGTTAAATGGTACATTACTTTATTTACAATAATTACCATTAATTTATAGTCACGACGAGTTTTCAATCAGCATGTATTGGATTGTTGTGGTAACTGTTATAAACATTTGACTTCAGTTTGTCCAGGATTTTACCGTTAAGTTTGTGGTGTGTTTCATAGGTGGGCATGGAATTAGTCAGGATGATTTTTCAGATCCTGATTTAAATGGTGAAATTCACCAAGCATTTGTCTACGTTCATTTATTTGCTGTTAACTGAACTTTCCGTTACCAGCCGTAGAAAGTAGCCACCACTTTGTGGCTACTGACAGACCATCATCATCCCTATCGTTATCGCTTCCACAAATAATTGGAGATCAAATAAAGTAAATGATACTTGCATTAAACACAAAATATTAACGATTTACAACGTGTGGCACCTACAAGGATTTTAAAAACACTGGTGAACGCTAGCAGCAGTACCTCGGCATCTACCTTCCCCTATACTGCGAGCTGCGCGGTATGTTTTCACCTATCTACTGCGACATCGACCTACAGCGCGACCGCCACCGCCACCTGCACGGCGACCTGCTCGGCATGTTTTCACCCTAAGGTGTGGCGTAATTTATGGATGGGCCTTTTCAAGTTTGGTGTCTAGGGTAGAGGTGCAAGGCCGCAGCTGATAAGAAACTTTGTGACTAGAACTTTGAGATAAAAATGAAATAATTATTTTTACTATACAGAATGTTTACTGTCTATATTTAAATGTATAATAATTTCACTCTTCACTCTTTTTTAACAAAATATTGAGTGTATCGAAAGGAACCTAAATCACAACCAACACATCAAGTGTGAAGAGAATGAAGGTTGATATTTCATTGTGATTGCGTTTATACACGAGAGAGTCTTTAATTACTGTACAGTGCAGTGATGATTTGTTAAGACTGCATTGGGATACTTTTTTGTACATAAAAAAAAAATCAATCAGTGAGGTGATAATGTGAGTCAGGTAATAAAAAAAAGTATTTTAACATACTTTATTATTGTTTAACTGCTTAACGTCTCCTATAACAACTAGGTCTTTAGAGACGGGAAAGGATGGGGGCAAGGAACGGGAAGGAATTCGGCCATGGCCTTTTGAAGGAAGCATCCCGGCATTCACCTGGAGTGATTTGGGGAAACCATGGAAAACCCAAATCTGGATGCCCGGACGGGGATTCGAACCGCCGTCCTCCCGAATACGAGGCCAGAACGCTAGCCGTTACACCACCACGCTCTGTTTTATTATTGTCATAGGTTAGAAAATATGCCTATGCAAAATATACTACAGTACTCTATAATAGAGTACAGATGCCAACCTTATCAGTGACCACTCCCCCCATTCACTTTTACAGAAATTTTTAAAATTCATTCCATAAAACAACCATGTGAAAACGTTAAAGGAGACTGAAGACAGAGTAGGAACCCGTCCATCACATGGACGAGCTACGGACCAGTGTAGACGCAAGGGGGGCGAGCCGACACTCGGCCGAGTGTCAGTGCAGACCAGTATCGTACCAAGATAGTGAATACAATAAACTGGGTATGTACAGAACTTAACCACAGAAAATTTGCTTCACAAATGGCAGGACTAGTTAACATTATGGAGTAATATAGCTCTGAGGTACAGAAAAGTATATAAAACACATAAAAATAAAGCCTAAAATGCCAAAGACTATTAAATTTCAGCAGGCTGAAGTAACAGGCAAACCATGAGAGTCTTCAGATCTGCTTTGTGAAGTACACAAATAGATCTTGACTAGACCACCCGTGTGAAAATTTCGCTAATAAAAGACAATGAATAGTTAGGTTGAATGCTTGAAATATAATGAAAACTAGAACTGCACTTTGTAGCAAATATTTATTTGTTTAGTGTAATAGGAACGCATCAAAACCTATTACGAAACAATTAGGAAAATTTAAAACACACTGTACGTACAACAAACTGTCACTGACCCTACCAGAATACAATTAACCTGAGCAAAATGCACACAGGATATCAACATCTCTGTGATATATGCTGCTGTGCGAATAAAATATTTACACTGGAATTGTATATCAAATCAAAAATGTTTCCGTAACAGAAAAAAATATCTGAAAAGCTGTATTATCTTGGTTCTCTGAAAAGCTACTTATTGTATAAAAAAAAACAGTTTATTGACATCTCAGCGATGCTGCTGCTGCAATCTGAGGACTTGGCTCTCTGAACTGTTTGATATATGCGACCACTTTAAGCATCAAATTCCAAAAACTTCTTTTTTAATTTATGATTTTACCTAATTGGAGAGCTTAATCTGTAAAACGATATGTCATTTATCGATTTCGGTTAGGTATTGAAGGAGATAAATGGCTTGTTATAAAAAAAAGAAAGAAGCATGTTTTAGAAATAATATTGATATTTTTGCCCTTTAAGGGTCAAATTCCAAAAAATCCCTTTTACAAAAATATGGTGTGACCAAAGCAGACACCTTGGCCTTTAAAATGATACCACATTTACCGATTTTGGTTAGGCATCAAGCGAGGTAAAAAAAAAGTTTTAGAAATAATGATATTTTTGCGCCTTAAGTGTTGAATTTAAAGAAAGTTCTCTCTTAATATATGATCTGCCCAAAGCCGATACTGTAATATTTTAAACGATACCCCATTTATCGATTTAGGTTAGAAATCAATGGTGATAAATGGCTCGTGATGGAAAAATGCGTCGTAGAACTATTAATACTTTTGCCCTTTAAGGGTCGAATTTTGAAAAATTCCTTTCTTAAAATATGGTGTAACCAACCGAAGACCTTACGAAGACTCAGTCTTTAAAATGACACCTCGTTTATCAATTTTGTTTAATTATCAAGGGAGATAAATGACTAGAGACACAAAAAAGCATTTTAGAAATACTGACATTTTTTCCATTTAAGAGTTAAATTCAGAAAATTCCATTCTTCAAACTTGATGTGACCATAGCGGAGATACCTCATTTATCTATCTCTGTTATATATTAATGGAGATAAATGGCTCCTGACACAAAAATGCGTTGAAGAACCATTGATACTTTTTCACTTTAAGGGTTCAATTCCAAAAAAAAGATTCTTTCTTTGTATATGATATCACCAAGGCTGAGACACTAATCTTCATAATCCTACTTCATTCATCGATTTCGGTTATATATATATATAAGAAGATAAACGGCTCGAGAAACAAAAAACGCATTTTAGAAATATTGGCATTTTTTTCCCTTTAAGGGCCGAATTACGAAAAATTAATTTGTTAAAATAGTATAATGTTACCACGGTGGAGACCTTACTCTTTAATATGATACCTCATTTATCTATATCAGTTAGGTATTAAGGGAGATAAATGGCTCGTGACACAAAAATGTGTTGTAGAACCAATCATACTTTTTCCTTTTAAGGGTTGAATTCCAAAAAAATTCTTCCTTAATATATGATGTCACCAAAGCCGAGACATTACTCTTCATAATCCAACTTCATTTATCGATTTCGGTTAGGTATCCAGGGAGATAAATGGCTCGAGACACAAAAAAAGAATTTTAAAAATATTGACATTTTTGCCCTTTAAGGGTTGAATTACAAAAAATTAATTTCTTATAATCTAATGTTACCATGGCGGAGACCTTACTATTTAATATGATACCTCATTTATCTATATCAGTTAGATAAAAGGCTCATGACACAAAAATGTGTTGCAGAAAAAATTGATCCTTTTGCCCTTTAAGGGTCGAATTTCGAAAAATTCCTAAGATAGGATGTCACCAAAGTGGAGATCTTAATCTTTAAAATGATACTTCATTAATTTATTTCAGATAGGTATCCAGGGAGATCAATGACTCGTAATGCAAAAAACAGCATTTTAGAAATATTAACATTTTTGCCCTTTCAGGGTGACCACAAAGAAATGATTTAAAAATTCCCTGATATTTCCAGGTTTTCCAGGAAAGTTTGTCATACTTTTCCCTGAATTAGAAATTTTATTCACATAATTATAATATTTTAATATTTGATTACATTTTAATTGGAAAAATGTTACAAAACTCACAAAAATTAAAAAGACATTTCTAATTATGTTTATTTGAATATCATAATTTATTTAATTAATTTTTAATACATTGCTATAGATGGTATTTTATAACTAATTAAAAAATCTTATGAAAAGTAATTTAAAATGAGTAAAACAGAAACAAGCTAATGATAAATTAGCACAAATTAAACTGTTAGTATTTGCTATATACAAATCATTTAAGATTTTTAAATTGCTCATCAATAACTTGAATCTCAGCTAGAAGTTTAACTTTTTTATTTGATGCCAAATGCTTTTTTTTTATTAGCTACATGTTTTCTTTTCATATCTTCTGATTCAGTTATTTTATCTTTCTTTTTCAGCGTTCAATTTCTTGATATAAATTTGAACGTGAGTTATGGTAAGAATGAACTAAAGATTTTGGAACATCAAGAGTTGCAACATCCCCATTTGTTTCACTTAAGACAGTCATCCATTAACTGCTGAGCAATTACAGTTTCATATTCTAAACTAAACCTTCAGAATTTACTGAAAAACCTCTCTCAATATTAGCATTGCTACAAGATAAAACCATGACTATCTCTAAAAGTTTTACTATTGACTGGATTAACGTGTCCAAGAATTAATTCATCTCACAACTGATCTAGGCGTTTACTTGTTCGTGAATAATTTTTTAAGAACTTGCAATGCCGAACATTGAGAACATAAATTGTTGAAATCTTGATTAATTTTCATCAGCCTCATTACAACTGATCCAATTATTTTCATTCAAAATAGTGAGTAGGCTTTTAGTCTCCTACTTCTGACTTCGAAAAAAATCTGCAAGACTAGGATCAAAACACGAGACTCCTTCAGTAAGTTTATAAAGTAAGTGACTGTGTCAACAATTTTCCTGTAAAAGCTTTCTAAGCAGGTGTGGCATTTTTCTGCAATTGTAAACTGATGAGATCGGTGATATTTTTTAAAAATTTTAATCTCTCTTTTAGTACCAAATCCCATGTCAATTTGACTGTACAAAATAAAATTGTTTTCATCAGTTAAGTCTATACTTGATAATGAGTCAACAGACTTCAGTACATCTGCTTTGATAAATCTTTGTATTATACTAAGGAGAACTGTCACTAAAGAGCTGTGAAGAATCGTGCTATAGGAGCAACAGTTTGATATTCTTGTAGGAATGGTTGTGATTCAGCTGGTAATGACCGAAAAACTTCTAGTTTTTGCTGGTAGGGAAGGATCTGAAAGAGTCTCAGTTACATTTTGTAACTAGTGCTAGTCAGCTCTTTTTTATCATGCTGTAAATCCCTCCACCATTTTTTTAAGATTAGGAATAATTTCGATAGCACAAGCAG
The DNA here is from genome assembly GCA_031002005.1 of Vandiemenella viatica. Lineage (NCBI taxonomy): Eukaryota > Metazoa > Arthropoda > Insecta > Orthoptera > Morabidae > Vandiemenella > Vandiemenella viatica. The sequence continues at coordinate 28,823,262 of JARYHS010008075.1, forward strand.
CCAACTGTAATTTTCTATCTAATGTGCTGCAAAAAAATTTTTAGGATAAAGAGTTGATCCTGAATACTCTTAACTGAGCGTGGCATGTCAGTGCGTCTTTAGACAGATAATAAACTGACCATAAAAACTGAACAATATTCCATTTAGTCGCCTCTATTCCACATTTAAATCCTCCATGGATGTTATGAAGACCACAACTGTCCATGTCCAGTACCAAAGTATCATTTATTTATCTAATTTTCTGTAGCTCAGCTTTCAATTCTCCGAAAAATTTTGTAATTAACATTTGGTCCATCTATTGAGATTTTTAAAACTTTTAAGGCTTATAAGGAGTTGAAGCATTTGCTTGAAGGACAGAAGATCTGAAGCTCTTGTGTGACAAAGAAAAGCAGATGTTAAGTATCGTGTACAAACTTCATTCTTTACAGTACTCTAAATCCATTTGAGTTTCTTGACAAACTTTGTGACTCATCAAACCCTATAGCAAAATGATTACAAAAAGTTATAGATTCCATCAGTCTGCTTTTATAATAAGGAGCAAACCCATGAAGGAACTGAGTAGGTAATTTTAGTTCGCTGCAATTCCATTCCTCTGGCTAGTTGACTATCGTTGAACATTTTTAAAATACTCTACGTCACTTCCCGCTGTGCACATTGACTTGTGAGTTATCAGTATCTGAATACAATAAAGTATTACTGCACAGCTTACTTCTTTGAGAAGAAAGGGAGCAGAGTGTATTTTGTGAAGCCGGAATTTGTTCTTTTTCCTGACCCGTAACAGGATTAGAAACAGTAAATTTTTCAAACCACGTTTAGTTATCTCATTACTAGTTTGTTGCGACTGACTTAAAAAAAAACTTTGAAAAGGATAGACAGTTTTGCAATTCTTAAGTTTGTTAGTATGTTTCATTTAGCATGACTTTTGATAGCTGTTCTATCCATATTAATTAAAGAAAATGTAGACATTGCAAAGCTACATTTTCTTTAATTCATTTTTAACTTCTTTTAACTAAATATTAAAATCTGGATTAATCAACCAATCATTTTGAAAGTGTGTTATCATGCTGAATTCATTAGTCTGAAAATTTTAAAAATTAATATTTTTACCGGTATAATGAAATTAAATACATAAATAGTAAACAATAGTAATAACTTCCAAAATGCAATCGACATCCACCCAATGAATGTTCAAAAATAATTATTAATTTAAAAAATAGCAGTAGAAAAATTTGATATAATCATAAAAATTAAGAAAAACTTCCATTTGATAATGAACTAAAACCAACGATATTTAGAAAACACTTCCATTTAAATTATATGTGACGGCACGAGATGTGTCTCGGTTATTCTTATGCCTCATTTACACATTCGCCCGAGTTTATTCGAATCGAGATAGCACTGCTTGAACACACGGTACGCTCGCATTGGTCTTCTCGCGAGTGCCGCTCGCTTTGTGGCGGTGTTTGGTGCGAGTCAAAGACACTCGTTGCGAGCGCTAATACGCTGTTTAAACCATGGAGGAAGGAATTATATGGAGGAGAAGTGACGTTAAATCGGTGAAGCAAGCACTAAACTCTCCCGCATGGTGGCAGCACCGGCAGCGACCATATGGCGCTTCCCAACAATTAAGGTGTTCACATTGTGGTAGATGCAGTGATTATTTCATTTAGTATTGTGTATAAGTGTTTAAAAATGCCAGCTTGTGTTGCGTACGGTTGCACAAATAGGCCAGACAGGAAAGAACCTGGAATATCATTTCATAAGTAAGTTGAATTGTAATTATCGTTGTTGAAGTGAGCGGTAGACACCGCAAACTTTGCAGCACGTCTATAAATATTTAGTCATAGCTCTCAATGGGATGACTTTGTTCTCAAATTTTTCTTGGTGTAGTGTAGAAAATCAGCAAACTTGCTATTTTGCACATAATAGACTAGCATTATTTTTTAACGAGTGTTTAAAATGAGATTTAAAGGGGCGTGTTTTACTTCGCGATTCAGTGAATTTACTATTACGATTTCTTTCGTCACGTTGCTGATTATACTGACAATGGATGATGAAATTAACTGTTATGTGAGAAGCTGTGAGTTTTATTAATTTTTTAAATAGCTATTTCAGGCCATTGACTTAGGTTATTTTTAAAGCTTCATATAAGACTTGTTTCTGTTTGTAAATACGTCTATACCTATTTTTACCGATTTTGAAATCTTTCTCATCTATTTATGTCGAAACAGGTTCATGCAGAAATAAAAGTGGGCTTCATAAATAAAGAAGTTATTGGCCTTTGAACAAAATCAATTTGGGGAATGTGTTTCTAATTTAGTCTCTTTTTTTTGTACAACATTCCCCCCCCCCCCCCCCCTATCTAAATCTAACTGAGAGAATTTTTTTTACAATTGTCCTAATAAGTAGGGCTGTGAAATTAGATAACACATCTTGATCAAGAGAATGTTCATTAAGGTGACTGAATAAACATTTTATTTCTAGTACCAGCCTACAAAATGTCTGAGTTGCTCATCCCTAGAGTGGGTCCTCTTACTTCTTTTCTGGGCTAGGACACATTTCAGACTAACCACAAGTGGTAGTAATAAAACTGAAATATCCATTCTGCATGTCAACCATGTAATCATTGTGGCTTTGACAGAATTAATTTTTGGTCCAGCATGCATCCAAACCTAAACCCCTCAATTTGGATGTTGTATATCCCCCAAACTAAGCAAGATATCGAAAACATTTATTCCTTATTATCGAGTTTTTTTCGTCGTGTTACATAAGAATCCATCATTAAATTTGACTTTTGCGAAATTTTTCTTCTGCATTTCAACTCAAGACACCTCACTTTTGAGACAGTATATCTCGAGAACTAGGTGAAATATCGAAAAATTTTACTCTTTATTTTTTATTTGTCTCGTCTTTTTAAATAAAAATTCATCATAAAATTTGACTTTGAATAATTTTTTCTTCTGAATTTCAACCAAAACCATTTCACATTTGAGACAGAATATCTCGAAAACTAAGCAGGATATCAAAAAAATTTATTCTTCATTTTTTATTTGTCTCATCGAGTTACATAATAATCCATCACCAGATTGCGGCGTCACGTTTATCCTAGAGTCCCCTTGAGGTATTAGTACATATTCCCCGTGTTTGTTGGGAAGCGGTCAAGCCCCCACCACTCCGGCCATGCCCCCCCACTCCTCCGCCGGCCTGCTTCACTCCTATGCGTGGTAAAGGTCTCTTGCGTCGTCTCCATATTATTCCTTCCTCCATGGTTTAAACTGTCGCATCGAATTAACATTCGAAAAAATTTTGACGATCGAACACATATAACGGTAATTAACATTGCGAGAAGAAAATACCAAGAGTTAATGATCAGTAAAATAAATTATTTATACCCTTTAATTGGCTATTTCTTGTGAAAAATAAATAAGCTGAAATGTTTAATGAGAAATTTCACGATTAAAACAAATTAATAACTTAAAAAATAACAATCTTTCTTCCACTTAATCATAAAAATTAAAAAAAACTTACCATTTGATAATAAACTAAAATAACGATATTTAGAAAATACTTCCACTTTTAAATTAGATGTGATCGACACGATATGCGTTTGCGTGTTTGTAAACAGCAGACGAAATTTTATGACAGATGAAGCGAATGTCACTTAGCTAGCAAACTCAACTGACCAGAGGGCTATCTATAGCTACATAGCATATAGTTCCAGGATTCTAATGCCACTTTCGCTAGAGCTTGTGCGAGTCGAGAAAACAATGCAGGAGCACGTGGTATGCACGCCGGTCTTCTCGCGTGGTTGCTCGCGAGTGACGCACACATCGGTGGCGGCTTTTTGGCGCTAGTCGAAGATACTCGTGGCGAGTTCTAGCGCGCTGTTTACACTATCGTTGGCTATTTTATGTTAAATGTATATAAGTTTAAGTATCTAATGAGAATTTCATTATTAAAATAAATTCAAGACGACCTTAAAAAATATCTAAATTCCTAATAGTCGCAATTGAATTCCCTGATTATTTTCGAAATTACCTGAATTCCCTGATATTTCCATGAAATTTCCCGGTTACATGAAATTCCCTGATAATTCCCGGTTTTCCCGGTTTGTGGCCACCCTGCCTTTAAGGGTCAAATTCTGAAAAAAATGACTTTCCAGTGTTGTCTAGTATGATAATTCTAGGATCAAATTTTCTTGACTCTGACAATAGGAAGTTAATCAGTGAAAAAAATGACTTTCCAGTGTTGTCTAGTATGTGATTGTTCTAGGATCAAATTTTCTTGACTCTGACAATAGGAAGTTAATCAGTGAAGTTCTGCCTGAATTCGGAGCGCCAAGTATCGTAGTATGACCATTGTTTTTCTTTCCATGAAAATTAAAAAAGTAAGGGCTTCCTTTCTTAAAATATGATGTGACCAAGGTTGAGACCATAAGCCTTAATATGACACCTCATTCATTGATTTCGGTTAGGTATGAAGGGAGATAATGGCTTGTGACAAAAAAAACACCTTATAGAAATCTATACTATTATAAATCTGTAAGGAAGCTGCGTGTGTGTCTTTATTTGAACAGGCACCGCGCAAAAGCTACCACAGCAATTTTGAAGGGGTTTTCAATTGTTTGGAGCTAATGGTCTAAATCAAAATCTGCGGAAATAGCTAATGGCTTATATATACCAAGGGAAGGAACATGGAATTAAAAGCCTTTTTATATGGAAAATAGTTGAACACTGATCATTATGCACTTTTTGAACTGTTTTCCTTGTATTTGTCTTTGGTTATAATTACTCGCTTCTTGGAAATACTATATAATATATTAAATCTTCAATAAGAATTAAAGATCATTGATATTTACAGTAATTAACTTAATGTTTATATGAATAAAAGGGTTTCTGTCACTGCAATTTGATCGTGAAATCCAGGCCACATTTCAACCTAACCACAACTGCTAACTTTAAATTACAATATGGTGGATTTATTATTATGTATGTTTTATCCCTGTTGTATTTGAAAATGAAAGTATATTAAGAAATTGTTATAATTTATGCCGTGTGTATTTGGAAATCTAAAATAGACAATCTTGTAATTACCCAAATTGTAGTTGGAGAAACATTTAATGTGTTTAGGTGTATCTGTATTGTTTGATTTTGTAATGCAATATCAATATAAGTTGTGGATAGGTTGAAATGCAGCTTGGCCCAAAATGTTCTCGCAGAAACATAAGGCATGACGAATTCAATTATTGTTAGTAATAGGCTGTTTTAAGGAACAGCATGTTAGTGAAGAGGTGTATCGCCAAGTAAGTTATTCCCGAAAACAGAACACCTATTTTGTATATTCAATGTGTATTTCTTGATGGCTTTGGCAAAATTTGTTTCTAATCCAGGGTATATTTCAATCTAACCACTTCAGTTTTAAGACATGGTGAAGGAAAATGGCCTGAAATGTGGGTAGTTGCATAAAACTTATAAAGAAAAAATACATGATATTACTCACAGCGTAAGAATGTATTCATATCAAATTACGAAATTTCAACAGTGGTCTTAATATATTCGTTGCTGCAAATGCTATCGTTGGCGGCTGCCTGTACCACCATCATTATTGCAGGCAGTAACTTTTGTGCTGCGTTATGTCTTAGGTATATTTCTTTTTCCTTTAATACGCTTTTTTTTATCGAGAGGTATGTCCTCAGGAAATTTCTGACCTGAAGCATAATTTATTCTCGGTACGCTCCTATTGGACCGTTAGTGATAATGTTTCACGCAGCTTTAGTTTCTTATATTTCATATATTATATTGTGTTAAAAGAGAAGTCCAACAAAAAGAACTTCAGAACATCAGTATGAAAACCAAATCTCAGATAATAATTAAAATTTTTAAATTAAATTTCTACTTTTTGCTTCTCTGCATTAACATTTGATACTAAAACATAAAGGGTAAAGATTTTCTAGGAAGCGGAGTGAAAGGGGGGCGGGGGGGACTTCCTATTACTGGTATTAACAGCTTCACGTTTTGCATTCTCCTTTTTCGGAAAAGTCGCCATAAATTAAATTAAAAATGCCAAAATATGAAAGCAACACCCAGCTATTAGATGCCGCCAGCGCTTTAAAAAAACCTTGAAATGTTAAATTTTTTGTTGTAATGTTTTCTTGCCGTTTCTGCTTTCCTCCACGAAATTAACAAATAGAAAATATTTGTTGGAGATGAGAACAACAACAATTACCATCTTAGAATTTATAATAGCGATCGGAGACAATCCATTGCTTTTGTTATAAACAAATACCCAATTTTCAAGATGGATGCCACATAACGAATTTCCCGTACATTTTTTTCTCATGTTCCAGGCCGAATTTCAACCTAACCACAACCTCTATGGCAAAACGAGACTGTTTACATTGATATGATCCCTGCACCGATAATTGTCATTTTTATAGTGCTGGCAACATTTCGTGGTTGTGTAGAGTCTCATATTTCGGCATTATTAATTTAATATGTGACAATTTTCCCGAAAAAGGAAAGTACAAAATGTGAAGACATTCTGTTACTCCAAATTTTGAAAGGTTAGTGTCAATTTCGGATGGGTGAAGAAAGAGGCAGACTGACCACATTTCTACACATACTAAGACCCATGCATGCAAAGCAGCGGGTAAATGCTAGTAATATACACAGTCCAGTCACATTAATGTGACCACCTCTCAAAAACCAGAGCGGACCGCTGCGAGGCGTGCAGGAAGATTTTTTTTTAAAAAAACTGCTTAACGTCTCCTATAACAACTAGGTCTTTAGAGACGGGAAAGGATGGGGGGCAAGGAATGGGAAGGAATTCGGCCATGGCCTTTTTGAAGGAAGCATCCCGGCATTCACCTGGAGTGATTTGGGGAAACCATGAAAAACCCAAATCTGGATGCCCGGACGTGGATTCGAACCGCCGTCCTCCCGAATGCGAGGCCAGAACGCTAGCCGTTACACCACCATGCTCGGTGTGCAGGAAGAGTGTCAAGTAGGTTTCTGAAAGTGTTCACTGGGACGTTGAGCCATGCCGACTCGTGCCGTGGCCAGCTGGGCTAGATTACGCGGTTGAGGATCCACGGCGCGAACAACCCAATCGAGGTGGTCCCACATATTGTCGATTGGGTGAGTTTGCTGGTCAGGGGAATAAGGTAAACTCATCCTGGTGCTCTTCGAACCACACACATACACTGCAAGCTGCATGACACCTCGCATTGTCCTGCTGGTAGATGCCATCATTCTGAGGAAAAATTATTCGCATGTAGGGTTGGACATGGTCAGCAAGGACGGATACGTACTTGTGCTGATCCATCGTGCCTTCCACAATGATGAGTTCACCCAGTGAATTCCAGGAAAACATTCCCCAAACCATAATGCTCCCTCCTCCACCATGTATCCTTCCGGCAATTGTTGCAGGGTGTTTGCTTTCAGACGTTTCACGCCGTATGCGCCAACGTCCAATGTGTACGATGGAACATAAAACGTGATTCATCAGAAAAAGCCACCTGTCGCCACTCTGTGGATGTCCAGTTGCGGTACTAGCATGCAAATTCCAGCCTATGTTGCCGATGAACAGCAGTCAGCATAGGTGCATTAACCAGGCGTCTGCTGTGGAGGCCCATGCTGAACCGTTGTTGAGGATACACTCTTGGTAGCCCCTTGGTTCATCTGGGCGGTCAGTTGCTCAACAGTTAAACGTCTATTTGCCCGAACGCATCTCCGTAGCCTTCGTCCGCCTCTGTCATCTATAGCCCATGGTGCACCACATTTTCCATACCCCTGACTTTGAATAATGCCATTTTGCCATGCACGGTATACTTTCACCAAGGCAGCAAATGAACAGTTCACAAAATTAGCCATTTCCGAAATGCTTCCACCCTTGGCCCGAAAGCCAATAATCATGTTCTTTTGGACGTCGGATAAATCGCTACGTTTCTGCATTACGCCAACAACTGAAATACTTTCCGACGCCCTAGGACATTCTTTATATACACTCCTCTGTAATGTGCTGCAACCTGCCTTCTGTGATTGGTTATTTCACGTTGATGTCGAATGTAGGTGGTGGTCACATTAATGTGACTGGACTGTGTATATGACAATAGGGTTCGATATTGATCCAACGTGGATTCTTGTGATTCTGACTGGCTCTCAAGCTGAAAGTGCTGTTGATTTTTTTTTAATTTGAGTCAAATGGTACTATGTAGAGCATTATGATTCAAATACACTCAACCTTTTTCAAATGTTAGCAACAATTAAATGATTATATATATTCTCAAAGTAAATAATTCATCAGGGATTACAGTTTCTTGTCTCCAACTAATTGCAATTTTCTAGCCTACACCTACAACTTTTTAGCATATCTCAACTGGTGTGTGTGTATATGGGAGGAGGGGGGAGGGGAAGGGGTGTGTTACTAATCACAAAAATTAGGCATTGAAATTCTCAAGTAATTTAAGATTGTGGTACTGTTCTTCCTGGTTGTGTTATTGCCTTATATGAATGAAAGTAAATTAAATAAAATCTCATCATCTCTCAGAAATATATCTAATATAGGTCTATTAGTTGCTTTGTTTGTTCGTCTTCTATGCGTTCCTATACCATTCATCCAACTGGCATGAAACTTTGACGAGTTATTGTTAGTGTGCCTGGGAAGGTTTTTAACCAAAAAACATCCAAAGAGCCCACCTCCTCTTCCCCTACACACACCTCAATTTTTTCAAATGATTTTTAAATAAACCCACAGTTTTTTATCAATTTTGATAGAAATTTGCACATATGTACTTTAAAACAAACAAAAATACTGTCTATATTTGTTTTACAAAACCCACCCCTCTCCTCCTTTACAACCCCTCTCCCCTTAGGTTTTGCCAAAGTTCTTCATACAAACCCACAATTTTTATTTGATTTTGAGAGTACAGTAGAATTCAAATTATCCGAATGAATTGGGACCGGACCCCATTCGGATAATCAAAAATTTGGATAACTGGATTTTTTTCCAAAAAAGGGCCTATTTTAATTAATTACTGTAAGTATGTTGAAAATATTTTAAAAAAGAGTTTTTAATTAATTAAATTAAAAGGCAACACTTTTACATATTAAGCGCAATTACAAGTGCTGTACATTAGTATGTACCATACTGTAAATAAGTAATGTAATTGCTTGCTGAACATCTCAGTCAAAGTAAGCTGTTTGACCGTATTAATCCATTTTCGGGTAGCCAAGTAGCGCATCTGCTTGACAGTGAGAAGATGAATGTGGTCACACTCAGGCTGACACTCCATCCACTTTAACGCAATTTTCAAGGCCGGCAAATTCTTGACTAGCTGATGGTCCCGTGTCTGCTTCAACTTCGACATTAAGATCATCTTCTTCCTCAACACTTTCCTCTCACACACTTTCAATAAGTTCTTCATCATTCAGAATTTAATACCCAGGGTCTAACGAGCCACACGCCACCCAGTATCCTAAATACTCAGCACTAACTTCTGAACATCCAGGAATTTTCAGAAGAATGTTTCTGAATTCCTCAAGTGACACATCATCCCCATCTTATCCTGTTTCTTCCTCTTCCTTTTCTTGAACTACTTTTTTTCCTTTTTCTCCTTTTCTTTTTCTCAGTGGATATACCTTTCAATTTGTTCCACGCACGTCTTAATGTGACTGCCTTAAGCGATTCAGATAATCAGCGATTCAGATAGTCGGAGATCGGATAATTAGAGTTATACTGTACTTAGCATGCGTATACTTCAAAACAAGGCAGTCTGGTAGCTCAGTGGTTAAAGTGGTTGCTTCCACACCATTCTCTCTCAAGTCACGGTTTCAAATCAGAATAGGAGCAGAAATTTTTAAGAGTTGTATTTGATCATTTGAGCTATGCCGTGACGCTCTATAATTTGGATTCCACATTAAACTATAGGTCCCAGAGGAAAGGAACTAGCTGTCCTGCCTCTGACCCAGAGGTTAGTACACCTACTTCAGGAGGATTCAACCAACCTTCGGATTGTGGACTAACTTGGGAACCATGAGACCAGTTCAGAATGGATTTCGATCCCCCAAGTGTATGTTGAAGGGTATTTACTCCGTATGTCTGTGTTACAATTATTTCTTCAAAATGGGCCATAGGTATCGAGAATAGGTATGTGAATATCTTATAAATATTATAATTTTAGTACATTTCTTAAAAGCTTCAGCGTGGTGTATGCTGTAAGGCGCTTATTTCCCATTTTGCGAACCCGGGTTCAAATCCTCATACTGCCAAATATTTTTATTTCTATTTTTATATGCGGTAATCATTTAGCATTGATTTTATTTCATTTAAAATTCATTTATGAATTTTTATTATACGAAACAACAGACATTATGTTATTTTCAAACATTTACATACTACCACCACTGCTCAGAAGTAAGTATAGCTGTGGTAGAGGGGAAAAAACCCCGACCTTCTGGCTGTAATTTATTTACTTCATGATATTAATTGTAGAGATACAAGTATAGAAACGATGAACATGAAATATATCTGTTTCATTAAAAAAAAAAAAAAACACACATAAACAATAAACTTATCAACAATAAACAATGAATTAATGATTTTCTAATGAAAAAAGTTGGGATTGTATATTCTGTAATATTTTGTTTTAAAAGTTATTTCGCATAATAAAAATTCGTAAATGAATTTTAAATGAAATAAAATCAATGCTAAATGATTACTATGTGTATATATATATATATATGGCAGTATGGGGATTTGAACCCGGGTTCGCAAAATTGGAAGTAAGCACCTTACCGCATACACCACACTGAAGCTTTTAACACATATACTACAATTATAATATTTAAAAGATATTCACACATGTTTGCGCATTAATTTCTTGATACCTATGGCTCATTTTGAAGAAATAATTGTAACACAGACATATGGAGTAAATACCCTTCAACATATTATCACGTTCTTCGGTGGGTTAATTACTATATTGATTAATTAAAAAGTCCACCAAAAAGGTTATGTTGAAGATTGGTTTATTCTTTTCAAAACGAAGTCAGCGATATTCACATGCATAGATACAATACAGAGATGCACTTCTGTACAGTCGCAAAGATAATCTCTGTGAACTCAACTTGGAAAACTAACTGGATGAATGAATGAAACTCTCTGTAACACTGAATACTGAATGATGTCAACTAACTAACTGCTCTGTCCAGCCGATATAGTCTCTATATAGTCTCTATCGAAATTATGAGAATTCTTCAAAGGCATCCGCCCGATATTTCTCGATCATTAACAATCACTCAAACAATTAAACATATTAAAAACAATCAGAATTAATACAAAATTAATTAACAACATTACAAAATGATCAGAAATGGTAATTAGAGATACTTAAATACAAAATTATTTACAGAAATCCTTTCAAATGGTAGAAAATTGTCCTGTAGACATTGTAACTTACATTAATACATGGAATTACAAACATTTAAGAAATTCTCTTGCACCATTCGGTTCTTAAACATATCAAATGGACTTCAAATAATTTTCTTACATAAAACAAAGTCTATATACACTGATTTACAATAAATTACAAAACAAACATACCAGATCATATTCAATCAAACTTTAGCTCACTACAAATACTTCACACAGTATGATACTATTAAAATTTCAGGTATGAGGGCTGTTACAATATACACGGGGGATCGAAATCCGTTCTGAAAAGGTCTGATGGTTTCCAAGTAAGTTAACATTTTAATTTAAGATAAAGAGGTTTGTAAAAGCCAAATCCCTTTATTTTTGGCAATTTTATTTACATAAACACACAGCTTTTATCCAATATAGACGGAAATTTCCACAAGTATACTTTAAACTGCATTTGATTTGAAAAACCGAACCCCCTTCTCTTTTACCTTCACCACTTAATTTTTGGCAATGTTCATTCTACAAATACACCATTTTTATCCAATTTTGATCGTACATAGCACACACCTGTAATAAAAAGAGTGTTGGTGGAAGCATGAACTTTAATCACATAAGCTTTTCCAGGTCCATGGCTCAGATTTCACATTGACTGGTCATCCAGCCTCTGACACAAGGTTTAATACACTTCCTTTGGTATGATTCAACCAACCTTCAGGCTGTGGGTAAAGCTTTTTTTTAGTTTTTCGCTTTAATACAAACAGAAAAGTTCTACCTAGATTTGGTTTATAAATTCCCACCCCTCTACTCTTTTAGACCATCCTCTTAATTTATGGCAATATTATTTAAACAAGCACACTGTTTTTATTTGATTTTGATGGGACTCTGCATATGTATACATTAAAACAAATAGATAACAATGAATAATATTGCCGCTAGGCAATATTTCCATGGAAAAGAAAGGAAAAATACACCCCACACTCACCAAAGTTGAAGGAAGGAGGGCAGCAGCAAAAAAAAACACACACAGAAACAAAGAAAAAACATGAGTCTTTATCATGTGAGAGGCGAGACATATGGCATGTCTCACCTCTCACATGATAAACACTCATGTTGAAATATTGTTTTTTCTTCGTTTTTGTTTGTTTTTTTTTTTTTTTTTTTTTTTTTTTTTTTTTTTTTTTTTTTTTTTTTTTTTTTGCTGCTGCCCTCCTCCCTTCAACTTTGGTGAGTGTGGGGTGTATTTTCCCTTTCTTTTCCATGTTAAAACAAATAGAAAAATTCTGTCTATGTTTGGTCTACAAAATCATAACTCCTCTCCTCCTTTACCCACCCTTTAATATTTTTCCAAGGTTTTCATGCAAATACACATTTTTTATCCAATTTTGATGGTACTTAGCACACTATGCTTAAAACAGAGTGGTCTGATAGCTCAGTGTTTAAGGCTCTTGCTTTCAGCAGTTTTTTGGTCCAATTTGGGGTTCATATACCGATGGAAGAAGGAATTTTTAAGAGCTGTATATGATCAGCGGCTTATTATGCCCCTTTCAAGAGTAGCCAACTAACTTTCTGGTCGTTGTCCGAGTTAGTTTTTTACTTTAAAACAAAGAGAAAAACACTGTATACATTTGGTTTGCAAAAACCCAACTGTTCTCTCCTTTTAATCTCCTTAATTTTTGCTAATGTTCTTTATACAAAACCTTAAGTTCATATCCAATTTCGATATAACTTTGTATACTGTAAGGTACCTCAGAATTTGTTAAATTTGAATCTTTTGCTACGAGAAATGGAGAATGGGCATGATACAGAAGCCGATACAACACCCGGTAGTCACAAGATGATTTTAAATCCAAAACTAACTAAACACATAATACTGATCGTAAATAAACCATATATAATAAAAAAGTAATCTTCAAACTCACCTAAAGCACTACAATAGAGAATAATCCAGCTTGTTAGTCACTAAAATTTGTTACAAAACAAGATCACTAATTAGCAACACTTTTCGACGCAGTAAAAAGCAGCTATAATAATAATCAACCATAAGAAACTAAATCTTTCAATAAATAACACATGATCAACAGGTTCAGGCAACTTAAAACAAGAAAACACAAGTTTTAGACCCAGTTACACAAACTGGTATTTTCAGACACTGATAACATGTTTTAAAGCAGTTTCTGATACTACCTAATAATGTAATAAAAACTTAATTTCTCCCTGTAAACATGCTGAAATTTCAAGCAGTTCTGTATGGTAAATAAAGCTTAAGATGATCTTCTAAATTAAATGCGTCTAAATTGACATGCTGCCTGCTTACATTAATTATCACAGACAAAGCAAATAAAGTCAATGGATAAAAATACTTTAAAAATGTGTAATAGAAACCACAGAAACATATGCTGAAAGACAAATTTTGAGTTAGGCTTTACTTTAATAATAATTCAACGAAAACACTTTGGAATTCGAAAATTAGAAATGACACAGGACTAGAAAACACCGGTATTTTAGAAAATCAATTACAAGCCAACCAGAGCAGCTAAAGATAACATAGGGACAGCATTGAAATGCGGAGAAACTGGAGAATAAAATGAAATACATTTTTAAGCCAAAAATGAAGTATCAGTGCACTAAGTTCGGACAGTGGAAACCGACTGAGATTGCATCACACTCACAAAATACAGTATCACTACGTGGCAACATATTTTAATTTTTTACGACTAATAGAGAAAGTTTACAGCAAAAGTCATGATGAAGTAAACTAATCATTAGCAAATTCTCTAAATACTGTAAAATTCTGGAAGCCCTACATTACAACTTTTTTCCGAACTATGTTCTGGGCCTCACATGACCTAGAGGATTATATTGGGGAATTCTCCTGCAAATAAAGTCAGTGGGACTAAGATTTGGGTAAAAAACGGACCTGCTGTCTGGTGTTGCACGAGTTATGACGGTTCCACCTTGTAAATAGTTCCTCAAGTCATGTGCTCGGGCAACCATGACAGTTTTTGAGTGTCATATGGATCACCTCCAATAACAGTAATTTAACTAAGAAAATCTTTTAGGGGACTTTGGCAGTTTGTCTTCCTCCATAACCAGCAAACTTTTGGAGATGTATGGCCGATAGCCTTCATCAACTGTAATTTGGAACTTTAAATTGGAAGAATATAGTGATGTGTTAAAACTTGAACAGTGTGGTGATCTCAAAAAGTCACATGTTTTATTAGAAGGGACGATAAAAATGCAAAGATTTGCATTTAGTGAATGTGCCTCTAGCCATCGAATTTGGTGACAAACGACTCCTTTAGGTTAGTGCCGGCTTGTCAGCTGGCGGGAGACACACAATAGTAATACCTTGAAGAATGTCCGTTCAGGGAAGAGAGGGGGTAGGGGAGTATACCTCCCAGTATGCTGATGCTTCCAAGAGAGGGAACATTGCGGCAGAACGTGGCAGGTGCCGCGCAGTGCTGTTTGCTGCGAAAAGTTTTTTTTATTTGTGTGGATGCTGCAGCACCAGTGGGGACTTCACATGGTAATGTAACATCCCTTCTGACTGAAAAGTGTTGGCATTTCACTGCCATAGTGATTTAAAAGCCCAGTGAAGAGCAGTGAAAATTGCTAATTGCATCTCCCAACATATATTTGACTTCAGTGAGCTAGCCGTGGAATTTGATGAATTATTGATAAACGAATGTTAGTCCTTCTGGTACAGAACTCAAGAATCCATCCTTAAATATCATGTACCTATGTCAATTTTGTAAAACTTCGTATTTAAATATGTTTCAATAGTTTATGCGACAATAAAATTCGATGGTTTTAAATAAATTCTTCATTCTAGCATTCAAATGTAAGGCGGAACTCTGTTCCTTTAATCTTCCTCTTTTGGAATGGCGTCCTTGGACTTATTTTCATAGTAATTAATTAAATAATTTAAACTCAAAAATCAAAATATTCTCATTAAAAAGAGCTCATTAAGAGACGAGAATAGACAGAGCATTTCAAACAGTGCGCCTATTTTCGTAGTTTGAAACTAACCTTTCCTTTCCCGAGGTTAATTGTGGAAAGTGGTGATTTATCTAAGATATTTTCACGGTTTAGAAATTTTGAACAGTTTGAATTTTGGCAGAACTTTTAAGAAGCAATTTGTTAGTTAAGGTGAAGGCATACTACTAACCCAGTAGTAAGCTAGCTCCTTACAATACAAGAGAAAAATGTAGTCTCCATTTGAATTACAAAAACTCATCACTTTCCCTTAAGCAAAGGTTACATGTGGAGTTATTCAGAAAGAAAACTTTGCGCACATATGGTTTATAATAAGTGATATACGATGTCCTTATTTAGTCTTCTAAACTGCACCCACTTTTCCCTTCAACCCTCTTAAGACTAATTTACACAAGACACTTCTCAATGGTTTTTTTTTTTTTTTTTCACCCGTGGGTAACCTGGGGAAGTGTAAGATGGTGGAGATATCCCAAAGCACTAGAATACACTTTTTTAGTTTTAATTTAATGCATAAAAATTGATTTCTTTCATTTATTTTGTACATATTAATATGTCTGTACATCCATATACACTTAAGAAAGAAAAAAGAGGCATTGCAACGCATGCCGGATAAAGCTAGTTTTTCATAGAAACAATATTGCCATTGCTATGGTAATATTTTTAATACTTACGGTATTTTAAATAGAAGTTCTTCATCTACATCACTTTCAACAAACTGTAAAGAAGAAGAAAAAACATGTTAGTAGTGGAATTTAAAATGAAATTTACCTGACTGTGATTGGTGCACTAGTAAAATGGACTAAACAAGCTCTGAAGTTAAATCAACCTCTTCTCATAACATAGAAAACAAGCAAATATGCAAATCAATCCATTTCTTTCATTTGAGCAGTTTTTTCTCAAGTAAAGATTTTATGATTAACCTGCTTTCAATATTGCACTTTTTACAATCTCTAAAACACTTCTCGAATTCAATTTTCAGTATGCTTTTAATCTCTTCAGCAATTCTCTCTTTAACTGTTTGATAACGACAAAATATTACCCTTTCATGGTTCTTTTCAGTTTTGAGAATAGGAATAAGTCTAGGGAGCTACATCCAGTGAAAACGGGGGCTGGCGCATGACAGGTTTGTTTGTTTTGTTTGTTTTTTGCCACAAATTCACAAACAAGCCATCAAGTGTGAACAGGGGCAAAATTCACAAACAAAGGCCATGAAATGTGAGCAGGTGCATGATCATGGTGAAAGTGTTTTGCAATAATCCAGACATTTTCTTCAAATTGCTTCACGTTAGAAAGGTGTAAGTTCTAGATAGTAATCCCTGTTGACCAAACGACAAAATGGCAAGAACTCGTGCAGCACTACATCATTGTAATTTAAAAACAAAGTAGGCAGAACCTTAAAATACAACTGAATTTGACACTTCCTTTGGTCTTGGATCTTGAGGATGCTTCCTTTGGGATGATAGAACCTTAGCTTTGACATCACGCCCATGTATCATCACAAGTTATGACCCACTTAAACAGTTCTAGATCATCATTGACTTCGTTCATTTGGTGCTACTTTAGGTCAAAATTCAATAACTTTGGAACAGATTTTTCTGTCCCTCATGTCATGCTAAAAACATCATAGAAAATTGTTTGGCATGAACCAAACGGTATGCAAACATCAGCAATGACTCTGATAAGTGTGTGATTGTGAATGTTTTTTTTTGTTTTTTTTTTTTACATTGTTGTTAGTGTTAATGTGGTGAAACGTCCAGGGCTCTCATCGACTTCAACTGTTTCATGTTTGTAACACCTGTAAACAACTTTTTTTATTCATATTAGGTTTTGGGCCTTATGCAGCCCAGGTAATTTAAAAATTCAGCATATTTTTTAATCAGACCTTGTGTGTGTGTTTGTGTGTGTGTGTGTGTGTGTGTGTAATCACTATTTACCACAATGGATTGCAAATTCTGCATGGTTATGGCCCCTCTTGAACAGTAGAGTGAGGGAGACGAGCCATCCCTGCAGTCAACAGTGGTAAGAAGTAGTTATTCTTCTATCCTTGATTTATCTCACTATTCAGCATCTGTTATCCCCCTCATATGGAACAAAACAAAAACACCCATGCTCCATCCAACTATTCCAATGTGGTATCTCTTAAAACTAACCTTAGGCCCTTTTTCATCATCTAGTTCTTTCCTTGTCGAGTCCATTAACTTAATACTTCATTGTTAACATGCCTTTTCACGTTCCTTCTCTGGGATGCTCACCTTCACCACAAAATCCATCCCATGCTTAGAATGCCACGCAACCTCAAGAGTATCTTGGTTCACAACTACTCACCTTGCAATGCCACCAAACCACCCTTGCAACATACCCCACTGCAAAACATGCAGCATGCAACCACCTACCACCATCTACTCCCTTTTCCCATCGTAGGACATGCCACATAACACACTTCATATTTAAACTCACATGGCTCCACTCTAAGTTCATATATGGGCCACAACACTAAATCACTAGCCATCGGAATGAATGCCCACAGGCAAACACAATGCATACCAACAAATTTTCCAATCCAGTGGCAAAACATGCTGGTACCCACAAACTGAACAATTCCAACAACTGCTTTACGGTAAGAGCTATCAGTTTTCCCCGATACCATAATCTGTCTCTAAACTTCACAATGAGAGGTAGCTTACCAACATATTCTTAACAACAGACATTCATCTGGCCTCAGTCTCCAATAAGACTCTTCCCATAAACTGAAAACTTATTATTTAATCATATTTTATAGATTTTACTAGCTGACAAAGCAATGTTTTGCTATTGCTAGCACTTGAGTACATTGACAAACCAAGCATATACAGTATTTTTCTGTTTGTTTTAAAGTATACATTTCCAAATTTCCATCGAAATCAGGTAAAATCTGTAGGTTTGCTTAAATTAGGGGGATGTAAACGAAAGAGATGTTGCATTTCTTGAAACCATATTTAGGCAAAAAAATAATAATTTGTTTAAAGTATTTGTGTGCAAATTTCTATCAAAATTGATAAAATACGTGGGTTTGTTTAAGTTATTGGGTATACAAGGAAAGAGGGGGTGGCTTTCTAGAAATATTTTTGTCAGGAACCTTCGGAGATACGCACTCAACCACTCACCAAATTTTCATAGAAATAGAGCAGAAAATTACAGGCCAATCAGTTTGACTTCAGTGGTAGGTAAATTAATGGAAAGATTGATATGCAACCACATCAGAAATGTATGTGAGGAACGTAAGTGGTTTTCAAGTAGGCAACATGGGTTTCAGGCAAGGATATTCATGCGAATCTCAGTTGGTAGGATATATGCAAGATATTTCAGATGAAATGGACAAGGGAGGCCAAATTGATAGTGTAGCACTAGATCTTTCAAAGGCGTTTGACAGAGTAAGCCACAAAATGGTAGTAAATAAGGTAAAAACTATTGGAGTGGATGAGAAAGTGATTTGCTGGGTTGAAGAATTTTTAAAAGGTAGAAAACAGAAAGTTAGGGTGGGAAATGCGGTATCAAAGGAAGTGGAAGTAAAATGGGAGTGCCGCAGGGGTAGCATATTGGGACCATTGCTATTCATTATTCTAATGAATAATTGTGTTGATTGTTAACCATCTGAAATTAGATTGTTTGCAGATGACATAATGCTGTAAAGGATCAAAACGATAGAGGACTGTAAACAGTTGCAGGATGATCTGGACAGGATATCTAGTTGGGTTGGTAAACATGGAATGAAGATAAATGCAAAGAAGAGTCACCTTATTAGATACACAAATAAAAAACAAAAGGTTAATTATGAATATAAGGTGGGGAAAGAATTGCTCGCTGAAGACTTGAAACGTAAATATCTTGGCATTACTTTTGATAACAAGCTTAACTGGGCAGGACACATTGGACAGGTGGTAGGAAAAGGTTTCAAATTTCTGCACTTGTTGGAGTGAGTGATGAGGGGATGCACGAGAGAAGTAAAGGAATTGGGTTACAAAACTTTGGTAAGACCATTGCTCGAATATGGTAGTGTAGTATGGGACCCACATTTTGAGTATCAAATACAGGAGTTGGAGAAGGTGCAAAGAAGGGCTGCTAGATTTGTTTCTGGAAATTATCGCAGAATGCAATCAGTGACAGATATGATAAAGGAGCTGGAATGGGATTCATTGCAAGACAGGAGGAGGATGAGGAGGTTAATGGGAGTGTACAGGGCATATACTGGCGATGAGGCATGGAAAGATATTGCAGTAGGTATGAAAAGTAGTTCATGGAAGGGAAAAGATGACCATGACCACAAGCTGGCACTCGATTTCAGGCACAAGGGTGTGGGAAGATTTTCTTTTTTAGGTAAGGGTGTCAGGGATTGGAATGAGTTACCAAGGGGAATGATGAATAATCTACCGAAAACGTTAAAAGAATTTAAAGCTAAAATTTGTAGAGGGCAAATGTAGGTGAGTGTAGGATAGGGGGAAGTTGGGTGTGTAGGGAAATTGCCACCGGAGCGTGTGCTCCATTGCAATTAAATTAAATTAAATTAAAACTGTGGGTTTCGAAAAGTTCATTGGAAATTAAGATGGGAGGGGGTAGAAGAGGAAAGTGGTGGGCTTAGACAAACCAAATTTAGACAGTATTTTTCTGTCCGTTTTACAGTATACATGAGCAAAGTTCCTTCAAATTTGGGTAAAAACAGCAGTTTTGTATCAAGAACATTGGCAAAAATTAGGATGCTGTAATTGGAAGAGGAGTTGTGTTATATATATGCAGCATTTTTATGTCAGTTTCAAATTTCCATCAAAATCTGATAAATTCTTTCTTTTTTAAAAATTAGGGGGATGTAATTGGGAAGAGGGATTGCGTTTTCCAAAACTGTTATTTTTCTATTTGTTTTAACGTATAAGTGTGCAATTTTTCGTAGAAATCAGATAAAATCTTAGGGTTTGATTAAATTAGTGGTTGTGAAGGGGAAGAGAGGGTGGTTATTGGAATATGTTTAGGAAATTTCCCAGACGCGCACTCAACAACTCAGCAGAGTTTCATCATAATCGGATAAAACTTGTGGGTTTCATTAAATTTCATTGGAAATTAAGAGGGGAGTGGGTAAAAGAGGATAGGGGTGGGCTCAGGAAAACCAAATGTAGACAGTATTTTTCTATGCAATGTTGCAGGCCATGTTTCCACAGTTGCTTAATTAATTACCAGTTGAAAGATAATGCCAATGCAAACTCTTTAATTTATTTATTATTGCGTCGTTCGAGGGATCATCAGCGACGAATCTGTGTTACAGTTTTTATATACATTTTTAACCTATTATTACGTGATTATGAGCATGAAATATTTTATAGCTAATAGTTAATTACTATTTACATTTTTTAATACGGTATGCAGCTGCGCATCTCCGTTTCTTTATACAAAGCATGGTTCGCCTGTATCGTATTTACACTATTGTGTGTTTTCATCGTTCTGTGTCTGTTGGGGCCAGCTGGTTTGTTTATGTCGTGTCTCTGGTGCGCTTTCGCATCCTTTGGTTGTCTGCTGTGCCCATCTTGTTTGTATATGTAATGTCTCGTGCCGATAGCGCGAGTTTTGAAAAGTGCGTGTATGTGTGATGGTCTTGTTAGAATGTTTTGTATTTTCGTGTGATGTGTGGGGTTTTATTATACAGTTTGTGTTTATTTTGTTTTATCTGTCAAGTTTGTGTATATTAAATTGAGTAATGACAGACAAAACAAAATAAACACAAACTATATAATAAAACCCCACACATATACACATCACACATAAATATAAAACATTCTAACAAGACCATCACACATACACGCACTTTTCAAAACTCGCACTATCGGCACAAGACATTACATATACAAACAAGATGGCCACAGCAGACAACCGAAGGACGAGAAAGTGCACCAGAGACATGACATAAACAAACCAGCTGGCCCCAACAGATGACAGAACGATGAAAACACACAATAGTGTAAATACGATACAGGCGAACCATGCTTTGTATAAAGAAGCGGAGATGCACAGCTGCATACCGTATTAAAAAATGTAAATAGTAAGTAACTATTAGCTATAAAATATCTCATGCTCATAATCACGTAATAATAGGATAAAAATGTATATAAAAACTGAAACACAGATTCGTCGCTGATGATCCCTCGATGAGAGGTGAAACCCATACGACGCAATAATAAATAAATTAAACAGTTTGCATTGGCGTTATCTTTCAACTGGTAAGTATTTTTCAGTTTATTTTAAAGTATATGTGTGCAAATTTTGGTGGAAATCTGATTAATTCTATGGGTTTGTTTAAATTAAGGGATTTAAAGGGGTGGAGAGAGTTTAATTTTTTGTCAGGAACCAACGCAGACGTGCCCTCAACAACTCAACACACTTTCATCAAAATCAGATAAAAATTTTGAAGTTTCAATAAATATCACTGGAAATTAAAAGGGAAGGGGGTAAAAGGGGAGAGGCTAACCAAATTTACATAGTATTTTTCTGCTTGTTTTAAAGTATACGTGTGCAAAGTTTCTTCAAAATCAGGTAAAAAACTGTACCTTTATATAAGATACATTGGCAAAAATTAAGGTGATGTAAAGGGGAAGAGGGGTTGCATTTTTGGAATCCATACGTAGACAGTATTTTTGTTTATTTTAAAGTATACGTGTGCAAATTTCCATAGAAATAGGATAAAATCTGTGGATTTGTTTCAATTAGGGGGATGTGAAGGGGATGATAGGGTTGTGTTTTTAGAAACCATACGTAGGCAATATTTTTCAATTTGTTTTAAAGTATGTGTGTGCCAATTTCCATCATAATCAGATAAGATTAGTAGGTTTTTTTAATTTATGGGGTGTAGGATGTAAGAGGGGGTGGTTTTGGGGTAGAAAAGGGGAGAGGGATTGGGTTTTTGTAAAAATAATGTCTATAGTATTTTTCTATTTTTTAAAAAAAGTATGTATGTACAAAGTTCCATCGAAATCAGATAAAAAGTTAGGGTTTATGTAAAAATTAAGGGGTGGGAAAGGGATGTGTTTTTGGAAACCAAATGTAGGCAGTATTTTTCTGTTTTACAGTACACATGTGCAAATTTCCATAGAAATCGGATAAAATCTGTTGGGTTGTTTAAATTATGGGGTGTTATGGAGAAGAAGGGTTGCATTTTTGGGAACCATATGTAGGCAGTATTTTTCTGATTGTTTTAAAGTATGTGTGTGCCAATTTCCATCAAAATCGGATAAAATCTGTAGTTTTTTTTAATTTATGGGGTGTTGGAGGGAAGAGGGGGTGGTTTTGGGGTAGAAAAGAGGAGAGGGATTGGGTTTTTGTAAAACTAATGTGTACAGTATTTTTCTATTTTGTTTTTAAAGTATAAGTGTGCAAAGTTGCATCAAAATCGTATAAAAAGTGTGGGTTTGTGTAAAAATTAAGGGGTGGGAAGGGGGAGAAGGGATGCATTTTTGGAAACCACATGTAGGCAGTATTTTTCTGTTTGTTTTATACAGTATACATGTGCAAATTTCCATAGAAATCGGATAAAATCTGTAGGTTTTTTGAATTATGGGGTGTTATGGAAATTTTATTTCTTAGGAACTATCAAATGCACACTCAACAACTCACCAAAGTTTCACCATAACCGGATGAACGGTTTAGGAGCACATAGAGAGCAAACAAATAAACATTGATTCTTATATATTAGAATAGAAGATTCGAAGATTCGATATTCCTACTTAAAGGGTTTTATTATTATTATTTCATTTACATCTAATCATGTTAATTAGTTTGATGTTGTTCCCCCATTTGCAACAATAGTATTTCTCCAGAACTGTTGATTACTAACTCACTCTGATCCCATAACTACCCATAAAATTTAGTGCATAAACAGCTTTTGCACATCACAATCCAACCTGCTCACCCCATCAATAAACCCAAACTATCAAAAACCAACCCCCCTCCAGTCCTGTCCAGGGTACTCTCAAGTCTGGAATCAATTAACCATGTACAGTCAGAGACAGAATTCGCGAGACCCCTCACCTTTTGATTATGCTTCGTTCTAGACCGAATACCTCATGAGACAACATAACTGGTAGGAGGTACACTAAATTCATGATATAATAGATCTTCATTTTCCAGTGCTTAACCCAAGACTTAAAAGACACCGCGCCCAGAGCCTTGCTGAGGCATAGGGGGGAAGATCAGAGTTCTACAGTTTAAGTGACTACGAGTATCCCATTTTTACTCATAATAAATACTGAAGTAGCAAAATAGTTGATTTTTAAGGAATGACACCACTTTTCTCATAAGGTTGAGAGCTGTTGCAGCATTCTTAATAAACAGCTACACTTCACTAGCAAATGCAGTTAAATGACGAATGCTGTAAAAATTCGCTAAAATAAACACAGACAAATTTTGGAACTGATAACAGATCTTGAATGGCTGAAGTCACACTTCCTGGTGCAGCAGCATTAAAGAACTGTGTGCGACTATTACAAAGTTTAAAAGTAAGAAGGAAGGAGTTGACAAAAATGCGCAAATGTTGGCTTAAGCCATGAAATATAATTATATCTAGATTCTTCTTTAGTATTTTTCTCTATAGTATTTTTAGCTTGCCATTGTAGAATGAAGTAGCAACCATTTTAATACTAATAAAGATAATCAAGACACTAAATTTGTCTTGAATGTTAATTAGTTGTTTCAGAATTTGAAGCTTAAAGAATGCAAGTAGGAAATCTATCTCCCGTTATTTCAATTAGCACAGATAATTCTTTAAAGTTTTGTGATGAAGCTTCACGAATCAGAGGTAAAGCACTAACCTGGCACTCGCGAGTATGCAGATTCAAACCCCGCCGGTCATCCAATTCCATTTTTTCCGTGGTTTCCGTAAATCGCTACAGCTGAACGAAAAAAAGTGAATTCAAAATGCCGTAACCGAATTCTTTACCGATCCCAGTTCCCACTACCCTCCAGCCTCAAATGACATTGCCATTGACGAGATGAAAAAAATACTTCTTGCCGATCACACTCTGAATTTATGTTATTTAACTGCTGGCCTCGGTAGCGAAGTCGCAAGAGCACTAGTTCCACTTTGCAGAAGGTGCTCAGGGTCCCTTGTTATATTTTCCTTACGGTTCGACGATGTCAAAACCATTAAAGAGGGAAAGTGACAGGGAGCAAGGGATGGGGAGGAATTCTGCTGTGGTCTTTTCAAGGAACCATCTGTCACTCATGAAGTAATTTCGATTAATCATACCGAGTATGGTGAGTCAGCGGCAGCGCTCTGGTCCCACATTCGGGAGGATGTGGGTTCGAATCTCTGTCTGGCCATCCAAATTTAGGTTTTGCACTGTTTCCCGAAATCACTCCACACGAATGCCATGGCCGAATTGCTTCCTGATCCTTGTTCCCTGTAGTTTCCCTCCACTAATGACCTCGATGAGACGCAAAGCTATTAAAAAAATCAATTAATCATGCAAAGCCGAAATCTGAATGGCTGGCCAAGGATTTGAACCCATGACCTCCCAAACGCGAGGCTTGAATGTTGCCGCCACGCGAGGTCACCGGTGAGAGTCCGGACGAGTGTACGGGCATTAAAGTAGGTGCTGTGTATGGTTTGCATCAGTGTTCATCCATATGATTAACAACCATTTGGAAATATGTCAAAACACAAGATGCTCACATAAAAACAGAGTAGCTGGCTGAGTGGCTATCGGGATGAAAGACATTCATTTTTTTAACGTTACTAAAACACTATTAAAACAAATTCCGGAAATTTATATTTTAAAAAAAATAAAAAAATCTTTGTTTGTGTCTGTTGTAATATGGCTGCGTAGTAAAAACTGTTTAAGGAAACCAAAATATAGACTTGTTAAATAAGGCCTGTCGTTAAGTTCCTTGTCACATGGGGAGGGGTGTTTCATTTCATCTGACGTTCACTGGATACAGTTTCGTAAGATTTTGCTTTGCTATGAAGGAAGAATAAATCTCCAGGAAGATTAGAAATATGCAGATTGGAGACACGTGAATAATGAAGTAATCGATCTGACAGCATCTAAGAGGAAGTGTTTATTTATCAATTACTATGCGGACACGAAGCACATTTGTTCAGTGGAATTAACTCCAATGAGGTGTGTGAATATGATCCTCCATATGCGAAATAAGTCCTCTTTTGAATGAAGAGAACCTATTGTACAGTGAAAGGCATTTAATACAAATCAATTTTGTAAGATTTTTTTTTTTTTTTTTTTTTTTTTTTTTTTTTAGAAAAAAAAAAGTTTCCTGGTTATAGTTTGAGAAACGATGAAAGTTTAATATAACAATGAATTAATATGTAATGGTTATTAAATTCTTCCTCATGGATTTCATCTTCAGAATGTTCCCACAGTATCTCGTAAATTTTCATCTTGCAAAATTAGCATTAAAAATAGGTGTGTGAATATGACCCTCCGTTAGGGTGTCCCTTATTTTTCAAATTCAAAATTTTGTAACGCATAGGTCCCAATTTTTTCATTTTATCCTAAAACGTTCACAAATAAAATTTTAATCCATTGTGAGAACTGTAACCCGTGCCGATTTGCGCCGACTCATTTTCATACAACTTACGCAAGAGTAGTAGCACGCAGCCACGTTATTGTTACTGTCATTACAGTTCTTGAATATGTATCACATATTTTTCTCTTCTAATAGATGGTTTTAGGATTACGAAGTGCCAGAAAGAGCATATTTTTTTATTAAGAGAGGCAAACAACCAACTTACAGGAGTTAGTTTTATTTTTAATATACAAGAAGGCAAATTGACTATAAGTGAAAGCCATAATGTCACTGTACGGGAGTGCATTATATTCTGGGGAATATTATGGAGACAGTTCAAAAAGAATGCAAGCAAATTTCTGGATGTTTATAAGTGAAGGGAAGAGGATTTCCAACGTGAATTGCATAATGTTTAAGGTAATGCACACGCTTATGCCCTTGAAAGGATATAAACAAAGGAGGGTATTTAAGGGTCATTCCAAGTCAACTCAACACACTCTATAAACCTCACCATCTCAGATTTTCATGAAATTTTTCACAGGTATACTATTCATATAGACTTGGAAAAATACAAAATTTCATCAAAATATATCAACTCGTTTTTGAATTACAGCTATCTAAAGTTTTAAAAAAATTTGTCCAAAAACTGCAAACAGAAATTTTTAAATTTCTCTAAAAGCTTTCCTAATTGAGATAGAGAGCTGGGAGAGATGTCATTTTACAGCATTTTTCATGTTCTTTCCTGTGATATACAACATACTATAGGCTAACACAATTATTTGTTTTTGTCAAAATCTTTAAAAAAAAAAAAAAAAAATTCAAATTTTTCAAAAAGTACATATTTTAAAATTTTTAAATTAATTCTATGAATAGTTAATATTGTTGTAAATAACCAGGCAAAATAAAAATTTGGGATGATAATGGGTTCATTGTTAAATAAATTGAAAACTAAAGCTTGATTTCATTAATACCTTGTATTTAGCTGAATAACACAAAAATACAAATTTTAACACTTCTTTGAAAATAAACATGAGCACTAACCTGAAGAATACAGTAATGAGTCTAAAGTAAAACTTTTCATTAAGAAGTAGGATATGTTTATCATTTGAAGTTTGAAAAAGCCACATTTGTTTGGCATACATCACTTTCAAGTAGAACATAACTTCTTCCAGTGGGAGTCACAGGATTCACTTTTGTCAAAATGTCCATCACTGACATCCATAGCACATCAGCATTTCTTGGATATGAGAATGATGTAGATGGCCCAGATGGATGAAGAAAAGTTATTTTCACTTCATCAAGTTCTTCTTTTTTCTGTAAAACATACCCGAGCCACCATTTTCCTTCATAGACAGCAGTGACATAGCCAGATATGTCTTCTAGTTTAAGTTTAAGTGGAGATTTTCCCGACCCTTCAAATCATCTGAAAAGTTTTTTACCAATAATTTTGATTTATTTTTGGAATGAACGCATGGTATTGCTGCGTTCCTTGGATAGTCAATGCTCGATCAAAGCGACTTTTCAAAAACAGATCTGATACAGCATATTCGTCTTGGGTTGAGTAGGCAAAGTCTACCTTGGTAATGTTTTCTACTGCCCATTCAAAAAGTTGTTGTGGGGTTTGAATTTGATTTTCATAGGGTCTTTGCAGACTAGCACGAGCTGCAAGTCTTTTTACTGAACCCCCTACTCCGTCACATGGTCCTTTTCCATGTGCTGTGGCCGAAAAGTGCCACTCTGCTTTCACTTTAAAATCTTCCTCATGAAAGCAGAGGTTTAAAAAGTTTTTCTTATTTTTGTATTGAGCGGTAGACCCATCTGAAAAATAAAAAATCTTGTTTGGAAGTTTGTGAAAGTTAGATGTCAGAAAGGATATGAGCTTTTTTTAAAAGGTGTACACAGCTACTGTGTTGTGCTCTAGGCAATCAGAAATAACTACGTAATTAACATGTTCAACTTTGGTTTCCTGTTTGAAATATATTACAAAAGGATGGATTGTGATCTGTTGGCTTGTCCAATGATAGCTCTGAGCTTCATCTTGCAGCACAATGCTATAATTTTCTGAAAAATCACAGATGATAGCAAATTCTGATTCTTTGAGATTTTCTTTTGTGTAGTTCAGGAACCCTCCTTGTTGCTTGGCAATGAAGTCATGCCGAACCAAAGAGGACACCTTGCTGCAGAATAAATCAATAAATTCTTCTGAAGATTTCTCTAAGACCTCTAAATTGCAACGGTCAACTGAAACCCACTGGCGGAATTTAACTTTTTTCAATTAAATTTGCATTAAAGGATTGTTCTAAAATTGTACGTATCTCAGTTTCACCTGGACAGTAAACACAGTCCCCCATGTTGCAATCAATTGATGATGGGTTACAAAGCACTTTTGCTAGGCATTGCTTGTAATTTTTTATGTTGCCATTTGTTACAGTATTTAATTTAGTATTTTCTATCATCAACTTGATGTTTTGGTGAGTTGTGCACACACAAACCGAGTGTGTGCCACTCTGACCAGCTAGAATACAATGTTTTGGTCTCAACTCAGCAAATTTAGAGAAACCTATTTTTATGTTAGGAAACTTATCTTTGAAATGTTTGTAAGCTTCTTTAAGATTACACAAAATTAGTCTTTTCGAAATTTTTGATTTACTTCCATTTGATTCCATAATCGTCACACAATCTTTAATACCAGGCATTGGGTGCATTAAATTCTCGCATTATCTTTCTGACACTCCAATTTTCAGGTAAACATGTTAGAAGCATTAGTCTTTTTGTCCTACTTGTAGAACTCAAAAAGTTACTTCTGAGATTTTGAAGAACTGATTCGTCAATATCATTATCGTTTTCTGATGAAGAATTTTCAGCAGTAATAAAAAGTTTACGTTTCATAGATGAAGAAAATTTTTTAAGCTTTGATGTGGCATAGTTTTTGGATTTTATTTTTCTCTTTTCAATGGGAGATTCCCCTAACTCTTGAAGAGATCTATTGAGTGTCTGAACAACCACTGAATTTGTTGTGAAATCTGGGTCTTTGTCTGATAATGTCTCTGAGCCAGAAGAATTGTCAGATATTTTATCACTGATCCGCTGTGCATTTTTTAACATAGTAATTTCTTTCCTACAATTATCACAAATCTTTGAGCCATTGGCAATTTGTGGGTACAATTCAGTCATCCAAGCTATGACATTTCTGAGCTTTTTTCTGTCTCTAATAAAATGATTTGATTTCATTAATGGATTACAACACTGAACTCTCAACAAATCATTAGTTTCCATATTGAAAATAAAAGTTCGTTCAATTTAAAGTTCAACTATAAATAACTTATTAAACATAAAACAAATTTAAACATGAATTTAAAAAGATGTTAAATATGTATGACTGATTTTCATTGATATAAAACTATTAATTTAACACATTTTAATGGCTTGATAATTTAATATTAAAATAATAATAATGTTATTATTAAGCCTGACCAGTAAAACAATATTAAGTATAACTTAGAACAAACAGATGCTCTAGCCACTGAATAACAGTCTGATGCAAGCAGATTTAACTTTTTACAACCGGATTCAACTTGTTACGACAAGATTCAACTGGTTAAAACCTGCAGAAGCAGGCTCAATATCTGAAACCAATGCACATTTTGTAAAATATTATTGTACTAGTATTATATGTATATTTTTAAAACATCATATTTATTTGTAGTAACATTTTTAATTTTTAAAATATTAATAATATTAATTTTATAAAAATAAAGGAACTATGAGAACTTTGTTAGTTAAAATTCTTAAAGTAGGAGCTAATAAGTATTGACAGCAGATTACAAGTCTGAAGGTTTTAACTGTTTTAGACTCATTACTGTACTCTTTCTTCAGGTTAGTGCTAATATTTATTTTGAAAGAAGCGTAAAAATAGGCATTTTTGTGTTATACAACTGAATACAGGGTATTAATGAAAAATCAAGCTTTAGTTTATTTAACAATGAACCCATTATCATCCCAAATTTTTATTTTGCCTGGTTATTTACAACAATATTAACTATTCATAGAATTAATTTAAAAATTTTAAAATATGTACTTTTTGAAAAATTTGAATTTCTTTTTTAAAGATTTTGACAAAAACAAATAATTGTGTTAGCCTATAGTATGTTATATATCACAGGAAAGAACATGAAAAATGCTGTAAAATGACATTTCTCCCAGCTCTCTATCTCAATTAGGAAAGCTTTTAGAGAAATTTAAAAATTTCTGTTTGCGGTTTTTGGACAAATTTTTTAAAACTTTAGATAGCTGTTATTCAAAAACGAGTTGATATATCTTGATAAAATTTTGTATTTTTCCAAGTCTATATGAATAGTACACCTGTGAAAAATTTCATGAAATTCTGAGATGGTGAGGTAAATTTTGTGTGAAAATTGTGTTGATTTGACATGGAACGACCCTAAACTCTTCTTACAGCAACAGTGAGACCAGATTGCTTGGTGTGTGTAGAAAACTAAGAAAGGACAAAACAAATTAAAATAAATAAAGAGAAAAATACTTAAATAGATGTTGCCCAGCGAACAGTCAAGCTCTTCAGCATCCCTTGCTTTGTTGATGCTATCTGAACAACTCAACAACACATTTTTCAGTTCCAGAAAACATCAAGAATAGCATTTAATAAATCCACCTGAAATAACACAATTAGGAACTGCAAAGTGCCAAAGAAAAGATATTACTCCTAAATTAATAGTTGCATTGGATAGATGTCAGCTAAATGTAAGCGATTCAGTTTACGTTCTTATCATTGACCATTTTTCTTTAAACAAGTCTTCTACTAAACGAATGAGGAAGGAATGAGCAGAAGCTAATAATAACCAATTTTAAAATGACGTGTCCCAGATCATGACCTTTCAGTGGAATGGCAAGTTGTTGCCTGGTCTGGGAGTAAGAAGTTCCAAAGAAGGAGTGCTAATCTATCTCACAATTTTATTTCATAATAGGGAACTACTACTAGTGATAAAGACCAAGGTGAAGTTGTTCTGAATGCCCCGAGTAAGTGATAAAGCACAGATAATGAGCTGTGACAATTGCAACTAACATAGGTCTAATTGGTGCCTGAGCACTTCTGGAGCAAATGTTAGAAAGAAAGTTGATACTTTTTTGCATGACTGCATCAAATACAATATATAAGTACTGTGAAAAAAATAGTTCAATGACACATAAATTAAGTAGTTGTTACATTTCTATTTGGCTGAATTAAAACAAAAACGACTACAGAGAACTAATTGAGCTACAAGTTATATTTTTGCATGGAAATAGTGGCAAAGAACTGAAAATAAGGCATCCTTGTGCAGTGCATCTAGCATGAAGTTTGGCAAGAGCCATTTATTCACTCAAGATAGTTTCCTAAGTTTTCCACCTAAACTCAGCAAGGAATGCAAAATGGTACGTAATTTAGAAAAGGAGGTACACTGCTTTGATGGCAGAAATGTCCTGCTCAATTTTCTATTGTATGCAAAATGTATTGTATGCAAAATTAGCTGTCTTATATCTATATTGTACATTATTTTTTATATTTTGCAACTTGATCAATTTCTTTTAGGAAAAACCATGATGAATTTATATCCGCGATGAGCAAACATTTGTTTCCTCATTTGAAAATTTAAAGCAGTGTTCTTCAGGAAGAAATGGCGGATTTTCTACAGGCTAAAAGAAAGGTATTTTACGTCACAGCTGAAAGAGCTGTAAAATTAATTCACGAGTTTCATGGTTTAATTACAGCCGATTAAGAACGGAGACAAATTTCACGCAAAATACCGAAAATTGTACCCGCACCGTAAAAAAGAGAACCTGAAAAGAAAATACCCCTCGTAATTTAATACTTTTGTCTTACTAAAAGTTGAAGTATTAGTTTTTGTTGTCGAGATTTCATAGTTAACCCAGAATTATACAAAATTTTAATGATTTAGTCACATATCAAGCGATAGTCAAAATAGCATTTTTCGTAAACTTTCGGGTCAACTAGGCACAGGTTAACGGCATTGTAGAAGGATAAAATTTCTTATATAACTAAGCTACAGTGATTTAAAAAGAGTTAGAGGGTATATGTTTGAATTTTCGAAAGAAAAAATAATTTTTTTGCTCATATATAAGGGACACCCTACCCTCTGTGCTCGAGAAAAGAATTTTTTTTAATGAAGAATTACTGCTGATATAGTAACAGGTGTTTGCCAAAAAAGATAGAAATTATTTTTATGAAATATTTTAAAAAAGTTATATGTTTATATTTCGAGAAACGACGTAAGAGTAATATAATACTGTATTAATATATACTGTATATTAAAAAATTTCTGGAAATTACTCCCTGTATTTTAACTTCAAAGTACTGTCACAGCATCTTGGAAATTTTATATTAATACTGTTTGCATTAAAAAATAAATTAATTATATTATGTAAATGATATATTTTCTTTTTTAAAAAATAAAAAAAAAACAAAGTCACGTTACAGAAAATTGAGGTGCTGCGATCTAAATATTTGAGGCTTTCGGGACCAATTAGCGAGCTCCAGTTTATATTTTTATATACATTGTGTCAGGCTTTTCTAACATAATGTGTTTCACTATAGTGAAGAAAACAAGGGACGATCATAAGAGAACCACGTAAGCATGACAGTATTTGAATGAACATAATGGTTGGGAAACTAAAAAAGGGATTTATGAACATTTATGTGGTCATGGTGGCTAACATTGATAACTGCTGCATAGTCCCACAGAACAAGGAAATTATCGGAAACAGCGAATTTTCTCTTCCTCCTTCAACAACGCTGCTTATGATTCAGTTTGTAGTTGCTATCAGACACAGAAATAGAACCATATATTTCTGAGGAATCAAGGATTTCTTAAATTGACATAACTATTTTTATATGCACTAATTTTAATGAGTATATAGGAAACCTCTATGTTATTATTTGGAAAAATAAATATCATTTTTCTTTTAGAAATCCAGAAGTTGAAAATCGATCACCCATTTCCTTCAGGGTAGAGAAAAAAGAATTTTAAAAACTTCTGTATTGTATGAAATTTTCCAATTGCAACATCTCAAACTGTTTGACTAGTAGGAATCTTTTCTTACTACAATCCTCGTGATGAGAAGAATTAGGACGTAGGTTCATATTCCCATCCAGCTTTCAGATTTCAGTTCTGTGTCTCAAAATATTTCCAGGCTAATACAAGCATGATTGCTGCAAGAGGCAATGGTTAAATTTCTTCACGTTCTTTGTCACAAATCCTCTTCCATCTTTAGTTAACGGCAACAAAGCATAATGCCCTAAGCATTAAAATTGGCTAAAGTATAAAACAGAAGACCGTATGTTAGTTTTCAGAGAAGAAACTATAATTCCAAGACACTATCTTTCCGCAACACCATAACTGCAAAATGTAGATATGTAGATAAAATACGGCATTTTTTTACTTAAAATATTTTATTCACAAAACCACACCGTACTCAGTTCTTTTTTCATAGATATTTGAATTTATGTTCCGTGTACTATTTTATTAATATACCAATTCATATTTTCCATTTGCTACAATCTAGTGAGTGTTAAATCTTCCTGAATGGATGTATATTAGAATTGTGTACAGAAAACTATTAGACACTATCAGGAGGTAAATCCAAAAATGTTTTCATGGATAATAGTAAAGAAGATTGGCAGAACCCTTAAGAAAAAGCAAAAGACTACACAAGGATAAAGTCGAGTAACTTATCTGCCCTTCCTCCACATTGATAACTGCTCGTAATCTATTGTTCACGGAACTAAT
Source organism: Vandiemenella viatica (assembly GCA_031002005.1). NCBI lineage: Eukaryota > Metazoa > Arthropoda > Insecta > Orthoptera > Morabidae > Vandiemenella > Vandiemenella viatica. The sequence continues at coordinate 28,857,014 of JARYHS010008075.1, forward strand.
GAGGCGTTAAATGTAACGCAGTTTTTCGGAAAGTTTTTTTCCCATGTATCGTTAATGGAATCTGACAGTTGGCAACAGTTCATCAGCATACGTTCCATTTTTAAAAATAATTTTTACCATTTCTATGCATATATTTTCTATTAAGTTCTAAGTCAGCACCTTTGACCGGTTAATCAGTTTCCCAAACTTTTAGCTGCTTGAGAGACCACATCTGGACAAGGTGGGATCATTAGACAGTATACCTTTTCCACTAGAAAATGATATGACCCTCCAAAAATTTCTGCTAACAGCGACATCACATTCCATAGAACAGACACGTAAGCTGCAGATTTAAGTCGGCTGTCTAGCTATATTGATACACAGATGACTGATCCAAACTTGCTAACCTTCACAAATGTCAATATTGGAGCTTTTCTCTCAACTATTCGCGATACCTGCTGGATGACTATTCCACTGCTTATGTCACTATTTAATACGTATCTAAACCGCAATGATGATTTCCCGATCTTGGTCAGCTGCTGATCTGCATGGGGCGCTTGTGAGAGACTGTTTTGTGACTTTGGCTTCCTCTTGGTAAACCAGTGGTTGATTTGTGAATTCCCATGATTTTAGTAGTAAAAACATTTGAATGTCACTCCCACCATCTCAGGTCATTTAAATTGCTTATTATTGCTGGTGCCTTGAGTCGCACTGAAGCAGACTGGTGTTTGAATACAAGTCACACTTTTGATGAGGAAGTCTTCTGGTAGGAAATGACATGTATTTCCTCTTATTTCTAATTTGGAATCATTTACAAAATGATGACGGTACATTAGTAATATTATTTCAGTGTATAAATTGACGTTAAATACTAGATACTATGAGTGCTACAAATAAATGCAATAAGAACTGTGTATGATTCCTGGACTGTGGTAATAACCAATAATATTTTTAAGCTAACCAAAGTAAATTATTGAGATAATAATAAAAAATATAAGGGACTGTAATGTGGTTTTGTGAACGACTAATGAAAGACCTGCCTTTTATGTAGTACAAAATTTTTCCTACAAAGAAAGGACTTTCTCCACATTTAAAATTTATATTTTGCAGTTATGGTGATACAGATTGATAGTATTTTGAAAAAATAATTTCTCCTCTGAAAACCACAATATGCTCTTCAGTTATATACTTTAACCATTCTTAATTCTTATGACTTAATGCTTCGTTACCGTCGAACTCATTAAAGATGGACAATTCGAGAAAAGAACAGAAACAAATGTAGCCATTGTCTCTTGCAGCAGTCATCCTGGCGTTCGCCTGGAAACATTTTGGGAAATCATTTAAAACCGAAAATTCGTAGCCGGACGGGTATTTGAAAATATTATATCCTAGTTCTTCTTACCATGACTGCTACTATGCTATTTTCTACTAGGAAAGAAGGTCTTGAGGGGAAAAAAATTATGTTTTTCACATTAGCAAGTTTCATTTACTACTGAGTTTTTTAAATTCTTATGTCTGTATCTGACGGAAATGGATGAATGCTTTTCCAGCTCAAATAATCTGGATTTGTAAAAGGGATTTTTTTTTCAAAATACTAAAAATGGGTGTCTATAAAAATTATTATATCAAGTTCAGAAATCCAAGATTCCTCAGCAAAATATGGTTCCAAGTCAGTATCGTTCTTTTCTCTTCTGAACTGTGCCCGACAGCAACTACAGCTTGAATTATAAACAGCGTTGTTGAAGAAGGAAGAGGAAAATCGCTGCCCAAGATACCTTATAATTTCCTTGTTCTGTAGGACTATGCCATTGTCATCCGTGTTAGCCACCTTGGCCACAGATATGTTCTCAAATCCCTTTACTAGAGTACCGAAAATTATGTTCATTTTTGCTCTGGCAGTGTAGTGTCAAGCATTCTGGTATTACATTGTAAGGGTTGCCAATTCGAATACGGTCTTGTGTATAGGTGGTTTTAATTAAATGTGGGTGTTGACTTGTTTTGAGTTCACTATAGTGAACTGAATAATCTGGATTTCTAAAAGAAAAATGATATAGTGAACTGCTGAAAGTCATACATGATCAAAGCACATTAATTTTCCATAACGTGACATCCAGTTTAGACAAAAAAAAATCTTCATCACTACAGAATACTAATTAATTTTTTACTACAGTACTAGTAGAATATTTGTAAGATGTGGTGAAACCAATCTGAAATGTAAATCCACAAGGACTAACTTTTAGAATCTTTTTCCATAACAAATAAACATTAATTCAACTCCGCCTGCAGTAGCTACTGGGTAAATTAAGTAACTTGTTGCCAGTCCCAAGACCGGATAAAGGAGGAGGGTTGGCTAAGAACCGTAAAAGATTAGAAACCAACTTGAGGCAACCTTTATGGCTCATTACCATAGTTGTAATACTGAGATCAACAGAGTGTGATCTCCCCATACTTTTTTTAACTTAAAGAATGATGGTAATGTCTGCTACCAAAGCAACTACCCCATGCCCTAGTAAATATACTAGGTTTTCTCGGTCATCGGATTCTGGGGGACCGAGATCATGCGGGAATTTATCGGAGCTTCCCAAATCTTTTTGTCTGAAACACAAATACTTTCTTGGCACTTTGAACATCAATTGCTTCTCAAAGTTGGCAAACTTAAGGAGCTAACAGAAACATTAGCAAATTCAACATCCAAATTCTAGCCCTTCAAGAAACAAGATACGTAGATGAAAATCATTTTGAATCAGGAAATTACAAACTCTAAAAAGGCAAACAAGCAATCTCAATCCCTAATAAACCAACACAATTTGGCACTGGGTTTGTAGGCAGAAGAAATATTACAAACTCAATATTAAACTTCACATTTCCTTCTGAAAGAATCTCAGTACTATCAATCAAATCAGGAAATTGGGCCTATTCAATAATAAATTCACATGCACCTACAAATAATTATAATCAAAGATGCCCGCAAAAAGTGGAGGATTTCTGGGAACTATTAGAAGAAACAGCAAACAAAATTCCACTGCGTCATATTAAAATTCTGATGGGAGACTTCAATGGGCAGATTGGTAGAGAAAAGAAATTCAGAGCCTCTGTAGGACTCTATCCTTCACATAAAAGAACCAATAAAAATGGAGAGCAATTAATTACCTTCTGTGACCATTTCAACTTAAAATTAATGTCAACTCATTTTCTGACACTTCCACACAAGGAAAAAAAAAACATGGTAGATCCCCAAATTACCATTTAGGAGAATTTCAACTATACCATGTTGCCATCTCCAAGAAAAATCAGAAGGAAATTATGAATGTTAAGGGGGGGGGGGGAAAGGAGTAATTGAGTCTGATCACCATTTGTCTCTAATTAAAGTTTCAACCAAATATATTCAAACCCAGAATATGACAAAATGCATGAATCAACCCTGAATTTTTAGTACAAGAATCTGAAAGTTTTCTTGCCAATATATCCACCCAACATCCTACTAATTTGCCAGTACATAAAGACACACTCTTCAAAACTGCTCAAAGCATCGGCTCACCTTCCAGAAAATGCAAACATAGGTGGTGGAATGTAACCTGTGACAAAGTTATAGAACTTAGAAATAAAGCCTGGCAAAATTGGAATTCCCATAAAACCATACAAAATTGGCAGGAATTCATTAATACACAAAAAAAAAAACTTCAAGAACCATTTGATTAGAGAAATTTATTTATGATAGAAACAAACTGGCAGAAATTCATCAAGAATTTAAGAAAAACATCACAAGAAAATTCTACAGAACAATCAAAGAAGAATTGTCAAATTACCAGGCGCCTAGCCCGTTTCAAACGTCCAGATGGGACTCTAAAAACAAATAATGTAGAAAGTTGTAAGCTCCAAGCAAATTACTTCAAAGACCTTCTAAATTGTGAACACCTTGAAGGACAACTTACCTTTGAAAAATCCACTCCAAATCCAGATTCAGAACCTACCACTTTACAAGAAATCTAACAAATAATCCATGGACTTAACAAAGCCCCAGGGGAACATGGTATAATTGATGAAATATGGAAAAAAGGAGGCACAAGTCTTGCTCAAAACATTCATATTATTATTGAAGATATCTGGATCAGGGAAAAAAATCCCTGAAGACTGGAAATGTGCACTAATTCACCCACTTCACAAAAAGTGGATAAAACTGACATTAATAACTACAGAGGAATTTCCTTGTTACCAATTACTTACAAAATTCTATCCAAGGCACTTCTCATGAGACTTGAAACAAAAATAGATCTATCAGCAAGTATCAGGCAGGATTTAGAAAAGGCAGGTCATGTGCAGAACAAATTTTAAATCTCAAAACCATCTTATAAATCCGTAAAAACAGACAAACAGTAATCTCGTCTGTAGACTTCAAAAAAGCTTATGAGCCTGTTGACAGAAACACTTTTTAAGAAACTAGAAGAATACAAAGTAGACAGGAAAACAAGAGAATTCATAAAACAGACATTAATGGATATGATTAAAAAAGTTAGGTTCTTAGGTCAAGTAGCTGAACCTTTTAAAATCAGGACAGTAGTTCGACAAGGAGATGGACTATCACCCATTTTGGTCAATCTTGTTCTGGAGAAAGTAATCAAATCTTGGGAGAAAGAAGTAAAAGGAATAACCATTGGCAGGCTACTCAGAAATAAACTTAACTTGCAGTATTTGGCCTTTGAAGATGATCTAGAAATTATCTCCAACAACTGGCAAGAGGCAGTCTGCGCCCTTGAAAAACTGCATTAAATTTTGGCTAAATGTGGTCTCCAAATCTCATATGCTAAAACCCACTATATGGAAGGATCCTCACGGTATCAAGATGGACATCCCTTGAAAACACGATTTGGCATTATCACTCACATAACTATTCAGATATATTATTCAACCTGCAGGACTAAATTGTGAAGCCAACAAGGAGAGAATAACTAAAATACAAAAAGCGTACAGAATCACCTGGAACAGATTCAATGAAAAGTCAATATCCTGAAATGTCAAGTTAAGACACTATAACACTGTAATCAAACCGGAGGCATTATACGCATGACAAACTTTGATTATTGGGGGCAGATCATTGATTAAAGATACTGAAAAGCAAGAAAGGAAAATTTTAAGGAAAATCTTTGGCCAGTTTGTACCGGCAGAATCTGGATGAAAAGGAAATCACATGAACTATATCAGCATTCAGAAAAAAATTCAGACACATTCAGAAAAAGATGAATTAAATTCTAAGGCCCTGTTATCAGAATAGTAACGACAGAGTAACCAAAAGAATTCTAAACCTGGCCATTTCAATGAAAATCAAAAACAACTGGCTAACTGAAATAAAAAAGGATCTCCAGGGAATTGGAATAACAGACGATATCATACAGGACAGACGCCGATTTAGTAGCATCGTCAACAACCACCAATTTGTCAACAGCCAGTATATTAGAAGGAACACTTGGACGGAAGAACGCAGGAAAGAGCACAGTGAAAGGATGAAGAGATTTTGGGAACAGAGGAAAAACACATCTACTAGATAAAAATCAATCGCACCTCTGAGTTGGGCATAACGATGGAAGAAGAAGAAATACACATTAATTCATTGTTATATTGCATTCCCATTGTAACTTTACAAACATTTAATACAATTCATCTTTGTCATTGTCAAAAAATGCCTGTCACTATATCACTAGGTGTTCCTCATACAAAAAAGGATTTATTTTACATTCGGAGGATCATATGCACACACCTCATTGGAGTTAATTCCACTGAACAAGTGGGCTTCGCTTCTGCATAGTCAATGATAAATAAACACTTCCTCTTAGAGGCTGTCAGATCGATAACTTCCTTAACCGCGTGACTCCGATCTGCATATTTCTCAGCTTCCTGGAGATTTATTCTTCCTTCAAAGCAAAACAAAATCTTAAGAAACCATGTCCAATGCACGTCAGATGAAATTAAACACCCCTCCCTATGTAACAAGGAACTTAATGACAGCCCCTATTTAACAAGTCTATATTTTGATATCCTTAAACAGTTTTTATTAATCAACCATATTACAACAAAGATTTTATTATATCAAGTGGAGTGCATCTGTGAAATTTCTGGAAGAGGGCCAATCGCCTTTTGGATACCACTTTTATATTGTTTTAATTAACGTTTTTGTGTAAATACCATTTTAAAAAAAAATGAGTCTTTCATTCCGACAGCCACTCAGCCAGCTACTCCATTTTTATGTAAGCATCCTGTGTTTTGACATATTTTGAAATGGTTTTTAGTCATACGGATAAAACCGACGCAAACCGTACAAGACACCTACTTTAAACTAAATGCCCTCGGCTGGACTCGCACCGGTGACCTCGGGTGGGGAGGTCACGGGTTCAAACCTTTGTCCAGCCATTCAGATTTTGGCTTTGCATAATTAATCGATTATTTTTTTTCCTTTGCACCTCATCAACGTTGAGATCATTAGAGGAAGGAAACGACAGGGAGCAATGAACAGGAAGGAATTCAGCCATGTCCTTTTAAAAGGAAGCATTCCGGCATTCATCTGGAGTGATTTCGGGAAACAACAGAAAATCTAAATCTGGATGCCCAGACAGGGATTTGAACTCCGTGTCCTCCCGAATGTGGGATCACAGTGCTACTGATCACTCACCATGCATGGTTTGATTAATCGAAAGACTCAATGCGTGACTGGTGGTTCCTTGAAAAGACCACTGCTGAATTCCTCCCCATCCCTTGCTCCCTGTCACTTTGCCTCTCTTTGTTAAACCGTAAGGGAAATATAACAAGGGACCCTGAGCATCCTCGGCGAAGTGGAACTAGTGCGCTTGCGACTTCGCTACAGATGTCAGCAGCTGAATAACAAATTCAGAGTGCGATCGGAAAGAAGTATTTTTTTCGTCTCATCAATGCCAATGTCATTTCAGGCAGGAGGGTAGGGGGAATTGGGATCGGTAAAGAATTCAGCTACGGCATTTTGAATTAACTTTTTTCATTCTGCCTTAGCGATTTATGGAAACCATGGAAAAATGGAATTGGATGTTCGGCGGGGTTTGAATCTGCATACTCGCGAGTGCCAGGTTAGTGCTTTACCTCTGATCCATGAAGCTTTGTCACAAAACTTTAAAGAATTATCTGTGCTAGTTGAAAATAACGGGATATAGATTTTCTACTTGCATTCTTTTAAACTTCAAAATCTGAAACAACTAATTCACATTCAAGATGAATTTACTGTCTTGATTATTGTTATTACTGTTAAAATGGTTGGTACTTCATTCTACAATGGCGAGCTAAAAATATTATGGAGAAAAAAGCAAGGATTTTTTTTTTTTTAACTATTGAAGAATCTAGATATAATTACTTTATATTTCATGGCTTAAGCCAACATCTGCCCATTTTTGTCAACTCCTTCCTACTTACTTTTTAACTTTGTGTTAGTCACGCACAGTTCTTTAATGCTGTTGCCCCAAAAAGTGTGACTTCGTCCATTCAAGCTCCGTTATCGGTTCTAAAATATTGTCCGTGTTAATTTTAGCGAATGTTTACAGCATTCATCATATAACCGCATTTGCTATTTAAGTGTAGCTGTTTATCAAGAATGCTGCAACAGCTACCAACCTTATGAGAAAAGCAGAGTCGTTCCATTAAAATCAATTATTTCATTACTTTAGTATTTATTATGAATACAAGGGGGATAGTCATAGTCATTTTAACTGTAGAACTCTGATCTTCGCCCCTATGTCTCAAAGTCTCTTGCGCGCGGAGTTGTTTTTTTTTGTCTTGGGTTAAAGCACTGGGAAATGAAGTCTATTATATCATGAATTTAGTGCACCCCCTACCAGTTATGCTGTCCCATGAGGTATTTGTGCCTAGGACAAAGCATAATCGAATGGAAAGGTTCTCGTGAATTCTATCTCCAACTTTACATCAACAAGGGTTTGGTTTCCTTAAAGCCTGCCCTGAAATGAAAACCCTCATCCCAAAAATCCTCCCTCAACTCCATAGAACCTGCTTCAATAGTCCTCTAAACCTCAGCCAATTCCAGGTTCATATACATGTGTTTACCCAGCTTACAAGAGAGCCGAAAGGATTCTTACCATGTAACAGATCCCACTGCAAATTGTGCTACATACACCAAGCCTATGTTACCTTCACAAACCCAGTACCAGGAATAGTTTCTCCATCATAGGACTTGCCATGTGTGTAACCTCCCATCTAATATATCAACTAACCTACAACCACTGACCAGCTTCATACGCAGGTCTGACCACAAATCTACCGGCAGTCATAATGAATGGACACGTTGAAACTATTTATCCAGAACCCTTAACATCCAGTATCTCATCATGCCATCACACATGATACAAACAATTTGAACTCTCACTTCACCATCTGTACCAACAGAGTATTCTCAGACGGAAGCAGATCTCTGAACTCAGAAGTAGGGGACTAGCTTATCAGTATAAATTGGAGACCCGACAACCAACAGGTCATATTTTTTATGATAACACCCAGTAATATATATATCATTTGGATAGGAGAAGTGTGTATATATATATATATAAAATAACAATGAGCAGGAAAATGCTATAAGGCAATAAAAATTAGGAAGGATAGGGAAATATGACCCAACACTAACCACAGATGAAGGCTGCTGGGAATGACGAACACAAAAAAAAAACAAAGACACAAAAAGCACAATATTTCAGCATACAGCCTTATTCGTGCAGAAGTGAGACACCAGGTGGGGTCAGATGTGTACACAGTGACGGCCGTCTGGTGATTGATGTAACCGGCACAGATGGAGAGGTGGGCGGGGAAGCTCAAATATGGTATCGATAATCGATACTGTTGACAGTATATCATTGAAAGTGGTAGACCAACAGAATAATAACGGAGTGAGGATACATATATACATCAAATTTTGAAAAACTATAAGTGAAAAATAAAATATAAGAAATATAAATAGGAGGATAATAAGTGCTGGGTCTAGTGGGAGGAATTTATTGGAGATTGAGGCCTAGAGGATGTCCAGTGTCCAGGATATTCTGATAGGCTAGTTCCTATCTACGTAGTTCAGAGGAGGTTGTGTTATCAGGGAAAACTCCAATCGCCCTAACTGAGAAACAGATTTATTCAGTTTGTGGGAACTGGTATGTTTTGCAACTGGATGGGCCTCATTGTTAGTATATATTGTCAATGATATACCATCAACAGTATCGATACCATATTTAAGCTTCCCCGCCCACCCCTCCTACACTACCATCTGCGCCGGGTTCACCATTCACCCAACGGCTGTTTCGAAGTACACATTTGACCTCGCCTGGTGTCTCACTTCTGCATGAATAAGGCTGTATGCCAAAATATTGCACTTTACTTGTGTTATTTTTGTGTTCGTCATTCCCAAACGCCTTCATCGGTGGTAAGGGTTGGATCATATTTCCCTATCCTTCCTATATGTATATATATATTAGACATTTGGATAGGTGAAAAACCACCGCTTACCATAGAAGAGGATTCCTGCGGTGTCAATACACGAAAAAAAACATGTACACAGACAGTATAAAATTCTCGAGCCTAATGCTCATCTTCAGTAGTAGTGAGATGGCTGGATGTTGGAGGCCGGCAGCCAGCTGAGTAAGCCTGCAAAGTCGGTAGCTCGTGGTAGAGTGGGGGGGGGGGGGGGAGAGGAGGGAAACAACGTGGCGGGGAGTGAGGGTGGGGGTAAAAATGCATAAGCTCGAAAATACTAATAAATAGATAATAAACCTGTCCATAGGGAACAGTTGCGGAATGTAAGCTATCTGTTAAATTTTGTAACTGTGTGACAAAATTTTGTAATTAGAACCACGAGTTATATTGGATTGAATATTATTGCATTTCATTTTTATAGTTAGCTTTTATGTTTGTTCAAGTTAGAAAGCAGATTTACAGTTTTTAAGATAGTATTTTCAATATTTTTCAATTTCAACATTCTTCGGCATTCGCCTGGAGTGGGAAAGTTCATACTTAAAGTATTTATTTTTGGCTAAACGGTTAAAGTTAGGATATTTTTCATAATAACTAAAGTTAACGTTTATTTAAAGATCTAGTGATTGGAAAAATTTCAGAAAGATAGAATTATTTTTATTGTTAAGGTCAAATTAGCTGATGTAAGGACTTCAGACGTGCAATTTCATATCTGATCAGTCACCCCTGTGAAAGAGGAAGTGAATAAGTTCCCACACTTTGCGTGAGAACAGTCGCTAGGAATCTTCGAGAAGCACTATGAGATATAGATGCTTGCGTGCAGTTGTTCGGCCCCAGTCGTACGGAAGCAGTCGGCGCGATAACATGTAGCTCAGTAGGCCAGAAAGTTTTATTTTGGAAGGATGCCGCTTGTTTTATTCAAGTTAACCATAATGTCGTATTAAAATAGTATTTCTCCAAGTGGAGCCTCGGGATTGTTTGATTTTACTAAACTGTGGAACATTGGGAGCGTGTGATTCTCTTTCATTTAATTATTACAACTAAAAGTTTGTACTATTGGGGTGTGGTCTGGATTGACCGGTTAATCGAACTTGTAAAACATTTCTTTGGAAAAGTCGTCCGATTGCCTGTACAGCTTTTGGTTTTGTGAAATTGAAGAATATAATTATTTAAATGGTAATGAACTATTTATCATTATTGAACCTTTACCTTTTCATAGATTTTAGGTTAAAATCTGTGTGGCGAACTCATTATTCTATATAAGCCAAAACTGTTACATCCAAGGCTACACACAGTCAGAGTTAAGATCCAAGCTTTATGCTCCACCCCAAGCATAAGCTTTCGCCTAGCAGGACGCGCGGTGGACGTTAGCTGATGTTCCTAAATAGCCTATTAAGTAATGGGTGTATGTGGAGAAATATGAAAATCAAAATATTTTTTAAAAAATTGAAATTTAAAATTAAGAAAAATTTGAAGTTACAAACTAAAAGGATATTCTCTGGTGAGCGATGGTTCTGTGGGAAAAGGTAGGAGGTGAGGGGGATGGGTGGGACGAAAATTGATGTATCTTAAATTTAGTCCTGGTGGTTGTCTGGTGACTAGTTGGTACTGATAAGCCAGTTTTTTTTTTGTTTTTCTTTTTTAAATCTGCTTAACGTCTCTCTAACAGCGAGGTCTTTAGAGACGGGAAAGGAAGGGGGGCAAGGAATGAGAAGAAATTCGGCCATGGCCTTTTGAAGGAAGCATCCCGGTATTTGCCTGGAGTTATTTGGGAAACCATGGAAAACCCAAATCTGGATGCCCGGATGGGGATTCGAACCGTCGTCCTCCCGAATGCGAGGCCAGAACGCTAGCCGTTACACCACCATGCTCGGTGATAAGCCAGTTCCCACCTTCTGAGTTCTGAAATGCTGCTTTTGTCTGAGAGGACTCTGATGGCCTGAACCGCAAAACATATGTTAAGATTGTTGGTACCGTGAGCGGTGGAATGATAAGATACAGGGTAGATTTGTTGTCAGACCAATGTAGGAGGCTGGGCAATGGTTGCAGGTGAGTTGATATATAAGGTGGGAGAATACGCTAGTGGCCAGTCCTGTGATGGGGAAGCTATCCCCAGTTACGGGGTTGGTAAAGGTGGTGGGAGGCGGATGCATACTACATAATTTGCAGCGGGATCTGTTGCAAGGAAACGAACCTTGGGGCTGTCTTGCAGGCTGGGTGGGGGGAGGGGGGGGAGGGATGCGTGTTTATGGACCAAGAGTTGGTTGAGGTTGGGAGGTCTGCTGAAGCAGGTTCTGGGTGGGTGAGGCAGGATTTTTGGAAGGAGGTTTCTCATCTCAGGGCAGGCTCGAAGGAAGTAGTAGCTTTGTCGCAGGACTCGGTTGACAGAATCCAAACCCAGGAAATATCGTGTGATCAAAATGGGGCTATGGTTCATTTTAGATGGTTGTGGGCTGTTGATAGGTTGAGTGATAGGATAGGTCGTCATCCAAGAAAGTTGGCATGTGTGTGAGAGTAAGTCCATGTGAATTTCAGAGTGCTGGCAGAATTGATTTTATTGAGGAAACCGAGTGATTGTCTTCCCTGTGGGTCCAGATTATGAAAATGTCATCAATGAATCTGACTTTTTTTTTTTTACTTATTGCTTTACACCTTGTTGATGGCCAAGGTCATTAGAGACGGGATGGGACTGGGGATAAGGAACAGGAAGGGATACAGCCCCTATGAATCTGACCCAAAAACGGGGTTTCAGATGGGATCCAGCTAAGAATGACTGTTCCAGGCGGCCTAAGTAGAGGTTAGCATAGGAGGGAGCCACATGAGTGACCATGGCAGTGCCGCTGACTTGGTGGTAAATTTTGCCATCGAATGAAAAAAGTTTTTCAATATTGGCTCGGCCAGGGTGATCAAGAAGGATCTGGTAGGGAGGCTATTGGGGGGACACTGGTCTTGAAAGTGTTCCTTGGCACTGAACCCATGACAGTGGTGAATATTTGTATATAGGGATGTCACATCAACTGTCACTAGGAAGGAGTCAGGGGGAAGAGGTGTGGATACCATGGCCAGTCGAGAGAGGAAGTGTCGGGTGTCTTTGATGTGGGAGGGAAGGTGGCTGACAATGGGCTGTAGATGCTGGTCCAGCAGGGCAGAGATGCGCTCAGTTGGTGAGCCATATGCAGCAACTATGAGAAGTCTTGGGTTAGGCTTATGAATTTTAAAAAGTAGGTATAGAGAAGGTGTGCGCGGCTTTTTTTGGAGTGATATATATATTTACAAAAAAAAAAGGGATAGCGAAATGAACCACCACTTACCTTAGATGATGGTATCATGGGGTGAACACATAAATAAGCACAAAAGACAGGAAAACAATTAATATTTCGGGACTTGGCGCTTCGTCAACAGAAGAAAATCAAGGAGGGGGGGGGGATAGTTGCTCAGGTACTAGCTCCAATTCACTGTCCCCCCTCCCTGTCCTCTGGTTGAATTAACCCCCACCATGTTCCTGACCAATGGTCATTCTATGAAACGGTCTCCTACACACCCCCCCCCCCCCCCTTTTCCTTGATTTTCTCCTGTTGACGAAGAGCCAAGTCCCGAAAAATTCATTTCTTTTCCTGTGTTTTGTGCTTATTTGTGTGTTTTATTTCCTGGTAAATATATATATTATATATATATATATATATATATATATATATATATATATATGAGTAAGCTGCTAGCCTCCAATAGGCAGCCATCTCACCGTACTACTGAATAAGGGCTATCAGCTCGAAAATTCTGCTCTGCGTGTGTACGTGTTTTTTCCATGTCTCGACACCAAAGGAATCCTCTTCTATGGTAAGCGGTGGTTTCCCCAAATATTCAATATATATACATAAATATACTGCTAGCCATCATAATGCAGCTAACTCACTATATTGTTTAACGGTCATAAATCCCAAAATTTCAATGCTCAATGTGTGTATGTGTCTATTCGTGTTTCAACATCATTCCAGCTTTAAACTTTGGTAAGCAGTGAGTATTTTCCTATCCAAGTGTTTAATTTATCCTGCTTTATAGTTTCTCTTTCCTAACAATCTCAATATATATATATAAATTGCAATAATACGTAACAATGATAATGTTGTAAGGCAATAAAAATAAGGAATGATAATTTGGAAGTTAACCTATCACTCACCACAGATAAGTCAATGTCAGCAGCAAACAAATAAATATATGAACACTGTTTAGAATATTTCAGTATAAACCTAATCTTACTAAGAGATGATATGATACATATGCCTAGGGGATCAGATGTGTACACATCAAGATTTGCCATATGAGAGGACCTCCTGCCTTCATCAGTGTTGAATTCCTTCCCTACAGAGGTGGTTAAATTACACTGGTCTACAATTTTTTTTTATGTTACAAGAACAAAATTAACTGTTTCTGGAAGACAATGCACTCCTAAATCCAGATCTAATTTCAGAATTACCGTATGCTCACAACACCATTTCCAAATGTAAACACAAATATATATGTCAATACACAAAATTTACCACCAAGTCAGCGGCACTGCCATGGTCACTCATATGGCTCCCTCCTATGCTAACCTCTACTTACTCTTATGTTACTCACTGGAACAGTCATTCTAGTCTGACAACATTGCCGCACTCCAAATGCCTTAATAACGCTTTTCCATTTGAGAAATGTCCTAGTGAAATCGTTTGCCTTGTTTGTCACTAACGGCGCCAAGGTTATCCGGGAAGAAGTCCAAATCATCGCTTAAGAAATGCAGTTTGAGTGACATGTTGCATCCCATAATGATGGTATGATCTTAATAATTCATGTACAATATCACAATAGTTCTCTGCCTTACTATTTCCTAAAAAAATTCTTGCACACACTTGTGAAAAACAGCCAAGTCGCTTTTTCAACATCACTCAAGACATCAAGGAAATTATCATCATCCATTAGTTCTCCAATTTGTGGTCCCATTAATTTTCCTTCCTTTATTTTTGCTTCACTGATCTTTGGGGACTTCTCTCGCAAGTACATAAATCCTTGTGATGTTTTATCCATGACTTTCGCAAAGTTATTGACTAGACACAATTTAATGTGCAGTGGAGGTAGATACACATTTTTTAGGTCAACAAGAGGAGTGTTTACCACATTCTTCTTTCCAGGCTCATTCCGAGCAGGCCACGTTTTCCCAACATAGTGATTTTTTCTGTCCCTGCTATCCCATTTGAACAGAAAGCAGCAATGTTTTGTGTGTCCCAGCTGCATGCTGAGCATAATTGTAATCACCTTGAGTTCACTACATATAGGCCATTTGTATTTCTCATATTGGATATGAGTAAGAAGCAGTTTAAAATTCTCATATGTCTCCTTCAGATAAAACAAAAATAATTTTGTTATTTACACAAGTATGAGGCATTTCTTCTTCTCTATTAATACAAAACAGAAACCACTACGAACCTACAACAAGCACTCACTTTTCACGCTGTCAGAACTCTCATTGTTGAAACAAAAGTGGCAACAAACAATGCACTGGATTTCTGAACTGAGGATAATTTGTTGTAATTTGTCAGTTGAACAGTGAACAGGGCCGCCGTAAGCGGGCGTGCAAGGCGTGCACCGCACGCGGGCGGCACATCGAGGGGGGCGGCAAAACGAGTGATCGTCAGTCGCCGCGGCGAAATTTGCGGCGTATTATATAGCGGGCGACCTTTTTTTTATAGCTCAACAGCTGCTTCGTGCGGCCTGCGACACTCAGGATGGCAACAATGGGGGCGGAAATAATGTTCGGAGGGGCGGCAATCTCACAGTTTCTTGACCGGGTTTCGAAATAAGGGGGCGGCATAATCGGTATTGCACGCGGGCGCTCAAACAGCTAGCGGCGGGCCTGACAGTGAAGACACCTTTCTTGCTTGCTATGTAAATGTTTAGTGTAATTTGTTATCATTGTTTATGTTTAGTGTAATGTTATTCAATAGTGGTGTTTCAAAGTCATCAATTGCTTATATTTTTAATATCAGAGTACTGACCTTCGAATATTAAATACGAAAACAAAAAATGATTAAGGTTAAGTGACATCGAGTATAAACATAATATTGAACATAATATGTGTAACATGTTGTATGATTGAATTTAAACACAGATTATGACTGTAATGATTTTGATGTAAACTGGACTGATGTTGTATTTAATGTTTTAAATTGAATTGGACGTAAATAAATAATAAATAAATAAATCATGTATGGCAGTTAGTTTTACATATTTCAATTGTTTTTCAACAATTATACCAGCAGAATAATTAAATTAAACCACAAGAGAATAACCAATATTGAGTGTTTTCAAGGACTTATGCTGATATCGATAGACAGAGGGTAGCGTGTCACAATAAAACTGACCCCCATAGGCAAAAACTTATTTCAGTTTCGAATTCAGTACCTATGACTTAGCTAAGAACGCCATTCATTTTCTTTGTAACAAAAATGCTGTTGACCAGTGTTATCAGACTAAAGCTTGGAAATTGACATATTTTATTTCATAGTGTGTCACAACAAATGAAAATTGAACCTGCTTATACTTTAATACTTTTCATGCATGCTCTTTTAAGAAATAATCAGTTTTACTCTGTTACGCAAAATTTCAATCAGTGTTTGGCAGCGTTTGTAAATGTCATTTTCATGCTGCAAAATTTTCAACAAACTTTCAATCAGTCCAGTTTTAGTTGTAATGGTGGATTTTTTTTTTATTTTCCTCTTAACAATAGCCCTCATACTCTCAACTGGATTCACATCTGGGCTATTTCTTGGCAATGGAAAAACAGAAATGTTTTAATCACTAAGAAACTGTGTCACTTTCTAGGCCTTAAAACAGGATTCATCATTATGCCGGAAGGCATATGGGTTTTCACCAAACTAATAATCCCTATTCACAGGTAAGAGATCTCTCTAAATGAAATATGTATTGAACGTACTTCATGGTACCTTCTACAATATAGAATTTTCCAGTTCCATGAACAGACATCACACTCCACATTGTAACATTTGTCACATGTTTTACTGTCTGTTGTGCACACTGAGAACAAAACTCATCTTCTAGTCTCTTCTGAATGTACTGGCTGGTTTCTTCACAGGCTTCAAATATGAATTCATCATTACTCCTATAAACAATTTTTATTTTTGAGTTATAATGGAATAATAATGGCAACAATTTTTTAGCTTCCAGTGAACATTGTTAGTTTTCAGTGGATTTATATGATGACCGTTTTACTTCCAATGTTACATACCTACTTCTAAAGTGATCTGGAAGCCCAGTGCACTGGGCACCCGCATACTAATTTTAAGGTTGAAACATAGTAATCCACTGAAATGGTATAAGCAAGAGATTGTTGCAAGAGCTCCACAGATTTGGATGGAAATACAATTTTATGAAGATTGGTCTTAATATTACGCGTATAAATAGTAGTGAATGGTGACTGTAATGGTTACTTGGTTATTTAAGTGTTATTAAATGTCTGTTCCAAGTTGGTAAACATGAATTAAGAACTTATTTGTGATATAAAATTAAAACACAACTAAGAAAATGAATGTGTACATAAATATCTGGCGAAGAGTAGTAGATAAGACAAATTATTTGCTACAATCTCAGATATATTATATTGAGATGCATTGTTGGTAGAGATTGAGTAAGTAATACTGAACAGTATTAAAGAAATGGGTAGTTTTTAGGAGAATAAAGATACAGTTTGAATTTGAGTAGAAAGAAAAGAATAAGAACACTGCGAATTTGATTGAACTGTGAGATTAATGTGTTTGGTATTTCTGTTGCTGAAAAAAAAAAAAAAAAAAAAAAAAAAAAAAAAAAAAAAATAGTCAAGTGATGTCACTATCTTGCTGATTGGAATGTTGTCCAAATTTTTAGCATGGTCACATTGTTGCTGGTATCAGAGAAACCGCTGAGAGAATGTAAGATAAATAAAAGAATTGAGTTTCAAAACATACAAACTTTATTTTTACAGCAAGTCTGTAAGTACTACAATAACTGCTATTTTTATTGGGAAGCGAGGTCTCCAATATTCTCAACAAATGCTTTACAGTGAGAGCAGTAATAGTTTTCCTGGAAACTACCATTGAATCTTAACTTCGGTGATGGGAACTTGCTTACCAAAAATCTGATAGACCCTACAATTAACCCATCACTTATTGTTTATATTTGTTTATTAATAATTCCTTATCGTTTTGAGTGCTTTTACTCTATTGCTTCCTTATACAATCATTAACAGTTCAATTTTTTTTTTACATTTATACATATCTACTTTGGCATTCCACAACTGCCTGTGATACATACATATATACTTCCCTAAGAGAAACTGGTAGTTCAGAACACATTAGTATATTCCCACCACCTCCACGTTCTCCAGCACCAAACTAATGTGGTACGTCTATGTGTGTACACGCTTCCCTTGCGAAATGGCCCAATCGTAACTGCAAGGATAAGTTTCTAAATTAAATATTCAACATTTATGTTCATCTCAGGTTTTGAATATTCATTGCAGCTCTCGAGCCTTCAACCTAATCATTTTGTTCTCAAAAATAAAGAGAACCTTGAAGAGCCATAATTTTACAAGCACAGATAAGATTAAAAGTGCATCGCTGAAAGAGCTCAAAAGTGTTTTTTGGGATTGGAAGAAGCACTGGCATAAGTGTACACTATATAATGGGGACTATTTTGAAGGGGATAATACCGATGTAGACAAATAAATAAAATTCTTTCAAAAAAATGAAAATTCCCATTATTTTTTTAACACACCTCCTATTTGGATTCCTTTATCAAAATTGGTGGTATACCATCAGGACCAGCACTTTTTTTACCATCTAGTTTTTCAATTTCTGAGAAGATTACAGAATTGGAAATATTTACTGAATTTATGGCAAAATTAGTTTTATCCTCTAAGTTTCTACATCTCTTGGAGTTAATATATTTCCAGAAATTGAGGATATTTTTGTTACTGAATTCCCAATTTATATACAGAGGCATTATTGTCTCTTTTGTTTAAAGTTTTGCATTTGTTTCTCAGATTAGAAAATTGAGAGTATTTAGGACTATGTCCTGTTTGCCAGGGCCGGATTAAGACAGCGTGGAGGTCGTAGTAAATGTTTTGCTACCTCCTGCTACGTGGTTAATCCGGTACTGCTGTTTGCACATAAAAAATATGTGGTATCTTTTTCTTGATATAGTGGTTAGAGTTCCTTAGAATACAGTACCATCTTGGGAATTTAGACATAAAGATTTGCTTTCTTGGAACATACAATTTTATACAGTTATTTATACATGAATAGAATCTACTGATACAATCTTCAAATGATTTACCATTCCTGTCATTATTTGCTATGAATTTTATCAATTCTAATATTATGCTATCATCTGCTTTACTAAACTCATGTAACCCATTTATCATAATGCACAGAGGAATTGTCAAACTTGAATATGTACACTAAAGGTAAATATGGTTGATATGCATCGAGAGATATGACACATTATAGAACAATTAATGTCAACAAAATTTGAGACTATATGGTCAAGTGTTACACCAAAAATATTAGTTTTACTATTTACAGTCAAACCTGGCCGAGTGAGAACCGGATTAGCGAGAAAACTCTACAAGTGAGAATAATTGTCAGGTCCCGTCATTTTAACCTTTAAAAACCTCTGTAACTGAGAAACAGAAACCTTTATGAGAGAAAGTCGTTTTTCCCTCTATAAATGAGACTGTTACTTGTTTTTACCTCTATAAGCGACAGTCGAGTGTATTTAACAATTGTTATATACGACCCATTCTTAAATTTCGTGGAACTAACTTACACTGTTGTATCGTATTCTGTTTGAATCACCAATTGTTACTTCAGTTGATAAATATCAATTGCAAAGGAAGGTTCGACACAGACTCAAAATGTCAAAACGAAAAATCAAGTGTTGTCGTTAAGTGATAAACTTAAAATAGTGACTGCGTTCGAGAGCGGGAAATTGCGAAGTGAAACACAGAGTGAGTTTGGTGTACCAGAATCGACATTTTATAAAGTCAAAAGATTCTATAAAGTCTCAGAGCTCTGAGGGACACAGAAATATTAAGGAGTCGACTTCCCAAATTTCCCAACATGAAAAGTGCCTGTTAGAATGGATAAAACAAACCCTCGATAAGAACGTTCCCATTGATGGATCTTTGTTGAAAGAAAAATCTAAAGAATTTGCTACAAAACTCGGAATTCAGAACTTTTCAACTAGCAATGGTTGGCTAGAGGGTTTCAAAAAGCGCCATGACATTGCTTTCAAAAAAGCAGCCGGGGAAAGTAAATCTGTGGACCAAGGCATGTGTAACCAATGGAATGAAGATCTGCTAAGTCTTTTTGAAGGGTATGATCCAAACGATATTTACAACGCTGATAAAACTGCTTTGTTCTTCTGGATAAAACATTTACATTTAAAGGTGAAAAATGCCATGAATGAAAACAAAGCAAGGAACGCCTTACTATTCTCCAATGTGTAAACAAGACTGGTGTGGACAAACTACCCCTTTCCATCATCAGGAAATCAAAGCGACCTAGATGTTTTAAAGGTGTCAAGACTCTACCTGATGATTATGCCAGTAATACAAAGGCCTGGATGACAAAGACATTATTTAGAAATTGGTTGAAAAAAGTTGACAAGGACATGAAGATAAAACAAAAAAAAAATGTGCTTTATATTGACAACTGTGCTGCCCACACGGACTTACCAACACTTGCAAACGTAAGAGTCATGTTCTTGCCTGCCAATACCACCAGCAAACTTCAACCATTAGATCAAGGTATCATACACTCATTCAAACTCTTTTTATCGCAGAGAAGCTGTTAAACATACTTTTATGTGCCTGGAAAAAAACAACCCTGAGATTAACGTACTTCTAGCTATGAAATTTGCAAGGAGGGGATGGTACACTGTACGTGACGTTACTGTCAAAAATGGCTTCAAGGAAGTTGGGTTTTGGTTCAGTACAGATAAACATGACATTGCCAGAGGAAAATGAGGTTGAAGTTGGACCTACCAATGAGGAATGGACCAATCTTGTGTTTCACAAAACCAGTATGTTAACGCCAACCTTCGAGGACTTCGTTCAGATTGACACGAAGTGGCTACCACCGAGGAACACAACGAAGACGATATTGTTAAGAATTGTGTGAGCACATGTACTGATGGAAATGAGAGTGAAGATGAAGCTGACCAATCGCAGATTTTGGATACAGAAGTAAATAACATACCAAAGAAGCAAGAAGCTTCGAATGCACTGGAGATGCTCCACCATTTTTATTTTTTTTATTTTTTTTTCGAATACTCAGCGGTTGCTGAGAAAACAAAATTTGATAAGATTTATGAACTGGAAAAACATGTACAAAATGCAGAAACAAAAATGCAGAAGAAATAAACAGATTTCTTTAAGTAAATGTAAGTGTAAGGTTTTCTTTTTGTAAGCATATATGTCAAATTCTAATGTATAATACATATAGAATACATACATATTTATCACTACATATCTGCTGTATTTTTTTAAACCTCTATAAGTGAGAAAAGCCACTCCTGAACCTCTATAAGCGAAAACCTGGGTTAGTGAAAAACCTCCATAAGCGAAAAAAAAAAAAATTGCGGTCCCTTGAACTCTCACTTACCCAGGTTCGACCGTATTTGGAAAAATTTTTATAACAAGGTCGTATCTGATAATTTCTTTGATAGCATCTTTTCTTGAAGAATAATCTTGGCAGTGTAGAATGAATAACTGCCGTTATTTCTATGTTTCCACTGCACATTTGGCATCTAGAAATCTCTGAACAATAACCAGTTTGAGTCAGGGTACTTAAGATTCATGTCTTCAACAGCCATGCAGTAAGAAATCATAATACTTTCTGTTTTTAGTGGAGGAAAGTAGGCAACTCCTATGATTAATCTATATTTACTACCTAAGATTCAAGTAAATAAATGCTCTACATCTGTGATTACTAACTGAAGACACTGATCTTCATCCTTAATAGCTATCAGAACACCATCACCTCTACAGAACAGACTATTGTATTCATTTTTATCACTTATAAAGATAACAATTTTCAAGATTCATTTCACAACATAACCAATCTCTTAGCAACCAACACAAAACAAAAACCAAATGAAACCAAAACTTCAATGAATCTCTAAGAGCATGCCTGGGAAACATAGAACAACTAATAAACCTGCGACCACCGCAAGAGGTTTAGACCATGCCAAGAGTTGTACTTCCTCATTGTGAGCCTGGAAATCATTCACATTCCACTATAGTATGGGAGCCAAATTACTTATTTAGTCTCACCCGCCCCAGATCGGGTGGATCCTCGGTCAGAGACTGATGAGGAACGGGATCGGGTCAATCCACCAGCATTTTGGGTTCTTCAGAGTATAAACATGCGAGTGACATCTCCAACTCCACGAATTCCTTGAAGACCTGCAGTTTCATTTTCAGAGATTGCCTCTTTCCCTTCTCCCAACCATTTCTGAGTCTGGGAGGTGATTTCATAAACTTAGCTGGATCAGTCTATCGAAACTTCGGACTTTTTCCACAAGTGTTAGCAGTCTTAGTGAAAAGCTAGAAGAATACACAAGTCAGGAAAGGACCTTCATTCTCTTCTTAGCTTCACCACATGCTATTCTATTTGTGGTTTTCACCTTCTGTATCTTCTTCTCCTCCAGATACATTTGACATTCCTTGCTCCAGGCAGGATGTGAACCTGATGAAGACGACGGAGCTAGTCATCGAAATATCATGTTTTCAAAACACAATCTGGCGGTACACCTGTGAAGACTTCATCATACATTTTTATGGTTTGCCACAAAGAATGCAGGCAAAGGTACTAGGCGATGCAACCTTGTCCTTTGATATAGGTTAACGAATTTTATGAATGTGTTCTGTTGTTGTCTTTATCTTTATGCAGTCGTAACATAAAAAAATAAAATACGTGAATAGTATTTAGTATTTCCAAAATACAAAGATACCAAGAAAAAGTATCTAAATACAAGATACAAAATAAAGATTAAGAATCTCATGATTAACAACGGCCACCTGATGCGATCAATTTTCCTTGGTGGCTGAATCTGAGAGGGAAATAGATCACAGAACGAAAGTTTTAAAGTTGAAATGGAAAAGTCCCCACCCCCCACCCTGAAGAAAGGTATCTATGGAATATTAATTTTGCTAGTCTATTAAAGATTTATTTTGTACTAACCCTTATACAATATATTTCTTAATAAATACAGCAATTACATTTTTTCATACATCATCCTAGCCAATGGAAGGAACTATTTACATGTGGCTTGAATAATAATAGTAATAACACCCATAAATAAGGTAAATTAAATACATTATTGCATCTCATATTGGAAGGCATAAAGTCATTTACAATTCTGAACCACACTATGTAGATTGCAATACACATGGAATTACATTCATAAGTACAAAATAAAGGAGTAGGGAACATAGCTCGTATGAAAATATTTTAATTTTAATGCTTGTTCCAGGTTTTATTCCAACCTAACCACTGGCAGCAAAAAGTAAAACAAGCTTAAATACACTCTAATAACCATTGACTATTGGACAAACCATTTTTCATCATGCCATCCAGGATATACAAGCATATTACTATCTCATGAAATCTCATATATCATCTATTCACAGAGAAATCACAGATTTACCGATTTCTCACTAAGTATCCATAATTCGAATATGGAAAGTTGCTTTTATCCAGCTATTAAGACTAAGAAAGATTTGGAATAAATATTAACAGTTAATAGGTACCATGTATTTCTTGCATAACAACCTGTATTCACCTACTTAAATTGCAAGCGATTTTACTTCATTTTTGTATACTTGATGTCTTTCATCTACATTGTTTTCTCAAATAGTACTGCTAAGAAATATGTGAAACGAATTTCAAAACGATAGGACATTTTGGGGACTGCACTACTTTCAGAACCCACGCAAAATTGGTACTAACCTATTGAAATTTGGTTTCGTTGCTTTGTCAATATGTCCTCTTCATGTTTTGTGATCTTGTTTTACAGAAAACTTGCCAGGAATATAATTAAAGATACTGAAATATGACAGGAACGCACAGCCATTAGATGCCGCCAGCATTGAAAAATCAGTGACAGTTTCTTAAGATGTTGGTTTAAACCTTTGTTGTAATGTTTTCTTCCTATTTCAATTTTTCTGTTGTAAAAAGTCACAAAATTGACAAATAAACAATAATTATTCGAGTTGTAATATGGTGATGCCAACCATCTTATTCTGAAATGAGCAATCTGAGATAATCGATTGCTTCCCTTGTAAACAAAAATGCCATTTCCATGATGGATGCTGCAGAACGGAAATTTCTTAAAATTTTCTCTCTTGGTCCAGGCCGTATTTCAACCTAACCATGAACTCTGTGACAAAACGAAACTGTTTAGGCTGATATCATCCCTGTATTGATAATTTTTCAGTGCTGATAGTATTCCCCAGTTGCATAGCCTCTCATATTTCTGCATTTTTAAGTTTTGGTGACTTTTCTGCAAAACAAGAGCACAAAACATGAAGAGGACATATTTATAAGGCAATTAAGCCAAATTTCAACAGGTTAGTACCAGTTTCACATAGGTTACGAAAGTGGTGCAGTCCCACACATTTCTTTAATGTTATGGATTATTGACCTCTTGCCTCGCCATTAAATGTGCACACAGCACAAACACTTTGTTATACTCAGTTATCAGTATATAAATTTAATTGGTCCAGGAATCATTTCAACTTTAAAAGTTAGCATAGCTTTATATGAACACTGAATGCGATGGAATTCACACTCTGGTGGCAATTTCTCTACACACCCATCTTCACCCTTTCCTGCACCCACCTACATATGCCCTCTGAAAATTTTAGCTTTAAATTCTTTCAACGCTTTTGGTAAATTATTCATCATTTCTCATGGTAACTTATTACAATCCTTGACACCTTCACCCAAAAAAGAGAATCTTCCTACACCCTTGTGCCTGAAATCGAGTGCCAGCTTGTGGTCATGATAATTTTTTTCCCTTCCGTGCATTAATTTTTTATTCTTACAACAATATCTTTCCATGCTTCATCACCAATATACGACTTGTACACTCCCATGATCCTCTTCACCCTCCTAATGTCTTCCAATGAATCTTATTTCAGCTCTTTTATCATATCTGTACCTGATTGCATTCTGTGGTAATTTCCAGAAACAAATCTAGCAGCCCTTTTTGGGTAATATCTAGATTGCAATACTGCTGCAACCGCCTCGTGATGTAAACACTTTCCGGATGGATAGATTATGATGTCACTACATTGCAGAATGTGACGTGTTTAGACTTTGAATGATTTGTGAATACACATTAGGTCTTAGAACGTAACCAATATTAATAATAAAAAAATTACAGATTGAAAAAGTTACAGAAAATTAGTACTTGTGCAATTAATAACATTATTAAAATACCAACAACATTCCAAACTGATAATTGATATCATTCATTAGTAACATTCCGTAGTGTCAGTTCCAGTAAGGTTAACATTATTAGCCACAATTCCATTGCTTTGTATTTGATTCCGTTCTTCTGTATTTCCTCGCGTGGCTGAAATTTCTATTAAAATCATTCATACGACATGAAATATTTATATATAAAAAAATATTTCATTAATAACCATTTGCATTTAGGTTGTAATGAAGCCTGGACCATACTAACAGAGATAGATGCGATTTGGAAATTGGATATCAGCAATATCATGTGCGACGGTTACATTTCACTATGGTCCAGGCTGCATTAAGACGCAGACAGTAATAGCGATAGATACGACATAGGTATTCGGAGTTAGGTGTTCAATAGTTATGTTTCAGTATGCATCAAAACCTCATCACTAATGAATTTATTCCTGTACTACTAGTGCAAAAATAAATTAACAATTTCACTATATGAGATGTATTAGCGATGGACTAGTTCCCGTGGAAGGCCCCATTAGTGACATTTAAAGCTGGGCATGGAACATATACGTCACATTCAGCAACGTGGCGATGTCACACTCTATCCATCCGGAAGTGTTTACATCGTGAGGCGGTAAGTGACTGCAGCGGTATCACAATCTACATATTACCGGCCCTTTTTTGCACTCTCTACAACTCCTGTATTTGATACGCAAAATCAGTAATACTGTTAGAATTGTATATAAAAAATACTCCATGTACACAGTGTGTATGTCAAATGGATGCCAGTCATGCGAATGCAAGAATGCAATATGTATGGTTCTCCCGCAATGATAATGAGTCAAGAAGGAAGTATCTTTTTGCTCTGAAAACTTGCGGAGCTGTTCCTTGGGTGATATTATTTAATAATAAGTGTATATTTTAGCAACCAAATATTTTATAATCAAGTAAAGTTTTTCAGAATATGAGCAGCTCCATACAAGTTATTATGCAAGAAACTCCTACTATCTTTTAATGTTTACTGCAGCTGAATCAGCGTAGTATGTACACATTTTATAGTTCTAAGAGCAACATATCATCATCAGAGGAGCATCTTTACAAATTTTTTGACCAGAAGTAGAATTTATTCTTGAGCCTCAGTGATTACACAAGTGCCAATGTTGCTTCTAATGTGCTTCAATTTCCATTTCCTACAATTCATTCACCAACTGTGCATTACAGCGTACTCACCATGTCTATAATCATTGCAAATTTATGTACACCTGGCTTAATCAGTAGTTACTGTTACCACTATTGTTATTACTCTGTGATCCACTAAAAGTGTGGTGGAGGGTGCATTGTAACTATCCTAATGTGTAACCATTTCAGCATTGAAAGGGGTTTATGGGATATGGCAGGAGGCACCCATGGGCTATT
This sequence comes from Vandiemenella viatica, assembly GCA_031002005.1. NCBI lineage: Eukaryota > Metazoa > Arthropoda > Insecta > Orthoptera > Morabidae > Vandiemenella > Vandiemenella viatica. The sequence goes on from JARYHS010008075.1 coordinate 28,883,404, forward strand.
CAGAATAACCTTCCCAGCATTGGCCTGGAGCTTACTGGGAAAACCATGGAAAACCGAGATCATAATGGCTGGAGCAATTTATTGAAACTTACTCCTATCGGATTATAATTTTTCTCAATCGATAAATCCTTATTCTATTCCCTAATAGCTCGTGGAAAAAAATGAGAATAGAAATGAATTACTTCTGGCCCTGATTTCTCTTATTTTCTCGGTCCTAGATAAGAATTTTGTTGGTAGTAATATAGGTTTGCTGTCATCCTGAAATAGGCTAAATTTCAATAATGAAATTTTCATAATAGTAACAGTATACAGAGCACCATCGGGAAACTTTTCTATTTTTATGAACCAATTTGAACTCTTATTAACATTTTTAAGCAGAAAAGAAGTCAATATAGTCGTATGTGGTGATTTTAATGTATATTTTCTAAATAACTTACTCTGTAAAGTCATGTTAGAATCATTAGTCAGTTCATTCAATTTAACTCAGGTAGTTAATTTTCCAACTAGAATAATGAATAATAGTCACTCAGCTATAGACAATGTTTTCCTAGATACCTCAAAATTCAGTTATACCATCAAGCCATCCATCAATGGCCTTTCGGATCACTATGCCCAATTATTAACTATCAACACTTCAGTAGGAACTAGCTCTAAGAGTAACGTTTTTAAACTTCAGCGTGTAATAAATGATGAGTCAGTTACTTATTTTAGAAGATGCCTCGATACCACAAACTGGAAACACGTTTACAGTGCACAAGGTATGGATGAAAAATACAACATTTTTAGTAGCATTGTATTAAATTACTTTTAAAGTTGCTTCCCCTTGAAAAAGTGTCGTGTTTCTCAAAAAGAACAAAAACCTTGGATAACAATTGGCATTAGAACACATGCATTAATAAAAGGAAGTTGTATATTGCCTCTAGGAACAGTGAGAATGCTAATGTTCAAACACATTACAAACAGTACTGCAAAATACTGAAAAAGGTTATTGAAGAATCTAAATGTATATACTACAAACATAAAATTCATGATTCTGAAAATAAAATTAAGACTATATGGGACATTGTAAAAAGGAAACAGGAAAAAGTAATCAATGATATTTTTATCAAAGAAAATTCAGTAGAATCTAATTTTGCAATTGCCGATATATTTAATAAATATTTTTTATCTGTTGCTGATAAATTGACTGCTAATAGCTCAGTGACACACAGTATGGATTTTGTCAGAACAGGTTTCCATGAAAAATTTAACTCTATGACTGTAAAATTAGCTACTCCAGAAGAAATAAAAAAAATTATCAGATCCCGTAAGAGCAAATACTCCAGTGGTTATGATGGGATTTCCAGCAGATTAATTAAATTGTGCTCCACAGAATTAAGTAATATACTAAGTTATCTGTTTAATACATCTTTACTTGAGGGTACTTTTCCAGAAAGGCTTAAGCATGCTGTAGTTAAACCACTCTATAAAAAGGGAGATAAGTAAGCTGTATCGAATTACCGACCAATTTCATTACTAACAGCCTTCTCCAAAGTTTGCAATGTACAATAGAGTTTATGAACACCTTAAAAATAATATTCTAACTAAACCACAATTTGGTTTTCAAAAGGATTATTCAACAGAACAAGCTATATTTGCATTCACTGACAATATTTTAGAAGGAATAAATGATAAATTAATTCCTGTGGGAATTTTTTGTGACTTATCTAAGGCATTTGGCTGTGTAGATCATAAAATTCTAATACAGAAACTAAAGTATTATGGTATAGATGACATTGTTAATAAATGGTTTAGTTCTTACCTTCTAAATAGAAAACAAAGTATCAATTGAGAATTTTAAGGCTGCCTTAAGATGTCAACTGTTTTTTGAGTAGAAATTAATCAGATGTGGAGTACCTCAGGGTTCTATATTGGGGCCACTATTGTTTTTAATATATATAAATGATCTACCCTGTGTTTCATGTAAAAATTCAAAATTTGTCCAATTTGCAGATGACACAAACATAGGAATTAAAGATACTCCAGGTTTATCTACAGAATACATTTCAAATTATGTCTTTGAACTGATTAATAAATGGTTTACAACTAATGGCTTGTCTTTAAACATTGATAAAACTCAGTATATGCAATTCAGTACATCACAAAGATTTACACCTGACATAGACATAAAATTTGCAGGCCAGTCTATTCAAGAGGTAGAGAGTGTGAAATTTCGGTTTAATTCTAGATGGGGATACCGCTGCCTCGCAACTGTTAACGTGACGTCACGTTCACGTACAGTCATCTGCGTAAAATACGTGTTATTACTTGTCGAAGTTAACAGCAGATAATTTATATTGAAATGCAAGCTTCACCTGAAACATTGAACATCTGATTGTGTTATCGGACATCTGCGGCCGCTTACCAGCGGCCGCCTGCCTCTGATCTACCTTCGGGATATCAGTTTATGTTGATATTGTATAGCTTTAAATTATTGTGACCGAGCGTAGCGAGGGCACAATACAATAATAAATGATGACTGTACGTGAATGTGACGTCACGTTAACAGTCGCGAGGCAGCGGTATCCCCATCTAGAATTAAACCGAAATTTCTAGGTTTGTATACTGATCACAATTTAAAATGGAAAGTACATGTTTTTGACTTATTAAAGCAATTGGGTGCAGCCACATTTGCAATTCGTACAATTTCAGCTATCGGTGATCTCCATATGAGGAAGCTAGTTTATTTTGTTTATTTTCACTCCTTATTGTCATATGGAATAATATTCTGGGGCAATTCTACCCATAGAGACAAAGTGTTCAGAGCCCAAAAGCGTGTAATAAGAATTATGTGTGAGGTTAGCAATAGAACTTCATGTAGAGAGCTGTTCAAGAAGTTAGGGATTTTAACATTAGCGTCGTCTGAGTATATATACACATTAATCTCCTTTGTAGCCATAAATTATACTTCGTTTGAAACAAATAGTAAAATACACAATTATGGCACTAAAAGTAAAAATGATATTCACAAGGATTACAAGTCATTGTCATTTGTTCCAAAAGGGGTCCGAAATTCACGGATACATATCTTCAATAAGCTCCCAACACATATAAAATATCTAGCAGATGATAAGAATAAATTCAAGAAAAAATTGAAAGAATTTTTAATTGACAACTCCTTCTACTCTGTCAAAGAATTTATGTCTAAAGTATCTAGAAAATAACTACCAGTAGCTTGTGTAAATGTAGTTTACATAATTAATTTACCATGTAAGCTATGACTACATCTCCTGGTGTATGTATTTATGTTGTTACGCAATTGTTTACCTTACCATGTATGCTATGACTGTACATCTACGGGTGTACTTATTATTTTGTTATGCAACTGTTTATCTGTAAATTGACAACTTTCCACATCCCACAGAGCCAGTCTCTTATATTGAGATCAATGGAAAATGAATGTATTGTATTGTATTGTAGGTAATTTCAGAATGAAATCTGTATATACTTCGTGACAATATACACATACTCATAAAAAAACATGCGGTCGATCACTAATATCGCCCAAGGAACGAGTACAGAAATAGTTTCAGAGCACTGTATATATGCTACAAAAATCTGTATCGATTTAATCACTGCCAAAAGTTGTTTAATCAAAAATTAAGTAAATCAAAAGCCACACAAACCTTCTCATAATTAAGGCGTTCTTCCCAAGCTTTGAATACATTTCTTCCGGATCCTTCCACTTTTTCATTCAAGCATTCTAAGTTCTCTGAATCTATTTTCGTATAAAGACTATACAGTACTCCCATCTCCGGAGTGTCATCATGATCATGATCCCCACTACAACTATGGGAATGTCGAGACATTACTAATTCACTTAGAGCCTAAAATTACTGTCACTGCTGCCACTCGACGATCCACTACTCTCTGTAATCGGTATGACAATACGTTTTTACCGATTTACACTAATTTGCATGATTCTGCTGTTCCTAGGATAGATGTTTAGCAAAGATTTTTGCTGTTTAAGTTTCTGTTTTGTAGACAGACGTTTTGGGTTTAAATGAATTCTCTGATTTGTGGTTCGTTCAGAAACACAGAAAACATTCCAAGCATGGAGGAAGGATATTTCTTCCTTCCATGATTCCAAGCAGTTTCAATATTAAAAAAATCACATTCTCGCGAATGACTGTATTTCTATTCCAGTGCGCAGGAATAAGTTATTTGCAATTTTCGGTTCAAATTTGGAAAAGATAACTATTCAGACGCTGTTTAGGTTTTTGTCAACAAGATCCGTACCAAATCCGATGGTGATCTATTACTGATTTGTGAGGTGTACATAAGAACATTTAATAAAAAGAAGGAAATCAATTGGTAACTTGAAAAATAAAAAATATCACTGTTTCAAAATTACAAAAAGTTCCAGAACCTCCCACAGTCGAAGCGCTTCAAAATGTATTTGATGGTTGGAAGTCAATCTGTGACTGTATCTTCCCGCTTCATGTCAGGAGCCAAGTGAAGCTACCCACGCGTTTGTCCGAAATTATAGACAATAATCTCACAGAAAATTTTGCGGACAGGGCACTGGAAAGAGATGAATTTCGACTGAATTGTATGTGGAAATTGCCACCGGAGTGTGTGCTCCATCCAAACTGAATTAATTTTTTTTATTGAATAGGCACTCAAGGTTTTTTCTATATATATAATTCATTCCGATAGATGGTGCTGGAGTCGAATAGGTTTGCGACTGCGAGAAAGTTATGGCCTCAATAGGTCCACCGGCTCATTAGGGATGACGCAGTTTGTTAACGTGCAATGGAATTTATAAATATATATATATAGGTGTATGTGTGTGTGTGGAGAGAGAGTTTTCTCGCAGTAGAAATGAATACCACCAATGATGTTTTAAAATTAACAGTTTCATAATTGGGTGTTTATATTGCAGTTTATATATACATGCAAATGAGAAAATCTGACCGTACACACGCTAGGCAACATCATTTAAAACATTGCTTGCAGAGAAGCCATGTGAACAATATTGAATTCTGCCTGTGGGTCGTCGACAAACATAAAAACTTTTCCACTTAGTGGTAGTTTTAAGAAGAGGTAGGAAGAAATGATGCTCTTAAACGTGGTTAATGCACAGCGTACAAAATAACTTCAGATGGACATGAGAAGCTCCAAGAAATTGGAAAATATAGGATTACTACTACTCTGCCTTAGTCTACACGCCCAATATTTATTTAATAGTTTATCTGTGAATTAACAGTACAAATCTCAAATTCCGCATGGACGAAATCGCAGGCAGAGCAAGTTATGTTATTTACTTTGAGCGTTTATTACTCTAACTACATACTTTAGACATTTACGAATTTTAAATTTAAAGTGTTTCAGAATTTTTGGTAAATTATTCACAACTTCCCTTGGTAACTTATTGCAATTCCTGAAACCCTTACCCACAAAAGTACATTTTCCCACTCTCTTACTCAAGAAAACTAGTGCCAGCTCTTGTACACGGCCATCTTTTCCTTTCCATGCACTACTCCTAATTCTACAAACAGTATCCCTCCAAGCTTCACCACCAACATACACCTTCTACACTTCTAGCATTCTCTTCACCCTCCTTCTATTTGCCAATGGCTCCCAAACCAGCTCTTTTATCATATAATTTATTGACTTGGTCCTGCGGTAATTTCCAAGAACAAATTTCGATGCTTTCCTTTACACATATTCCAATTGCTGTATTTGATTGCCAAAATATAGTACCCAAAGTATACCATCATATTCACAAAATGGTCTGATAAATGTTCTGTAACCAAATTCATCAACTTCTCTGTTGCTTCCTCTCATCCCTCTCTCCAGTTAATGAAGGATCTCCATCATTTTGCCTATTACTGATGTAAAACCAATCTGCCTGTCATTTTCAACACTATTAGACGCTCCTCCTTTATGAACTGGCATTACTATCGCTCTTTTCCAGTCCTCTGGTAACCACCAAGAATCCAGACTCATTCTAAATAGCGTTTCAAGATAAAGTATAATGCCGCGTCCTCTTATTTTTAAGACATCTGTCTACATCAGCCCGTTTATGCATTTTCTAGCAATCTTAGTTCCATTATCATTACGTGTAAATCTATTTCATATATTTCAATTTCTTTATTTTTATGTATATAGAGACACTTTTCTGATTTATTCACTCCCTTCCAAAGTTGATAGAACCTAATATACTCATGGAACCAGTCACATACTATCATTACTATTTTCAATTCTTCAACAACTTCTTATTTATAACGTCATTAACACATTCTCTTTCTCTCAGTTTTCAAACAGAGACATAGAGTTTTCTAAACCTATTATTTAGTTATCTCCATGAACCAATAATACTCTTCATAAACTTATCTTTAGCATCCTCCTTTGTTTTTATTAATCGCTTGTTTTGTATCCATATCCTTTTATATTATTTCCTTGAATTCTTCCAACTACGCCTCCACAGTACTTGCGCTGTCTGTCCATTTTCTGTACCTTCCCCTGCAATGTCTCTTCAGTTTTAAAATTTTGCCTTTTTTGTAGTTAAACCTATTTCCCCAATCAATTTTGACCACAGAGTTATTGAATTCCTTAATAACCATCAGAAGTGCTTCATAATCAATTTTTCTTTCAGTTACTAGACAACCTGAAGGATATAATCGGGCTTTATTGTATGAGCGTTACAAATATTGTGATTTGCAGAGGATGCTTTGCACCAAACTAACTCTGGGCGAATAACCTTAGGAAATCAAGAATACATATAAGCATCAATTCAGCAAACTTATTTCTCTAATCTTATCTCTCCTGTCATTACGTGAACGAAGTATTTCATTGCACTTGTAAATGAAAGAAAAATTTCACATGCTCACCAAAAAATTCAGACGAAACCGACTTCGTCTTACTGCCAGGCAATCCCAGCCCAATATATGTATCGATTCTGAGACGCTTTCGTAAGGGCTGCAGCAAGCATTCACAAATTCAGCGGCTCCACTATGTAATTTCTGTAACGCGTCAATCAATCCCTTGCGATAATGGTCCCAAACTCTACGCCGAGAGTTTTATAAGCTATTTCCTTTGTATGAGCGTTGCAATAGGCTGTTTGACAGTATTCAAAATATATTACAAATTGTAGTCATTCGTGTAGATTAATGCTTAAGGAAGCTGTTTTTGTTAAATTTGAAAAGACAGATGGACTGTTTTTAATTAAAAAAGCGAAATAAAAATCAATTTTTTTGCCTCTTGTCACGTGACAGAAAACTCTCTGGGATAGGAGATCGCTTTAGTGACGTCACCTACCTGTAGGCGCTGCGGCTGCGTATGGAACATTTCCCGCTATCCAAGTTTTCAACTATTTGTTGCTGGTTATCTCTTGTCACTAATGAGATTTTGTGTTGAATATGAAATGAAAATTACTTGTCGGACTAGGTATAGAAACAACCACTGACTTTTATTCTTCGGAGCTTGAGAACTTCAATTAGAGAATCAGTTATATTTATACTGGAAGTTAGAGATTAACATACATCCCTCATAAGAATTACTAAAATTTTAAATTATGATAGTTGTTTTAGGAGATATTTACGAGAAAAATGCAAGTGTAGTATAAGGTAAGCACAACAGCTAAATAACTAGACGTCATGGACAATATTTCTTAACTGCAGTAAATAATTATAGATAAATAATATTTTTTTCCAACGAAACTGAATTTATTTGTTATTTAGTTACTGACCATGTTCACTTCACCGCACGTAGAATCTGTGATGTTTAAGTGTCCACTATTAATGAGAAGAAAAGTAACGATGCCATGATGCCCAGGTAGCTGCATGGTTAAACAGTGGTATAGAAATTTGAAGATCCTATATTCGAACGTTGATTAGGATAATATTTTTTCGTGTGTATATTTTTTTACGTTTCTGTTTGCCGTTTGTTGTTTCACAGAATCATTTTTTATTAGAAGAAGTTATAAAACGTCATGGAAACGTTTGAAACATAAATTGCTGTCACACAAGAAAACTTTTATAAAAAGATAACCTACTGTTTTTAATTTTGAAACAGAGATACATCCTCATTTCAACAAAACCCAAGTACTTGGCGGTGAATAATACGATTTATTTTAACAATAACATTGCCCGCTAATCTAGTAACAATTCCGAAACGCTTTGAATAATTTTTGTTGGAATTTTTACGTGATGATACAACTGTATGTTACCTTTCTGACATAAATGCATCTATTTAGGCGGTATTTACTTTTAATGTGCAAGAAATTTTCAGTAATTAAAAAAAAAAAAAATTATCGATGTGCAAGCAACGTCCAGTTTCAGTTTTAAAGTCTTTTGGTTATGTCTCAAATGTTTATAATACTCTTGCTATCCAACAATTTGTGAAATATTTGGAGAAAAATTAATGTTTTGGTGGATTCTGGAAAAAGAATATGTGGCGCTAACTACAACAACTAGTATCTAAAGAAAACGCTCACAAATAACAAAACATATTCCAAAGCGAGGATCGAACCTAATAATCCAAACTTTACTGATACTCGCCTTAAACAGCGTACTACATTATCCCAAAGAAATTATCGTGCAAATTATATTTACTGTATATGATATGGGACTTAGTCACAATGTCGCCTGGGTTTCTAGGAGCTAGTTGCAGCGACTTTTTTCCTATTTCAGCTAATGCGGGAACACTTATGTTTATTTGGAGAGTTTTTATTGTTGCGGTACTACACACTTCTTATAAACCATATTTCCAACAATTTATACACAAATTCAGTGAAACAAAACAAACGGTACTTACGTAGGGTGAGTGCCTGTTGGCACGTGACGTCACGAGTGTCGTTGGAACGCGCCAGGAAGCAAAGGAGCATTTTGGCGGGCTTTCAAATACTCTAAATTTTTAAAGTTGAATTTAAGGTAAAATAAGCACTTTCGTCAAAAAATAAATAGTACCCGGTAAATCACGTGTATCAATAAGCTATAGAAAACCATTTTCAAAAAATAGTCAAATAGCCTATTCATCAAAGTACGACCTATGAATCTTAGCTAGAATTAGCTTTACGCACAACGCAAGTTATGAGCAAATTCCATTTCATGTTGTTTTGTACTATTACCGCAAAATACTTCACAGAATCAACCGAGTCAACAACTGATCGGGTCACTTTGTACTCAAGAGCATTCGGATTCTTTTCATTAGTTATGCGCATTGCTTTATACTTTTTACACTTTAGTGTAAGTCGCCATTTACAGCATCAGTCCGAAATAACATCCAGATCGCGTTGAATTTCTAAGCCATCGTAAGAGCACCTTACTTAAATATAGATAACTGCATCATTAACAATCACAACCGGCTATTAATGTTGTCACCAAGATCGTTTATGAAAAGGCTTGAGGTACGCCCGAAGTAACGTTTAGATTACAAGAGGCTTCACCATCAACTACGACTTACTGCGACCGACCAGTTAGAAGATCTCGCAACCATTCACAAATCTGATCTGATATACCGTACGCTCGATTTTTCACTAATAGTCGACTGTGTGACACGGATTAAAATGCTTTCTGAAAATCCAAGAAAATTGCATCAACTTGTGAATCAATAACTTTCATTAAATCATGAGCAAAAAGGGTAAACTGTGTTTCATAAGAAATATTTTTCCAAAGTCCGTGTTGGTTCGTAATAAGTAATTCGTTTTTATCTAGAATATTAATGCTCCAGAATTCTACTGCAAACAGATGTTATCAATATCGCTCAATGATTTCTGGGGCCCCTCCGATCTACTTTCATGAAAATAGGAATCACCTGTGAAATTTTCCAGTCGGAAGGTGTCGCGCGCCTGATGTTATAATTATAAATAACTCAGTTCTACGCTTTTAACAGATTAACATTTATTGTTCCCAATTCTTATTCTTCTAGGAACTACATCGGTCTTAAAGTATCCGAAGAATGCAAAGTTCTTCAGCAGTGAACTCGTAACAAAGCAACCGTTCGGCCTGTACGTCGCTAAACTCTTGCTATCTCTTGATTTTCCTATCGCCATGGCAACTTACATTTCCTTGCTATAGGAGTAAATATATCATTTTTTGTTTAATTTCATGGCACAAAAATATGGTTTTCTTATGAAATTATTCTGTTCTGTCACATGCCTCCTCAAGTTCACCATGTCTTTGCTTAAAAGACATTGGTAAACTTATAAGAATAACCTTGCATCCAGCGATACTCTTTCCTCTGTTCCTATTAGAATTTTTTACAAAACATTTTACAAAACAGTCTCTTCTTAATACTAACAACATAATGGAACGAACTAAAAAAAAACATGTATTGTCTTCATGAAAACATACATACATACAGCATTCTAGCTTAACATCACACAAATGCAAGTCCTGTCGCGGTATTGTCTTGATATATCTATTAATGTAAATATACATACATACAGCATTCTAGCTTAACATCACATTACCATGACATCAAAGTAAAATGTAACTGACTACATCTCTCCAAGTCAAAGCTACACTTTCTGATCTAAGTAGTTTCATTTCTTTTAAACTATTGATCAGGTAACAAAACCGGCAATCTTTTTGGGCAAAAATAAAAATTATTTATTATTTTCCCATGAATATAACAATTTCTACTGTCCATTTCAACCACATTTGTATATGTGTGTAACAATAGATTAGTTACTTGGAAGTAGTCATTCCGTAAGGAAAAGGGTACCTGGACCAAAAAATTATTTCTATAGCATTAAACTATTGGACATGCTTCATTTTTATTTTATTTCTTCAGTACATTACATTATATTCTCCCCATAAGTAATAACTTCTCTCCACTTTACTTCATCTTGAATATTCATATCTAGGCTATGAGATGTAACAACAGAGTCATTTGAAGGTTCTACCTGGACCTCAGCTATGCCTGTGTTAACCAAATCCCGAACCTTTCGGTATCATTTAAAGGCAATGCCTAGATAGTGGCCTTATTTACAGGAACTGAGTCTTGACTGTGCTGCTGTACCCTCTCTATATGATATTTTACTTCTCAATTCATAACACATTTATTCTATCATAGTAATACCTCGTTTCTTCTCCACTCATTCTATTCATTCTAATGCTCTGGTATACCTTACAAACTATATATTTACTAAAAGAAAGTCCTAATAGACAATAAACTTTTATGTAATGGTATGCTGTGGTAACAGCCGAAGACTGCACATCTGACCAAGATCGTCAATATTGGTAAATGACAACTTCCACTTAGTGGTTATAAACTTTGCTATCATTACAGTTGAATTGTGCGCAACCACAACAAACAGTACTATTTACAAGTGTTTTGTGGCACTGAATAACAACAATATGCTAACTATAACTTAATAATAATAGGAAATTCCAATATGATGGAGTTTATATTTACACACCTGTGCCTTGCACTAGTGTTAAATCTTTTCATTCACCTTAAACTAAGTGATCATTTTCTGAGTTGTAGATTCAATGTCCTGATTGAATTTGTACACAGGATGAGGCAGTAAGCATAGCTTACTCCTCTACAAAAAGAAAACCTTTTTTCTATATTTCCAGTTCACCTTTTCCCAGTTATTCATACAAAACAACTTTCTGTTTTCAGTTAATCTTACTTTGCCAGAACAGTAACATGGCAAACCAACTTCAAAAATATGTAAAGAACTCTGAAAATGTTCAACACCATTATTCTTTAACTGTTTTGATTCATAATCACAAACATAATTCTCCCCAACAATGGAAAAATGTCACAGTTTACATCCTTCAAAATCATCAAACTACTTAATCCATCTACCTTCATTAAAGTCTCTTCCATCTCTTTTACCTGACAAAAGTCACCTGGTCCTTTAAAGTCTCTGATATCAAACAATTTTATAGACTTACAACCCTTTTCTACTGATTCATCTGTCTTCGTGTAAGTTTCCACCTGGTTACTTTCATGCTTAAACTCACCTTTTAATTGAAACCCTTCTTTTACAATTTGTCTATCCTTTACATGATTTACATCACCATTAATTGTAACATCACTCATCTCATATTTTTCCCTTACAGTATTAGGCCTACTATCATTACTTTCAATTGTATTACTTAATGATTCACAATGAATTGCATTCGTACTTTGTTGAAACCCTCTAATTACTAGACTCTCATTGCATACTTTTAGTTCATCTATCCTTGTATACTGTTTTTCAGCCCTTTCTACATACTTATCTAACTTCTTGTTTATTTCTTGCATGATAACCTGAGATTGGGATAATTTATTACTTAATTGTTTTTCAAAGGTGTTGTGTAACTCAAAAATCTTTGCATTTTGACTATCTATTTTCGAAGTTTGGTCCTTTATCTGTGCATTGAAACTATCTTTTAGGTCCTTTATCAGTGCATTTCGACTATCTAGTTTTGAAATCAATAGGACAAGGAGCTCATCTGTGGAAGGTTTGGTGGTATGTGTGCTGGTACAGGGTGTTTGTTCAAGCCTTTCATTTGGCTGAGATTGATTAGAAAATCCCAGAAAATCTTCTCCAGGAGTGGATGTAGAAAATTGAGTCACGTTCAAAGAATCCCTATCCGGGTATTATCTAACAGGCAATACCGCTCGCTTCGCGCTGTTAACGTGTCGTCATAGTGACGTCACGTTCACGTACAGTCAATTTTTGTGACTATTCGGCCGCTGGTAAGCGGCCGTAGACGTCCGATAACACATCAAACACTGGACATCTGGTTGTGTTATCGGACATCTGCGGCCGCTTACCAGCGGCCGCCTGCATCTGATCCACCTTCGGGATATCAGTTTATGTTGATATTGTACAGTTTTAAATTATTGTGACCGAGCGTAGCGAGGGCACAATACACACAAAAATTGACTGTACGTGAATGTGACGTCACTATGACGACACGTTAACAGCGCGAAGCGAGCGGTATTGCCTGTTAGATAAAACCCGATTAATATTCAGGAACTGAGAAAAGTTGCTGCGAAAAAATAAATAAGTAATTCTCGTAATTACAACAGGAAGATTATAAGAAGAAAGTACGATCTATTGATAAATAGTACCGTTTGAATAAGGCACGCGAGTGTTCAGTATAATTAAAACCTACCAAACAAGCAAGAAATGAAATTTATAAACGTTTCTCGGGCAACAATATTGTGTATTAACAATAATATTACTCGGTTTGTTGCCCGAGAAACGTTTATAAATAAACAACGCCGAGAGAAATTACATTCATTTATAAGAAATGAAATGATTTAACAAGTTCTATTCAACTCCAAAGTTCGTAAATATTCCGACTTCAAAATGAAACCATGAAATTAACTACAAAGCTTCACTCTTGGAAGGTATTTTATAGTCATTTACGTCAGGACGCTCCACTGGTAACGCCTCATAAACATATACTTAACTTAAACGAAAGATTCGTGAACAAATCTCGTCGACCGCAGACAGATGTTTACTCCAAAGACTGTAGCTTCGTCGTGTCTGTTATCCGCGACCAGATGTTCGTCGTAGATATGCTTCAACAGCCAGAGATGAAAATAATTATATCAATCGTTCTCGTCGTCGTAAATTCCAGCGATTCTTCTCGCGGCGATGTCGAATCTTCGTCGTATCTGTTAAATGCTTTTCCTTCCGTAGCCAAGTTGCTTTGGTTGATACACTTTTTTCACCTCCGAGTCATCTACACGTCGCCATGTCGCGCGCCTGACGTTATATTTATAAATAACTCAGTTCTACGCTTTTAACAGATTAACATTTATTGTTCCCAATTCTTATTCTTCTAGGAACTACATCGGTCTTAAAGTATCCGAAGAATGCAAAGTTCTTCAGCAGTGAACTCGTAACAAAGCAACCGTTCGGCCTGTACGTCGCTAAACCTCTTGCTATCTCTTGATTTTCCTATCGCCATGGCAACTTACATTTCCTTGCTATAGGAGTAAATATATCATTTTTTGTTTAATTTCATGGCACAAAAATATGGTTTTCTTATGAAATTATTCTGTTCTGTCACAAAGGTACTTTTTTCTCTTTTAAAGATTTACAGAATAGACCACATACCCTCCGCGTACTCTGAAATTATTGGTTGTGGTATATCACATCAAGAGTTATAATTGCTTTTCAATACCTACCCTATCAGTTTGTATCGAATCTATTCCTAATTCGACCGAGCGTGGTGGGTGAATGGTTAACGTTCTGGCCTCGCATTCAAGAGGACGCGGGTTCGAATCCCCGTCTGGGCATCCAGATTTGGGTTTTCCATGGTTTCCCCAAATCACTCCAGGCGAATGCCGGAATGCTTCCTTCAAAAAGGCCGATAGACTACAATAATTACAGAATCTTCAAATGTGGAATTAACAAGAAAATTGGCCAATGAGGAGCACTGTTTGGCATAGTCTTTGTTATAGACAGAAACGTTTTGGAGTCAGTGAAAGATATGAAACCCATCAACAATGGATTTATGGCAATGAGAATAAAACACACAAACAAAAATTACACTTTCATCAATTTACATGCAACAACAAATGGTGACAGTAAAAAAAGCCCGAAACAACAGAAAGATTCTGGGAAGAGCTTGAAACAGAGATGACCAAATTTCCAAAAGATGATGTGAAAATTTTTCTTGGTGACTTCAACGCACAGATTGGCAGGGAACGCAAATACAAGAAGACGGTAGGAGACAAAAATGGGTCACCACTTATTTAATTATGACAGCAAAACAACCTCAAAATTATGTCCACCTCACTTCTAAAAAATCCCAAAAAAAACATGGCGATCACCCATCCATCATTTAGGGGAATTTCAGATTGATCATGTTGCAATATCGTATGACAATCAAAAAGAAATTCACGATGTACAAGTACGCAGAGGAGCAAATATAGATTCTGATCAATATTTATCCAGAATAAAAGTTAAATTCGAATCCAAAAGGAAATTTAACAGAAAACCACCAGTGATTCCAAAATTCGATATATGCAAAATAAAATCCTCCAAAATCAAAGAAAAATGGGAAGTAGAACATGCCGAAGGCTGTCAGAAATATCAGACTAAAATAATCAAAACCGCGATAGAATGGATACCTCTTCACAAAAAACCAAAGCACCTTTGGTGGAATCTAGAATGTGAGACAGCACTAGATGAATGAAAAAAGTGTAAGACTATTGTCTTGTTTTATGTATATGAATTTAAGTTATGGTTTGATTCTAATCTGATCACTTCAAGTAGTTTAAGACATTTATTTATTAAGAATTAATTATAGTTCGAGTACACGGTCACCAGACAGTGAAACCAAAACCGTCCCCAGAAGTAATTAGGAGAATAATTAATAAAATTCATTAAGCAACATCAAGAAGAGCAATTACGTTCATAGCAAGTTTATTAGGAAAAACACGTCAAACACATGCGAACGGTTTGGCCACCATCAAATTTCGAAATATAGCTATCGAAACTTCTTATCCAAAAGATTGCAGAATTCTTGTGATAAAAGGAAAATTACAGTTCGTATCTTCTTCCCGCTAAATCATACACCAACACAACTCGGCTTTCACTGTTCATTTATATACTGTTCAAACACTCAATTTTATAACCATAGTTCTTATTTGAGACATAAACTTCTTCTTACACACAGTTAAAGATAAGAAAACACGTTATACCGAACCTATATCGGCTAATGCCTACAATAAGTGAGCCGCGGTACGCGATCCGCTGTCTGCGACAATACGCGCACGACCATTACTAGTGGGCGACTGACTTTAGAAAAATAATGTAGCTCTCCACTCCAGAGATACTACTTTGAAGCGGCGGAAGGTAATGTCACAAAAGGCATTTCAAAATTACAATTGCAACAAATCTGAAGAAACACACAATAAAGTTCACAAACAAACAAACAAACATCGAAGTTTTTAAGACAAAACAATCGTAAATATGTCAACCACCAACTACAGACAACTTCAAATTACAATACACATGATTTCTACAAGACCTTCAAGAACCAAATCAAAGGGTACTCACCACAGATCCTATGTTTTAGAAAACGAAATGGTAAACTTGCCCTGTCAAATAAAGAAAACTGCCAAGAGCTGGCCACTTATTTTTCACAGCTCTTAAATTGTCCGCAACCCAAAAAGAAGTTCCAGAAATTCAGTCTGAAATAACAACAGAGAACTCATCCCCACCAACACAAGTAGAAATTTATGCACATACTAGCATTTGCCCGCTGCTCACGCGCGCGTGCCTTGGCAGGTGTAGAAATTATTTACCGATTTTATTCTCTTATCAGACATTAACGTGGAAAGGCATGAACTGTTAATGTATTCTGAATAGTTTCGTTTAATTTCGGTTAATACGTTAGGTTCGGTTTTCATACTGATGTCAGAGAGTTGTTTTATTCATATTTTAACATGATGCAATTGATTCAATAGTAGAAAAGGTTCCTGAAAAATTAACAGTAGTAATTCGTGGTTGTAATTATTGTGCGAAGTATAAACATTTATTGTTTAGAAAGGCTTTCACGGTTCAAACGACGTTCTTTCTTCTGTGCGCTTTCAGAAGCTATGGATTTAGCGTATAGAACCCGGTTATATGTCAATCGCTTTTCTCGGTGCAGGTTACTTTCATTTGCTCTAGCTATTTCATCTAGTTCTCTTTGACGTTGCAGACGATGTTGCCGGTCTATTTCACTCTCATTTAGCCGAATATTATTTCTGAAAGCAATATTTAACTCAGCTAAAACATAATATTTTTAAATGCTGATATGGAGGATTCCACGTTAACCGTGGTACCGAAAATTTAAATGGATATATAACAGTTGTAACGTTAAGAAAGCTGATATTATAATCATTATGTGTAATTTTTTTTGGCGATTTTATGTGTAAACTTTGCCTGGGATTATATAGCTAGGTATAAGCTTTGTTAAGGATGTATCTGTGGATTTAATGAAAAATATTCTTTCCATGATACTTAACTAAAAAAAGTTTATTTTTAAATGTGGATACCGAGGATTGCAACATAACCGCGGTGCCATAAATTTATGTAAATATAGCAGTAATCTACGACTTAGTCCTCTTGGAAGTGTGCTGAAATATAAAAATTCGTTACCAATAATCACAGCATCTCAATTTTTCTGATTTATTTATTTTTTGTTGTTTTTTATTTTTTGTTGTTTGGATATTGGTTTTATTTTATGTTGATACACCATCAATTATTCCTACTTTAAAATAGAAATTTACGTGAATTGGAGCTACTCTTGATTTCAAATCGTCGTATCATTACTGTCATTATTTCAGTCAGATATAATTAATCCAAAAATGTCGTGATGTGATCATGGTACAGTTTATGTAGTAACGTGCATGTAACTGAAACAATTATTTCTGAGTGGCAACATTATCGCAAGTTGTGAATCGCTTGAAATGCAACCTGACAGCTGATATGATGCTTTGTTATAGGCCTAAGAGACGATGCCTGCAGCTTTATAATCTACGCGGTGTAGCATTAGGATATGAAACATTTTTAATTTAAGTTTCTTTCAATATAGCCGTATTTTCTATGGAATTATTTCAGTCGCATGTAAGTACCTGGCGAAACAACCGCCTGGACCAGATGACAATTGACTCGTTTTGTTTAGCATCAGGCATAACGGGTTTAGTTTTAAAATTTACGCGGTGTAGAATAGAATTTTAGGATGCCTAGTTATATTTGAAATAAAAATTCGTTACCAATAATCACAGCATCTCAATTTTTTCTGATTTATTTATTTTTTGCTGTTTGGATATTGGTTTTTATTTTATGTTGATACACCATCAATTATTCCTGCTTTAAAATAGAAATTTACGTGAATTGGAGTTAATCTTGGTTTCAAACCGTCGTATCATTATTGTCATTATTTCAGTCAGATATAATTAATTCAAAAATGTCAAAATGGTTCACGGTACAGTATATGTACTAATGTGCATGTAACTCAAGCAATTATTTCTGAGTGGTAAAATTATCGCAAGTTGTAAATCGATTGAAATGCAACCTGGACAGTGATGACAGCTGATATGCTTTGTTATAGGCCAAAGGGACGATTCTTTTAGCTTTATAATTTACGCGGTGTAGCATTAGGATCTGAAATTTTTTTTATTTGAGTTTCTTTCAATATATCCGTATTTTCTATGTAATTATTTGAGTCGCATGTACCTGAATTTTCGGATGCCTAGTTATATTTGCACGTTATAGCCACGAGACATATTAATCGAATAAAGTACTTCCAAATATGTGCAATTCCCCACAAGTCATTATGAAAGAAGTATGTTTTATTACTTGCTGATATTTATAATAGCTGTTTATCAGACATCGCTCTTCGAGAAAAAACTGAATTAAGTATTGGCTTATTGTGGCTGTATTGTACAGAATTCACGTAGCAATTTTGTTCCAGAGACAAACTGTATAACAGTCTACCAGAGACAATACGTCTTCAATATTTGTAATACAACTTTTTCGTAATTCAACAGACCTGTTACGATTCAAGTAAATGCTGATTATACTTGATTCACGTATTCTTTTTATTTTGAAGTACTGCGGTCCAGAAAAATGAATCGCAGAAGTAAAAAAAAAAAAGGAAATCCTAAATTTTGTAAGGACTCTTTATGAAAGGAGTGACCGTCTGAATGTGTATAATTATCTGTGGTCTACAGTTTCACATTTCTGAAGTTTTTTACTGACTTTCTTCTTCCCATGGTACATATTAGTCGTTAGCTACTTCTGCAGATGTTGATCAGCAACATTAGCTTTAAAAATTTGGAAACACCATGCAAATTGATGCGGTAGTTTTTGCGTTATTAGAGATCAAGCCTCACTACAAACGCAGCTTGCTTACAGATTTATAATAGTATAGATAAAGAAACTTAAAAATAATAAATCGTCACGAGAAGATGGAATTGTAACCGAACTTTTAAAAAATTTAGGTCCAAATTTACTCAAAGAAATTGCACAAATAATCCAAAATATTTGGCAAACCGAAAAAAATCCCAGATGATTGAAAGATTGCTCTAATACACCCACTACATAAAAAAGGTAACAAATCAGATGTAAACAGATATAGATGGATCTCCCTCGTACCACTCAAGTAGAAAATTTTTAGCCTGTATTTTGAAGAGAACACAAGAACAGTTAGAAACTGAATTAGCAGAATATCAAGCTGGATTCAGACCAAACAGGTCATGCCCCGATAAATTTTCAACCAGAAAACGGTAATCAAAATGCGTGCCCTTAGACAAAAACCCCTAGAATGTACATTTGTGGATTTCAAAAAGGCATACGATTCAATAGAGAGGCCTTCACTATTCCAAATTTTTGAAGAAAGGGGATTAGATCAAAACACTAGAACTCATCAAACAAACATTAATTGGCAGTAAACCTAAAGTAAAATTCATGGTAGAGATTTCAGAACCCTTTGACATTCAAACTGTTGTTGAGACAAGACGATGTGCTCTCTGCTCTTCTGTTCAACGTCGTTCTAGACAAGGTTATGAAAGAATGGGAGAAAGATCTCAAGAAATGTAAGTGATGGAAACCAATTCCACTTGGCTTTCCCAAAAACATCCTCTATATACCATATATTGCTTTTGCGGATGATTTGGCGATACTAGATGAAGAGACTGCCATAAAACAGCTTGAGACACTCAAAAGAACGTGCAGAAAAAGTAGGGTTACAAATCTAATTCGAGAAAACTGAATTCATATGTTCAAAGACAGAAATAGCAAGTTTGAGAACAAAATATGGTAAAATCAACAGAGTTCCATAATTTAAATACCTTGGAGAATTCATCGAACCGACAGGCCTTGAGAAAATCTCGCAGCAAAATCTCCTCCAAAAAGTAAAAAAAGCGTTAGGGTTAGTGCAAAAACCCTACAACAAAAAATACATGTCAAGATAGACCAAAATTCGGCACTACAACACAGTCATAAAACCAACAGTTCTCTATGAAAGTGAAATGTTAACACTTAACAGAAAACATGACCTTGAAGAAATAAAAAAATAGAGAGAAAAATCTTTAGAAAAATTCTAGGAGCAAGACTCACTAAAGAGGGTTACAGACTACAACAATCAAAACAACAGAAAAGTTTCCAAACATCGTAATTGACATCAATAAAAGGCGAATGAAATTCTGTGGTTACCTTAAGAGGCTACCAGAAAATCGATTGACAAAAAAGATAATAGATTATGTAACGTCACTTAAAAATCCGATACCTTGTTTGAATGACATTAGGAAGGATCTTAAAAGTGCAAACATAGGAGCAACAGACATCTTAGAAAGAGACACCTTCAGACAAAAGAAGACAAATTGGAAGTTATAACTGAGCAATCAAAACAAAAACAATACTGACCAAAGTGGTCGGAAGAAAGCAAATAAGCTTTCTTGAAAAGAATGGAATCCTACTGGAACAACAAGTTATATACTATTCTGCAGCATCTTTTCTACAGCAGTAACAATCGATTTATATACATATGGCAACTGGATCCTCAGACTTGAATACCTTACAGGATATGTGCAAAAATTATTACACAGTATGCAATTTTTCGAACACAGCTATCAAATTTTTTAGATAACTAATTGATTAGAAAAACTCCCTTACTCAATTTTGTACAAACAGAATCTGCATGTATCTTCCATGTTAGGAATTTTTCAACATGTATTCCTAGAAATTTATGTTCAGATATTTTATCAACGCTTCCTACACTATTCGTTAGTCTTAATTTATTATCCATATCACGATTTTTTTATTTAGATTTTACTAACCATCTTTTACTTTTATCACAAATTAATCTACTTGTATCAAAATAATTTTATAACTTATTTGAGGTCTTAGGAAAGTAGGGAATCATTTTTATCCCGCCAAAGTGCTGCAGTGTTATACGGAATATGTGTGTCTTAATATTCTACTTTTATTTGATTTGGCAATATATGACAAATAGCAAAGGACCAATTACAGATCCCTGAGGAACACCACATCTATCTACCCCCACTTTTGATTTTAACTTACTTACTTACTCATCATTTCTAAACTCCCTGTTCGACAGTCAACAGGCACTAAAGGGACTCGACCTTCCTCTTAACAGAGTTAGGACTGGTCATGGAAGATCTGCTTCATCTTTGTATACATGGGGAATGAGAGATTCACCGAGATGCGACTGTGGTAAGGAAAAACAAACTATCCGTCACGTGACATTTGACTGCCCACTTCGAGCCTTCAGGGGATCACCGATAGATTTTATTAACATATCAAATAAAGATTTAGATTGGCTACACCATGTTAATTTTTAATTTTAATTGTAATTAATGTTAAATTGTATTATTTTTGTGCAATGGCCATAAGCTAAATAAATTAATAAATCATTTCTAGAATAAATTTCTGTGCACCGAGATCTGTTTTGGACGTAATATGACAGTAGTTTATTAGCTAATCCTAATTCCATTATTTTTTAACTTGCAATGTAATAGGTGGTAATCAATATGGGGTAATGGTTTTGAGAGATCTAGAAATAAACCAGCTACTTTTCTTTTTTAATCTAATTTTCCTAAAAGCTCATGTACAAATTGAGTGTCAGCAGTAATCATGGATAATCCTTTCTGAAAATCAAATTGGAATGGATTGATAATTCTATTTTGAGATATGATGTTATTTAATCTCACTAATATAACTTTTTCAAATAATTTGTTCAGAACAAAGTTCAGTGTGTTATGTTTGTAATGTGCAAAATCTCAAGCTTAATCGCAATTTGTTGTTATTAAATGAGAGATTAGCTCCGGACAGGAAGAGATGTAAAACTGCAGCACCTAATCAGGGAAGAGAAAATTAGCATCAATCAAAAGTTCTATGCCCATAAAATGTAAAAACTTTTTTTCAATAAGCTGTCTGCAGTAAGTAGGATAGTTTTAATATAAATCATAATTACTTCCAACAGTATGGAATACATTTAAAAATAAAAATTATGGCACTGAAAACCCCGTAAAAAATATAAATTTTCTAACTTGTGGACTGTATGTCAATGCAGTGAAGTGTTCATGGGTTTAGTGTCTTGAAAACTTTGTATTTCTGTTAATGTGTTTTAAATGGTTCACCTCTCTTACCTCTAATCCATAGATATATTTTATCAATATCTACATCGTTTAATAAATTTATGATTTTACAGTCTTTGATTTTGTGTACTATTTTAGGGTTGCAGGTTTGTTGTGGTGTGGTGATTGTTGCAGTTATATTGTGCAGAATAGTGATCTTGGTTTTTGTCAATATGGGAAAAAATAAGAAAGGTAGGGAATATTGCGTTTTCTCCGACTACCTTTGTTTTCACTTTTTCTAATTATTGAGCATACAAACTGAAAATAAACAAAAATGACACAATGTAATCAACAAGTTGTTCTGTACGAAAATACTTCGGCTCGCTCTACCGCTTACACTAAAAGCAACTTTGATATTCCTAATACCACATGGCTCTCAATCTTTAACGACTCATGGGTTAACTGACGATCACGATTCCACTGTAAACACATGCCTGCGCGCGTACTGATATTGCGGTAGTGAATCGCAAAACGTATTATATTTAATTATAAAATTTACCATGCTGCCATGCTCGAGATTTTGGTATTATATTTAGGTTGTAAGACACTTTGTATTTGCATGACACGCGTATTGTTTTCAGCAAGTAATTAAGTTGTAATCCAGCCTTGACGGTTATGGTGGTCCAGGGTATATTACAACCCAAGTACCGTTTGAAATTAATGAGTCCTTGTGGTTGTAGCCCAATCTCTGGAATTCATCAATGGATTGTCGTTTTGGTCTGAAAACTGTTGAACACATTCATTGGGTGATATTATTTAATATATTTTACTCATAGAGCTGTAAAATATATCCATCCTCACAAACTTCACTTGAATAGTGCCATAAAGTAAGGCGGCGGGCGAGTGACTGTGAGAAGACATAATTATAGCGATGTAGGCCTTTGACTAGGATATATTATTTTTTAATATGTTTCTATTACACCCATCAAGATATTGTATAATGCACAAAATTCACGCAAAATAATAATAAAAACAACTGCTGCAACATTACACACTCAGCGATGAGAGGACACCATTTGTTATCATATGCGACTTCCAGCGATAATAATATTACGTGCAACAGAATTCATCAATGACCAGCAACGGTGAAAACCAAATCAACTTTATTATAAAAACGAAATTTCTATTCCATTAAGCTACAAAAGTAAGTGTCTATGTCCATTTTGGTCCAGGCTACATTCCAACCTATCCACAGGCGCCAGTAATGATTCTGCTAGTTCATTATACTTTGCTATAATGCTTCTGCCAGACGCTCGTGGTATAGCACACACACATTGCACCGTCACTGCCGTAGGTTACAGGCAGGTGGGGGGGGGGGGTGGAGTATTTGTCTGAGGACATTGCCTCCAACATCACGAAGGAGTTACAATTCTCTTAACTGTCGGTGTGTCTTCCTGTTGGGTGTCAGTTTGCTAGGAGACTGAGTGGTCGGGTTTTATCTAACAGGCAATACCGCTCGCTTCGCGCTGTTAACGTGTTGTCATAGTGACGTCACATTCACATACAGTCAATTTTTGTGTGTATTGTGCCCTCGCTACGCTCGGTCACAATAATTTAAAACTGTACAATATCAACATAAACTGATATCCCGAAGGTGGATCAGATGCAGGCGGCCGCTGGTAAGCGGCCGCAGATGTCCGATAACACAACCAGATGTCCAGTGTTTGATGTGTTATCGGACGTCTACGGCCGCTTACCAGCAGCCAAATAGTCACAAAAATTGACTGTACGTGAACGTGACGTCACTATGACAACACGTTAACAGCGCGAAGCGAGCGGTATTGCCTGTTAGATAATACCCGAGTGGTCTTCTATGCCTGTCGTTGCCATTGTTGTAGCGTCCAAGAGAGTTGACCGCCGGGTTGTTGCATTGTCTGGTGTTTTTGTAAAATGTTTCCGCTAGCTGGCGGAATCTGTCCTTCAATTTAGGTATGCCGGCGGCCTCGTGGAGTGCATCCGTGGGGAACCAGCATGGTAGGTGGAGGGCTCTCTTTAGGGCCCTATTTTGAATAACCTGGAGTTTTCTGATTTGCCTGTCACTGGCATATGCCCACACAGGACATGCATACTCCATAATGGGGTATATGAGCAATGTGTATATCTTGACTCCAGTGGAAGGGATAAGCTTTAGAATAGAGTAAAGACTGTGGAGCCTAGTGCTTGCTCTCCGATGGACTTCATTGATGTGGCTACACCAGTTCAATCTCTTGTCTAGAGTCACCCCCAGGTAACTTGCTGTGATGGACCATGGGATTTCTCTACCATATGGGCGAAGTGTTGGGTCAGGATGAGTTGGTTGATGGGCCCCAAGTCGCTTGGTTAATATAATGGCTTGGGTCTTGGTGGGGTTTATGT
Source organism: Vandiemenella viatica (assembly GCA_031002005.1). Lineage (NCBI taxonomy): Eukaryota > Metazoa > Arthropoda > Insecta > Orthoptera > Morabidae > Vandiemenella > Vandiemenella viatica. The sequence goes on from JARYHS010008075.1 coordinate 28,907,854, forward strand.
CAATACGCCACCTCCTAGCCCAGGCCTCTGTTACTTGGAGAAGTTCCTGCAGTCGTCGGGTGGCTAGTGCTCTACTGCGGCTGGAGGCCAAGTATGCAGTGTCGTCGGCGTAAGTAGCTGTCAGCACACATTGCTAGTCGGTCCGTCAGCGGTGTACAGGGAGTATAGCACTTGCCAAAGCACAGAGCCCTGTGGGACTCCTGCCTCGATGTTCCTGGTAGAAGAGTAAGCCTTGTCCACCTTGACGCTGAAGGTCCGGCCGGTGAGGTAGGATTTTAGTAGCTTCACGTATGGCCCTGGGATACCCTGTTCGTAAAACTTTGAGCAGGAGCCGTGGATGCCACATGGAATCAAAGGCACGCGAGATGTCAAGGAGTACCATAGCGCTATAGTGCTTTAAGTTGAAAGTGTGGCTCACCGCTTCTGCTACCTGCATCAGCTGCTGGGTGGTGGAGTGTCCACGTCAAAATCCGAGCTGGTGATCTGGAATAACATTGGCGACATCGATGAATGCAGACAGGCGTTTTAGTAGCAGCTGTTCGAACACCTTACTAAACTGCTGGGAGCAAACTTATAGGCCTATAATTCTGAGGTATGTGTTTGTCTTTCCCGGTCTTGTGAATTCCCACAATTATTGCGTGTTTCCACATTTGAGGGTAATGCTGACATCTCAAGACGACACTGAAGATAGGGGCGAGGTAGACAGAGGCCTCTGGTATTAGGTGCCTGAGGAGAGTGATGCTGATCTCGTCACGCCCTGGTGCTTTGCGTGGGTGCAGTTTCAACAGATAGCTGGCTACCTCCTCCGGGGTGATGTCATCTATTTGATGATCATCTTCGGCGTCGAGATAGACTCTCAGGTGTCTGTGAACTGCAGTGAGGTAGGTGGGGTCCATGTTTGTTTGCGAAGGCCGAAAATTCTTCACAAAGACATCAGCCAGTGCGTTGGCCTTTTCCTCCGGGGTGACGGCTAGGCCTCTTTCTCTGTACATTGGGGGGGGGGAGCCGCTGCCTTCGCCTGATGAGTCTTCTTGTTTGTAGCCATAGAGACCCATCCTCTGGGTGGAGCATGGAGACTCTTGATTCCCACTCTTGGTTTCGATGTTGAATCAGGGAAGCTTTAATGTCCCTTTGCAAGCGATTTAATAGTCTTCTGGTCGCCTGATTTCTCGTGAGCTTCCACTCTTTGGCAATCCTGTTTTGGTGGCAGATTTCAGCCAGTAGGTGGGCGGGAAGGTGCGGAATGGGAGCTGGTCTTGGTGTCCTGATTGGAGTGGAAGCTGCAGTTGCATCTTTAACTGCTGCCTCAAAAGACTGGAGGGCAACGTCAATGTTGTCGATTTCAGGTGGGTCAGCTAGATTAGTCTGCAGGTGCTCCTGGTAACACCTCCAGTTTGTTTTGTGGTTGTTGAAAGATGGTTCTTCGTGAGTTTACCAGGGTCCAACCTCAGCCTCAAACATAACCGGACAGTGATCTGAGGAAAGTCGATTTATGACTGAGGTAGTGAAGTAGCCCTGGATGCCCTTGGCGAAGACTACATCTAGTACATCTGGTCTGTTACCGTTGCTCGGGTAGTGTGTGGGCTCTTCTGGTGCCCATACACACATATTATATATCTTTTAGAGGCATTTCAATGCTATACCCGCTGTGTTGTACCTAGTATTCCAGTCAGAATGTTTAGCATTAAGGTCGCCGCCAATCTGGACTTTTCCGCTGACATCTGCCAGAGCCATAAAGTCGGCTTCTTCGAGGAGGCCGGTAGCATGAGATGATGGTTAGCTTCCCATTAGCTGTAGCCACTTAACTCCGACAGCTTCCATCTGTTGGAGGGGTTGTAGGACTATTTCATGATGTTGAATGCTGTTCTTAATGAAAACCGCGACTCCACCTCCAGCGGTGAGTCTGTCTCGGCGGTAACAACTGTAATTGGCTACTGCGGCTCGCAGACCGGGTTTCAAGAAAGTTTCTGACACCAGACATACGTCATTATCTTGGTCTCGAAGGAACTTTCTAAACTCAAGGAGTTGGTTGAACATGCTATTAGCATTCCAAGCACAGAAAGATAAGGAGTGAATATGTGGCTGTCTATCCATTGTGGTTGCAGTGTGGGCACTTTGGGACAGCCAGAGCGTTAGTTACGGCGCTGGTCATTTTCTCTAGCTGCTCGGTAAGGTGGCACATCGTCTTTAAGGCAGACTCCAGCATGTTAGTAAGTCTGTCTAGGTTGTGTTGCGCTTCACGGTCCGTTTCGCCTGAGATTCTTTGCTGTTGCGGGGAGACGCGGTGACCAGTAGGTGAGTCGACTGATTTGATTCGTTGTTCAGGTGACGTAGATGCAGGCAGATCAGTGGGGCGCCCAGTATAACGCTTCTGCCAGACGCTCATGGTATAGCGTTATGGCACATTTTGAGTGAAGTTTTTGAGTTATCTATATACTTTACAGCTCTAAGAGCAACATATATTAAATAGTATCAGCTGATGAACATGTGCAACAGTTGTCAGACCAAAATGACAATTCCTTGATGGGTCCCAGTGATTGCGCTAGATCCAGTCTTGCAATTGATGACTGCAATATTATGATGTTATTAGTTCAGCTGTGGAGTTTGCTGATTGAACTCCTACAAACCATGTTATTCATAAATGATAAGTTCTTAATGGATAGAAAGGAAAAGATAAGAGTATTAGTTGATGGTTGTGGAGGTATGAATGAACAAATTAAGATCATGAGGAAGAAGATTATACGGTTAACGTTCTGGCTTCGCATTCGGGAGGACGTGGGTTCGAATCCCCGTCCGGGCATCCAGATTTGGGTTCTCCAGGTGAATGGCGGGATGCTTCTTTCAAAAAGGCCATGGCCAAATACCTTCCCGTTCCTTGTCCCCAGTCCCATCCCGCCTCTAATGACCTTAGCCGTCGACAAGGCGTGAAAAAAAGGGGGGGGTGGTTGGGCAGAAAGCTACATTGGGCTACATAGTTGGGGGCGGGTTCCACGCCAAACCACTTAGATTTTCATTCATATTATTTGGCTCAATTAAAATAAGGTACAGAACACTCAACACCATGTAGATATTTAATTCCATCATTTAATTATCTCCTCATGTAATTTACAATAGTCTGGCAAGAGAAAATAGTACAAATTGTCATCTGGAATCAATAGGAAAAAAGTTACGTGCTACACATGGGAGGGGGTTGGTTAGAGGAAAAACCCATGTCAGGCTATGAGGAGGGATTTGGAGGAGGCCATAATGGAACTACGTAGTTTATGGATGCTCCCTAATGGGCAGAGAGCTAAATATGTGCCATATCAACTGGGGAGGAAATAGAGTTACTAACACAAGGGATCAGAGATTTGCAAACAGCTTAATGAGGTAAGGAGAAACACTAGTAATGGAACAAAATACAAGGAGAAACAATATGCTGGATGTTTCCTTAATAAATCCTGATGAAAATTATCTGGATGCTCAGATGATAGAGGGAATAAGTGGTCATAAGGTAGTTGTTATGGCCATAAAGCGGTCCAGGAAATTAGTACCCAATGGCGATTGAGGTTGAAGTCATAATTATTACACTGCAAGGTTTTCAGGACTAAGTAGATATTTTTAGGAAAGGTTCAATTTGTAAAAGGCAGGCACTAGTATGAGGTTTGCTCAAAAAGTAAGGTGACTTTTTGTTTGATCAAAAAATATTTATTTATTCATCATTATTTATATTGTCCCCTTCAAAGTAATCCCCCTTAGATTTAATTCACTTGTGTCAACGTTTTTTCCAATCCTCGAAGCACTTCTGATGAGCACTTTTTGGTATAGCCTTGAGCTCTTTCAGCTATGCAGTCTTTATCTTCTCAGTCATTGCAAATCTTCATCCTTTCATTGGCCTCTGCAGCTTTGGGAACAGCAAAAAGTCACAGGGGACCAAATCCAGTGAATATGGTGGCTGAGGCAAGATTGTGGTGTTGTTTTTGGCCAAAAAATCACTCACAAGCAACGATGGGTGAGCAGGTACATTGTTGTGGCGCAATAGCCATGAATTCTTTTTCCAGAAATCAGGATTTTTTTTTTCGTTTTGCTTCTCGCAGTTGGCACATAACTTCAAGGTAATACTCCTTACTGACCCTACTACATCGTGAAAAAAACTCCTGATGCACTATGCCGCGATAATCGAGGAAAGCAGTGAGCAAAACCTTGACACTGGATCAAACATGGCATGTTTTTTTTTTCGGTCTTGGCTCTTCTGGGCTCTTCCTGGGTTTTGACATCATAACCATATACCCATGATTCGTCACCAGTTATGACGCTTTTGAGCAAATCAGGATTATCTTTGACATCATTCAACATCTCCTGAGCAATGCTCTGGTCAAAATCCAGCAGTTTCGGAACAAACTTCGCCCAAAACATCTGAAAAAATTGCATGGCATGAGCCAACTGAGATTTGACTTTATGAACAACTTCTTTAATGGTGATTCGATGATTCTCCAACACTTTTCTTCACTTCTTCATTTTTATCTGTTGTTGACATGCTGGGGCGTCCAGAACGAGGTTCGTCATTGACATCTTCTCAGCCATCTTGGATGAGCTTGCACCACTTATAAACACATTTTGTTTTACTCAAACTAGATTCACCGTATGGCACTGTAAACATTTCAAGTGTTTTGGAGCATTTAATTCAATTTTTTACATAAAATTTGATGCAAACTCTTTGATTCATTTTTTTGACAGCAGAAAATTGCCAAGCACACAAAACACTTCTAACAATTATGCCTCTCACGAACAATACAAAGAATGCTACATAGTTGAAACTGTGAATATATGTGTGGAACGAGTGCGCCAAAATTAGAAGATTAAAAAAAAAAAAAAAAAAACGAAAATAGACTGTATGTATCCGGCGAAATTCAAAATGTCACCTTACTTATTAAACAATCCTCGTACAACAGAAAGTAAGTGGGAAAAGTTCAAAGAAATGGTAAGAACAAAGGAAGAATTGTTTGTTCCAAACCTAGAAATAAGGAGAAGCACAAATCTGCTAATTACAAAAGGATGTAAATTGGTTTGTTAGAAGGGAACATGGTAAAGAAGCAACAGAGCAGTGTATAATTTAACCCGAAATAACTAAGTAGCAAAAAAGGAAGTTAAGGATAAATTTATGGAAAATATTATGGCTTTCTGAATGATGCAAGTAGAAATTCAGTCCATATCAATTCAAGCAGGTGAAGAAAACATCTTACCTTCATAGTCTCAGAAGTTTTTGAATTTCAGATATGTTAAAATTAAGGTAAAAATAAGATAAATATTTTTTTTTGCCAAAAAAAAAAAGTCCTTGTCTGAGATACAGGCCATCAAAGATGGCATCCCGGGCACTATTGCTCACTTATGAATTTCGATAAAAATTTTAAGGTCTTCTATCTTCGGAAGAATGCATGATACTTTGTTGTGATTTTTTTCTGTGGGGTGTAAGGGTTTGGGAGAAACTATACTAGCCTCTTCCAACCAAATGCCAGCCTCTCCTTCACGTGGTGCACTCCATCTGCATGGACGAGGCTCTGGCGACTGAAAGATTCCCGGTATGAGGGGTCACCCACTGCTTTACAAGGGCCTCGGAGGGTGGAAGAGGGGTCCAGGGCACCCTTTGCCCTTGGGGTTGGAATTGGCCCCTAAAGACGGATGGTTCAGAAATGATCAATGGCATAGGGATGCAGAAGGCAACAGGAAATTACTGCATTAAAGACCCTAAGGGTATACGAAGGCCATGTAATCTTCTCAAATTACTTATAGTATCATGGTTTCTTACTGGGAGGTAAAATAATCCCCCTATCAGATCTCCGTGTGGGTACTGCTTAGGAAGGAGTCATCAGAATGGATACACACATTCCACAAGATGGAACATGGAATGTTAGAAGACTTAATAGGGCAGGTAGATTATAAAACTTAGAAAGGGAGATGGAGCGACTTGAGTTAGATGTCCTCGGGATTAGTGAGAGTAAATGGAAGGACACAAAGGATTTCTGGTATGGAGAACACAGGATGATTAGCACACAAGCTGTCACTGGTGTAGGATCTGTAATGAATAGGGGAGTAGGAAAACGGGTGTGTAATTGTGAACAGTTTACTGACAGGATTATTTTGATGAGGTTAAAAACTAAGCCCATCCCAACCACGTTAGTACAAGAGTTCATTGCAAAGCCACAGGAAGATGTTTAAGAAATAATTAAAATATATGCTGAAATTGAAGAATTAATCTGCTTTGTGAAGAGGGAGGAAAATCTAATAATCATAAGTGATTGGAATGCGGTAGTGGAAGAATGAAAAGCAGAGGATATTGTATGAAGTTTTGGTTTAGGAGAAAGAAATGAATGAGAAGTAGGTTGTTAGAATTTTGTGAAAGATGCAAACTAGTCGTGGCGAACACGTTATTTAAGAAGCATGCAAGAAGGATGTACACCTGGAAACGTTCAGGGAATACAGACAGATATCAGCAGATTATATTATGGCCAAAGAAAGATTCAGGACTAAAGTTCTAGAGTGTAAAGTATACCCAGGAGCAGTTATGAAGTGCAGGCTGAAATTCAAGAGGGTAAACAAGCAATACAAGCATAACAGACTGGAAGTGAATAAATTGAAACAATATATCACAAGAGAAAATTTTGCAAAAATGGTAGACGTGGGTCTAAGGAGTAACACTGAAAGAAGTTCAACTGAGGACAAATGGAATGCATTAAAGACCAAAATAATGAAAGCTGGTAAAGAAACATTAGGAATTAGGGAAAAAGTTGTCCGAAAACCTTGGATCACAAATGAAATTTTGTAGTTGATGGATCAGAGGAGAAGACACAAAAAATACTCAGGTTGAAGCAGGAAGGGAGCAATACAGACAATTTAGAATTCAAATAAATAGGAAATGTAAAGAAGCAAAAGAACGATGGCTGCAAGAAAAGTGTGAAGAAGGAGAAAAGGAAATGGTCATAGGTAAAGTAGATGTTGTGAATAGGAAGATCATACAGAATTTTTCAGAAATGAGGAAACAAAGCTGCAAATGGGAACCCTCTTCTAAGCTCATAAGATAGATGTAACCAGTGGAAGGAATACACAAAGAAACTGTCTGATGGACATGATTTGAACAACGGTGTACTGGAAAAAGAAGTTAATGTTGATGACTGAGGGAGTCCTGTTTCGAGGACAGAATTTGATAGGGCTTTGAATGATTTGAAATCAATTAAGGCAGCTGGAATTGGTGAGATCACTGCAGAACTTCTGAAATACCTAGGAGAAGAAGGAATCCAGATTACTCAAACTTATATCAAAAAGTTATGAAACAGGAGAGATTCCCTCTGATTTTAATAAAAATTCATCTTTACACTTCCGAATAAAGCACAAGCTTACAGATGTCGAACTATAAGTCTAACATCACATGCTCAAAATTACTGACCAGAATACAGAAGAATGAAAAGTGCAGTAGAAAGGATACTTGGTTAAGATCAGTTTGGGTTTAGAAAAATCGCAGTACAAGAGAAGCAATTCTGGCATTAAGATTAATACTGGAAGGGCGGAATTTATTAAAAAAAACTTTTGATAGTGTTAAGTGCAACAAGATGTTCAAAATTTTAAAGAAGTCGGGTCTAAAATACCAAGATAGAAGGATACTTTATAATCTTTATAAGAATCAAGTGGTTATAATAAAGGTAGAGAGACACACATCTGTTAAAAAGAGGGCGAAACAAGATTGTAGTCTATCCCCATTAATATTCAACTTGTATGTAGAAGAAGCAATAAAGGAAGTGAAAGAAAGATTTGAATATGGCATAAGTGTTCAAGGAGAAAATAATCAGTATGCTACTATTTCAGTGCTGCCAGCCACTTGTCTTTGAATATCCATAGATGGCCACTAAAATTTCCATAGATTTGGTACAAAAATCTGGAGACTCGCTAACTGAAAGACTAAAACAATAATTATTGAAGAGTGTCAAAATTAAGAATACTTTTTCTTTCCAAGTCTTTAAAATTGCAAAAATAATATTCTACATTGAAAGTAAGAAATCTCTCTGAACATATCTCTGAAGATATCTGCGGATAAATCCGTAGAAATGGCAGCACTGTACTATTTGCTGATGCTTGTTATCAAAACAGGTTGAAGATATTGAGAAGTTACTGAATATCGCTACCAAAATATTGTGGTGAGATTTTGGACACAATATAAACCAAAGCAAGAAAAAAGTGTTGAAATGTAGCGGAAATGATACCAAAAATAGTGGATTAAATATAAAAGTAGGTTCGGATTTTATAGGAGAAGTTGTGAATTTTTCTACTTAGCAAGTAAAATTACAACCGATGGCTGAAGCAGGAATGATGTTAGAAGCAGTATAGCACTAGCAGGGCTGGTGCTAGGATTTTGGGGCATGGGGTAACGAATTGGGGTTCTTTGGAGAATGAATTTATCAGTTAAGGCCCTCCCTCAGACCAATCAAGTGGGGGGCCCAACAGCCGGTGATCGGGCCCACCATCAGCCGGGCGGGCCCGGCTACATTTGGCTTGCTTGCTCCCCCCTAACGCCGGCCCTGAGCACTAGCGTAAAGAGCCTGAGAAAGAGAAATCTTTTAGTTTCAAATATTGATTTAGGACTCAAAAAGAACTTTTTAAAACTCTGTGTGTGGAGTACAGCACTTTATGGCAGTGAAGCAAGGACTTGAGTGAGGTGGTAGGTAGGATGGCAAGCATGTGGGCGCATGGTTACAATTGTCTCAGTCTTGTTTATTACAATAAATACCAAATACAATACAACTATACACAACAATATCAACAACTTCAAATATAAGATTTCCACACTATATCATGTAATAAGCTTAATTACCAATCGGTTACTTAAAATTCCCCCAAGATATACTTATATTAAATAACCACAATACTAGTTGGCCTTAATGATCCATGATGGCCCAAGAGTCCAAGGATTTACACACTTAAATTTACTTATGTCTAAACAACAATTTAATAATGGTAGAATATCCGGTGCTATAAGTTCCTAAACAGGATTTCCAAAGATCGAGCTTCTCAAGGCACTTATATCAGTTGAGCTCAACCAACACTGGTCTGTTTTAATGTTTCAGCACCCCTCAAGGGTACAGACAAACATACATACACTGTTTCCCTCAAGTGAAAGAACAGCCATTAGTGACATAGATTGTCCCACGCAAGCACGAACACCAAACAGAAAATCTCCAATTGCACCGAGGAAGCAGAAAATACAACGAAGTTGAATTGTCTGAATACCACGAACTCTCTAACAGTCTATCCACTCGTGGAACATGAAGGCACAGGTTGCTCCAGAAGGTGCCAAAGCGCACACCTTACGAGGACACCCCAAACTGCCATATAGTCTGGGCATGTGAGGCGACGACACAGTTTACGGCCACTCAGAACGCTTGTCAGACCAGGCACCGTCAATAACCCCTCGTCGATGGCCAAGTATCACGTTGCTCCGCCTAACTGCTGCCCGTGCATGGAGCACGTCGCCTTCTTCAACTGCCGCTTCCGACACCGCCACTTCCTCCTCAGACTGTTCACTTCCTAGCCGAGACTCCTGCAGAGACTGACCGCAGAGACTGACCTCTTTCCCGCGCCCGGCGATGGAGGCCCAACTGTCGGTATTGGTACTGGTACTGCTAACGCTTCACTCTTCTTACTGCCTCTGGTACTGGTACACTGACGGGCCGAGTGGCCCCATTTACTGCCTCCCTGGGCGCCCGCTGCCCGTCCGGGCCTTACGCTTCCCGACGACCCAGGGAGGTACGCCGCCTCCGACAGTCCACGCAGCTCCGACACTCTCTGCAGCACTGACGTTACTTGACTGCTTATCCGACTGGGTATCCAACTGGCCCTGACCGCGCCGGGTCACTGCTTATATACCCCACGCTATCCGGCAGAGGGCACTACTCCACCGCGGCGCTGCCTAGCGGAGCGGTGGGCTGACGGCAGATGATAGCCGCAGCGTGAAGATGAGCTGCGCACGGCTCATTGAGGAATACCAGAAAGCAGGAAAATTGAAGCATTTGAAATGTGGTGCTATAAAAGGATGCTGAAAATTAAGTGGACAGATAAAGTACGAAACGAATGAGTTCTGGAAATGACGGGCTAGGAAAGTAGTTTGTGGAAGAGTCTTACAGAAAGAAGAGACAGGATGGCAGGTCATTTTTTGAGACATGCAGAATTAGTTAGTAGTTAGTGGAGGGAGCAGTCGAAGGTAAGAACTGTAGAGGAAGACTGAGATTAGAATATGAAGCAGATAATTGAAGATGTGGGTTGTAAGGGGTATGTTGAGATGAAACGTTTAGTACAAGATGAAATATATGTTCAACTCTTTTTGCTGTAGGCTTCTGAATTTTTTAAAAATCCTATCCCAAATTATTATTATTATTTTAACTGTTGAACAATACCATTGAGTACTGCATTCCCTGAAAAGGACAACTTCCACTTTTGAGTTTGGCAGATTTAAGAATGTAAAATTTTGCCATGTATTTTACCAAATTCCATTATACCAAATTAGTTTTTAACATGGCATTATAATTCTTAATGAAAAATCTTATAAAAACATGTTACAATCAAAAACATATTAAAACTTACAAAATATCTGGCCAAGTTCCAAAACATAACACTTTGTGTGTACTCTGCTGTTTAAAGTTTTTGCAATATTGGTTCGTCCATCGCTGTGAGTCCACAGATGTCTCTTCTGAATTCCTTTCACAGGCACAGTTTTGTTGGACTGTTCTTCTGTTTTCTGCTGGTTGGATTCTTCAACTTCCTGTTTTGGTTATAGGATGATGGCTGTTGATGTGTATGACTTCACCACTCTTGTTAAATCCTCGGCATTTTTAATTCCCTCTGTACTTGGCTTGGAAATATTATGTTTTGTAGCATGGTGGTTCTGCAGGCCTGCTACACCATCACAAGGCTACTTCCAATCCCAGTAGCACTGCATACCCACACCACTGGTACAAGTGACTTATTTACTTCTAACAGATGGTAACAATTTTTGGAGTGACTAGTGGCACCCTCAGAAATAATGATGATCTTTTCTGACTGTGATTGCAGCTGTTGTTAAATTTTACGCATTGCCAGTAGTGTATGTGCTCAGTCATGTCCTCTGTCATCACTGCAACACTTTTGGTCTTGTTTTGAAAATATGTAACTCCTGTGAAAATAGAAATTTGGTAATTACTCCATTTGTATCCCTTTTTTTTTTGGCAGAATCACTGACCAATTCTCAGCAAAATCACAGTGAAGCACAAAACATAAGTGTTCAACCTGAACACGTCCCTTCACTTCTGCAATGTGTTGTTGCAATTTCTCCAAATGTTGGTGTGTTGTTGCTTTCACTGTCCATTTTCCAAGTTCATCAATCAAAGTATCAATGGCAACAGTTTTTTTAATGAGTTTATTTTCTTTCCATGTTTCGTATATAACTTCAGAAGACTCATCATCTGTTTTTTCTAGAGTGAGTGTCTATAATGAGAGTCCTCACTTTCCAGAGCAGTCACCACATTCCTGAAACAAACAGGTCTCTCACGCTATATCACAGACAACTAAAGACTTCATGTGGTCAACCAAAGTGTCATATGAAATGTAGTCTTCACGGGTTTTCCGCTGTAGCCGTGAAAGCCTTTGATCTCACACAAGCTGTCATATGTCATGCCTGCAAGTAAGTTCTTCATGCAGAGTTCAAAATTGGCACAATACACCCACTTGGGCTGTAGTGCATAGAATTTTGATCTTCCAGGGTCAAATACAGGATTTTCTTTTTTATAAATGGCAACAGCTCTCTTAATACCGTGGTTAATGTATCTTTTCATTTTCACCACTTTTTCCCCTGCATCTCTTACAGTGATAGTGTCTTTCTTGCTGGCACTCTGGTGAGAACAGTCCCATTGATCTTCCAGATAAAATGACTGTGCAATGTGAACATCAGCTTCATTCACAAGGTGACCATAATCCCACTTTCTCAAACAATCCTTTTTCAGCCTTCAGTTTTCTTGTTTTCTCCACAATGTGTTTTGTTGCAGATAAAATGTGATACAAAATTTGTACCTTTGAAAAGGATGCGGAGAAAAATTGATAGAAGTTGCATCTTTTCATTGTGGGATTCACACAATTCAACAGCTGAAGTGATGTTTGATATAAATTCATGGCTAGTTTCACAAGTTTTTTTAGGTTCACTTTCATCTGAAGAAGAAATTTCAACACTGAAGAGTTTGGTCAGTTTTCATTTGGTGCACTCAGCCATAGCTTCAGTAATTTATATGCACTTTCTTGATGCATAGAGCTTATGGGTTGATTTCACTGACCATGTTTTTTTTTTAATGGGACTAACACTAATCTCTACAGCTGACTAATTCAGTGAATTTAATTCTTCTGCTACAGATACAAAATCTTCATCATCCACACCATAGAAGACTTCTTCTTGAAGTTCAGTCACTGTCATGTTTGATATTTTGTCGAAGCATTTAGAACACAGAAAGTAAGTACTGGAAACATCTTCACAGAGCCTTCAAATGAGCCCAACCTGAACAAAGTCTGTTTTCTTGTTAGTCTTATTCATAACTTTTTGATGGATATGCAAATAGTCAGCACACTTCACTCTCCTACGACTCAAAGTATAAGACATTCAGACTCAGTTTTTTCCTCAAAACACCACACAAAAATCTTCACAAAAGTTTATAACATACTTTTTTACCACAAAACTTGGTGAACTAGCTCTCTTTGCTTGTCGGTTGACAACTATACTGTGAATTCATGTGCCCGTTTTATATGCTAGACCAAACACACAGAATCATCTGAATCATTCCACATTGTTCCTGAAGGTTCTGTTACATTCTGGAATTATCAAGATGGTTCTACATTGATCTAGAAGATTCTATTATACTCTGGAATTATTTAGACAGTTCTACATTGTTCTATAAGGTTTTATTACATTCAGGAATGATAAAAAAGGTTCAATTAAGAATTTAAAAACATTTCAACAGTTCCAACTTAGTTTTATTTATCATTTTTATTCACTCACATTGAGCATTGTTGCAATAATGGAGTTTTACCATACAAAATAGGTGGTCATATAGCTCAGGCAGTAGAGTGTCTGACTATGGCCCAGACGACCGAGGTTCGATCACAAACGAGGATTTTTCCTCGAAGCTGAACATCCGGAACAGCCCTCTTATTTTCAAATGAGTATCATGGAGGAAACTCCATGGGAAGGTAAAGAAAAAGGGCCGGACCATGTTGCCGACCACAGCACATCCACTCTAGCGCCTGCAGTCAGGAAATAGGAATGTGGAGCTTTACCTCTGCTAATCCTATGGGCATATGGCTTGGAAGCTGTGAAAACCCAGTGCCCTTACCTTTTTGTTTACAATAAAAAATAAATTGTGAAAAATTTTAGAACCAAAGGGGCATGTTGTACTTTTCAGGATAGCTAGTAGATCTAACCTGACAGATCTGTTACATACAGATAAAAATTCATAGAATTTTACAGAAATGGTATATATACAGTTCCTGTAAAATTCTCAGAATCTTTTAAATGTTTCTAAAATGTGTTAAACTCAAAAGTGAATGTTCTCCTTTATAAGGGATACAGTACTCAATGGTATTGATCAACAGTAAAAAAGAAATAAAAATTATTGGGATTAGCATTTGCAAAAAAAAAAAAAAAAAAAAAAAAAAAAAAAAAAAAAAAAAAATAAATAATAATAATAATTTTTTTAAAAAATCAGAAGGCTGCAGCAAAAAACGTTCAACACATATTTTAAAATGGAGTATATCATTTTAAACAGAAAATTATTTTCTTTAAAATAAAAGAAGAATCAACAAAATATCTTGCACTGTTCCAGAGCACTTTGAAATTTTTATTGAAAATCGCAAGTGAAAAATGGATCCTGGGATGCTATCTTCGGCGGCCTGCATCTCGGACCATAAATTTTTTTAGACAACCCAAAAATATGCAGATATCTTACTTTTACCTGAATTTTAACATATGTTAAAGTCAAAAACTTCTGAGAATACGAAGATAATCCCGCTGTCTGAATTAATATTGATTCAACCTTCTAAATGATATTAACAATATTGGTGGACTGTTCACAGTTTTATTAACAGATACATATAGAGAAAAAATATTATTACTTACAGGGCTGAGTTCAGTGTAATGAGACTACTGTTGATGCCTTATTTTTCATCAGCAATCTTAAATCAATGTGTGCCACTATTGATAATCTGTTTATTTTCTTGGTTAATTAATTGCTGACTACATCAAATCCTCTTTTGGCTATATATCATCACCGGAATACAATTAAAAATTTCATTTATGCAACCCTTAAAGCCACATATAATACTGGAAAGCAGTAAAAAAAATCAAAATTTTTGGGATTGGAATATTTGAAAAAAGTTTTTTTATTTTTTAAAAAAATTCAGAAGGCCCCCAAATTTTCCTTGGACCAGAAACGCCCCCTTTGAACTCTTCAACGCCTACCACTGGGTGGCACCGCCCCCATTGGGAACTCTTGTTCACACTTTTAGACCAATACACCAGTGCTAAGAGAATATGACATGTATAGAAAGGACGATTCCGAGAGTGGCAGAGCGAAGGAGGGAGTAGCTGTCTGAAACACTGCCCACTCTAAACCTATTGCTCTCATCTCCAACCTACAAGCAGTGGCAATCAGATTACATGGTCCCATTAAACTGACCATACCCTCTATTTATCTATAACCAGGTGTGCCTGTCGATTATGATGATTTGTACATCTTGTGGCAGCCTACTCAGCCATTCCTCCTGCTAGGAGACTACAATGCACTTAGTGTGTTGTGGGGTTCAAACACTGATTGCCTCAGAGGGTAGTTGTTAAATTAATAGAGCAAAAGGAAATATGCATACTTAATACTGGTCAAATTACTCGTTTCATCACTGCTTCCAGAGCACTCTGGTGGCTCAGTGGTGAAGGTATCTGACTGACGATCGAAAAGTTTGAATCCGTCTTGGCGGGGATTTTCATAAGCCCTTAACCCAACCTAAACCTCTGGCACATCTTGCTGTGTAGTGTAAAGAACACCAGAATGCTTCCGTGGTTTGGATTCCACGTTAAACTGTAGGTCCCCTGTACCCAGTAGGATTGCTGGGTAGGATGAGGGGGCTACGACAGGAGCAGAATGTGCAGCCAATAGAAACTCTGTCACAAGGTTACTATGACCATGCAGAATTATTATTATACCACTGCTTCCGGATTGTCCTCTACCATTGACCTATCATTATGCTCTCCTCCAATTGTGGACTCCGTGCTGTGGTAGATTGATCGCGACCTTCATGGAATGAATCACTTTCCTATATGGATGCACGTAGCTCTACTGCCGTTCTATTTTTCTCCATAAGTGTGACAGCACAGAGGAGAAAGTAATTCACTAGATAAGGTGACATCTTAATGTTGTTTCGCTATTGACGGTTGGAGAAGGGCTTTTTAGGTTGCATCCAACACTCAAAAAGCTAGTATTTGTTCTGTATTGCAATAGCTAAGGCGTGCCGTGTAATTAAAGAGTGCAAGATAACATCATGGCAGAACCTTATGAGCACAATTAACTATTCAACATTCAGGAGGACGCGGGTTCGAATCCCTGTCCAGGCATCCAGATCACTCCAGGCAATTGCCAGGATGCTTCTTTCAAAAGGCCATGACCATATTCCTTCCAGTACTTTGCCCCCAGTCCTTTCCCTTCTCTAACAATGTCGACGAGGCATAAAGTCATAAGCAACATCGCCTGAAGCATGGAAGTCTATCTGCCGTATATCTGGATGGCGCTCTTGATTACCAGTATCTGGATTACTGGATCATGGACATGTAGTCATCGACGAACAAAGCATAACGCAGCTGATGGCAGTATCCTGTGCTATCATCATGTCTTTTGCTAATTGGGACCTTTGGATCCAGAATTGCTGCCGAAAGGAATGTAATGAGCTTGAATTCGTTGGATAGACAGGCATACTATATCACATTTAGATCTTGGGAGTTGGAGTTGGCTTCGATCTTTTTATCCAAGAAAATGGTGCTCCTCAAGGGTCAATTTTAAGTGTTACCCATTTTGCTATTGCTATAAACAACGTTTCGAACGTGATACGGAGTTCTGTAAGATATTCCTTATATGTAGATGACTTTAATGTTTGTCTTCTAACCTAAGAACTGCTGAGAGGCAGTTGCAACTTGCACTGAACAGGCTGGATGAATGGTCAGTACACACTGCTTTTCGTTTCTCAGTTGAGAAAACCCAGTGGGTACATTTTACTCATAGCAGAAGTCTTTTGGCAGAACCTCACCTTACCTTGTGGAACATCGTTTTAAGTTTTAACGAATCTGTTCAGCTTCTGGGCTTCATTTTTGACATTAGGCTAATTTGGATACCACATCTTAAGGATGTGAAAGCCAGAGCACTAAAAGCTCTAAATGTTTTAAAACGTCTTTTTAGGTGATCGGGTGTCGACAACCCCTGGATGCTACAGTTTTATAGAGCCTTTATACGGTTGTGGCTGGAGTACGGCTACATCATGTATGGTTCGGCACAGAATTGCTGTCACCGCCTATTGCATAGTGTGTACCAAGCAGGAAGTTGGCTTGCCATAGATGCATACCGCATTAGCCCCATTTGCAGCATTTGTGCTGATGCTGGTGGGCCGCCACTTGTCATCCGGTGGCATCTCCTCATCGTGCGACACTTTTTGCATATTGTGTAAACACCTGGCAGCCTCGTTTATGACACAGTTATTAAACCACATTACGAAGTCTTTATACCAACTGTCATGGGATGTGTAAACGCTTCAGCTACCGTACAAGGGCTATTTTAGAAGAATATGGGTACGAAGTGCCCTCTTTTTATCACCAGGGTTGGAGTAAATCTCCTCCCTGGTTTTTTAAATGGTCCAAAACAATTTTAGAACTGTCTGGGTATAACAAACTGTTCACTGTGGAAATGTTTTTACCACTATTACTACTATTATTATTACTCCACAATTCACTAAAATTGGGTGACGTAAGGTGTGTTACACCTATCCTACCATGTAATCGTTTGTGCATTGGAAGGGATATACAGAAAGTGGGCTATTTTGAGGAACCGCCCTGGCATTCACTTGGAGTAATCTGCGAAAATAACAGAAAACCTAGATGAGGATGGACAGGGCAGTTTCTCAAGACATATTCTGGTTTTATATGTGTTCTCACTCAATAAATCCTTCCTGTTCCATTCCCTAATCCTAGTGGAAAAAATGAGTACAGAAAAGAATCAGTTCTGGCCCTGGTTTCTCTTTTTTCTCGGTCATTCCTAGATGTGAATGTTGCTGGTAGTAATATGTATTCACTGTCATCCGGAATAGATTTTTCAGTTATCTTCTGCTGAGCTCAATGTCTTCAGTTTTCCACTAACCCCTTCAACATAGTACTTACACTTTCCCTCCAGCTGTATTACGAATTGGGTGACTCTTCTTTGGATTTTCTCCAATGCCTCCATTAAGCTCTTTTGATGGAGGCCCCATACGGAATAACAATATTCTAAGTGTGGCCACACCAGTGCATTGTATGCAATCAATTTAACTTCTGATGTACACTGTTTTAAATTATGACCTAGAAATCAGAGCATATTGTTTTCTTTCCCAAAAACCTTAGTATTTACTGGATTCTATCGGTCTAAGGATAGCGCCATTTATTGTATGTTCAGAGCAAAATGGTGTTACCTTTCTGCTTATATGTGATGTGAAATTTTTTCAGCATTTTATTCCAGCTGCCAGTCTTTGCACCAGGTGATTATTTTCATAACATAGTTAAAACAAAGTGCAGTCGTCCTGGGTTTTTATTTAATGATAAGTAATACATCATCAGCAAATAATCCCCCCCCCCTCGCTCTTTATTACATCACACATATAACTGATATATATGAAAAACAACAGGGACCCTATCATGGTCCCCTGGAGAATCCTGGAACTCACTTCGGTCATGATGAACACTCCCATTGTGTTCTACCCTTCAGAAAGTCTGAACCGATTCCTATATTTGTTGAGATATGTCACAGCTATGAAGTTTCATAAGTAACCTGGATTGAGGCAGTGTCTAAAGCTTTTTTAAAATCTAAAAAATCTAAGTCAATCTAAAATTGTTCATTTATCATACGACACAAATCGTGAACTAAGAGTGCAAGTTGTGTTTCACAGCATTGGCCTTTTCTGAATTCATGTTGATTTGGTTTTAAAAGCTCCCCTTCATCAAAAAAATGCATGACGATGGAATAGATTATATATTCTATAATTCTGCAAAATATTGAAGTTAACGACATCAGCATATAATTTTGAGGATCATTAAAATTCCCACTCTTCAAGACTGGACTTACGATGTCCATCTTCTTTTCAACTGGTATGTTTCCTTGATCCAAGGAGACTGCATATAATTTCATCAAATATGGCAAAATTTACTTTGCGTATGCAGAGTGAAATCTAGTTGCAACACCGTCTGGTCTGTGAACCTTATCTATTCTTATGTTCCTAATCGGTTTTGTAATTTCCTCGACATCAAGAACGATATATTTCATAATTTTATCCGTACGATTGATATATTTCAGAATTTCATCTTCATTTCCTGTTGTGAAAGCTATATTAAAAATATTATTCAAAATTTCTGCTTTCTCTGTACTAATTTCCAACTATCGTTAATAACTGTCCCACTTTTGTGGTTCCATGTGGAAGGAAGCTACTGAGACGGGACAATCTTATCAACAAGGAAAACGGGCTCCAACAAAGCCAAGGATGGAACCCAGCACTGAAGCAACTCCGAAAACATCAGAGCCAGGGTACCATGTGTGACGAAGGTGGTGTATAGATTGAAGACCGCTGCTTGATGTTTGGTATTGTGCCACCCCCACCAGCACTACCAGTACACCATGGTGGGAGTGGAGGGGATGAGATGAAGGGTATAAATATTGCCCTCGCAGGTCCAGCATGGCAGTCACTTCTCGATCTGTGCTCCTCATGCTAGTCAGCAGATGTAACCTAAATATGATGGCACATTACGCTGTCGAAAATTCGTCGAACAATGATCAATTCATCCAGCCACATGCCCAAGAAATCTTCAATTATTCACTTAGTTTGTTTCCTTTAACAGCCATCTTATAGGCATTTCTAGGCCAGCTGAATGATAACGTACATGTCAGAAGCATTAGCTAGAGTTTTTTATGCATATCATTATTCTTAAAGAACATTTTGGCTATGTACACCATGTTTTAAGTTACAAAGTATACTGCGAGTGCAAAAAAGTGTTTGTACAAATGGTTTGCAAGAGAAAATAGGGCTATAAAAGAGAAAGCCCTTGAAAATGTTTATGTAGTCAAATAAAACAAAGAGATTTTAGAAATAAATAGCTCTTCAAAAAAAAAAAAAAAAATGCACTTATGAACGGATCTGTTAGAATTTAGATTCCCCCCTCCCTCATGGAGGTAGCTTTGCCATCCATGTGGATGATACTACTCTAGCTTCACAGGGTCAGAAGTAAGTATCCATCACTGACTCTTTAAGCTGAGAACCTTTATTAACCGACTTAAAAAAAAAGAGGAGGTTCTCAATTCGTCTGTATTTTTTTTTTTTTTTTGTATGTATGTTCAGCGATATCTTCACCAATTTTGAACCGATTTAAATGAAATTTTTTTAGTGGATTGGGTATACCTCCAAAATGGTCCCATATGAATTTCATTGAGAAGCCACCCCTTCTACCCCCTTCCACCCCTTAATTTTTATACAAATCCACATTTTTTATTCGATCTTGATAAAACTTTGGACATATATAGCCAAAAATAAAGAGAAAAATACTGTCAAATTTTGGTTTAAAAAAGTTGAACCCCTCTCCCCCTATCCACTCCCTTAATTTTTGCCAATTTTCTTTATTCAAAGCTACAGTCGACACCATTAAACTGATCTCCATTAAAGTTGGTATATTCATGGAGTAGGTTTCTGACCAAAAAAATAAAAATAAAAAACCACCCCTCTCCCCTTTCACCCCTTAAATTTTATAGAAACAAACATTTCTTATCGGATTTTGATTGAACTTTGCCCACGTATACTTTAAAACAAAGGGAAAAATCCTACCAACATTTGGTCTTCCAAAGCTCAACCATCTCCCTCCTTCCACCCCTTTAATTACTGTCAATGTTCTTCATAAAAAGCTACACTTGACACCGTTTGACCGATTGTCATCAAAGTTGGCATATACATGTAATTTTTTATGGAGAATCTGACCAAAAAAAAAAAAAAAAAAAAAAAAAAAAAAAAAAAAAAAAAAAAAAAAAAAAAAAAACACGCCTCTCTCCTTTATACCACTTAATTTTAATACAAACCCACATATTTTTTATCCGATTTCGATGGAACTTTGGACATGTATAGTCAAAAATAAGGAGAAAAATACTGTCAACTTTTGGTTTGAAAAAACTGAAGCCCCCTCCCCCTACCCATCCCCTAAATATTTACCAACGTTCTTTACACAAGGCTACAGTCGACACCATTTAACCGGTCTCCCATTATAGTTGGCATATACATGTAATTTTTAATTGAGAAGGTTTCTGACACCCCTTAATTTTATAGAAATCTACATTTCTTATCTGATTCTGATTGAACTTTGCCCACGTATACTTTAAAACAAAGAGAAAAATCCTGTAAACATTTGGTTTGCCAAAGCTCAACCCCTTTCCCTCCTTCAACCCCATTAACTTTTGTCAATGTTTTTTTTTATAAAAAGCTACAGTCGCGATCGATTGATCTATTACCATGAAAGTTGGTGCTTATAAGTAATTTTTTACGAAGACGGTGTCTGACCAAAAAAATCTAAAAACCACCCCCTCTCCCCATTAAACCACTTAATTTTTGTACACAACCACAGTTTTTATCCGGTTTAGACAGAACTTAGCAAATTTTTACTATAGAACAAAGAGAAAAATAATGTCAACTTTGGTTTGCAAAAACTGAACCCCAACCCCCGTTTCCACCCCCTTGATTTTTGTCAGTTTCTTTTTAGAAAGCTACAGTCGACACCATTTGACCGATGTTTATGAAAGTTGGCACATATACGTGTATTTTTTTTATGTATAAGATTTCTGATCGAGAAATCATAAAACTTCCCAAGATCTTCTTCCCTTAATATTTGTACAAAACCCACATTTTAATCCGATTCGGTGGAACTTCGAATGCGTATACTTTAAAACAAATAGATAAATACTGTCTTCATAACTTTCACAAAAACACAAACACTATCCCCCTTTCTGCCCCTTTAATTACTGTCAATGTTCTTTATATAAAGCTACCGTTTCTTTCTGATTCTGAAGGAAGTATGCACATGTATACTGCAAAACAAACAGAAAAATAGTCTACATTTGGTTTCGAGAGTCCAAACCCCTCTCCTTCCTTTCCATTCCTTAATCTACTGTTTCTATCCAATTCTGAAGTAAATTTGCACATGTTTAGTTTAAAACATACAGAACAATTGTGTTTAAATTAGGTTGCAGAAGCCCAACCCCTCTTCCCTTCTACCCCCACCCATCCTAATTTCCAATGTTCTTTATAGATACCCACAGTTTTTATCAGATTTCCATGGAACACTGCACATGTATACTTAAAAACAAAGAGAAACATAGTGTATACATTCTGTTTACAAAACCCTACCACTCATTCCCATACCCCATTTAATTTTTGCAAATGTTTTTTACACAAAGCTACAGTTTTTATCTGGTTCGATGGAAATTTGCACATGTATACTTTAAAACAAACAGAAAAATACTGCCCACACTAGCTTAAAAAAAAAAAACTACCCTTCGTCTACACACCCCTTAATTGTTTTTTTTATACATACCTACAGTTATATCTGATATCAATAGAAATTTACACATGTATACTTTAAATCAATCAGAAAAGCCAGTCTACATTTGGTATACAAAAGCCAAATCCCTCTTCCCCTTTACCCTCACCCCTTTTAATTTCCAATGTTCTTTAAAAAAAATCCACAGTTTTAAATTCCATCAAAATCAATTAAGTTATTTTTAAGTCATGGCATAATATTTATAAAATAAATGTGTCCTAATGTCTCAACATGTACTTCAGATTTCATCTTTGATCCCAAGCTTTCACGTTGTGAAAACCAATCAAAATTCTATATTTTTTGTGTGATGCTGGAGCAAACAGATATATACCAGAGACAGATTTCTGTATGTGGTATGTATTAATGGCCAGATGTTACATGTTTCGGCTATCGACCAGCAGCTTTAACAGATGTTAAAATAAGTTCGAAACTTAGCCTGGACCAAAATGTAAACTAACAGCACTAAAAATTTCGCAAAAGCACTAAAAATTTTAAAATAACTTTTTACCTTGCTTAGGAGAAAGTAAATCTAACTGGACAATATTTTACATTACTGTCATTGAAATTTTTACATTAATTAGTTATTTTTGGAGTTGGTGCCAGTGAAGGCAAAAAAAAAGATAAAAACAATAATGAATAATAATAATACATAAATAATCATGTTACTGCTTACCTACAATTAATGCTAGAAACATGTTTCAACAAAACAGAATATGCCTGGAAGACTAACGAGGCTGAGCCACAGATTAAAATACTTTTAGTTTATTTCCCTAAGCCGTCTCCGCAATAACACTATCTGCCTTACTACATGCTGTAAAATATTTGGATTTTTTGTTCGTACTCCCCGTTTCACCTCGAACACCAAAGTTCAGTAATTCGATCTTCGCGATGTGACAGCTGGCACCGACTCCAAAAATAACTAATTAATGTAAAAATTACATTGACAGTAATGTAAAATATTGTCCAGTTAGATTTACTTTTTCCTAAGCAAGGTAAAAAGTTATTTTAAAATCTTTAGTGCTTTTTTTTTTTTTTTTTTTTTTTTAAGGCGGTTTTTATGTTTTTTTAAACCTTTATTTTATTCTTGCATCACATACTTAGTGAGTTTCCACTGACCTGTCATTCTTAGTACTGAGAAATAGGTTTTTAACTATCTTATATATATGTATAAAGATCTCGCGTCACAATGTTTGTCCGAGATGAACTCCGAAACTACTTAACCGATTTTGATGAAATTTGGATTATTGTGTGTAATTTGGTCCTACTTAAAAGATTGAATAGTTTTTATCTCAATTATTGACCTAAGTATTTATTATTGCGAATTACAAAGGGAGGAGGGTAGAGGACAAGAAATGGAAAAGACCGTAAGTTAATTTTCACAGTCGAAAATTCACAGCAGCAGTTTATAAAAATCTCGCATCACGATATTTGTCCGAGATGAATTCGCACTTAACCCTGCCTTAACTTCCCGTACAGCTTGCTGTGTAATGTGAAGTACACCAGAACATTTCCGTGATTCGGATTTCACGCTAAACTGTACGTCCCCTGTATCCGGCAGGATTAGCGGGTAAGGTTAAGGCGGCTACGACAGGGGCGGAATACGCAGCCAATAGAAACCCGGCCACCAGGTCATTACGACCACATGAAATTATTATTATAGTTCCATAAGTTTCTAGGTGTACACTTTTCTACATCATATTGATCCCTCAGGGGATATTTTCCACTAAGTAATTTGTATTAAAATGTAAATTTAAAAAAAATACGTTCATTTGTCCTTAATTTTAACTCTCCAATAGTCTTTACCAATTACTTTTGAAAACGTTTTTATTTTTATTAGTGAATATTAATTTGACAACATTAGGGAGTTTAGAATAACATTGCTAAGTCACAGCAATGTGTGACCGGGTCAGCTAGTTTAATAATAAAATCATCGTGGGACGGTAGGGAGTGTTGTGGGAACTTTTCTCTTGACAGAAGGTGCGTTAGGAACAGCATTGGAAAACCCTTTTATAGAATAAACAAACCATAGCTATAGGACATCACAGATGCTATGGTGCTGAAGTTATGACAGAGTGCTGTTTTTGGAAAGGGGCATTCAGTAGTGGTTGTATATATCCCTATTCCAGAGTGCCACTAATGTGGGATTAGGAAAATAATTAATTTTTGCTAAACAGTGACTATATTTGTTCTTTAAAACAATAGATGCTAAAGAATTCCCTTTGC
The DNA here is from genome assembly GCA_031002005.1 of Vandiemenella viatica. Classification (NCBI taxonomy): domain Eukaryota; kingdom Metazoa; phylum Arthropoda; class Insecta; order Orthoptera; family Morabidae; genus Vandiemenella; species Vandiemenella viatica. The sequence goes on from JARYHS010008075.1 coordinate 28,931,966, forward strand.
ATTCCTAAGTGCATGAAATGTCAAGATGTAGAGCATATCAGATAGCATTGCAGCAAAGAAAAGTGCACTTGGCCTCATTGTGAGGAGAGTCATTACAGATCTGAATGGGATGAAAAAATTTGCTTTGTATGAAATGAGGAAAAATTATGCATCAAAACATGACTGCCTCACATTCCATATGTTACTTCAAAGAATCACAAATAGAGTAAATTATGGATAGTACAACCACAACAGTCTACACTATCAATAAAATTAAAGAGGCATGCGATGACAGAGAAAAGAATTCTGCATCAAGCATTAAAGAACAAAAGCATAATTCTCCAAGAAGAAGATGAAGGGACATGCTGTGGCACAGCAGTACTGAAAAAAGAAAAGATGGAATGAAGACATTAATGTTGTTGCTAGCTCAGTGATTGATGGTACACGGGAGGTAACAACCAAGCAACAATCGAAAGAGGACATTATCAGGTAACTACTGAAATCTACTAAAGATGTGAAAAGTAACACGTGGCAAGGCTGAAGGAAATCTTACTATTGACAATCACATCAAGGTACTTAGAATGAGACATAACAAAGGGAGCACCATAACCTCCATTTTCAGAATCTGTAGACAGAACACAGTTTAAAGCAACAAATCTTCCTACGAGTACAGTTCATTTTATGGAGCTTTTTTTTTGGAGGGTTTGACAGATGAGAAGAATTTCACCATGAAGATTTATTTTGGCAACTGGAGACAACACATGGCTATATTGCTATTGACTACAGGAACATTGCCTAAGAGTCACATTCAAACACATCATCTATGATCAGCTGCAGTCAATGGTGCACAACTTAATAGAAGGTGCAGTGTTACGTGTTGTTAGAAGTAAGGAGAAGCAGGTGAGTGAATTTCAACATGTTGTTCCTTCAAGAACCGTCTGCCAAAGTAGGGAGGGTCTCACTGGATTGCAAGTAGTATATGAAAATGAATATCAAATGTTGTTATTCTTAACATGAACTATATAGTCATAAAGATCACCCAGTTATGTGTTGAGAATGTTGTTTGTGTAGAAATGACTACATGTAGTCGGAGATTTTTGACTGCAAACATCTGCTTTCAGTATGGGGAAGGAATAGACAAATACCAGTAAGAGATAAAGAAATGTGCAGAAACTGTTGGAAACAGGCCAGTGATGTACCCAATGGATGGATGCAAATGTAAATTATCCTCTCAGGCACAGCAAGATCATGGATGAGAGAGTCTGTCTCAAACTAAATTTATAATTTATGAATAAAATCATTAATTGTTACACATTTCAAAAGCGAGCAGAAATAAGTGAAACTAGTCAATGACATAGCTTTCTGATTAGTCCAGAGCTGGTGAGCTGGACAAACTCAGACCATAATGTGATCTACTTTTTGGTACCTAACACTCAAATGCAAGGCATTACAGAAGACTGTTTGACATACTCATCTAAAACATACTGGAATCTATTAAGCAGGTTTTTTGATAGACCAGTAGAGCCAGGTGTAATGGATAATGTTGACAAAAAGGTGATAGGTTTAACACATGAGTTATAACATTCCTGGAGGTAATCAATAGTGCAAAAGAAAAAGCTAAAAAAATAAATGATGTGTTTTATGAAACAATACTCATCACAGGCTAAGGAGAAACGTAAGAATGTCATGAAGGCGCTACTGTTGGGTAAAACTGTTGCTGAATGTTATTGGACACTTAAAAAGTAGAGAGCAACAAAATCTGAGTATCGCCAAAAGCTACAGGGTACTAGACTAACCAGCTGGAAGACCATATATATATATATATATATATATATATATACAAAAACTTGATATTAAATTCATGGGGAGTTCCAAATAAGTTATTATCAGAAATTAAAATCGCCAACTATTTTTTCTTCATTCCTAAAAAGAGGATGAAACTAGGACCTAGGACAAACAGCTGGCAGAAATCAGCTGAATTTTGCCTAAAATCACACTTGCTGAATGACTAGTAGGAGTCAAATTTGAGGACCACATGCTGATAAGGTTACTAATGACCAATGAATATGAGATCAGCATGGTGGTCTTACTATTTACTAAAGAGGAAGTAAGTACTGAAATTAGTGTGCCGAAAAATAATATAGCACTAGGGCCTGGCCAGCAAAAGAGAGGTGTAACCAGCCATCAGCAGTGGATACATCAATCCAAAATAGCACACGGCAAGCCCCAGGTTGGGTGCTGAAATATTGGGAGTAGCAGTAACATTGGAATTGTTGTATAACTTCAGACTTATTTGTCATATAACTTAATGCTTATTTTGTATGTAACTTTTAGATGTTTTAATAGTTATAGGCACTAGGAAATAAGTTTTGTTTAATTTGCCTTAATCTTTACTGTTTCCATGTAATTAATGTGGTCTTTTATAAATTTTTTTACACAGGTTCAAACATTATTAACATCCTTTTGTTTCACCCCATGGAACTCCACTTTGAGAAATAAGATATCCAAAAATGCCAGTTTCTTTTCCATCGGTGGCTAATTTTCCTAGCAGTGGCTCATGTACGCATTATACACTGTTCAACACTCAACGTGTTTCAGTTTCACCATGGCAACCCAAACTTTTTTTTCCCTCTTCTTCTTCTAAGAGCAATCGCTACTCAACTGCATCCCATGTACAAAAGAATCAAATATAATTTGTCATAAAAATTATTATTATCATTAATATATTCTAACTCAATCCTAAAGCTATTCCTGTTGTGTCACAATGCAGTGCTAAACCCTCAAAGTAAGGGTGACTAGAGAGCAGTAGCACCAGCCTATCATTGACTGTTCCTGTTTATCAGTGATGGTTTGACTTAGCAGGATTGGTGGGACATTTATGAATAAAATTAGCCCTTAGTCTTTGCCTATTCATAACCACAATAATAAAACAAGGAAGGATAGGGAAAATTTCCCATCAGAAGTCAATAAGGTCAGGATGAACACACATACCTGAACCCAAATTACAATATTTCTGTAAAAACTTTAGTCATGCAGTCTTGTGGCAGGTCTAGATGTGCACCCCTTGCTATATGTAATGCTTGTTCAGGTTTTGATGATCATCCTGCCACAATTTGTGATAAGTTGCAGGTTATTTTTTCTATACCTCCTCATTTTCATTGCCCAATAGCAGTTACATCGTCACCATTATCCTAACCACGGTACTAGCATTACCAGCCGAATCATGCATGTCATGTTGCAGATATTGGCTGAAATGCTACAGATGTCATAAAAATTGTTATTCACAAGAGCTAGACTTGGATACCATTCTGTCCATCAACTTTTTGTTTTCTATAAAGCTCAAAGAATTCCTTTTTTTATATATGCAGAAAAGGAAAGAAAACTGACATAACATAATGTAAGGAATTTTATTATTTATTACTGTCATTATTATTGCCATTTTGTTTAGGTCTTGATCTGCCTACTTTTAAAACTTTGTCTTAGAACTTTAATAGAACTAAGAAGATATTTTAGAACTCGAGATGTAAATTTGAAGTAAAGTTTTCCAAATACACATGACTGTCAGTTGTGATATGGATAGCATTATACCAAATGGAAATTGTAGTTCGTCACCCCTTCCCCCAATGATTAGAATATACTTCAGAGACAAATGAGGAAATGGTGGAGAGTTATTAGTATTGGTTAGCGAAGACTACTACAATTCACTAGTCTTCATAGAGCATAGTCATTAATTACTTAATTTCTGGGGTGATAGAAATGAAAAAAAAAAAAAAAATTATGTATATTGGCTGCTTACCACACTAAAAGACGATGAAGGTAAGGCTCCTGCAGAGAAACTAAATTCATATTCAGGGCTTATAGTTGAGCATAGAATGGTCATTAATGAAAGGATTTAAATTTGGGAAGGAAGTAAGATGAGGAAAACGAGGGAAAAAGTGATTTGCAAATACGTTAGTAAGTAAAGGAGGCTTCACATAAGTGGTAGAGCAGATCACAATAGGACAAAATACAGGGTTAGTCAAAATCAGCATCCCCAGCATGACAACAAGACAACTAGAGAAAAATGGGGTGGAGCACCGTCCTGCTGGAAAATGAAATCTTCACTGCCAGCGTCCAGAAGTGGCACGAGCCAATTGTGCAACATTTTCAGATACATTTTCCCTGTGATCGTCACTTCATTAAAGAAAAAAGGCCCATAAAGTTTCTTTTGTGAGATCGCGCAAAACACGTTCACTTTGGGAGAGTCACGAACGTGCTGCACATAAGCATGGGGGTTTTTGCTCCCCCAAATGCACACATTGTGCCTGTTCACTTTTCCACTCACATGAAAAGTGGCCTCATCACTAAAGACAAGTTTTTCTGCAAATGTTTCATCTTGTTCTAGACATTGGGCACATAATTGAAAATGACGCACTTCATCGTTGTGCGACAGTGCTTGTAGTAACTGTAACCAGTAAGGCTTCATACACAGTCGCTTCCGTAGGATTCTCCAAACGGTCTTCTGTGAAATACCTAATTCCCTGCTCGCTCAAGGAGTAGACTTCTGTGGGCAACAAACAAACATAACCTATAATAGGACAGCAAAAAAAAAAAAAAAAAATTAATAATGAAATTGCTGCGATCATTTTGACTAGCCCTGTATGTCGGAAATCTTCCTAATGTATGATGGTAACCTTGTGCTGTTTTAAGTAACTGAAAGTGCAGTAAAGCAGTGACCAGAATTGAAGATGGTTGTAGTTCCAGTTATAAGAAGGCAGATATTTGAGAACTGAAGAGAGATTTCAGGGGTAGGTTTAATATATGGATAGCACAAGCACTGTGGGTAAAAACCGGGAACAGTTTAAATAGATAATAAGAATGGGGGGAAGAAATGTGTAATCCAAAATTTAAGATAAAGAAAAGTACAGAACCTAAATTCTATAATAGGCAGTTCAGGAGGCTAAGGAGGTTGGTAAGAAATATATATATATATCTTAGTGGCAACAAAACAGTAGGGAACACTTGATACAGATGAACAAGGATATAATAACAGCAAAGAGAGTAGCTATAGATGGGTTTGTGAAGAATATTATAGGAACAAGCTACCACTGAATGATGCGTTTAAAAATATCTCTGGCTTTGTTAGAAAACTGCAGTAAGGGAAGATATTCAGACAGTTGCAAATAAGAAAGGAACAAAATTACTAAGAATTAGAAAAAAAGCAGGGTTTATTAAGGACTATCATCTATGATAGATAGATAGATAGATAGATATGTTCACTTTGATCCCATGTGAGAATAATCTCGGGGATGTGGAACAGTACATACACTTATTTGTAATGTCAATATTACTATATAATTGATAATGTTATTATATATTGACAACAAGTTAGCTACAACCCATTAGTATAACCATATCTCCTGTTATCTACAAATACAATCCCGAGTTAATTAATACTTATTATGTGGAACAGTATATACACTTGTTACCAGCATCTAATAATCAGTTATTTTCTTACAACCAGTAACCATGATAAGTTTCACTGTGATTTGCGACTACATAGCCTATTATATCATGTTAGTTGCTATTTATGTGGAACAGTACACACACTTATTAACAATATCAATTATATTACCAACAACTCATAAGCAGTCAATTACTTAACAACCTGTTAGTATGATAATTTTTCACAGCAGTTTTTTGAATGCATGCTATCCCATGTTAGTTACTATATATGAGTGGAATTTTGTAACCACAATAATTACTTAAATTGTCAAAAGTTTCAACAGAAAGAAAAACCATATATCATTTTAGTAATTGTGGACAACTTTGTCACCTTTCCCCTTCCATACACCATATATACTATTTTATCAGTCATTCTTAGTTACCAAATTCCAAGAAGAAAATTCTTTCACAGAGTAAAATGGGTTCTGAAGCAGAAACTCTTTCAGTTTGGACTTAAAGTAGTTGGGTTTTTGTAGGTAACATTTAATTTCTGTTGGTAAGACATTGAATAAGGAAGCTCCAGTAAATGTTAACCCTCTCAGTACAATTGACAGTGATTTGTAATCCTTGTGAATATTATATTTATTCCTAGTATTATGGCTATGTTTGTCAGCATTAAGATTGAAGTGTTCAGGATTTTCCACTACAATTGATAATACAGAGTATACATACTGTGCTGGCATGGTTAGAACACCCAGGTTTTTAAACAGATTTCTGCACGACGTCCATGGGTTTGCTCCACAAATAGTTCTTATAGCACGCTTTTGTAATTTAAATACCCTTTGTGCTTGTGACGAGTTTCCCCAAAATGAGATGCCATAAGTGAGCAGGGAATGAAAATATGCAAAATATACTAACTTTCTGGTTTCTATATTAGCTATTCTAGATATTACCCTCAGTGAGAATGTTGCAGAATTCAGTTTTTTAAGAAGTTGTTGAATATGTTGTTTCCAGTTCAATTTGTTATCTATATATACACCCAGGAATCTTGTGAAACTGCTTTCATTGATTGTTTTCCCTTCTGATATCACATTATAGCTGTCCTTTGTTTTTTTTTTTGTAACGAACTGAAGTAACTGTGTCTTTTCTACATTAAGCATTAGTTTGTTGGCATTAAACCACCTATTAATTTTCTTTATGGCATCATTTGCTACGTTTTCGAGGTTTTGTGCTGATGGATCTTTCAACGATATGCTAGTATCATCTGCAAAGAGCACTATGTGTTCATTATCACCTAGTATATGTGGGAAGATCATTTATATAGATTAAGAACAGCAGAGGGCCAAGAATTGAACCCTGAGGCACACCACATTTAACTATACCCCATTCTGAGTTTATAACATCTCCTGTATTAGCATCTTTCAGTGATACACATTGCTTTCTATTTTCCAGGTATGATTTAAACCAAAGTCCTGGCTTACCACTAACTCCATAGTGATCTAATTACCTAGTAGAATATCATGATCAACACAGTCAAAAGCCTTAGCAAGATCACAGAATATACCTAGGGAATTTAGTTTTTATGCATTGATTCCAGTATGTTGTTTACAAAAGCAAAAATTGCTGAATCTGTTGAAACGCCTTGTCTAAAACCAAACTGTACTTTACTGAGTAGGTCATTCTTTTGTAGATGTGCATACACCCTTCTGTACATTGCTTTTTCAAAGATTTTTGAAAATGCTGGTAGAAGTGATATTGGTCTGTAATTCTCAATCTTTGAGGTATCACCCTTTTTATAAAGCGGTTTGATTATTGACTTCTTGAGTGAGTCGGGGAAGATACTTTCTTCAAAAGAACTATTACAAATGTACTAATAACTCTACTAATGCTGGTGTTACATTGTTTCATTACATGGGTTGAAACCTCATCATAACCAAATGAATTTTTATTTTTGAGGGATTTAATAATTTTTTCAATTTCATTTTACTGGTGGGAAATAGAGACATAGGTGCTGCTTTTGGTGACAAGGATTTAAGTATTGCTATAGCATCCATATTCCCAATACATTTCCTTTTATTTTTTCAGCAACTGTTAAGAAATAGTTATTGAAAGCACTTCCTACATACGAGGGGTCATTTACAAGTTTATCATTAATGCTTATAGATATAGGTTTATGTTCAAGGGATGATACAGTTGTTTCTCTTTTAATAATGTTCCAAACACTTTTTATCTTATTATCTGAACTACTAATCTCATCGTTTATGGCCAAACGTTTAGCTTCTTTTACTACTTTGGTTAAAATTCTACAGTAAGTTTTGTAATGTTGTCTGAGAAGCATATTATCAGTATTCCTAACTTTTACATACAATTCCCTTTTATGTCTGCAAGATGTTTTGATACCAACTGTAACCCAATTTTTGTTTATCGTTTTTGACCAATTGGAGCTAGTTTTGTAGGGAGACACCTTTCGTAAATTTCCAAAAACCTTTGGTGAAAGTAATTGAATTATTATTTACCCCTTTTAACTTATAAACAGTGCTCCAGTCCTCATTGAGAAGTTCATCATTTAATGTTTTTATTGAATTGTTCTTTAATGGCCTAACTCTGACAAATCCTTTCTTTTTGTTATTTTCATTTCCCACAATATCCAAAGTATTATTTGAGCATTATGGTCTGACAAACCATTTTCCATTGGAATTGTTCCATTATTTCTAATTTATTGTGTTCTACAAAAATGTTATCAATAATGGTACTACTATCTTTTTGTATTCTAGTTGGGAAATTTACAGTTTGATAGAGATTGAATGATCTAAGCATTCCTAGAAGATAATCTGTCTGGTTACATTCTACAGCAAAATTTATGTTGAAGTCTCCACAGAGGATAATTTCCCTTTTAGTTCGTGATAATTTATTAGAACCGCTTCAAGTTTATTACAAAATTTACTGAAGTCTCCTGTGGGAGCCCTATAAACTGTCAGCACTATAAGATATTTGTTTTCTAATTCTAACTGAATATTGCACAACATTCAAAATCTTGTTCTATACAGTATTTACTTACATCTAATGATTTTGTCTCAGTATTTCTGTTACATATATTGCTGCACCACCCATTCTCATCTCTGACCTGCAATAACATGAAGCTAATCTATATCCAAAAAGGGAGGAGACATATTTCAGAATTCTTCAGATGATGTTCTGTCAGACATACAATATTTATGTTAAGATTCAATGATTTTTGGGTTTCTTCTATAGATATTATCAACTCATCAAGTTTGCTTGAGATACCCCTAATGTTCTGATGGAACAAAGCTATTTTAGACTGACATTCTTTATTTTTGACTGTAATATCATTATGTACATTTCTTAAATAACTCTTCCTACTCTTGACGTTTGGCCTAAAAAAGACTGAGTCCTACCACCAATTACCACTGGGATGGGGTTCACATCCAACCTGCCTCTCCTGATGCTACTGGCAATCAGTTGCGTTAGCTTCTGCTTGCCCCGAACATTCAGGTGGAGTCCATGGGAGGTATGGTCACTCCGTGTTATGCAAGAAACATCTATCAGACCAATGTGTGTTCGGTCAGCCTGACACAATGCACGCTTCAGATCTGCCTGTGTACGCTGTACATGACCACGCATCCAGGGTTGATCATAACGTTTGAAGAGGTCAACAAAACCAACATTGGTGTGAGTGGTGTTTTTAGCAATGTTGTCAATGTCTGTTTCAACACAATAATTGAGATTTCTGGACAGACTATTTCCAGGACCCCCAACAATAATTATATGATCCTCTTTAGTAAGATCTTTCCCCAGGTTTGAAATTTCATCCACAACATTGCCAAGTTCTGCATTAGGCTTAAATATACCACACCTCAACATCAGAGCCCAGGCTTGACTGTAACATTGCACTTAAGCCTCTACCGTGACTACTTCCAAGCAATAACACCTTCTTGGATTTCTTTTTACGAGCTTTGCACAATGTGTGCTTTTTTACAGCTTTGTTGCAATGAGACAGCCCTGCTGTGGTATCTGATACATCCTCAGTTAGATTCTCCAACACCCCAAAAGCATTCGAAACTTCCAACTGAAAATTTGTAGAATGCAGGTCCTGTGTTTCCTCCAGTTTTGGCTGTAATCCACTCTAATTCCTTAACATTTAATGCTGCTTTTTCAGCCTTCAAAACATTGAGTTCTTTGTTAATTCAGCCATGTGGATTCGAGACAAGAGATCCTACTTTCTAGTTCCCTCTTTTCCTTGCTACTTTTGCAAGTCAAACAACTCCAAGGGAGTGAAGCGCATTTTCAGCTTCCATGTAGCAACATTTCGGATGAAAACGAACTCCACAATCATTACAGCTGTTTCCCTGCTTTACAACCCTGCGACAGCCACCACACTTCATGCTCATTGACATATTATACAAAACAAAACAAAATATGAGCCCTTGAAGAGAATTGAAACTTAACCTATAAATACCTTTCCTTATTTTGCAATATAATTTGCACAAGGCACACCTTTCTCCTTTTACCACGCAAGCAAACCAATTTTAACAATAAACCTGTTAGTAACTCCTTGTTTCCTTCACTGATAAAATATTAATTCCCTTTAACGGGTATTAGTATAAGTAAACAAGACACACGTGTTTCAAACTTGTCGAACCAAAACCTTTTTCAACTACTTAAACTATGATACTTTTACTACACAGTGTTACTACACTCAAATTCGCTAAACACACCACCAGACAAATATTTCTACACGTTATTTAATATTAAAAGTAATTTAAAAGAGCTGGTATCAAATCACAACTTCCGCGAGTAAGAAACCAGAGATGCGGATAGGATTTAAATCAGAGGAGGAGCTTCTCCATATAAGCAAGAATGGATATACTAAAAAATTTGAAATATATTCTGCAATTTGTATGATGGATCAAGAAATCATAAAGGCACTAATGTGGATAATATTACTATAGATATATTAAAGGTAGTTGGCTAAAACATTGCACCTTAACTGGTAACATTATTTATAGTGAGTTTGCAGACTTGCTGCTTTCCAAATGACTGAAAAAAATGTATAAGTAGTGTCTGTCCAGTGGTAGCTTAATTGATGAAATTTAGCATGGTTGATGAATGGTTAACACTCTGGCCTCGCATTCGGGAGAGTGCTGGTTCGAATCCTCATCCAGGCATCCAGATTTGGGTTTTCCATGGTTTTCCCAAATCACCCCAGGTGAATGCCGGGATGCTTCCTTCAAAAGGCCATAGCCGAATTCCTTCCCATTCCTTGTTCCCAATCCCATCCCGCCTCTAATGCCTCTATGTCAACGAGGCACTAAGATAAAAAAAAAAAAAAATGATGAAGATAATCATGTGCAGCCATATCAGATATGTCTGTGAGTAACGCAAATTGTTCCCAATTCATTAACACGGCAAAGTTAAGGATATTCATGTAAATCTCAATTAATGGCCTGTGTGCAAGACATTTTGGATGTAACAGACCACTAGATCTTCCCAGGTCATTTTAAAGAGCCGTAAAATGGTGTTAAATAAGGCAACAACTATTAGAGTGGTTGAAAAAATGTCTTGAGGAATTCTTAAAAGTTAGGAAGGTAGAGTAGGAAATGCATCATTCAAAAGAAGTGACAGTGAAAATGAGAGTTCACTGCATCATGATCTGGACAGGATAACAAGCTGGGTAGATCAATATGAAGTAAAGATAAATTCCTAGAAGAATCAGCTTGTTAGGTTCACTGTTTTTTTGTGATTAAAACGAAGGGTAGGAATTGATTGTTGAAGACCATAAGTGTAAATATCTTTGCCTAACATTTGATAGTAAATTGAATTGTACAAATGGTAAAAAGAGGTTTCAAAATCCTTCATTTACTGAAGAAGGGGAGAGGGAAAATGAAGGAACCAGGTTACAAAACCTTGGTCAGACCAATTCATAAATATGGTGATATAATATCCTCAGGAATTGGAGGGGGTGCTAAGGGAGACAGCTAGATTTGTTTGTGAAAGTTATTGCAGAACACAATCAGTAACTGATATGATAAAGGAGCTGGATTGGGGTAATTCAAAGACGGGAGAAGGTTTAAGAGATTTTTAATTTAATTTAATTAATTTAATTTAATTTAATTGCAATGGAGCACAGGCCGGTGGCAATTTCCCTACACAGCTATCTTCCCCCTATCCTGCACCCACCTACATTTGCCCTCTACAAATTTTTTCTTTAAATTCCTTCAAAGTTTTCGGTAAATTATTCATCGTTTCTCTTGGTAACTCATTCCAATCCCTGACACCCTTACCTAAAAAAGAGAATCTTCCTACACCCTTGTGCCTGAAATCGAGTGCCAGCTTGTGGTCATGGTCATCTTTTCCCTTCCATGCACTACTTTTCATACCTACTGCAATATCTTTCCATGCCTCATCACCAGTATATGCCCTGTACACTCCCATGACCCTCCTCATCTCCTCCTGTCTTGCAATGAATCCCATTCCAGCTCCTTTATCATATCCGTCACTGATTGCATTCTGCGATAATTTCCAGAAACAAATCTAGCAGCCCTTCTTTGCACCCTCTCCAACTCCTGTATTTGATACGTAAAATGAGGGTCCCATACTACACTACCATATTCGAGCAATGGTCTGACCAAAGTTTTGTAACCCAATTCCTTGACTTCTCTCGTACATCCCCTCATAACTCTCTCCAACAAGTGCAGAACTCTGAAACCTTTTCCTACCACCTGTCCTATGTGTCCTGCCCAGTTAAGTTTGTTATCAAAAGTAATTCCAAGATATTTGCATTTCAAGTCTTCAGCAAGCAATTCTTTCCCCACCTTATATTCATAATTAACCTTTTGTTTTTTATTTGTGTATCTAATAAGCTGACTCTTCTTTGCATTTATCTTCATTTCATGTTTACTAACCCAATTAGATATCCTGTCCAGATCACCCTGCAACTGTTTACAATCCTCTATCGTTTTGATTCTTTTATACAGCATTATGTCATCTGCAAACAATCTGGAAGTGTCTGAGGTGTACGTTTGTGATGAGATTTGAATGGATATTGGTAGAAGAATTAGGAGGAGCACATATAAAGGAAAAGATGACTGTGACTACCAACAGGCACTTGAATTCAGGTAGAAGAATGTGGAAATTTTTTTGATTTTTGGTAAAGGAGTTGAGGGTGGAATAAATTACCAAAGGAAGTGATGAACAATTTACCAAAAACACTGAAAGCACTAATATTTTTTAATGTGTTTAGGTCGGTGCGTGGGGAAATTGCAATCTAAGAATCTTAAATGATTGTAGAAAATATTAGAAGGTAACTTCTATGAGTTAAAAAAATTAATTTAGTATTAGCATTTTGACAGTATTACGTAATAATTCTGCTCAGTCTTATGGATTTAATATTGCAGTAGTAACTTAGTAACAGTCTGATTAATAGAAGTTAGTCACAAATAGTGGAAGATGTTGAATTTGACATTGTTTGTTTCTGATCTCCATTTCTTGATATATTGAACTTGGTTTTTGAAAATTCATTATTTGAAATATAAAACCTTGTTTACGATAATAAAATATTCTCTACTTCTGATAGTGTATCAAGGTATTGTAAATATATGTCTTAGCTAGCTAACAATTTCTAATTATTTTAATTATCCTTAGTGATATTTTAACAGCATTTAATGATTTTATTATTTTGCAGTACTTGCATTGAGTAGAGATGAGCGCATGGTTATCACTATTGGAGAAATTATTCAGGAGCTTATAAAGGCTCAACAGTTAGGAAAAGATGTTAATCTGAATAAACTTAAAACACGAATAGCATCTAAATATGGCTTGGATTCATCTCCTCGTCTGGTAGATATAATAGCTGCTGTTCCACTTGCTCACAGAAGAACTCTTTTGCCTAAACTCAAATCTAAACCTATAAGAACAGCTAGTGGCGTAAGTTAATTATTTTTACATAACCAATAGCATACTTTTGTCATGAATGTTACTTTAGTTCAGAACTGGAAATAATTATCTTCTGGAGATACTTTCTTCAGTTGTAATGTTTTTATTGGTTTTTTGGATGATTTATTAATATGTTGAAATTAGAAAAAAAGCTTTGTAACATTAATTTTGAATTATTATTGTTATACTCATTATGACTAAGTGTACCTTTTTTAAATTAAATTCTTTAATTGTATTTCCAATCACCTGCAGATTGCTGTAATTGCTGTTATGTGCAAACCACATCGCTGTCCGCATATAAATATGACGGGGAACATTTGTGTGTATTGCCCAGGAGGACCAGATTCAGATTTTGAGTATTCAACACAGTCTTACACAGGCTATGAACCAACATCAATGAGAGCCATTAGAGCACGTTATAATCCATACTTACAGACTAGAAATCGAATTGAACAGGTAAGGAAGCCATATGTTTAAATGGCAATAAAATGGAAATTTGTATTGAATTGAATCTTATACTGATGAAATTATTAAACGGAAATTTGTTTGAACATGTTTTATTACATATATTTAGAATTTATCTAAACCTTACTATAAAGGATTTAAACTACGGCTACATTTGAATGTATTGGAAATGTGTTTAAAGCAACTTCAGAATTGATTTTATTGTTATTTTGGAAAAATGACAGGTACATAGGAACAAAACAAATTACATTTCAAATGTAGATTTGGGTCAAGAAGTAACAGTGTGAGTTAATCCTGTTGAGGGGTATACTCAGGTAGTCTCAATAGCTGATAAGCAACTCGGCTGTTGTAAAAGGAACACAAAGGTGCTGCTATACATCTCCGGTAACACTGATACTTTGGCATGAAAACATCTATCTGCTGGTTAAGTATAGTGATAGCTGGTTAAACTTTCTTGTGCTACGAAATACCATTAGATTTGGATCACTAATAACTACAAGACTAATAATGCATTAATAATGATTGAATCCACAATGGGTAGAGCATGTCTGTACAAGTTTGTTGTGAAGCATTCATTTTGCCTGTGACGTCATCAGATTAGTGTGAGTGCATGTTGGTGATTCTTTCGAATTAGTGTTGTGTAAAGTTATAATTTAGTGTAGCAAGAAAATGCCTTCAGCTAGGATGTTAATTTAAATGTCATTGTAACAAGTTTGTGAGCACTATTAGGAGATGATAAAAATATTTGTCAGAATGTAAGTAATGATAAATTGAAAATTACAACAACAAAAAAATCGAACTGTTGTCCCGTATGAATCTAAAATCTGCTTGGAATTATAAAACAGAAGAAAGCTAATGTCAAAAGGAACCAAAAAAACTAAAACGTCCAGGGCTGAACAAACATGAGAGCTACAACATTGTTGAAAATAAAATAAATAGTGGTTGCTCACAACTGCCTGAGTTTAATTGCACATTCAGCAGATAAAGACATACTAAATAATGTGCCATTCAGACTATCTCGTGCTCTCGGAGACCTGGGTGGGTGATAAATGTGACACTGTGCCAATTTTAGGCTTCCATTTGCGGATTGGTAACAGCATATCGATCAATCAGTGATATGGCTGCAAATGATTTGTTGGAGGCATTGCTGTCAATAGAAATACAAATTCTGTGACCAACAGTCAAATCGTGCATAAATGTGCCAAGTCAGCACTTGCATTGGGCATTTGACTAATCAAACCATATGTTGGCGCTGTCTGCATGATCAACGTGATTGTGGGTGGAGGATTGAAATTCTTGCTTGCATCAATCTTCATCCAACCTGGTACTTGGATATAAGATATACAGATGCTAATTCTCTCGTCGCTGGCTCGATACTTTGTCAATATTCATAACATCATAACGACATTAGAAGACTTGACGTGTATGTCCCTCATTTTCACAGGAGACTTTAATGTCAATGCTGATAGTGATAAGAGTGCTGAATGACATCATACTTGGCTGAATTTGGTATGAGACCTGTGATGATCCTTGCCCCAACAACACTCGGCAGCATCAGCCTTGATTCACTTGTAAGTAAACACTTAAATTCGATGCAGTGAAGTGTACATGTATTACTTTAGCTTCCACTATTCTGTAATTATTATAAAACTACATGTAACCACTGTGCTAAAGAAATTGGCAATTAAATTACATATTACTGCAATTCACTTGTTAAATTTTATCATGACATTTCCATAAAAAATCTACAGCGAGGACCAGAACTGCGCCTTCCCAATTTTTTTCTGAACTGCACAGTAGGAAATTGTCATGAGATCCCCAGCAGCTGTTACCCAACGTCCATCTTGATCTCAAATAATTCCTCAAAAGCTCAAAGAAAGTGTCAGGAAGGATCTAATGGAAATGACTGAACCACGAAGGATGAATAAATAAAGGAATATCAGTCACACTGAGGATTGCCATTAGGAGCTTGAAAGAGTTTCAATAAGAGAAACAGCTGAAAAACAAGACTATAAACATGGCAGTAATTAAGTGGGTGTGCAGACTTCCGCGGTCATTGTCAATGTAATCTTGGTTGACCAGGTTGAACCACATCAATTTGTCGAAACCTAACATTTCGGCCATCATTTTGTGGCCTTCTTCAGAGTACTGTCACGGCTGGATTTGCTGCCGCCTATATATAGCTCCCGAAGAACACGCTAACCGTTTGGAGTGATGTCACTCAAACTACCGCCACCAGCGTGGCCGGTCCGATGGGAACCTGCGTCCCACGTTTTCCTGATCAAGCGTAACCATATTTGGTCAAGTTGTTGCCCGCCATCTGCATTCATATTATCTGGTCTTTTTTTTATTTCCAATGCTTCTCTCACACGCCAGGGCCACCATCTGCTTTCTTGAACCAATACACTGGTGTCACTGAATAAAATTGCGTGCCCACTGTCAGCAGAATGTTGTGCTACAGCTGATTTGCTGATATCGTTATTTTTAAGATGTCTCATGTGTTCACACAGCCTTTCCTTGACTGTCCGTCCAGTTTCGCCTATATACACTTGGCCACAGCTATCTGGTATACACCCGCTGTCTGCAACTTCTCCCTCTGGTCTTTGACTTTTAAATGCACATCAGAAATCTTCCTAGGCGCTCTGTATATTGGACGGATATTTTTCTTCTTTAAAAGAAGGCCGATTTTATCCATCACCCCATGGACATAGGGTAATACTGCCGTGGGTCCATCTGTTCGTCTTCTGGCTTCAACTTCCGGTGTCAGAGCACAGGGTGATGCTCGCGGTGGAAGCCTTGCGGTGGCCTTATTGATGACGTCAAGGCTGTAGCCGTTGGCCAGAAACATCTCCTTTAAAATTTCCCTTTCAGCGGCTATGCTCACTTCGTCGCTGACTATGGAACCACGGACGGTTAATGTTTTTAAAATTCCGCATTTCACTGCTGGATGGTGGTTAGAGGCTGCATGCAAGTAGTGTGCGTGGGTTTGCGGTAAACTCCATGACCATCTTCCTTCTGTTTCACGATCACATCCATAAATGGAAGTTGTTTGTCCACCTCAACTTCCATGGTGAATTTAATTTTGTCGTGGACACTATTTATGTGTTGGAAAAAAGCCTGGAGGAATTCTCGCCCATGAGGCCAGATAACAAATGTGTCGTCCATGTAACGCAACCACAAAGAAGGTGTCAGAATGTAATTGTTGACCACTTCAGCCTCAAACTCCTCCATATACACGTCAGCCACAATTGGAGACAGTAGGCAACCCATCGATGCTCCCTCATTCTGCTGGTAGAAGTCTCCTTTGTATTGCAAGAAGGTGGTCCTAAGACATAATTCAGTCAGTGACGCCCATTCTTCTGGCAGACTGAGATATCCTAGTCATTCCCTGATGATATTGATGGCTACATCAATTGGCACGTTTGTGAACAGTGACGTGACGTCCAAGCTAACTGGTAAGTCGCTGTCTTCCAGATGTCTGTCCTTGATCCTGTTTATAAAATCAGAAGAATTTCGAACTGTAAAAGTAGAGCTAGTCAGATTTTTTAGCTTATCCGCCAGATATCTTGCCAGCGGATGTGTTGGAGACTGAAAAGCGCTCACAATGGGCCGCAAAGTGACCCCATCTTTGTGTATCTTGGGCAGGCAGTCGTGGTGTCAGGTGATTGGACGTAGTTAATTTTCTTTAAGCCTCCGGTTCGATTGAAGATGCTTCCCGTATTTTATTTGCAACGTTACGCCCAATTTTCTCTATAGGATTTGTTGGCAGCTTTCCATACGTTCCATCTTGTAATAACGCCTCTACCTTTCGGTGATATTCTTCCGCATACATTACGACTGAAGAATTTCCTTTATCAGCAGGTAACACCACAATGTCTTCTCTCTCTCTCTCTCTCTCTCTCATTCGACACAATGCGTCTCTTTCCCCTTGAGTAAGGTTCTGCGGTGGTGGTTTGGAAATTGATAATATTCTCTCCGTTTCACTGCGAATCTCGTGAGCGTCATCTGATGAAAGAGAGGAAATTGAAGATTCCAAGGCAGCGATGACTTCATTCACTGGTAACTTTGCTGGCGCTATAGCAAAATTCAGTGTTTTGGCAAGAACCGATTTCGTATCAGTGTCCAGCGTCTCGTTTGTGAGATTGATCACATATCTTTCTAACAGATTGTCCTCTGGTTCTGGGTGTTGCTTTTCTTCTAGTCTGGAGAATTTAACCAGTTGTCCGCTATTAGTTTTTTCAAATGCGTCATGGGCATGATTCCACGATAATTTGTCCAGCAAGTTCCAGTCATCGAGGTTTAATGTGTTACTAAGGAACAAGTGGAGGCTAAGAATTCTTACTTCCAGTGCTGCTAGTTCACTCTGCGTGTAGTGAATGCGTTCACGAAAAAGTGCCTTGCTACTTCTCTTCAAAATTCGGCAGGCGGTATACGTCGTGATGTGATGCCTGATGTTGAGAAAGCCTGGAATGTCTTTATCTCGGCAACGGCAAAGGAAGGCTAGATGACACAGCCTAAGATTTCTCTTCTGTCAGAGTGATCTGAATTGTCGGGTAAGTTTGAAGACATTCTCCCCGTAGAGATTCATCAAGTGGGTGCACAGACTTCCGTGGTCGTTGTCAGTGTAATCTTGGTTGTCCGAATTGAACCACGTCAATTTGTCGAAGCCTAACGTTTCGGCCATTATTTTGTGGCCTTCTTCAGAGTACTGTCACGGCTGGATCTGCTGCCGCCTATATATAGCTCCCGAAGAACACGCTAACCGTTTGGAGTGACGTCACTCAAACTACCGCCGCCAGCGTGGCCGGTCCGATGGGGCCAGCGTCTCACGTTTTCCTGATCAAGCATTACCATATTTGATCAAGTTGTAGCCCGCCATCCGCGTTCATATTATCTGGTCTTTTTTTGATTTCCAATGCTTCTCTGACACGCCGGGGCCACCATCTGCTTTCTTGAACCAATACACTGGGCACAATGAGCACATCAGCATGCTGATGTGCTCATTTGCGAGGACCGACACATAACGACTCGACAGATGGCACAGGAGCTGTCAATCAGCAAGGAAAGTGTGAGTGTAATCGTCAGTGCTCTTGATTACGCAAAAAAAAAAAGTGTTCATGATGGTCCCACAGGGGATTGGTACACAAGTGCCAGGTACAGATTTGGCGAACCCATGGTACCTGAGCTGGAAACTTGTGAGCCCTGCAAGTTTCCCACACTGTAAACTGCTTCCATGCTTTAACAACCACTCCAGGGCGTGGCAGTGGAACGTTGGTGGCTTCGTTGCCCGGATCGCGGAGACGGTACAAACCTCTATAAAAACACCTTCAACCTCAAGGTGAGTAATGGGCTGAGGAGGTGGATGGGTGGTGAGCCAAACCACACGCTATCGTACGACCTCAGGGGCACCTGCTGCATCCCTGTTGTATTGGGCATGGTGGCGTGATGCTGGGGCTCCACGTCACTCGACATTTAGTTCCTCCGAACTCTGGGATCAAAATTAAAAACAATCCTACTTGAAACTGGGCAAGCCACAGGAGAAATCTTTAGCCCAAAGATGAGGTTGAAAGCCCTCTGTTTGAGAACAGTAACAGGAAGGATTATCTTATTGATAATGCCTTTGTTATCATAACAAGGAAGGAGGGATCCTTCGAGAAGGTGTCCCCCTTTTATATACAGAAAGGAATAGAGGATCTTGCTGGGACCCTTAAATCTATCAAGAAACTGAGGAACGGTACTCTGCTTTTGGAAACATCAACCCACAAACAGGCTGTCCTTCTCCTTAAGTCTGGGAAGCTCGGGGAGTTTGCAGTAAAGTGAGAACTCCATAAAACTCTAAATTCGAGTAAAGGCGTTGTCATCTGTCAGGACTTTGTCAATTTAGAGACCGATGAACTCCTTAAGGAGTGGTCAACAGAACATATGGTCGAGGTTCGTCAGATCACACGAAGGGTTAACGGCAGTCTTGAGAAGACGGCCATCTTCGTCCTGATGTTCGACACTCTGACGTTGCCTAAAACCATCAAAGCCGGCTATATGAATCTTAATGTTTGTCCGTATGTCCCGGACACCACGCCATGTTTTAAGTGCCGGCGGTTTGGGCATATGACAGCAATGTGTAAGGTAAACCCCACCTGCAGGAAATGTAGAAATGCTGCTCACGTGCTAGGCAGTGGTTGTATTCTCCCACAGGTGTGTGTCAACTGCTCCGGTTCTCATCCAGCCTGGAGCAGGGAGTGTCGAGTGTACCTTGATGAAAAGAAGAAACTGAAGTTGAAAACCAAGGAGCGACTATCATATGGCGAAGCTAAGAAGCGGCTTAAGATGCTTGCACCACCCGTCTTCGCCACAAGCTTTGCAAAAACCTTGTCAACTCCCGTCGGGAAGGAAAGTTTTGCTACACAGATGTCCTTTGCAGACATGGGCACAAGTACAATGTGCTCATGTCAATATAAATGTAGCACCATGTCCTCTAAAGTCATAACACCAAAGACCTCGGACTTCGGTAGCAGCACTTCTGCAACCCCTTCCACAAAGACAGCAGGATTACCGGTTCCACCAGCAGAAACACAGCCATCTGTTGCAGAACCTACAACTGTAGGACCCACTGCTACATCAGTAGCAGCTGCAGCAGAACCAAAGGCAGCAGCATCCGCCGCTAGCAGCAGATGGCAAACTGTGCAAAAATTTCGGGGTCCGAAATTTAAACATCGGACCCAACTATTTTTGCAAAATCCCCTTCCTCTTCTCGTCCCAGACCCCCAACTGGCAGGGAAAGGAAGGGGCGAAGGCCTCAGCAGAAAAAAGATCCGCGAGTAATAGTGTTGTAAAAAAAACGGATTTTTTTCTGGCTTGAAAAAAAACTTTGAAAAAAAACATGTTTGTAACGCAGTTATCGTTAAAAATGACTTTTAGAGTTTATTCTAAGTACTTATCTTAGTTTAAAATCTACTATATTTTTCTGGTTCAGTAGGAAAAAAATTACGAAAATATTGGCAAAATTGACTGAAATTTTCTTTATGAACAGGGATTTCCCGAAGAGACTAGGTTGCACGAGATGGAATCCCCATTCCCCATTGTTTGGATTATACTTGCTATTTGAAATAGTGCTGCCAGCCCTACAAAATTACCTACAGAGCTTTTAAAAAATTAGGAATTTAAAATTTATCCACAGTTTTTTGCCTCTTTTTATTACTTATTGGGCTTTCCTTATATTCGTATACTTGTTAAATCTCAGAGTATAGTGGTACTGATTCATTAAATTGTCAGTAAGGGAGCGTGCATAAACCACATAGCTCCATTTTGGCCTCCTGTGAACCCCCCTCCTCCCCCACGTAGCCCTACGTGTCTTTTGCCCCTCCCCATGCCCCCCCCCCCACTCACGTAGCACGTAGCTTTCTTCCGTTTTGATTCCAGAAGACATTTTATACTGTTTTCTCTTGTCAGACTATAGTAAATTACATACGGATATAATTAACTGAGGGAAATAAATACTCACGTGCTGTTGTGAATTCAGTTCCTCATTTTAACTGTGAAAAATGTTATGAAAGGAAAGTTACGTGGCCGGGCTCGGAACACCCCCCACCCCACCCCCCCTCCCCACGTAGCCCAGCGTAGCCTTCCAGCTAACCCCTCCTCCCTCTGGACCGAGCCAAGTAGTTTGTGCACGGTCCCTAATTATGAATCGTTTCCTTGCAACCGTTGGTGTAAACAAACAATTGAAAAGAAGTAAGCTCCTATTTTGTATGATAATAGATTTAAATTCAAACTTAAAAGACCGTAATACAGAACTATCGGCGCAGTCTTTATGCACAGTGTGTACTTTGCTCACAATTTAAAATTGCATTCTCAAAATCTTTTGCGTACAATACAAGAACAACCAGTAAAAGAAAATTTAACTATTTCTGAAGTTATGGATCTAGAGGAGACAGAAGAAGAGACAGAAAATTCCGACACCGATCGAACTAGTGTTGGTACTAGTGAATGTGGTACTGACATAGAGGATGAATAAAATTATGTTACCTATACACTTATGAATCATTATGTGAGACATTATATGATTCAGTAAGACTTAAAACACACTTGTAAAATGGAAGTTCCTTAAATAAAACTATAATTTATCAAATATACTGTTTTCTGGAAAAAAAACAAAATTTAGAAAAAAAAAACATGGGTGCTAGGTTTTTTTTCATGTTTTTTTTCACAAAGCTGAAAAAAAAATATATATTTTTTTTTCAGTTTGCAACACTAGCGAGTAATCAAGGCCTTCTCACAGTTTGATCCGTCTTCGGATTTAAAAAACTAAGAGGACGGAATGCTGGCGGATGAATCTAGTCCAGTTCCTCAGCAGCCACCACCCGAGGACTCACACGAACTGGGGCGGATGGATTTAAATAGTTAGGATGGCTCCCATACTTCTGTGGAACATCAGCGGTTTTCAGGCCCACCAAGAGGAAGTCCAACTCTTAGCATGGTCTAATCCATTGTGTCTCTGTCTCCAAGAGACACATTTTAGACCAATCCACCATCCAGTGCTAAGTGGGTACGACATTTATAGAAACAATGATACCGAGGGTGATCAAGCTAAGGGAGGAGTGGCTTTATTGGTCCGACAAACTGTCCACTCCGAACCCGTTGTTCTCACTTCTACATTACAAGCAGTAGTAGTTAGGATATGCGGTCATATCCAACTGAGCGTATGCTGTATCTATCTGCCACCCTGCACGCCCGTTGTTTACAACGAATTGGCAGACATTTTGCGGCAACTTCCTCGATCATTTCTCCTTCTGGGAAATTTCAACGCCTATAATGGGTTGTGGGGTTCCACCACCAACTGCCCCATTGGTTGAGTGCTTGCCGCATTAATAGAGCAAGAGGTTCAACACCGGTGAAATTACTCATTTCACAACTGCTTCCAGTTCATCCTCTGCCATTGACCTTTCACTGTGCTCTCCCTCCGTTGCGGGCTACGTAAATTGGGAGATGGTTTGTGACCTTCATGGAAGTGACGACTTCCCAATACAGATGCGCATAGAGTTCGGATGTGGAGAAGGAAACATCAGATGGAAATGGAACGTCAGCAAAGCTGACTGGCAGCTCTTCTGCCATTCAGTTGTCCTCCAAGCTCATGACAAGATAGAGGACAAGGTGATTCACTTCACAGAAATGATTCTTAAGGCAGCTAATGTTTCTATTCTGAAAAACTACAGAACCCTGTGATGGACATTTGTACCCTGGTGGAACGACGAATGTCGTTCTGCTATTCAGGGGTGGAGAAGGGCGTTACATCATTTTAGGTTGTATCCAATGGCCAACAACCTCGCAGCGTTCCGTATTGCAAGAGCTAAGGCACCTCACCTAGTTAAGGAGAGCAAGAAAAGGCCATGGCAGGATTTTGTGAGCACAATTAACCATTCCACAACATCATCGAAAGTATGGGAGTCGATCCACCATATATCTGGAAGGTGCTCGCGCCTACCAGTATCTGGGTGACTGGCTCATGGGCGTGAAATCACCGACAAACGAAGCATCGCACAGTTGATGGCAGAGAACTTCACTGCCATCTCTTCTTCTTCCAGTTTGGACCCAATGGTTAAGCAGCAAAGAATTGCTGCTGAAAGGACACATTTTATATTTCGGCTCATTGGACTTGCAGACGTACAACAGCCCTTTCTGATTTTGGGAATTGGAGTCTGCGTTAAACAGTGCAAACAACTCTGCCACTGGACCTGATTTGATCCAGTACCAGATGCTGAGGCATCTTACAAATGATGCTAAGCAGTACCTTCTGGATATTTTTAACCATATATGGACCGAGAGACACTTCCCCGACTCGTGGAAAGAAGCAACTTTAATACCTATTTTAAAACCTGGGAAGGACAAGTTGTTGCCAGGTAGTTATTATAGTATTGCTCTGACAAACTGTGTGGGCAAGAGACTGGAGAGGATTGTAAATCGCCGGCTCGTCTGGAATCCCAAAACCTTCTGAGCCACTTTCAGTGTGGATTCAGAAAGTTCCGTTCCATCATGGATAACCTGATCCTGCTGGAAGCAGCCATACAGGATGCATTTCTCCACAGCCAACACCTAGTTGGAGTGATTTTTGATATTGAAAAAGCCTACGATACTACCTGGTGGCATGTCATTTTAAAACAATTACACGAATCGGAATTGAGGGAAAACCTACCCCATTTTTTTAAAATCCTATCTATCAGGATGTTGCTTCCGGTACCGAGTCGGTAGTGAAGTTTCAGATCTTTTTATCCAGAAAAGTGGTGTTGGGTCAGTTTTAAGTGTAACTCATTTTGCTATTGCCATAAACAGTGTATCAAACATAATAAGTGTAACACATCTTAGAATTTCGCATAACGAAATTAGTTGCTGAGATAGCGAGTTCAGTTGAAGTATATGGTACCACCTTTTTAAAGCTATTTTTATAGTCAATTTCTCTAATATTTCCCAGTAATATGTCCTATATAAGTATTTATTCAAGTGTTAACAGTAAATTCAATAGTTAAATTCATTTAAACAGCTGTTAAGAAACTTAACCTTAGATTTGAATATGTAGTATTTGACTTTCATTTAAGTTCACTAAATCAAGATATTTCGTTAGTTTAAAAGATGTTTAGGTAAATATATAGCCAGTAGATGATTAATTTTGTTGTTAAAAGATCTTACTTAGAGTCTGACTATGTTTAAAAGTGATTTGCCAGCTTAGAATTTTATCACGTAATTTTCCACTCTAAAATCGAAGTATTTAGGTATTAGTAAACAGTTAAGAAGTCAAGTGATAGATAGAAAGCATCATAATTTCGATTTAAATAACATATTAAAATTTTAGAGAGATTCATGCAACCTAAAGATCGTTTTTGAATTTAATTTGATATAGCCAGACATGTGATTCAGGTAAAAGTTCGAAATTTCAGTCTTTTTCGGGGATTCATGAAAAGAAATTATATTCAGAGGAAAGTTTGTTTAAATATAAAGATTTCTGAAAAAGATTTATTTCAAAATATAAAAGCATTTAATTGTAATAAAATAAAATGGGTTTTGGCGCAAGTAAGCGCTTGGACGAAATGATGCAATTGCTCGACATTCGCTTGGAGTGATATTTATAAAAATTCGTAATAAATCAGGGAATAGACTTAGAGATTCTAAATTTTTACAGTAATAGTTTTTCATTAGGGAAATTTGTTTAGAGTTATTTTCAAGTTGATATTCGAAATATTTTAAGACATTAAATTTTATTTTCGAGTTTTAGACCACTTTCAAAATTAGGTAAAATTCTTTATTTGATATCAGGTAATAGATGAGCAATAGGAGAGTAGAATTAAATTTGTTTCAGCTCGATAGGAGCAATATTTCGGAAGTTATGGCAATCACATCTTTACGACTCTTTTCTGGCTAAACTATTAAAGTTACCAAAAAAATTTATAATGACTTAATTTGACGTTTGTAATAATATTTTGCTACTACCAAAATTTCAGAGAGCTAGGATTATTTTTACTGTCATGATCAAATTAGATTCGTAACATTTGTCAGAAACTGATCAGCTATCGTATCAAATCCCTGGGAAAGTCAAGATAAGGAAGTTCACATGGTCCAATCCTATATATACCCCCTCCATAGCCTAAGCTCGCCCATTCTAGAAGCAGCAGTTAGTCAATGTAGACGCATTATGTAGGGTGGACAGCTCTGGGCTCGTGGCGCGGCAAACTGCTAGTTTGTTTAACAACGGTAGAAACTTTATCATCATGGGAGGAGCTTTAATTGAAAAACTCATGTAGCTAAGAAATCGTGGAAGCATGGGGTTCGGTCGTGCTCGAATGGTCAGTCTTATCTGTAAAGTAAATTTGGAAAGGTTGTCTGATTGCCTGTGCAGTACTTTGACTTTGGAACATTTTGAAGAATATACTCATCATATCAGAAGTGAACTTTCATCATTGAACTATCACCTTTCCATAGTTTCTTGGTTAAAACTACGGTGGCGACTGTATTAAGAGCTTAGTCAGTACTGCAACTCATTAGGTTTGCACGATCACAGTTAAGATGCAAGGTTATGCCACACCCCACCATAGACTTGTTGTCTTACATAAGGTGTCCCAAGCCGGTACTCCTTGTTTATAGCTGCAACTCATGCTAAACAGGCTGGATGAATGGTCAGTGCACACCGGTTTTCGATTCTCTGCTGAGAAAACGCGATTTGTGCTTTTTATTCATAGCAGAGCCCCACCGTACCTTGAGGAACACCGTTTTAAGTTTTACTTATACTGTCTGGTTTCTGGGTCCGATTTTAGACAGTAGACTAACTTGGCTTTTGCCTCTTAAAGATGGGAAAGCGAGAGCCTTAAAAATTTTAAAATGTCTTTGTGGCAGGTCATGGGGCGCTGACTGCTCCTGCCTGCTACAATTTTATAGAGCCTTTTATACGGCTGCATCATTTACAACTCAGCATGGGATAGTTATCTTCAGATACTGGATAGTATCCACCATGCAGGAATTCGGCTCGCTACGAGTGCCTACCGTGCCAGCACTATTGTCAGCATTTGTGCTGACTCTGGCGAGCCATCGCTTACCATCGGCCGGTGTCTCCTCATGGTTGCAACACTACTTGCACATTGCCATAACACCTGTCAGTCCCGTGCATGTTGTAGTTATGCATCCTGATTTCGAAGGGCTGTATGCCAATTTCCATAGGGCCACTAAACCATTCAGCTTCCGTACAAGGGCCATCTTAGAGGAATATGGGTTTTAGTTACCCTCTTTTTAGCACCAGGGTTGGAGTAAATATCCTCCCTGGGTTTAAAAGACCCCCAGAATAATTTTATACCTTTGTCGGTATAGCAAATTGTGTACCGCTGATAATGTTTTTATCAGTGTTTTTACAGATATTTTAAAACAGTACCACACATTCACCCCGGTATACACAGATAGGTCTAAGCAGGCTAATGGTGTGAGCTGCTCTGTATTGTTTCCTCGAGCGACTTACACATAGATGCAGCGTTTACACCGCTGAGTGTTACACTGTTTTAAAGTTGCTCCAGCATATGAAAGTAATCTGCAATAAGAGATTCATTAAATGCTGTGATTCCCTCAGCTGTATTCAGGCCTTAGGAAATACTAGGTAGGTCTGATAAGTACTTAGCCTCTCTTCCCGATTGCGTCACTGTCACCAGAGAAATTTATTATCATGTAGTACATTATCTTAGATGGCTATTGTTAAAATTTCAGCCAAATCGGACTCATAGTTTGAAAGTGGGCTTGTGAAAGTGGGTGTGTCCACGGATTTTAGAAAAATAGAAAAGGAGCATTATCGGTCGGTGCTTCGATTCTTGTTTTTGGAAGGAAAATCGCACAGCGAAATCAAAGAGCGCTTGGATGCTGAGTACAGTGACTCTTCTCCTTCGATGGCGACTGTCAAAAATTGGTTTAAGAGTTTCAATGTGGTCGCACGTCAGTTTTTGATGAGCCACGCCTAGGTGCCCCGAAAACTGTTACCATGGAGGATAACGTGACAAAAATTCACAATATCGTATTGGCATGCCACCGATTGAAGGTGCGCAAGATTGCTGGGACAGTAGGCATCTCAAAAGACCGCGTGGATCATATCTTGCCTGAAATTTTGGGCATGTGCAAGCTGTCGGCACGATGGGTACCGCGTTTGCTCACTCCGGACAGCAAGCGCAACCGTGAGACCACTTCACAGCAGTGTTTGATGCTGTTTAAGCTCAATCCGAAGGAATTTCTGCATCATTACGTGACCATCGATGAAACCTGGATCCACTGGTACACACCAGCGTCCAAGGAACAGTCAGAACAGTGGAATTTACCTGGCAAACATGCTCCGAAAAAGGCGAAGACTGTCCCATCGGCCGAAAGGTGATGGCTACCGTTTTCTGGGATTCATAAGGTGTGATCTACCTGGAGAAGGGCAAAACGGTCACAGGGCTTTACTATGCTTAAAAATTGGGTCGATTCGACGCAGAATTGCAGAAAAAACGGTCCCATTTGGCGAAGAAAAAAGTGCTCTTCCACCATGACAACACACCGGCTCACACCTCTGCTGTCGCCACGGGCAAATTTATTTACTTGTTTACGGACTTTGGATCCATTTGTTCAACTTTAAAAATTTACAGTGGTTGGTGTACACTGCTTTAACTATCACAAAAAACAATTTAATAAAGAAAAATGCCTTATAGTCTACTTTTACAAGAATAATAAACTTTTACAATATACTAAAACTACCAAGTCAAAAACAAATTTTAATTAAAATTTACTGTTACTAGTTCATTCATATCTTAAGATATAAGAGTGTAACAAACTGTCTTGATTGAATGATATTATTCCAAGTTTAACCCTATTATGACAGTTAGCAAGCTTGCACATTCTTGTTAGGGGATTATTTTCTGTATACAAGTGTTTATATTTAATTAGGGAAAATGTTGTTGTTTGACGAGTAATCCTTTTGGGAACGTTGAATCTTAAACTTCCTAGCAATTCTGAACAATCAATATTTCCATTACACAAATTTAACAAAAATTTAAAATCATTTAGTTCACAAAAGATTGCTCGAATTGGGCTACGAACTGCTGCCCCATGCACCATATTCTCCAGATTTGGCCCCTTGCGACTATTTTTTTTCCAAACTTGAAGAAGACTCTCAATGAGTCGAATGAGGAGGTTATCGCCGCCATGGAGGCCTACTTTGCAGATCTCCAGAAAATGTATTTTTCAGACAGGTTAAAGAAGTTAGAGCATCGCTGGGTCAAGTATATCGAGCTAAAAGGAGACTATGTTGAGAAATAAATCGGCACTTTTCCAAAATTTTCGTTTTTTCCTTTTTAGGCTAAGTACTTATCAGACCGCCATGGTATGTACCCAGCAGACCGTCTAGTCCAAGACATCTACAACGTCGTCCTTTCCCTCCAGTCTCACAGAAGGGAGGTTTTATTCTGCTGGGTACCTGGCCATGTGGGAATCAGGGGGAATGAGACAGCCAATGAAGCTGCCAGGATAGCCTGCAACAAGGTCCAAACTGACTTTGCTCCGGTCTCAAAGTCAGACCTTGCCTCGGCGGCGAAGAGAATTGTTTTTGGGGTATGGCAGAGGCAATGGTTGGAAGTCGAGCATAATAAGTTCCGGTTGGTCAAATAGACCGTTCAGCCATGGAGCAGCTCCTTCCAGCAGGTGAGGGTGGATCAGGTTCTCCTACCGAGCATGATGGGTGAGTTGTTAACGCTCTCGTCTCGCATTCGGTAGGATGGTGGTACGAATCCCTATCTGGGCATCCAGATTTGGGTTTTCCATGGTTTCCCCAAATCACTCAAGGCAAATACCGGGTTGCTTCCTTAAAAAGGCCATGTCCTATTTCCTTTCCTTTCCGTTCCTTGTCCCCAGTACTTTCTCGCCTCTAATGACAAGGCGTAAAGCCATAAGTAAGTAAAAAAAAAGAGGTTCTTACTTGCCTCCATATAGGGCACTGTCCTCTGACTGATGGTTTCCTTCTCCGCTGAGAGGACCCTCCGGAATGTGATGCTTGTGACATTCGTTTGACGATGTGCCACATTTTAACTGACTGTGATATTTTTCGAGTTTAGCCAACAATCTGTCCCTTATTTTAAACAATGACAGTGACAATATGGCCAAGGTTTTGAAGTTTTGTAGCTTGGCTGGTTTTGTTCCAAAAATTTTGAGCAGATCGGCCTAGATTTTAGATTGGATTGATGGCCTTTTACAACCATCAATCCAAGAACCGTTCTTTTTTTTTATGAATTTATGTGTACGTTTTTATGTTTGACATCTTATATCTGGCAGGCACTTTTACAGCCAGCTAGTTAGTTCATTGTTTTGATTTAGCTGGCCGTTTTACAGCAAGCCAGTTAGTTCATTGTTTTAATCTGGCTGGCCCTTTTACAGCCAATCAGTTAATGTTTGTGTTTTTTAATCGTTTGTGGCCATTTTACAACAATAGTTTCATTTTTATATTTCGTTCTGCAGTCTGTGTGGCTGACCACTTTACAGTTGGCTATGCAGACGATATTTTAGTCAGTATTTTATTTTATTGTGCTATCTGTGTGGCCGACCCCTATAGGCTGCATTTACATGATGCAAGTTGACTGGAATGACAGTTGGCCGGACCGTCGGTGGTGGGGGTAAGAGTGTGGACTAGCATGCTAGTAATAATTAGATGACAGTGCGCTGTCCACTGTGAGGACAGTTCTCTAGTCTTACATTGTGATCTTATTGAAAATAGTACGTCCATTTTACAGAAAGGAATTAACATCGTAGCTAATTTATTGATTATAATGTTGAATGATATGAAGAATAATTAAATAAAACGTTAAAAAAGTGGATATTAAAACGAAATGCTTTAAATGCCTCAGCGCCTTTTAAGAAAAATAAAGTTACAAGTGAAAATATAGAGTTGCATCAATTAAGACTAACCGTATCTCAGTTTGAAGAGCTATTGTGAAATATTTTTTATGGTACATAAAAAATGACACCACTATGAAGCAAGTTTTTGATAGCAGAGAGACTCTAAAATCCTTGTTCTTATCATTTTTATTCATAAAATTCCACAGAATTTCCCCACTTTCATGCAGTTCTAAAGATTTTAATGCCTCTGCTTTACTCCACTTACGCGACTTGTTAGTTGTCGCCATCTTGATTGTTAAACTCGCACGCCAAAAGTTGGTCGTGAACCAAGTCCACTATCTTCAGTCAACTGTCTGTCTTGTACCTGTTTACACGAGGAGAGTGGACTATCCAGTGCTTCGCGCGCAGCAGGACAGTATACTCGTGTAAACGGGGCAATACAGTTGGCCACACAGATGGCAATCGAGTTTTATGCCACGTTGTCACACCAGGTATTAGTTGGGGCGCTAATAACCTCGACGTTGTTGCACCCCAAAGCCCGAATAACAACAACAACAACATATTCACGATTGGTTCTGCACCATCTTATGGAGGAACACAAAACTCTCAGAAAAAACGTTTTTTCTGGGTTGCTGCAATGTTTTGAAGCCTTCTTGTCCCCGATTGACAGGTGCTGAAACCTGGGTTCACCATTTTGAGTCTGAAACAAAACGGCAATTGATGGACTCTCCACAGAAGAAAAAATTTAAGGCAACTGCTTTCGCTATTGAGGTCATGATCACTATGTTTTGGGACTGTGATGGTGCCATACTCATTGATGTTGTAGCATATCGAGCTTCATGGAGAAATTACAAAAGGCTTAGGGTTTCTCTGGGAGAAATTAGTAGTCAAGTAAACGACCGGAGTAACAACCATAGAGCGGGTGAGGTAATAGGTGTGTGCGTTTGAGTTGATGATTAACTGTTACTGCGAGCAAAGGACCTTGTATCTATGGATCCTTATCTATTGAATGCTACTTTAATATATTGCATGAATTCTTATAAAAGTTTATCATCATTCACGTAGAAAAAATTAAGTTGACAAATTTGGAGGTTCAAGTTCCAAACAAAATAAAAGTCGACTGTATCCCCGCTCCGACAGCAAAAGAAGACTAAAAATTCAACATGGTGATCGTGCAGCTGATGTAGCAGTGACAAATGGTGTACAACTTATCACAGCAACTAGCGACTAACTAAAGCTCGTTGGGAAGAAAGAACATTCGACAGAAACATGGCAACAAATCTCAGCAAAAATTCCGTAACTTCTCGGCATACATCGTTGCAGACTTGGGAACAGCTGTTGACAGACGTATTACCTTTAGCTGTTGCGGCGTCCGGCTGAAAAAATTAGTCCGTAAACTGTGTCAACAAACATTGCCTGCCTTTGTCAGTTATACAGATAAGTGACTTTTCTATGGTGCACTAAAGTGTTACAGTACATCATACAATACTAAACTTTGATTTTATGAGAATTTATTGCTCAAAATTCTTGATAATTTAATTATTTTCTTGACCTAGAGTATCCTTCCTCCTATTGTCAACCAATAGACTTTTGAATTTCCGCTAAAGCACATATAACTATGCATGCTTTCATGCAATTTATCTTAAATCAATTTAAAGGAGATGCAAAATAATGAGTAATTTTCTATAAATTAGGAAGTCGCTGATCTTGATTAGATGTTGACTCTGAACCTGAGGTTAATATCCCACCTGTATTGAAAGGACATATTAGTAGGTTAGTTTACTAATTTTTTCAACTTTCTTTCCCTACTGCAGATTTAAGATATTTCTGTAACTTCTTTTAAATATTTATCATCCAGGAACCTAACGATTCTGGAGAAGTGGGGCCATCGAGCCCTTCTGATAGAACTACAAACAATAATGATGTGTCATAGGATTTCTATGGGTTCCCTGAAAATGTGTCATCACCATTTACTAATACTGAAACACAGGTACTGACTGCTAACAACGGACCAGAATCTTTAACGAACACTGAGCTATCTTCTGATAATATTTCAGACTTGAAACAGTTTATGCTCGGTTTGCTTTTACTGTCTTCCTGAAAACATTAAACAAATGTTTGAACAAAAACAATTAATATTAAGTCTGTTTTCACAAAATAGACAAATACAATCCAACTTAAAAGTTATGTCTAAACAAATTTCTGAACAGCTTATAAAATTTCATAAGACCTTACAAAATCAGTTCAGTTTACAGTTTCAGGATGTTAAGATTCAAATGGAAAATGTTCACGAAGGAGGTGAATCATACAAAACTATTTGTGAAAATAACATACAAGAATTAACAAACTAAGTGGACTATATCTCAGCACACTGACAACACGGACAAAATAATTTCAGAGAATGAACTCCGTAAAAGAAAACAGAGCTACACCCTAATGGGAGATCAAATGGAGAATATCGTAGGAGACCTTAATACATTAAATATGCAGTGTAGTGAAACCTGCAAGCACGTGGAAAGAAAAAAAAACAATCACCTCATAGGTAACACCAGGAAAACTTACTGAAAATAGAACTGAGGTTGATACAATCAAGCACACATTACAGTCACAAGATGCGGAAGTCCTAAAGAGTTTTGAAACCTGTAGGCTCTTTGGAGGTTACGTTGATAAAGGAAAAGTTAATTTCATCTATCATTATCTACAGAACAGATCCCAAGTTTGGGGAAAATGGAAAATTCAAAAGCGTAGAACATATTATGACTTGAAAACTAATTTTCTAAATCAATTCTGGTCACAAGAGTGCTGTGTAGTGAACAAAGAGAACTATGTAAAGATAAACAACTTCGTATATGGCAAGAGGTACTATTAGACGTTCAGTATGTGAAGCAGAAGTGAATAGTCTACCCACAAAACTACAGCCTGAAGATAAAAACTTCTTTAAGAAACCAATACCTGTTGAAGAAAAAAGTAAAAAAAAGAAAAGAAAGACTGCTTCAACAACCACTACTTTTTGAAGAAAAAAGTAAAGAAGAAAAGAAAGAATAATTCAAGAAACCATCACCTGAAGAAGAAAAAAGTTAAGTTGAAAAGTATAAAGATACCAAAACAGGATGTGGAAAACAATAGTTTTGAAAAGGATATTAAAAAGGACAAAAAAAAAGAGGAAGGTATTATTGGTGACAAGAAAGGTAGGAAAAACAGAAGTGATGAGGATAAAAAAGACATTGAGGAAAAATTAGGAAAGCTCCAAATGGAATATACAGAAATGAAAAAGGTAAAGAATTATTCTGACAGTGGGAAATTAGGTAATAATAATAATAAGGAAATAAGAAGTGATGAAGTTTGTGGTAAAACAGAAGAGATTAGGGATGCAGAAAATATGGATCATAGAAAAGAAGACAATTAAATAAGTAAAATTTTGAATAAAATTTTCTCGGGTAACTAGCCGAGTTAGTCCATCGTTTGACCACGACGTTTCGGCGGTCACAATCTCTGCCGCCATTGTCAAGTGACAATGGCGGCAGAGATTGTGACCGCCGAAACGTCGTGGTCAAACGATGGACTAACTCGGCTAGTTACCCGAGAAAATTTTATTCATTTACAACGCCGAGAAAATCTCCAGTCTTACAAAGTAAAATTTTGTCAAGCAATGGAAATGGAAATGTTTTGGAATTGAAAGTGTAAAAAATAAAGATGAATTAGATGTGAAACAAAATGAAAATTATGGAATTACTTGTTTTATCTCAAAGGAGCAGACTGCTAGTTCTTTTATGTGAAAGATACCAATGAAAGTAGGGATATTAATGAAAATTATCATTTGTTTAAGATAGTAAAGATATACCATGAATGGTATTACATGTTGAAGACTCATCTTCGGTAGACTACTAATGAGGATGGAGAGAAAGGTAATGTGAACTATGTCATATTGCGAGAGAAAAATAAATAGTAAACTTGATTAAAGATTTGCAGAAATAGTGTAAAATATTATTTCCAACATTTATTATTGAAGACTCCTTTTGACGCAACAGTAAAACAAACCATGTTAAGTAGTTTAATATTATATTCTTTTTGAGGTCCAGGTACCTTCTTTCCTGTGAATAAATACTTAATTCAAGAACTCATGTATAGCTGATTATATAGGTTTTGCATTTGAAAGGAAAAAAAAAAAGTGGCAACAAGTCAAACTTCTATTTATTATTACTGAATATATGTAACAATTATGTAAAGGTAAAAAAAGTAATTATATTTAATAAATATGAGTTTAGCCATTGTAAATATTTTTTTGGCTATGTACTCCAATGGGTCAGGAGATAACATACATTTTGCATTTTTGAACATTAGTGAAATGTTTTGTATTGATTGCACTGTATTTTTGTTTCGAGAACTTGCCGATTGGTTTAGCTTATAAGATAGATGATACGAAAATGTTGATTGTTACAGACTTTTCGTCAACATGGAATGGTGTCAGTGTGACGAAGGGGGACAAGTAAAACACTGCACTACCTCCCGTGACAGGGCATAAAAGTTGTGTTTCTTCTGTTTTCTATCAATTGTTGTTAATTGTAAAAAAAAAAAAAAAAAAAAATACGTATTGTAATCATATATGCTATTAAGGTGAAGAAGAATATAAGGTCCCTATATAAGCCATCAACAAAAAGTTTACCAGAGTGTTTTTCACAAATATATGGTAAACTTGGGGAGGGTTGTAGCATAATGAGCTTCATGGAGAAATTACAAAAGGCTTACGGTTACTCTTGGAGAAATTAATAGTCGTGGAAATGACTGAGGTAACAACCAGAGAGCGAGCTAAGTAATATATTCGTGCGTTTGAGTTGATGATAAACTGTTACTGTGAGCAAAGTACCTTGTATCTTCGGATCCTTGGCTATTGAATGCAACTGTAATAAATTGCAAGAAGTCATATAAAAGTTTGTTGTTATTCGAAAATAGAAGAAATTAAGTTAATAAGTTTGAAGAGTAAAGTTCTGAATGAGTTTAAATGGGACATGTATCCCTGGCGTCTGTGATTTAAGCTATAAAGAAACACAATGTCTGATAGCTACACAAATAGACTATCCAATAAGAAGCCTAAACATACAACAATGTGATGCCAAGAGGCACCACCATTAATTCTGAGGCACATGTGAACACACTAACCAAACTCAAGAGGCGCTTCCAGAGACTTGGATGCCATAACAACCCAGGTGATTGTTTGATTCAACATGATAACCAATGCCCTCACACAAGTTTGAGGACTTTGGAACACATCACCAAACGCGGTTGGACAGTGTTATCCCATCCACCATATAGCCCTGACCTAGCTCCCTCAGACTTTCACTTGTTTGGGCAATTGAAGAATGCCATATGTGGGAGACATTTTGAGGATGATGAAGAGGTGATTCGCACAGTGAAGAAATGGCTTCGTGAACAGAACGAGACATGGTACCGCCAGGGCATTCATGCTCTTGTATCTTGCTGGAGGAAGGCCATAGAATGGGAAGGAGATTACGTGGAAAAAACATCATTCTTTCTTGTATATAATGTTTGATTCAGACTATTTTTTGGAAATAGTTTTTCCAGTTCCATCGTCTATCTTAAAAAGAATGTTTCCAGCCTATTGGTGTATTTTCTGATTTTTTAAAAAAATTTACTGTACTTTGATTACACATTCTTTTCCTGCAACATGAGTATATAAATGCAGATTCCTAAATACAGAACCATACAACAATTGCTGTATAAAAATGAAGTAGTTTCTAGATGATTCTAGGCTGTCCGGGTGGCGCCACCCGGACAGCCAAGAATCAACTGACTCTGGCCGCGGAAGCCTACGATTACATAGTTTCTAGATATTTTTGATGGCTGTTCTGCTAGATAATTTCTGCTAATCAAAATATTTCTGCAGCTTTCTTCTCTACCTTCATCAGATAAACTAGTAAAGTAAAGAAACTCTGCAGTATACCACAACACCTAGGGCCACTGTAAGCAGGCGTGCAGTGCACCGCACACGGGCGGCATGTCCAAGGGGGCGGCAAATTGAGCGATCAATCACGTAATTGTCATTGTCATAACCCTCACTCGACTGATAGCGTAAGAAATGTCATCACATAGAGAAAAATATCTGACCGTTGCGCAATTACTATTTTCTTTTATATTATAACTTTAACAGCGCCATCTATTGGCATCCAATAGAACTAAGATGCAATGCGAAACATCTGTCGGCAGGTTCATTCGCCCGGTGGCACCTGAAAGTCGAGACCATTGTCATGCTCTATAAAAGTACTGGCAAAATTTGGAAATCACCACAGAGCTTCCCTCTCAGTTTGTACTTATATGGATTCGATCAGTGCTATTGCATATCAAACTACAATTATTTTGTTGATACTTCTCCTGCAGTGGATCTGTGTATAATTAACTTAGTTATTAGGATTGAAACTCAATGTATCATCTGTCAGTGTAAAATATAATTGCAAAAAAAATTGTAATCATGGTAAGTACCTATGTTCATTTATCGTCTTATCGCTAAAATAACTGCTCCTGTTTATAGTGTTTATGCAGTTAAATCTTTGCAAAATTTAAAATAAAATAAACCAGTTAAATGCATGTCAGACAATGCACAGAGCACAGGGTAGGATTCCGTAGTCAGTACAGGCAATACATAATTCTTACAAGACATGTGAGCCGAAACGCGATGTAATTTAAAAATACAAAGTTAATTTTGTAGTTCACTATACGTTATTTCTATGAATTTTTTACAGACTCAACAACATGGTTAAGTTGGTCGATTATTACTCGCAAACTAGAAAATCTTACTAATCCTTTTTAAATTCGATATATTACTGTACTGAAGAAAAAAAAAAAATAATTACTGTTTACAAAAAATTTCAGGAACCTCGGAAAAGAAAAAACTTTTAGGAGCACAATTTCAACAGCAAAAACTAGAAAATGAGGTACAGAAAGACGAACTAGCGGGTTCTTTCATGAAATTATTTTAAAAAAGCAAGCCAGAAATGAAATGTCTAGAAAATAACGTAGATTCAACAGGCACAACCTCGAAACCAGAAGCTGTGGAGGTATCTGAAGAAAAATTTGTATGTTGTAGTCCTTGTAGGCGACTTCAGTAAATCAAGAGAGCCTGTAAGCAATTTATCGTCATCAGTGATATGTAGGAGTTTAAATTGTCGTAATGACCTCGGTTTGTGGTTTGCCAGTATGAATAATGATCTTGTTAATATTTTGGTTAGTCATGGTTCCGTACAGGTGTTGAAGAACAGTTTTCCACTAATGATGGCGGAAGAATATTTGCAGACAATTATTATTCTAGAAATCTTCCCAATGGAGAAAAAATTAACAAGGAATGGTTTGTTTACTCTATTTCAAAAGATTCATTCTATTGTTTTTGTTACAAAATATTTGTTAAAACTGTAACTAGTTTATCTTCTTCCAAAAGTTTTTCTGATTGGCAGCGTTTATCATTGAAAAGACATGAAACAAGCGTTTACCATAGTGAAAAGTAAAATTGCGGGTGCAATTGAATAATATGTTAAAAAATAAAACTGCTGTAAACAAAATGCAAGTGAGACTATTTGAATCAGAAAAAAAAACAATGGCGTGATGTATTAGAAAGAATCATAGTCGTTATAAAGTTTTTGTCTCATCAGTGCCTGGCTTTTTGGGGCTCGTCAAAAACACTGGATGAGCTTGATAATGGTAATGCAATCCTCTAAATATTATTCAAATCTTATGACCCAATCAAATTCAGAATGAAATCATTGGTTTACTCGGCGTAATCGTAAAAACTTATATACTGGACAAAGTCAGGGAAACAAAATATTTCTCTGTCATATTAGACTGCACACGAGATGTAACTCACACAGGACAAATTGCAGTTTTACTTAGGTATGTTCTTTTAAACAATGAAACTAAACTGTTTTGATATGCCACAATTTCGTTGGTTTCTCAACTGGTGAAGTTCTATTAAATTTTGTTTTGGATTTATTTTAACAATTAAATCTCAACATTAAAAACCTACATGGTTAAGGTTATGATATTGGTTCTAATATGCATGGAAAATACAATGGATTGTAAAAAAATAATTTGGAAGTCGATAATCGTTCTTACGTTCCATGCTCGACTCATAGCCTTAACTTGGTAGTAAATATTACACTCGAAACTGTGAACTTTTTAAATATAAGTCACGAAATTAACATTTTCTTTTCATCGTCCACATAAACGTGATCGATAATTTTCAAACATTTACCGGATTTTAAATTAAAAGTTTTAACTGCCACATGATAGTACAGCAGAATCGATGCAGTCAAACCATTACTCTATCAACTCGAAAAAATATTTGATGCTTTTGTGGAAATATCACAAAGGGATTGTACATCTCACAAAGCTCATTCGCTTGCTTTGAACATTCAAAAATATAGATTTATTTGCTTCATTATAGTTTGGTTCGATATTTTAAATGAAATTAATGCTCTGAACAAAATAATGCAAAGCCCTACAGTAAATACTCAAATCTGCATAAATTTGTAAAATAAGTTGACTGATAAGATCACAGAATATCACACGAATGAAAACTTTCAATGTTGGAAGAATCTTACAAAGTGGTACATAAACTCAATGTAGAAACAGATTTCCCACCAATAAGCACAATTCAACAAAGAAGAAAACTAACACAATTTAAATATGAACATAGTGATGAAGTTTTACTAGACCCCAAAATCAAATATGAAGTAAAGTTTTTTTTTTTTCAGAATTCTAGATCAGAGATGAACTTCTTTGAAGGATCGATTCGAGGAGTTATAAACATCAATAAGTTATTTAATTACTCCAACGATGTATCAATTAAACATTGTAAAGATTTAAATCTGAAGCTTAAAGACGATTTGAGTGTTGAAACATACATTGACGGTATTGCTTTGTTTAGTCTAATCAGGTCTTTCAAGTTGCATTTTCCCGAAAACCAGTCTAAAGATCCACAAGCCCTATTACAATAGCTTTTTACTAATAAGTCAATTTTGTAACACAGCAGTAGTGCTAAGAATATTGCTTTTATTGCCAGTTTCAGTTGCATTTGGTGAAAGGTCCTTTTCAAAGATAAAAATTATTTAAAAAAATAAGTATTTAAGACCAACAGTGCACCAGCAAAGACCAAGTAATTTATCTGTAGCTTCAGTTGAACATGAAATCTTTGACAGCTTGGATATAAGTGCATTGATTGCTAATTTCGCAAACATGAAGGCAAGAAGAGTTTAATTACTGAAGTTTCTACTTAAGTAAACAAAAATAACTAAGTGATAAAAATAAATAATTTTTCTTTTTAAAGTATTGCATTACTTTTTTCACATCCTTGTGAGACAACACTAACGAGCCTTTCTGGCAAGCTCAGAGTAGGTAGTCGTAGTTAAACAGGGGGCAGCATAACAGTTTTGCGCGTGGGCGTTTGGGCAGCTAGAGTCGGGCCTGACAACACCAATTGTGATGTTCACTTGATACACACTCAGACTTTTACAGATGATCAATTGTGCATGCTTATGAGACTTGCTGCCAAGGCTGGTTGCCTATTGGGCACTCCTATAATTTAGACTACATATGTGACCCCAGTGGACGATTCGCTGCGTCACTGGTGCCCATGCCTCTCATTGCTGAAGGTCGTAAATGGTGGGTCTCTGTGCTTCGCTCAGGAAATGGACCGCCATGTCTCTCTAATGTTGTTTCCCTAGTGTATCTCCAACACCTCTTCTCATGAGCGAAAACCAAAAATATGATGTCTGGGTCAAAACATTAGTTCTATTAAAAATTTATTCTGTGTCTCTTTTCCACATCTTGTTAGGCTAATGTGAACTTATCAAGCTGTAATAGTGTCTCTTTTCCATATCTTGTTAGGCTAATGTGAACTTATTAAGCTGTAATAAGTGCAAATGACACTGATGCTTGGTGAATCACTCATTTGTGGTTCTCAACATTTGGCTCATGTGTACTTTGCCACATTCACAGTGGATCAATTAAATACCAGTTCTTCTTAGTCAAGGTCATCATTCATTAAGCACTGTGTATCTCATATCTTTGCCGGAGGCTGGGAGATTCAACTTATAGAAAGAATTCTTGGATGTCATGGTATAAGGTGCATCTTCTGTACTCTGGCAAGGATACAAGATATGCTGCACTCAGTGAAGGATAACCTTGTTTAATGTTGAACCTAGTAGTGAGGCAGGGAAACTTGGAGATGGATTAGCTGCTGAGGAAAATGCATTGTTTCTCTCATGGGAATTGTACCTTTTGAGACCACTAGTAGATGGGAATTCAATAGATTTTTCCCATACCTGACTAGAACAGGGAAAGGGGTTTCTATGCTCAGTACGCATCAAGCTGCCATAGCATGTTGACTGTGATTTTTCTACTTTGTTCATTGTGAATTATTGATATACAGTATGTGCATCAATGGAAAATCCCACGAATTTTAAGGTGCATTCAGTGATTAGGTTTTTACTGCGAAAAAACCTCAAACCAATTGAAATTTATCGGCAACTCTGTGAGGTGCACAGAGATGGAATAATGAGTGAAGGTGGTGTGAGGCAGTGGTGTATTCAATTTAAAAATGGCTGCACAAACAAAAAGTTTGTTAAGTAAATCTTTAACGTAAAATCATATATGTATTGTAAATTTTGATACTGGTTTTTGTATGAACCTTTTAGTATGGGAAGGAAATTCTTTTAGGGCAGTATCTAAATGTAGGAGGACAAGGAAAAGTAAGTCCATCATCTATCAAAGTTGAAGACAAGAAGGTTGTGACAACACAAGAAAACAACACTCTGCTTTGTCCACATTTAGTTCATTGTCATGTGTACATCATTCGCCCTTGACATATGTCTTTGTTCCTCTTCTTCGAGAGTAGGTGGTAGGCCGAAATATTTTGAATTGTTTTCGTCTTGTGTATGCACTTGAGCCTTTGTGCATTTATCTTTTGCAAGTGATGGGTTTACTTCCTCTACCCTTTGTTTCTTATGAATATTAGATAATGTTTCAGTTCCTCTGGTAATAGATCCTGGGGAAAGTAATAAAAATCATATCTTTTTTTTTTTTTTTTTTTTTTTTTTTTAATAGATGCAATGAATTTAATGAAGTTAATTTACAGCATGAAATCATTT
Organism: Vandiemenella viatica; assembly: GCA_031002005.1. Taxonomy (NCBI): domain Eukaryota; kingdom Metazoa; phylum Arthropoda; class Insecta; order Orthoptera; family Morabidae; genus Vandiemenella; species Vandiemenella viatica. The sequence continues at coordinate 28,973,314 of JARYHS010008075.1, forward strand.
CCTGTTAAAAGTCTATTGTTTGTTACCACTATTTTCTTGTAATAGTAAACAGAACTGTATTTCTGTATTAGATCAACTGTTGTGGGACATTTTTATTATAATACTATTTGACCCAACTGATGTTGTCTTGTCCAAATTTCAATAAGATTGTTTGTGATTGTTTTGTGAATTTGTTAAAAACTGTTGAAAATGTGTAAACGAAGTAAAAATGATAAAAATACATAGTTCTGAGTGATTATTTTATTTATTAACAATTGTGTACATAATTACTCAATTTGAGAAGGAGTACATTCAGAAGTATGCTAATGTGAAATTTTACATGCAAGATGAATTCTATTGGCAGTACACAACTGTAACGCTGGAAATGTGTAATGTGACTGAAATGTAATTGACTTGGAACCATGCGGTTTTGTTCCAATATTCAAGTCACAATTAAGTCATAATTTCATGTAAACCAGATGATTTATTTTCTTCCATTAAATTTGAAATCTCAAGGTGTTTTTTTTTTTTTAGCAATAACACAGTTTTTAGAAAAGTTGCATGTTGGAGTTTCATTGATTCGTATATTCAGTGGCAACTTGAGTGCTGAATGAGCTGTTTGATTGCCTTCCAGCAATGTAGCTGCAATTACTGATGAATGAAGTACCCCAAGGAAAAAATCCCCTCTAGTTCCATCATTCACATTTTTCATGAGCGTATTTTTGTTGCAGATTCAACAGTGGAACATTTTTTTGAACTGATTGTCTCAATCAATCACAATCATATTGCTTTTCATATTTTAACTCTTGATTAAATGCACTGTGCATTGGACAATTGGGTGCTGTCATGACTAATTGAGGTACCTTGTTCGATATCATCAAGCACGTCCTCAAGTAATACCAATGGAATATAAATAAATAAATATATTTGTTCAACAGATCACGAAATAAAACAAAACATAAAAGAAAAGGTAATTTTATTTTAATTTAGGTTGGAATGCATTTTTTCCAGATTTTTCTCCAGATCTTGCAGTCTGTTTTTCCCAATAGAAAACATTTAATTTCCATCCCAGGATCATAAGGAACAATACAAAATAAAAATAATTATGCATATCCATCATTCGACTCATGAATTATGGCCTTGAGTTTATACAAAAATCCAATAGAAAAAAAGCACTTTCAGTTTTTCCAAATTGTTCAATTTTCCAGATTTTTTTTCCCTAAAAATCTTATTTGGATTATTATTATTATTATATATATATATATATATATATATGTATGGTTCGTAGAAAAAAGCATTTTCATTTTTTCTTGAATTTTCAGGACAATTTTTTCTGTTTCACGTTTTCTAAAAACCTAAATCGGACCATTAGGATCAATTAAAAAAATTAGCCAAGTCGGTCCATATAAAAAAGTGTTTTATTCAGTTTTTCCCAAATTTTTCAATTTTGCGGACCACCTTTCCAAAGTTTTTTCCCCTAAGAACTTTATTAGGACTATTATGAACATATTTTTTTAAAAAAAATAGCCAAATTGGTCAAATTATTTGTGTGATTATGATCATTTAAAAAAATTAGCTAAATGGCCCATAGAAAAAAGTATTTTCAGTTTATTCCCAATTTTCCTGGTAACTTTTCCGATTCTTTTCCCACCTAAAGATCTTATTTGGACTGTTATAAACATTTCATTTAAAAAAAGAAAATTGCCGATAAAAAGAACACTTTCATTTTTTCCCAAATTCTCATGGCAACATTTTCAGTTTTTCATTTTCTAAAACCTTATTCGGACCATTACCATCATTTAAAAAATTAACTCATTTGGTTCATGCAAAAAAGTACTTACAGTTTTTCCTGAATTTTCCAGGCAACATTCCTAATTTTCCTTTCCCTAAAAGCCTTATTCGGACTGTTATGAGCATTAGGTAAAAAAAATGGTCTATAGGAAAAAATACTATCTTTTTTCCTGAATTTTCAGAGCAACTTTTTCAGTTTTCCATTTTTTAAAGACCTTATTTGCACCATAATTATCTTTTTTTTTAAAGTAGCTATAGAAATAGTTACTTTTAGTTATTCCCAAATTTTTAAATTTTCTAGACAACTTTCCCATTTTCTCTCTCTAAAAGCTCAGTGATATTATTACGAAGATTGAAAAAATTAGACAAATCGACCCATAAAAAAGATTCTTTTAGTTTTCAAAATTTTCCAGGGAACTTTTCCACTATTTCTCTCTTTAAAGACCTTATTAAGACTATTATGAATATTTACAAAAATTATGCAAATCATTCCTTTAATAAAGTACTTTCAGTTTTTCCTGAATTTTCCAATTTTTGGAGGCAACTGTTCCATTTTTTCTTTCTAGGAGTACCTTATACAGACTGTGGACATTTAAAAAAAAAAAATAGCTTAATTGATCCATTAAAAAGTACTTTCAGTTTTCGTGAATTTTCTGGGCAAGTTTCCAATTTTTCTATTTCTAAAAGCATTATTCGCACCATTATAACATTTTAAAAAATTAGCTAAATGGTCTATAGAAAAAAGTATTTTCAGTTTATTCCCAATTTTCCTGGTAACTTTTCCGATTCTTTTCCCACCTAAAGATCTTATTTGGACTGTTATAAACATTTCATTTAAAAAAAAAAAATATGCCGATAAAAAGAACACTTTCATTTTTTCCCAAATTCTCATGGCAAGATTTTCAGTTTTTCATTTTCTAAAACCTTATTCGGACCATTACTATCATTTAAAAAATTAACTCATTTGGTTCATGCAAAAAAGTACTTACAGTTTTTCCTCAATTTTCCAGGCAACATTTCTAATTTTCCTTTCCCTTAAAACCTTATTCGGACTGTTACAAGCATTAATTAAAAAAGTTGGTTTACAGGAAAAGAACTATCTTTTTTTCCTGAATTTTCAGAGCAACTTTTTCAGTATTTTCATTTTTTAAATACCTTATTTGTGCCATAACGATCATTAAAAAAATAGTTATAGAAAAAGTTACTTTCAGTTATACCCAAATTTTTAAATTTTCTGGGCAACTTTCCCATTTTTCTTTTTCTAAAAGCTCAATGATATTATTACGAAGATTAGAAAAATTAGACAAATCAACCCATAAAAAAATGTACTTTTTTTCCTGAATTTTCCAGGGAACTTTTTCACTTTTTCTCTCTCAAAAGACTGTATTAAGACTATTATGAATATTTACAAAAATTATGCAAATCATTCCTTTAAGAAAGTACTTTCAGTTTTCCTGAATTTTCCAATTTTTTGGGCAACTTTTCCATTTTTTCTTTCTCTGAACACCTTATTCAGACTGTTATGAACATTTTTAACAAAATTAGCCAAATTGATCCATTAAAAAGAACTTCAGTTTTTCCTGAATATTCTGGGCAACTTTTCTTTCTCTAAAAACCTTATTCGGACCATTACGAACATTAAAAAAAAAATATGAGCAAAATCAGTCCAGCCATTCTCGAGTGTTGAGATTATCAACGAACAGCATTTCATTATATATATATATTATTATTATTGGCGAATTCTCCCAATAAATGGAAGACATTAAGCAAATGAACCAATCAAGTTTTCTTTGAGTTTTTCTTATTGTTCCAGTAGGTTTTCATTCTTTCCGAGAAAGCTTGTTTGCGTTCTTCCGACAACTTTGGTTGGTAATGTTTTTGTTTTGGTTGCTCAGTTATAACTTCCCATTTGTCTACTTTGTGTCTGAAGTCTCTTTCTAAGATTATTGTTCCTGTATTTAGGTAATGTTGGAGATATTATATCCCTTACAATATTATTATATTGTATCCCTTCTCACACTATTTAGCTAAATAAAAATATGTGCATGCCATACTCATTACTTTTCACAGGTGTTTATTATGGAAAATGATACTTCTTTTGGACTAATGTAACTTGGGTGTTTTCCTGTTGACTTCACCAGCCTAATAGTGTTTGCAAGAGGTACCGTACCTATGAATGATTATGATGGTTTGTTTGTTTGTTCAGCATAATGTATTGTTTAAGTTGCTGATAGAAGATGAAAGAAGACCCACCAGTGTGGCACAGTGCACTGAGACGCCACACACTGGATCAGGGAGGTTCGACAGACCGGGCACAATCCCCCGCATTCAGCACATCTGGACTGTGGTTTTTCAGCAGTTTTCACAACCATCAAAGGCAAATACTGGGACGGTCCCTTATCTCCACATTTTAAACTACATATTTACAGAAAGAAAAAATACACTCATCACATGCTGATCTTGTTTCACAGATAGATGGAAACACTTCACTTAATACTTAGTATGATGTGGCAGTAGGCATATAATGCCAGGCATCAGCAAAGGCATATGTCTGTAAAAACATAGCTCCAAATTTGACCATGTCAATGGTGAGTGTCAATTCATTTCCAAAATGTTGGGAAAATGTGGTATAGAAGAAGAAGAAGAAGAAGAAGTGGATGGAAGATGAAAAAAGGAGAGCCTACTTTTCTGAACAATGCCACCATCTCTTCTGTCCCGACGACCAAGTCCTAAAAAATGAAAATGATAAAAATTCCTTCCACCACTGCTACTGAATTCAGATAACACCACATTGAAAACCATACACCATTGAGGTGCATAAAATTTCAAATTCTGTTTTGCTTCAATTCTAATTGGAAGTGAATAACTGCATATTACCATACCAGTGTGGAAAAGCACCTTGTAACATATTAATTTAATGTGTGTAGTTAATGTTTGTCGTTGCAATTGTACAGCTATGTTGCTTTACACAACGTTCAAAGCTTCCTGTTACCACTCGTTATTTGTAATTATATGATTCGATTGCTGTGCGGTCGCCAGTCTGGATTAGCTTTACTAATTAATTACATTAATTGAATAACATTCAGATGAACATGTTGGAAGCTATTGCGAAATCACACTCACGAACTAGTTTCCACAGTTCACTAAGATTTATTCTTCAAAATATTCCACAAACCAAATTAAGCCACCAGACACAAAAAATCAGACTTCATCACCAATGAATGCAGTTTCGAGGATAAATAAGTTTGTGAATTAGCGAGTACAACTTCAGTTATTAATTATTCAACCATCGTTGTGGAACAACTCCATAGCAGTTCACGAAACAGCACACCACATCACTGGGTGCCATATACACAGTCTACAAAAGTACTCCAAACTGTTCACATCATATTCTGCCGATTACGTACTAGTACACTATCCACACGATATATACACGCGCGGCTGCTCTCCACTCCCACTGTCCGTACTCCTCCGTAGACAATACCCTACTGACTCTCCAATGATATTCCACCGAATGTCACACATTCGATACTCACTTATAAACTTAACACCGACTTTATATGCAAATACCCGCATCATCACTCTGTGGTGTTACAACCTCTCGTTCATTTCACTATAAGAGCAAATTTTTATTTCAGTCAAAATGTCACTGAAATTTGATTGTATGTTTCGGAAACAGCTTGTTAGAGATGTGAGATCAGAATAAAATGGCACTTTAAAGAGGAGAAGTAGGGTTTGAAGAGTGGTGTGTGTGTGTGTGTGTGTGTGTGTGTGTGTGTGTGTGTGTGCGATTATTACACTTCCTTATTTACTACAAGCTTGAAACAATGTGTATTATTTACCACATTTTAAAAGAGTTGTTAAAATGTATATGGTGCACATAATTCCTATTTTTTTTTGCGCTTATTTATTTACACTGGAGAGCCAAAGAAACTGGTATAGGCATGCATATACAAAAACAGAGATATTTAAACACTCAGAGTACGGCACTGTGGTAGACAATGCCTATATAAGACAACAGGTGTCTGGCGCAGGCATTAGATCGGTTACTGCTGCTACAATGGCATGCGACGATTTCGTGAGTGCACCATCAATATTGGGAATCTTGTAAGACATCAAATCTCCGACATTGCTGTGGCTGGAAAAAGATCCTGCAGGAACTGTACCAACAAAAACTGAGGAGAATCGTTCAATGTGTCAGAAGTGCAACCCTTCAGCAAATTGCTGTGGATTTCAATGCTGGGCCATCAACAAGTGTCAGCATGTGAACCATTCAATTAAACATCATTGATATGGGCTTTCAAAGCGGAAGGCCCACTTGTGTACCCTTGCTGAGTGCATGACACAAAGCTTTATGCCTCACCTGGACCCGTCAACACTGACATTGGACTGTTGTTGATTGGAAACATGTTGCCTGGTCTGACTCATTTCCAATTTTATTGAGCGGATGGATGTGTACCGGTATGGAGACAACCTCATGAATTCATGGACCCTGCATGTCAGCAGGGGACTGTTCAAGCTGGTGGAGGCTCTTTAATGGTGTGGGGCGTGTGTAGCTGGAATGACATGGGATTCCTGATACGTCTAGATAGGTGACACGCACGTACGCATCTTGGCTGATAACCTGCATCCATTCATGTCCATTGTGCATTCTGATGAACTTGGGCAATTCCAACAGGATAATGCGACACCCCACACATCCAGAACTGCTACAGAGTGGCTCCAGGAACACTCTTCTGAGTTTAAACACCTCCGCTGGCCATCAAACTCCCCAGACGTGAACATTATTGAGCATATCTGGGAAATATTGCAGGGTGCCATTCAGAAGAGATCTCCACTCCCTCGTACTCTTATCAATTTATGGACAGCCCTGCATGGTGTCAATTCCCTCCAGCACCACTTCAGACATTAGTCGAATCCATGCCATGTCGTGTTGTGGCACTTCTGCGTGCTCGCGGGGGCCCTACATGATATTAGGCAGGTGTACCAGTTTCTTTGGCTCTTCAATGTATGTTTTGATGTTTTGTAATGAGACATTATGCTGTTTATGAAAAAAATTACTTTCTTTTATCAGTATAATTTTATATGAAATGCATTGCATATTCCTAATATTAAATTCAAGTTATGTAATTTGTAGGTCATAGCAGTGATTGCATTTGTCCTTGCAGACTGTGTAAATATTTAGTTGCATATACGTCTTTGCCAGAAAGAGTCTGTCATCCAGATATTCAGGTACACTATTTAGTACTTATATATTTGGAATTGATTTATGAATTGTTTTATTCGTATCCTTAATGGTTTCTTAGACAGCATAATTCTTAAAATTTATTTAAAAAAAATCAATGGTCTTCTGAGCTAAGAGCCACAAGAAACTTGAGATGGTTTGCAGGATCATAAATCATATGAAGTTAACCACAAATACTTAATAAACATTTGTACAGCCAGAAAAGACATGCACATTGTAAATGAGACCCTGTAGCTAAATATTCAGTATGAAACTTTGCTTGTGGTTTTTAATTTTTGAAGAATTTGTTATTACCTTTTATATTCTTTATTCACACTAAATGACAATAATTTTAAGACATTTGCTTGTACCAAACGTAGTGATTTAGGTGTGGCATTCAGGAGGCAGTGGATTTGATCTGATCATCCTGTTTTCAGGTAACTTCTTTATAAACGCAATCACCATTTTTTTCCCCATTCCTTATCCACCATTCGCTTCACCTCTAATGACCTCATCATGACATCCTGTAAACCACAAATGGGAACCTGTCTCCATAACCTATTTTTAGAAGGTAGAGGTTTGATTCTACTGGACTATTTATGCTTACAGGTAGGTACATCAGAGCCTGCTTTAAAACTTTCTAACTCTCCTTACTACAGGTTTTTATATGATTACTTGAATGACAATCACTTTCTATCTTAAAACATTATATTAAAAAAAATGAAACTAGGTTGTTTACAAACATTTTAAAAATGAACTGTATTTTGCTGGAAATAGTTTCTAATTGAAAAAAGAAAGAAGAATTTATTAGTTTATGTTTATTCTTAATGTAAAAATTCAGTTCGCTTGAGCATAACGACTGGGAACCAGTGCAATGATTGGAACTTTAAAACAACATATTGATTGTTATCATTGAAATCTACACTAGAATATGAGCAATTGGCTGAATGATATCATTTGAGCTTGGAATTATAAAGGAACAAAGTTCAAATCTTGGCCCAGTCTACTCGGTTTTTTTTTTTTTTGTGGTTTCTTGAAATCACTTCTATGACTTTCATGATGGTTCATTAACACACGCCAAGGCCAACTTGCAAACCATTGCTTGGCTAAGATTCTGTAAATTTTGGTTCTAGTGATCTTATCAAACCGAGCGTGGTGGTGGAACGGTTAGTGTTCTGGCCTCGCATTCGAGTGGACTGAGGTTCGAATCCCCGTCCGGGCATCCAGAATTGGGGTTTCCAAGGTATCCCAAATCACTCCAGGCAAATCCATGGCCGAATTTCTTCCCATTCCTTGCCCCCCATCCTTTCCAGTCTCTAAACACCTCGCTGTTTTGAGACGTTAAGCAGTTAAAAAAAAAATCTCATCAACAATGAATAAAGAGGCTTTGTATACTAAGTTATGTGCTATAATAGTTAATCTATGAGAAGGGCCTGTTTATATATTGTCCAATTTCCCCCCCCCCCTCCTTACTTGGATCAATGCCAGGATGATTAATTTCTTATTTTTGTGTAGCTGTGTGGTAAACTGGTGGTAAACCGGCTCTAATGCCTTGATCTCAATGAGCTTTAAGCCCCAAAATTCTCAAGCTCCTAATCTTAATGGCTGATACAGGTAGGTAAGTACCACAGGCCCTGGTTTAAACTTTGTTTCTAGATTTTTAGCTCATCTGACTACAGCTTTTTATATGATTACTCGGATTACACTCATTTTCTATCTTAAAAAATTATATTACAAAAATGAAATAAGGTTGTGCTGTTTGTAGTATAATAACAACACTTGTTCCCTCCCTTAGATGGGTTCAACCTTAATGACTCTTTGGATTTTGACAGGAAGTTAGGCCCTAAGAGATAAAAATAAGAAATCATCCTGATGATCACAAATTGAACATAAACAATAAAATCTTTGTTTCAGTTGAAGCAGCTGGGTCATAATGTAGATAAGATAGAATTTATAGTGATGGGTGGCACATTTATGTCACTTCCTGAAGATTACAGAGACTATTTCATTATAAATTTACATGATGCACTGTCAGGTCATACCAGCAACAGTGTTGATGAAGCTGTAAAGTAAGTTTTAAAAATATTTTGTTTTGTTTTGTGATTTTATTTTAAATGTTTTTTTTTTCTGTCTTACCTGCACTACGATAATTATGCAATGCTCCAAAACTTTTTATAACACTTGTTATTGCAGGTATTCTGAGAAAAGTAAGACAAAATGTATTGGTATTACAATAGAAACCAGACCTGACTATTGTCTTAAAAGACATCTGTCAGACATGTTGCGTTATGGATGTACGCGACTGGAAATTGGAGTTCAGTCAGTTTATGAAGATGTTGCTAGGGACACAAATCGAGGACACACAGTAAAAGCAGTATGTGAAACTTTCCACTTGGCAAAAGATGCTGGTTTTAAAGTTGTAGTTCATATGATGCCAGACCTGCCAAATGTAGATTTTGAGCGAGATATTGAACAGTTTGTTGTGAGTACTGAATTAAGTTCATCTTTATAATTTTAATTTGATTATTTGGTAAAAGTTTTTAATTTTTCATATATTAAAGTTATTCTCTTCCTTATAAAAGTTTTAAGCAAATTTCGCTTAATTTTAGTTGATATTATAATCTAGAATGGAATTGTATTAATGTAATTAATATATTGCAGGAATTCTTTGAGAATCCAGCATTTCGAGCTGATGGCTTGAAGATTTATCCAACTTTAGTAATACGAGGCACAGGACTATACGAACTTTGGAAAACTGGAAGATATAAGAGTTATCCACCTAGCATGCTCGTTGACCTGATAGCACATATTCTGGCACTTGTACCACCTTGGACAAGGGTATACAGAGTGCAAAGAGATATTCCAATGCCCCTTGTAAGGTAAAGGCAATATAAATTAAGCTAAAATTACTATGTTAAAATGCAGTTGGATGTGAGATGTTATATATTAAATTAACAGTTCTCAACGTTAGTTTCAGGGTGCCATATGCTAAGCAATTTAAGTCTGGAATAGTAACTCAGAACTGGCCATTCTTATATGCTGGCCATTCTTATATGCATTGTATGGTCACTCTAAGGTCCATCCAGTGTTAGGAAAGACAGTTATTTGAAAATTATACAAGTTTTGTGAAAGCATGTTGTGATAATTTGGAATAAATAATATATCCTGTTGCTTGTTAATCATAATGAATATTAAAAGTCGTATTTTGTTGATAATTTGTATCTTAAAATTTTTGTATGTATTTTTTAAAAAAAATGTATATATAAATACATGTTTAACCTAATTGATTCATTGGTTTTTGAAATACATGGCGTTGGAAAGTGTACGACCTACAAAGACAAGCGTTACATGAAAAGATACATAAACTCACAAATTTAAAAGCCTACTTGGTATCTGCTAGATGGCAGCAGTGGACAAGATGGTGGATAAGCAGGAGAAGTGTTTTTGTGTTTTAGAAGATGTAAAGTGTTCTTTTGAAAATACGGAAAAGTCACTAGAGCATTTTATGTTTGTTTTGCCCATTTCGTGAAACTGGTTGTCTGTAAATGGAATGTCTTCTGTGCCATTTCAAAGAGAAAGCTGTATGGGTCCTTTTACTTCATCGAGCAGATGATGACACAGTCCCCGTACCTGGATATGTTGCAGGTGTGGTTGTTTTTGCAACTGACTACTGACTCCTCCACTTTCATCCTACAGCAGGATGGGATCATACTGGAGTACAAATGTCTGCTACTTTCTCAGCAGAGAACTGTCTCATCGTTGGACAGGGTACACTAGTTAATACGTTGCCATACCCCTTCCCCTCCTCCCCTGATCGCCACATCTGACCCCATGTGATTTCTTCATATGGGGTTATGTGGAGGACAAAGTTTATGTACTCCCAATGCCAACAACACTGCAAGAATTACAGGAAAGGGTCGCTGCTGACGAACATTGATAGAAACTTACTATCAAACCTATGGATGGAACTGGATTATCATTTGGATGTGTGCCGGTGACTAAGGGCATTTATAGTATGCATCAGAAAATTGGTGAGTTTATGTATCACTCTTTTTTGCAGGTTATATACTGTTCAATGAATGGCGAACCAATGGCACGCATGCCAATGATGATGCGTGGCCAAATAATTTGGGCATGACATTAATTAAGTAGGTACCTAATCAATATAACTAATTTATGTTTTTATCTGCATAATTTAAGATCATAGTAACAAAGTTCATCATGAACAAAACTACTAGTGCCGGAACAGCTACAGATTACACACAAAGGTAGATATCAAGCTAATTTATGACTGAGTGAGCAAGTGCGAGGGGTGCTATGCTAACTTATTAACTTTGTTTTTGTTGATATCGTTGACTGCTTTTGCCAATAATGCATAGTTCTTGTGGTTTTTAAACTTATTTCGTTAAAACAGCTGCTTGTTTGAGTTACATTTACAACTATTCAAAATTCCTAATTTGGGGGGAGGAGTGAGGGGGAAATTGCAAGATAAATGCAACCTTGGTGAACTGAGAAATATAACATGATTAATAAAGTTAATAAAGCGATGTGTGTTTTATGTTATGTAACAGTGGTATGTAGAACATCATTTATAAAATGGCACTATGAAACAAACCACAAATATTTTTGTCAAAAAACGGACAAGAGCATAAAGAATTCATTGCATGTACAATTAAGTAGACAAATCAACAATTGAAGTCTATATTAACTATCTTAATTCTATCCATAATAAATAGATTTATGAAAGTCTGTAACTGTGTATTAAGTATGTTAGCAAGGATGGAAATACTTGTGCTGGAAGTTTTTTGGCTGCAAATATTATTGCTTGGCATGGTAAACCTATTAGCGAGGGAAACTCTGGTTAAAATGCAACCTTTCACTTTTTGAACACTTTGAAAATAAAGATAATTTAGCTCATCAAGGATACTCTTTTATCCAGAAACACAATAAAATGTAGAATACTAAAACTCGTGGAAAATGTAAAAGAATAACAAGCAAATAACATCTAGTCATCTCCTTTTATATTGTTGTATCTTAACGAATGTACTGATGTTACTAAATCTGCTCGTTTAGCTGATATTGCTCAATATTGTGTAGTAAATTAGATCAAGGAAGAATTAATTGTGATAATATCATCACCAACAACTACTAAGAGCACAGATAATTGTACAGCTATTAAAAATTCTCTTATTGAGAAAGAAGTATATTTAAACAAAATCGTTTTGATAACGACTGTTGCTGCTCGAAGTATGATGGGCAAAATAAATAGTTTTATTGGTTTATTTAAAAAAAAACATACGACGTCCTATTCTTGAATTCCACTGCATCAAACAACAACAATAAGCTTTGTGTGCAAATGGTGGATTCACCGCCCTTGATAATTGGATGAATTCGACTTGGTGTATTATGTCTTATTGATGTATAACAATTTTCGCTGGTTGAACCGTGGTAACATACTTCAAAGATTTGTTGACAGTTTGGAAGAAATCACAATGTTTTCACAAAATGAGACAAGAATGGAGCAATGCTCACAATTTGTGGATGTTATGTAGCTTTCAAAATAATTGTTTTTTACGGACATGTGCCAGCATTACATGAATTGAATGTGAAGCTTCAAGCCACAGATAAAACAATTATAGTTATGATAGATCTCATCGTGCTTTAAAGGCTAAACTGCAAGTTTTCAGTAACGATCATATTTCCAGTAATTACAAATATTTCCCAAACTTGAAAAAAATAACCAGAGATTTGGAAATACACTAAAAACCGGATTAATTAAAACTCACTTAAGAGTTGTCAACTGTAATTAATTCTTAAATCGAAGAACTTTTGTAGAGATTTTATTGGTTTAAAGAATTATTGGAAACTCTTATGTTTACTATGTATCTTGATGTGACTTCACCTGATAAAGAATGGTGATTGGGTGCTGATAACAGGTCATAGGGGAAATAATGTTAACAGGATGAAGAAGCCAGACAAGGATAGAGAAGAAGTTACTGAGGGTATAAAAAGGGCAGAGATATTGAGTAATTGTTTAAGGGAGACCGTTACGTATGATGATTCATGAATGGGAGGTGTAAATCGGAGAATGAGCTTAATCACGCAATTAGAAATGAGCAGACTAATAAATATGAAATTCATCCTGTTGATATCATGAAGGAACTAAGAAAGCTAAAAAAGTGTTATGAGGCTGATGTACATAATATTACTGTGGATATCTTAAAGTTGACAGGATGTGACATTGTACTTTATCTTGAAATGTTATTTAAATTGAGTCTTAATACTTGCTGTTTACAAGAGGACAAGAAAAGTGAGTTAGTAGTACTAATCAATAAATGAGGGGTGACAAATAGGTTCAAAAATTACAGGCCAACCAGTTTAACATCAATGGTAGGTAAATTAATGGAGGGACTCATATCAAACCACATCAGGGCTTTAAGCAAAGACATTAATTCAAATCTCAGTTAGTAGAATATATGCAAGATATTTCAGATGAAGTAGACAAGTGAGGTCAGATTGATAGTGTAACAGTAGATCTCTCAAAGTCTTTCATAGATTGGACCATAAAATAGTACTAAATAAGGTAAAAGCTACTGGAGTGGATGAAAAACTGATTTACTTGGTGGAACGATTCTTAAAAGGTATAAAGCATATATATAGGGTAGGAAATGAAGTATTAAAGGAAGTGGAAGTGAAAAAGAGAGTGCCACAGGGTATCGTTTGGGACCATTACTGTTCGTCATTCTAATTAATGATTGTGTTGGTGGATTATTATCAGAAGTTAGGTTGTTTGCAGATGACTTAATGCTAAATAAGAGGATCAAAATGGGGAGACTGTGAGCAGCTGCAGAGCAATCTGGACAGGAAATCTAGCTGCATAAGTCGACATGGGATGAAGACAAATTCCAAGAAAAGTCAGCTTATTACGCACACAGACAAAAAACTAAAGTTTGATTATGGTTATAATGTGGGGAAAAAAGCTGCTTGTTGAAGACTTGAAGTGTAAATAATGGAGAGGATGTACTAGAGAAATAAGGGAATTAGGTTAAAAATGTTGGTCAGACCATTGCTTGGTTTTGGTAGTTGGGGCCCACATTTTTTATACCTAATACAAGAGTAGGATGTTGTGCAAAGAAGGACTGCTTGATTTGTCTCTGGGAATTATCACAGAACACAATCATTAAGTGAATATGATAAAGGAACTGCAGTGGAACTCATTGGATGAGGGGAGGAGGGTGAAGAGAATAATTGGAGTGTACAAGTCATATATTGGTGATGAAGCCTGGAAAGATATTGGTGGAAGAATTAGGAGAGGTGCATGGAAGGGGAAAGATGACCATGACTACAAATTGGTACCCGATTTTGGGCATAAAGGTGTGGGAAGTTTTTCTTTCATATTTAAGTGGGTCAGGGATTGGAATAAATGACCAAGGGAAATGACGAATAATTTTCCAAAAACTCTAAAAAATTGAAATTGAAATTAGTAGAGGTAAAAAGTAGGTTGGGAAAGGAAAGGGGAAAATTGGCTGTGTAGATAAATTGCCACCAGAGAAAGCACCTTAGTGTAATTAAATTAACTTAAACTTGCCTAAATTTGATTGTTTGGAAACTGAAGAAATGAAAATGCATCTAGTTGAATTCCAGTGTAGTTCAGTATGGACTCAGAAAGTCATGGAAATGAGGATGCAATTAGAATTAAATGAATTAGCAAGACTATCAAGCAGTATGAGAAAAAAAAGTCAATACCATTATTATGGTAACTTGAATTCAATTCCAGACACATTTAGCTGTCTGAAAAAGCTGGCTTTTCCTATCTAAACAATATTTTCTTCTACCTATGCCTGTGACTCATTATTTTAAAAAAATGAACAACATTGTAGAAACCGTTTGTCAGATGACTCCACTTCAACTTCTATTCTGCTAAAAAATAACAAAGTATGAACCTAATACGAGTTATTTGGCATCTACTTTGCAACAACAGAAGTCGACTAGTTTCATCTACTTAAATAAACCCAAAAATGTTGATGTTATTGCTTCTTGGTATGAAAAATGTATATTTATGGTTGCAAATATAAGGTTTTAAGGTGATAGTAATGGAGATGGAAAGACGTAAATTAGATGTTATTGTGATTAGTGAGATTAAGTGGAAGGATGCACAGAATTTCTGGCCTGGGGTACACAGAATAATTAACACAAAAGCTGTCAGTGGAGTTACTGGTGTAGGTTTTGTAATGAATAAGACAGTAGGGAAATGGGTGAGTTGTAATGACAGTTTAGTGATAGAATTATGTTGATGAGGTTAGAAACTAAGCCCACCCTAACCACATTATTACAAGTGTATATACCAATGTCACAGGAAGATGATGATGAAATAGAGAAAATATATGCCCAAATTGGAGGGTTAATCCAATATGTGAAGGGGAAGGAAAATCTAATAATCATGGGTGATTGGAATGCGACAGTGGGAGGGGGAAAAGAGGGGAACACTGTAGGAAGTTTTGGTCTAGGACAGGGATCGGAAAGCCACAGCTACCGAGCCACATGAGGCTCTTTGAGGAGACTTTTTTCATTCATCTTTACTGACAGTAGTAGTAGTAACTTCAGGAAGATCTAAAGACTTGCAAGCTACCAGACCTTATTAAAAGCAAGTTCTTTGCCAAACTTTACCAACAATAACAACGAATTAAATAAAATACAACATTAATTTTATGCAAACTGTTTAAGTGTTATCACACCAGTTAATTTCCTGTATCTGGTAAAGTAGATGTTGCATATAGGAAGATCAAACAAAATATTGGAGAAATGAAGAAAAGAGGTTATAAGATTACTATTACTATTACAAGGACTGTAACAGCCCACTCTCCCAAACCTACAAGACACTTTCAGACGCCTGCAGACAGTGGTGTATTCGTAAGAGCAGTTAATCTTAACTTATATCAGTGGCAGTGATGTTACCTAAACTTTAGAGAGAACTTCAGCCTCCTGCAATTCTGATTATCACTCCAGAAATACTAAAGGTTTCCTTAACTACTGAAAAAAAAAAAACAATTAGTTTATAATAGACTCATAACTTTATTTTAAATTATCCTTTCCTTCTATCCTGCCACTGACCGATATGTAAATGTAAAGATAATTGTCAGAAGATTTCCCGCTGCAACAAAGTTCCAAAAAAATTTAACACCACATTTGAAATTTACTGTCATTTACAGTTTCAACAGTAAGGTCCGAAAAATTCTTAGCTGTAAGTTACGGAAGCGTATTCAAATCATTGTTCCCTTCAATTTTTTTTTTTTTTTTTTTTTTTTACCGTCATTAGCGTTCACCTACATATATTTTCAACACTATGTCAGCCTATTGCACAACTTGACATATCAACTCAACTGAAACAAAACTTCTCCATGGAAATCTATTTTTCTGATCGTGAAACAAACACAAATTTAAATATTTCAATCGCTTGGGTGAACCTTCTCTAGTTCGGGAGTTTGTATGGCCTTCACAACACTTGAAACAGTCGCCGTTCTTTCATAACCAAAACACTGAATTTAATCCATGGGTCTGCAGACAATTATTCTAAGCCCTTTGGAACCTCCTCAGGAACTTACGACTCTTAACCAACACTTTGCCAAATAACTTACTCCCCATAAACATTGATCTGAATTCAATACCAAACCACTAAAGAAACTAATAATGTTACACTACACTTGAAGATTCCTTGCACAACTTTCCTCTTCCTGTGGGCCAAAACGCTCCCATACTCGTTCGGCGATAGTCTCCCTGCCCCCTTCTCCCGGCTACCTCTACTTATAACGCATCGATATGACGCTACCACGCCTGACGTCAGTAACACCTATGGTGCAACTTTTCTCCCTCGCGCTTCCCAAACAATTGCGCCACACACAGAAACGGCCCAGAGTGGCCCAAAACGCTCAAATAAAGCCATAAATAAACCACCGTAATGTTACAAGGTGTAAACATCAAAGCTGTCGATGGGAATCCTCTTCTAATCTCAGAAAAAAGAGCTAACCAAAGGGAAGAATACATAGAACAACTGTGTGATGGGAACGACTTGAACAATAGAATAATGGAAAAGGATGGCAATGTCGATATTGTTGACTTATGAGATCCTGTTTAGAGGACAGAAGTTGATAGAGCTCTGAATGACTTGAAAGCAAATAAGGCAGTTGGAATTGATGAGATCCCTGCAGAACTTCTTAAATCCCTAGAAGAAGGAATCAAAAGATTATTCAAACTGATATCAAAATGTTATGAAACAGGACAAATTCCAACTGATTTTAATAAAAATATCATCTTCACACTTCCAAAGAAAGCACAAGCCGACAAATATGAGAATTATCGCACCATTAGTCTAACAACACATGCTTCAAAATTATTGACCAGAATAATATACAGAAGGATGGAAAGGATATTAAAAGAGATAGTAGGTGAAGATCAGTTTGGGTTTAGGAAAAATCGCGGTACAAGGGAAGCAATTATGTCTTTAAGATTAATACTTGAAGGGCGGATCAAGAAAAACAAAGATACTTTTATGGCATTAGTTGATTTAGAAATAGCTTTTGATGATGTTAGGTGGGATTAGATGTTCAAAATTTTAAAGAAGTCAGGTCTAAAGTATCGAGATAGAAGAATACTCTATAAACTATATAAGAATCAAGTAGCTATAATAAAAGTAGAGAATCATGAGAGACATGCATCAGTTAAAAAGGGTGTGAGACAAGGTTGTAGTCTATCCCCGTTAATATTCAACTTGTATGTAGAAGAAGCAATGAAGAAATTCAAAGAAAAATTTCCATGTGGTATAAATATTCAAGGAGAAAAAAATCAGTATGCTACGATTTGCTGATGACATTGTCTTGTTAGCAGAAAGTGCTGAGGATATTGAGAAGTTACTGAATGGCATGAACAAAATACTAAAGGAAGATTTTGGACTGAATATAAATGAAATCAAGACAAAAGTGATGAAATTTATCAGAAATGATACCGATCATAGTAGATTAGGTATAAAAATAGAATCGGATGCAACAGGAGAAGTAAGTGAATTCTGCTACTTGGGAAGCAAAATTACAACCGAGGCCGAGCGCTAGCAAGAAGAACCGTCATGAGAAATGAAATCTTTTAGTTTCAAATACTGATCTTGGACTTAAAAAGAACTCTATGCGTAGAGCACAGTACTTTATGGTAGCGAAGCATGGACTTTGGAATACCAGAAAGAAAGAAAGAAAATTGAAGCATTTGAAACCTGCTGCTACAGAAGAATGCTGAAAATTAAGTGGACAGTGAAATGAACGAGTTTTGGAAGCGATGGGTGAGGAAAGAAGTTTGTAGAAGAAGCTTACAGAAAGAAGAGACAGGCTGGTAGCTCATATTTTGAGACATGCTGGATTGGTTAATTAATGGGAACTGACAAAGGTTAGATCTGTAGAGGAAGACTGAGATTAGAATAAACGAAGCAGATAATTGAGGATGTGGGTTGTAAGGGGTATGTAGAGATGAAGAGATTAGCAGCAGATTGGAAGGAATGGAGGATTGCATCAAGGCAGCAAAAAAAGGTGTCATTTATTTTCCCATCAATTACTAAGTCATGACTGTTTGATGGCACATCATGGCTTCATTCAACATTTCTTCATCAAAAGGTTCACCATCCCTGTACTATTCAATATACAGTATTTTGAAACCAGATGAATCATTTAGGGTAACCATGTATTTCTCATGAACTAGTGAAAGGTGAAAATAGAAACATTGATGCTAGTGAGTTAGTGAAGTAAAGATTGGGGTCAACATTAAGGTCTAATAATCACTGTTATTGTTGCTTTGAGAGAATTATATTCCCTTTTGCAGCATTTTCAGCTTGGACAGTTGTCAGAAAATCAAAGAAATTTCGTTTGTAGGGTAGTGAGTAAGTGAAATGAAAGGAAGAAGCATGATGGACATGTGAAGTATCTGTATTTAGATGATTACTGATGGAATAATGTATCACATAGCTGGATAATATCATTTGGTAGTGTTTTAGACTTTCAGTATTTATACTTTCAGTGTTTCTCAGCATGAGCTGTGATCCACAAAGCTGGGCTGGCACAGGTGGTCCACAGGCAAAATGTTAAATTTTTAATTCTAACTGAATTAAAGATATTATAACATAAAATTAGTGAATATAATGTTACACATAAAGTAGATAACATACTCGTACCGTAGAAGGCAACGAGCAAATAAAATCTATAAGCCAAACTTTTTAAAAGCTACGGTTGTTTCAGCAATTAAAAAAATATCTGGTGCTCCAGGGATATTGGGATAACACTGCACTGTCAGTCAGCATCAATGCAGTGTTTCTTTGAGCATTAAGTTAGAGACTTTTTTGAGGTTCTTATTATAGATACAATACTTAAGGATCCGCTGTACACACTGATAACAATTGGTAAGGTTGATTAATAATATTCACGTAGATTTATACAAGTTATACAAGTTAATGGTCTGTACGACATTTTACTGGTCTTTTGGTTCAAAGAGGTGGGTAAATGCTGTTTTAAACAATCAGCATGACTTAAAACATTGCTTCACTTCTGTTTTGTATCTTCCTCCCCTCTCCATTTCCATTATAGTTGAATATTCTCAATGCTTAATGCTCAATGTTTAAGATTTACCTAACAGTTGACACCATTGGAATGTGGATTACCCTACATCTAATTAGGAGCAGGTACTTCCTGAGTACCTAGATGAAGCTTTGTTGGAACTCACTTCCAGTTATGATAAGGTTAGGTAGATGCAACTGTTGGGAAATTAAAAATATGGACCTCATTACAGATGTGAGGTGGGAAAAATGTAATTATCAAATAGCTAGGAAAAGTAGGTGAAATAAGTTGAGTAAAAAAGATGAAGGGTAAAGATGAAAAGATACCAAAGCCAATTATCAGAATGGTACTAGTAGATTTTTGGTATGTTAAGAAAAAATTGATAAAATTTGCTAACTTAGTTTACAAGGACTGTCCAGTAAGTAACTTACATTTTAGAATAATACACCAACCAACCAAGAAAAAGAAATTTTGTTATATACATTTGAAAGGGACAATCTTAAATTATTTTTCTATATAGATGCCATTTAAATTCAGGCATTTATCATAACGATGCACAAGGTTTCCAATTCTCTGTAAAGATCTGCCACCTTAGATTTCAACCACTGGTTTATATCAGCATGAAGTTCTGCATCACTGTCAAAGCGCTGTGTTGCGAGCCAGGTCTTCATTACTGCAAAGAGGTGGTAATCACTCAGTGCCATATCCAGACTGTATTATGGTGGGTAACCAAACATATCTGATCCAAGAGGTGTCGGGTATGATTAGCCGAGTGTGGACGTGCGTTGTCATGGGGAAAAAAAAACACTTTTGAGCTCAGTTTTCCTCAACACTTGTTTTTTTATCACTCCCCTTAGTTATTTCAATGTTTCACAACAGCTTTCTGAGTTAATTGTTGCAAAACATCCAACGAAATCAACCAGAAGGATTCCCTCAGCATCCCAAAACAAAGTTACTATAATCTTTTTGTTTGCTAACATGTTACTGGTTTTCTGGCAGAACTCGTGTGCCCCCATTGAATGAACTGTTTGTCTCACAATTGACATACTTTACCCATATCTCAACTCCCATTATGACACGATAAAGAAGTGTGTTACCATCCTTCTTGTAGGCTTCGAAGAAATTCAGCGATGCAGCAAGACAATTTTTTTTGTGGCCTTCGTGAAGATTCTTGGCACTCATCTCGCACATAACTTGTGATCACCAAGCTTCTCTGATACAGTTTCATGCAGTAAATTTCATGAAATTTAAGGAAAGTGAAGCAAAAGTTCGGTAATCATAAAGCAGCAATTTTCATGAATTTTGTCATTGATTTTAATCGTCAATTCATCAGTCACATGATTAGCCTTACCACTGCAGCATCATCATGAACATTAGTATGGCCACTTTTGAACTGAATGCACCATTCTCACTCCACGTTCACTCATTATTCAATCTCCGTACATCTCACCAAATTGCTGATGAATTTCAATTGGTTTGAGGTTATTTGTCAGTAAAAATCTAATCAGTGAACATGACTTTCACCTCTAGCAGAGCTTTTCTTTGTTTATATGAAGCATGGTAGAGCACACCATGGTCGGGTTCCACATAAAGCTGTAGGTCCCCTTTCCCCAGTAGAATTATCAGCGTAGGGCAGCCATGGCAGAGGCGCATGCACAGCTTTTCGATACTCTATCACACGGCCGACGAACATTACTTCAGGATCTCCCGGCCAACAATTCCATATGTGTTTGACTTTTTACCTTACAACTCACAGGATTTTCTATTGAAGTGCACATTTCAATAATCCACAACGAACAAAATCCACATGCTATGACAGTTTGATATTTACCGAGTGTAGAAATGTTTTGACACCATGATGGTGGCTACATCCCCACACATCTCCATGCTGGGCACAAATATAAGTTACTTTTCTGGATAACCCTTGTGTACTATCTTGGTTTAGGGTACAACTGTTGACATTTTCTCCAGTGGTTGTATAGTCTAGTGCACAGATAGAGGAAGACTTATAGGTTTGCAAGGACTATTACAGTTGACTATTATCTAAAAGATGATAACCATAGGATACTAGAGATCATTGTTTTGAGGGATATGAATGCAAAGATAATGTCTTGGGTGTTTACCATAGTGTAAAAACGAATGAACAAGATTATGTTCATAGGGAGTAATTAAATTCCTATTAGGATTAGAGGTGGTGGTGGAGCGGTCATTGTTGGTGTGAACTTAAGATATTCCTGATGTATACTGGTAAGGAATTAATATTAGTAACAGAAGGGAGCAGAGATTTAAAAGTTCCTTAATTATTGAAGGAGGCTTAACCCGAGTGGTAGAGCATATCTCAAAGAAATATGTTTGATATCTTCTTAATAAAGTCTAATAACTATTTGGTGTCTCGTGTTACAAAAGGGATAAATGATTATGAAACATTTGTGATGTGGATAGGAAGGCTCACTAAATCAGTGAAGGTGTTTATAGATACAATTATAAAAAAGGTGCAAGTTCCATAATTTAAAATATACTGATATGCCATAACAATATAACCACTGCCCACTGAGAGATCAAATGCCACCTGGTGAAATTTTTAGTACGTTATGTGGTAAGGAAAGTATTTAAGTGGAGAAGAGACATGTGAGGAGTAATTTTACTGATGATACTTATGGCAAATTATGGAATCTACTTACATAAGAGATTTTGACAAAGAGTAGGTTGTTATGACCAAGTGCCTGAGATCAAACATCTTGGAAATGGCGGGGCTGGTCGGCTATTCATGTGCTATTGCAGTGAGCATTGAAGGACGGTAATACCGTGAATAGGAGACGAGATGGTGGACGTCCATGCCTCATCACAGAACGTAAAGGTCTGTGGCATGACCACTCTGTAAAGCATGATATGGGTCCGTGGCAGATCTGATGGCAGGATACATTGCTGTTGCAGGCACAGATGTACACATTAATGAACATGGAGCTCTGCAGCAGGTGGCTCCTATGTGTTCCCATGTCGACCCAATAATATTGTCAGTTACGATTGCAATGGGCACAAGATCATTGAGATTCTTCCATGGATCAATGAAAAGTTGTCTGTGGTTGGATGAATCACATTTAATGTTTCACCGGGTCATTGGTCTTGTCCAGACAGGCTGTTTTCCAGGTGAAATGGCTGTACTGTGCATGTGCCTGTGATTGTAGGCTATGGGGGACATTCACCTTGGCTTCCATGGATTTGTAATATTGATCGAAGGCACCAAAAGAGCTGTAGACAAAAAGAAAATTATTGCAGACCATCTGCATCCCATCGTGCTTCAGTTGTTCACAATGGTATCTTCCAGCAGGTTAACTGTCAATATGACAATATCAGATTCATACTATGGTTGTTTTGAGGAGGATGATGTGATCTCTTGTTGATATCTTCGCCAACAAATTTACCTGATCTCAACCAAAGAGAACACATATGAGATGTTGTCAGGTGCCAATTCTGTGCCAGCAAACCACCCACCCATAGTTTAAGTGAATAGTGCCAGCCTAGATACCTCAGGAAATGTACCAAGGACATGTGTTGAATCCATGCCATGCCATATTGCTGCTGTAATGAATTTCAAAGGTGGACCAACAGATGGTGGACAAGCAGATGCTCATAATGGTTTGGCTCATCAGTGTATTTCAGTGAAAGGATCAGTATGTAAGAGGAGGGGATCTGTATAAAGGTAACAATTTGAAGAAATTATAGAATAGGAAAAGAAGTTTATCACAAAACAGAAAAATAAATAAAGGCACAGAACCTTTGTGTTATAGTAAGAAATTGTGGAGGTAAATAGTTTAGTAAGATAAAAATGCAATAGAGTTTTAAAAAAAGAATGGTTACTGAGCCTGGTGGGTGAGCGGTAACGATCTGGCCTTGCATTTCAGTGAGCATGTGTTCAAATCCCTGTCTGGGCATCCAGATTTGGGTTTTCCTTGGTTTCCACAAATCACTTAAGGCGAATGCTGGGATGCTTCCTTTAAAAAGGCCATGGCTAAATTTCTTCCCACAAAAATAAATAAATAAATAAAATAAAATGGAAAACAGTGTGATAGTAGGAAACAATTGAAATTAATAAAGAAGGAAGCGAAGGGGAAAGCTAGATTTGTGTTTATGTATAATAATATCAGTAGAAGGGGAGGGGATGCTATGCTAACAAGATGAAGGGAACAGAAGGTGTTTAGATAATTATGGATAAGGACAGGAAGCAGTTACCAAGGATGTGAGAAAGGTGGGAATGTTGAGCAACTGTTTAGATTAGATCTCTAGGGACTGTCAATCAGGAATCAGAAGGGGAATATCATAGCAGGAGTTTTCTGGAAATGTAAAAATGAACAAATAAAGTTCTGACGATGTTTGGAAACATTGCAGGCTAAAAAATAGTAAAGGTGCTGAGAGAAAATATCATAGATGTATATTAAAGGTAGGTAGATTATAAATTTGTACTATGGCATGAAATAATCTTTCGATTGAGTTTACAGACTGTTGCAAACCAGACATAGTATCACAGGTTATAAAGGAGGGCGGATAAATTGGTTTGAGAATTACAGATTGATTAGTTTGACCTCAGTGGTCAGCAAGTAGTTGGAGAAATTGTTACACTTATACATTTGAAATGTCACTACACAAACACGAGACTTGGTCTATTTTTACAAGAATTGTTTTATGGGTTCTCATTTCTTTTTGTAAGTATATCACTTATTCTGAATCACTGCTCAAATGTAATGATTCCATTTGAAAATCGGTGAATAAGAACATTTCAGAATTGAAGACATCAATATATGTTACCAACAATGCCCCACTCTCTGAAAACAGTGGGTGTGTGTTGTAGTAGAGCAGTGCAGATTGCCACTGGCTTAACTACCACCATAAATAAATTACTAGTAACTTCCAAACTAAGTATAGGAATAAAGTAAAATTTAAGATATTAATTAAACTTGCTGACCTCTATGCATTAAAAAAATTCTCATGCATATAGCTTCAACCGGAGCAAAGCAATTAGGCTGCAAATACGAGCCATAATTTTTCATGTTTTGGGATTGTAATTAAATAAATACGTGGGAAAATTCCTATATCAGACTGTTCTTAGTATTTAGGAATGAAACTTGATATGTGTAGCAAATTACTTGTTTCTAAGTTTACTAGAAGTGCAATGGAATTTTGATGTTGGGGTGTCGTGGTTAAAAAAAAAAATTCAATTCCAATAACTTTCAAAGTAAGAAAAGTAAAAAAGTTTACATTAGTTAAAATTAGTAAGTTCACTCTAAAATTAAAATCTGAGGTATATAAGGGTAGAAAATTCACGTTAGGAATAGGCAAAGGGTAGATATATCGAAATTTACGAGTTTTAAACTTTTCTTATAATATGTGGGTAAAATGTTATCTGTGTACCAAATTTCAACTTTCAACGGCTACGGGAAGTACCTTAGAGCTTTGAAGACTATCAGTCAGTCAGTGAGTGACAAAATCGCTGAAGTTTGCATCCGAATAATTTCCAAACTAAGGCCAGTAATGAAATAAAATTTAGTATGTTTGCTAAGATTGCTGATATCTGTGCATAACAGAAATTTGAGACACGTTGCGTGAATAGGACCGAATAAATTGAGATTCAAAAATGGCCCGAATCACTTTGACAAAATGGTAGGCAGTGCCGCCGTTGACTCGACTTGGCAGCGCACCCAATTAAAACTACTGTGGTGGATGGTGAAATAGTTATGATGTAGGAAGCAAAGAATTAGTGTTGGAAAAATGTTTCAAAAGTGGTTGTCATGAAAACAGTCATGCCACATGGTAGTTTTGAGATAATTGCTATTCAATATTCCAGTGAATGATTGCATTGATAGTTTGCAGTGAAAATCCAGGTTAGTACCAGGATAATGTAGAAGGAATACTTCCCGGATAGGCCTGCATGACTATCAGGAGAGTAATTAGTAGTAATACATGGAAGGGAAGAGATGTCCATGATCATAAACTAGTGCTTTATTTCAGACATAATGGAGTAGAAGATTTTCTAAATTGAAACTTTGTGTAATGAAAGTGTAGGCATGTGACAAAATTGTTATATGGTCATATACTCCATCGCTAATACTAATCAAAATAAAAAGAATCTTTTACAAAATTTGATTCACTATGGCTTCTCAAGTTGAGTAGGTTTTTTTTGCTGTCGTCAGTCTTTCGACTGGTTTGATGCAATCCTCCATCCTTTCCTATCCTGCGCTAACCTCTTCATTTCTACATACCCCTTACACCCCACATCCTCAATTATCTGTTTCATATATTCTAATCTCTGTCTTCCTCTACAGTTCTTACCTTCGACTGTTCCCTCCACTAGTAAAACAACTTAAATAAAAAATATGTTCTACCCACGTTCACAACACAACGTAACTCTCAGTTTTTCAAAGATTTTGCTGTTGGCTAAGAAATTCATGCCTAAGTTCCATTTGTTATATGCCTATTATATTACCTAAACTATTCAACAGGTGACCTGTTACATACAATGAATACACCAAATAACTTTTATAATCACTTTCAATAGTAAAGCACTTTTCATCTCAGAACATAACCTTGTTATATGCCCATTATCTGGCTAAAACCAATTAGAAAGGGGTGAATCTCATATAGTTGTATAGTAAAGAACTTTCATAACTATTTTCTTAACAAGAAAGCACATTTTGAATTGATTCTAAACCGTTTTCATAAAAGACATAAGATTCAAATAAGGTTAGTTTTCAGTCGTGATGAATTTTGTTGCATTCATTTCTACTAAGAAAGCAGAGAATGACAATCACGTTAAGGTGGTTTTTGTGTGCTTTTAAAATTTATATAAGGAGTTATTTCAAATCAAAATAATTCGATCTTTTTAGAAAAAAGAGCTAGAATGAAAAAATTATGCTTAAATGAAAGAGAAAAATTCCGTTAATAACAAACATATAACAGTTCAGAAGTAACTTGAAATTTAAAGTAAGAAAAACGATGTTTTAGTGTTGGCATGTGATAGTATCACCATGTGTGACTTTTAGATATTAATAGCTCTTAAATGAGAAAATTTGTCATGACCAAAAAGATTTGGAATAAATTAAACTATAGCATATTAAAATTTCGTGAAAATCTGAGTAAAATTAGTGTTCCACAGGAATGGGGGATTTTAGTAATTCGCCAAAGAAAAGTGTTTCCTCGCGGGAATACACTGTTGTTCTCTAGTAATTCAGCAATAGATAAGCCCAGGCTATAAAAAGCCGAACAGTGCAAACAGTAGGGAATAGTTTCCAAACAGTTTTTCAAGCGGGCAGTCGAGGCTAGAAGAGCTCCGTGATGGGCAGCAAACTATGAGTCTGTGGACTTTGAAGATTTTAGTAGTGGTGAAACAGGGAGCTTAGAAAATTTCAAGTTTTTTTATAAACTTTACATTAATGATCAGGACAGTGGACTCTGATGCTATTCCGGGATGCCATAGGATGATGTTTTGAATTTTGGGGGAATTTTCTGGATGATTGCCAATCAGTGTGTGTGAGTGACGTCAACCTGCAATCTAATTCAAGGAGACGATAGTTCCAATGCCTTGTCTTTCTGGTACCTCATTTTGTACTACATAAAATTCAAGAACTGTTTACGCAAGAACTGTTTTACTCTATAAACCTTTATCTCTTAGGGTAATTATGGGGGATTGATGACCGTATAAAGAACCTATGCAAGCACACTTTAAAGGTACCAACCATCACGATCAAGTAAATGCGAATGTTGCATAACCCCAATCAATGTTTAGGTATTACACATTTGATGACACTTTCTGTTCTTCATTTATTTCCAGGGATAAAATCTAACACAACAGAGGATATATATATTATCATAATGAATGAACAGAAGGTTTGGTTCCGTTTGCAATTCATAATTAATATGTTTCTGGTATATGAGAGTGTTAAACCCACTGAAATTTTGCTCAGATTGTTTGCAAAGTTCAATGATAACACACATGGTAAGCCTCAAGTGGAATAAGTTCTTCTGTGAAAGTTGGTGAAGTTAAAACCCATTGGTGTCCAGGTTCTTATGATAGTCTTTTGCCATGTTGGAGATATTGTGTACATCAGTTGTTACAATGTCATGCTGATTGTAATGTAAATATAAATATTACTTCTTTCCTTTTTCTGTACTAGACTTGTGCTTGCTCGTTCGTTTCAAATAAAGATGGTGACCACTGTAATAGTTACAGACATGTTATAGGAATAAACTTTGTATTTTTTGATATTTAATTCCTTTTATTTTTCTTATCTTCTCATGACGATTTCTGAGATACCAATAACAATTCTGACCATGTTAAAAATACTCAGACAATGTTTCAATTTGAAAGATTGCAAGGTTCACTTTTTATGCAAGATCGGTTTGTTCATAATGTTCTCTTATGCCAGCACTAACTCTCCAAAGATACTCTATTTCTGAACATATGAATCTAAGTGAATAATCGCTATCTCATCTGCTATTCCTTTCCCCATAAACTCTATGCACATTCCTTCTATTCATTACTATTATTTATACCCTTGATATTGAGTCTATTATTTATAAAATTATGTTCCCATCTAAATGTGTGTATCTAGTTAAACAGTCTCTTGCTAATTCTATTTTAGTTCCCATCTAAATGTGTGTATCTATTTAAGCAGTCTCTCGCTAATTTTATTTTAAGAGCTTGCTATGTCACACAGTTTCTTCTTGAATGACAAAATGTCAGTACTGCATACTTTGTACATAGATACATAGTCCAAGAGCCTAGTTTGCATCATCCTGCCCCTGTATAATAACACTTGGCCTCACACTATTGTTGTTG
Organism: Vandiemenella viatica; assembly: GCA_031002005.1. NCBI lineage: Eukaryota > Metazoa > Arthropoda > Insecta > Orthoptera > Morabidae > Vandiemenella > Vandiemenella viatica. The sequence goes on from JARYHS010008075.1 coordinate 29,001,722, forward strand.
CTACACTAGTGAAATTGGAAGAACCACATCAGTCAGCAATGGATAACCTCCCTAGTAGTTGTATCATCTTGCCTGTATCCCAGATTTGTCATAATTTGATAATCATTTATTTGCACCCTTAAAGATAATTTAGGTTGGTAGAAATTTTTTAGCAATGAAGAGGCAAATAACCAAATTCATAACAGGCTGCTTAGAGGTTTAAAAAAATCGCGAAGAAAAAAATTAATAAACTTCCAGTGCAATGGAAAAAATATGTTGACAATAGTTATTATGGCTATGTAGCAAAACAGTTTTTTTTTCTTTTGTTGTATATTATTTCGATTATTTAATTATTTTAAAAGATATCAGTCATATGATTGACTCTAATACATATGTAATCACAAGATAAGAAAATGGAATGTTTCTGATTATTACAGTTTTGCATTCAATATCATTATGTTCAGCATATATATTCATTCTATTTCAGTTCTGGCGTGGAACATGGTAACCTTCGTGAACTTGCATTGGCGAGAATGAAAGATCTTGGCACTGATTGCCGTGATGTGAGAACAAGAGAGGTTGGTATTCAAGAAATTCACCATAAAGTTCGTCCATTTGAGGTAAGATCAAAAGGACTCCTAGTTATCAAGTTCTTGTTCAATCTCTTTTTGCAGTATTACAGATATTAATTTTTCTAGGTGGAGCTGGTTCGAAGAGATTATGTAGCAAATGGGGGATGGGAAACATTTTTATCTTATGAAGATCCTGACCAAGATATTCTTGTTGGACTTCTGAGGTTAAGAAAGTGTTCTGATGAAACTTTTAGGTATGGATAAAATTTATGTTTTACAAGTCTTGAACAAGTTTCAATTGCCGGTTGTTGCGTCTGACAATGAAGCTTAAAACAGTTTCATTATTCCACAACCAAGTATTATTAAGTTAATTTTTTGGCAATATTAATAACAAAGAATAGGGAAAATGACTCATCACTCAGAAGTTGAAGGCTGCGATGACTGAAAAACGTGATGAACAAAAACATATACATTATTTCAGTTTAACATCTTATTCATGTGATAGGGATTGAGCCATATGGTTGAGGACATGTGCACATGCTGAAGTTCACCCCATAACTGCCTGGCCGTGGAAGATGGGGTGGGGAGGAGGTGGTGGGGGTGAACTGTTAAGAAGTGAATTATTGATATGTCAGGAAAGACTAAGATCATATATATAAACTAGCTTTGAGCCCGTCAAAAATGACGGTTTGAACGCAATATTCTGGCAGCTCATTTTTTTGCAGTTGGTTAATTAAACGTAACTGATATTACATAATACTAATGACCTTGATTTTGCAAAGTTCTACATATTTCATTTGCCGTTCACATAGCCATACAGTAGTAACTTCTACTGAATTAATGACGCCGGAAGTAAAGAACCAATTAAATAAAATCAGATTAGGAATTCCAAAAACTTTTGCTATCCATGTAATATCAGTTTTATTCCTGGTCCAGGCACAATTCAGCATGTTAAATATGAAACTACTTCCACCCGCAATAATTAATACATTTAGTAACATGGCGCTTATGAAAGCAGTTTAATTGGTTTGTAAAACTCGTTTCAGAGTGAATTATGCTGTAACAAAATGTGTCATTTGCGATTCTGGTAAACTTAACCACAACCTCCAGTAATATTGCGTTCGAAAATCATAGCCTCTATTACCCTCAAATGAATAATGATGGGTATCACCTATGGTGGTAGTAGGAATTCATTCTGAAAAACCTTGTAAGAAAAATAATATTTTTTAATTATATCTTTCGTTATATGAATACGTTACTCTGGTTAGATTATCAGAGCACTTGGTTACGATCTCACATAAATAAATGCATTTTACGTTAGATGACGGAGATTACAATTTCGAAAACAAATAACTGTTATTTATTTGACTAATACATGTCGCGATTACGTATGTTATATCACTGCTCACTGCTATTTTGCGGCAATAATATCGTTGTTGAATTGCGAGTGTCATATCCTTGATGATTTAAATCTGATAAAAAAGTTATCTTAAATCTCATTTAATAGCTAACACATGTATCAAAAACTAAGGGTATCATATATAATGGTAGTAGGAATTTATTATGGAAAAGCTTATAAGGAGAAACGAATAAGTCATCCTTAATGATATCTTTAGTTATACGAATACGTTATTCTCGTTAGATTATCAGAGTATTTTGTTAGGATTTTAAAATAAAAAAATGCATTTCACTTTAGATTACGGAGACTATAATTTCGTAAACGGGTAACTGTTATTTATGTGACAAATACATTTCGCATTATGTACATTTCTCCTAGTTTTTAATAAACTTCATTGCTTCTCACCTTCTGCCAAAAAAATTCTTAGGTTATGCTCATAACTGATGCAGATAAAGTAGCGTAAATATTGAATCCCCTTCTCAATTTCTGTGTCTAACTGATATGGATAAAATAGTGCAAATATTGAATCTCCTTCTCCTTATATGAATTTCAGCGTCTAGCTGTAAATAAACGAAAAGCAAGATGGTGGTGCGAACGTAATATGGTGGTTGATGATTGGCCGTTTGTTAGCCAATAGGAGAAGCAGCTATAGACGACGCACGCAGACGCCACGTTAGCGTTTTATATAATAGGATATATGTATTGCAAACAGTGGTAAAATTAATATATATATCAAAAGGGTACAGTATTTTAAAGTGAACAATAAATTAATATATTTGGAAACAATTGGTTAAAATTGTTAATAGTTAAATGATAGCAATGATACTACTACTAATAATAATAATAACAATAATGAGTCATGGGTCAAATGGTAGAATTTTATTGGTGGTTAAAGCCAGATTGGTATGCAAGTTCCCATTTCCGAAATTCTGATGCGGCGGTGATTTCAGAGAAAACTCTGACTTCTCTCACAGTGAAGTAGTCATTGAGGTTGTCAGAATCCTGGCATTTGGCATGTTCTGGTACTGGAAGGTATGAGTTTTGGGTGTGGTCTGTTTGTCTGTAGCCATTCATTCTGACTGAGAGTTGCCATGTAGTGAGGCCTGTATTGGAACTAGTGCAGTGGTAGCAGGTTAGTTCGTATAGGATATGTTTTGTGGAGCGTGTGGCATGCCCAATGATGGGGAAAGTAGTAGGGTTGGCATATATTGTAATGGGTGGATGTGTGCTGCGGGTTTTGCAGCAAGGTCTATTGAATGGAAAAGATCCATATGGTGTTTTTGGAAAGTCATGGAAGTTTTTTTACATGAAACGAGCTAAATCCACGTGTAACAAAAACACACAACATTAATATCACATATCTTTGCAACCATACTGCCTACACGCCATACTTGTGTAGAAAGGAGAAGCTATTATTCAGTCATCCTTGTATTGAGTTCACAGATGGTGGCATTGTCATGATGCATGATGCAGTCAGGGCTAAATTTAGTCTTAATTTAGTGTTCATAGAAGTGCATTGTCATGACACAAATGATGCAGTCGGGGCTAAGTTTAGTCTTAATTTAGTCTTAGTTTAGTGTTCATAGAAGTGCATTGTCATGACACAAATGATGCAGTCGGGCTAAGTTTAGACTTGGTGTTCACAGAAGTGTAGGTTTGTAGCATGTTTGTCAGTCTGAGTGGGAGCTGTCATGTTTGAGTGAGCTCACTCTACCATAGTAGGCATAATGCATTGTACTTAAACTGTTTCCCCTTCATGGATTATGTGGCCTACATGTGTGAATTTGCTGTCGAAATTTGACAGTAATTAGACTTTGGCACCACTGCGTTCGATACACAGGTACGCCATTGCTCACCGACCTTCTTTGACCACAGTGGAACAAGTCCATCTCCATATGGAGCATGATAGATTGTGACAAGAACAGTGGCTCAGAGTAGTTGCAGGATGGTGGTAGATAATAACACCCTCCCATCAGCATTCACCAGGAGGAGCCAAGGTACACACAACAGCCTGAGTGTGAAGCCAGAACAGATTATGCAGGTGTGCAAGTACCACAGTTTCTGTGAGTTAGCAAGCAGTTCAAATGTGTCTTTATCAACGAGTTTTACCACAATTGTGATGTGTTTGACCAGTTGTGATTCCAAAGAGATTTGAAGACACCAACTGCAGCCGTGGCATGAATTCTGCAAGGGCTATTTCCATGAGTTGATACAACCAACTTTGAGTACTGTTAAAATTGCATCAGTGGGTACCACCTATGAGCAGGAACAACCTACACGTCTGTCCAAGCTAGTAGTGTATTTGGCTACGTCATTTCTGTAACATAGTGCCCATACACCCCCTGCATCATGCACAAGACTTTTGACATACCCCGCTATCCTAATACAGCCTACTGTGATTTATATATATATATATAGGAACCAGGAAATAATAGGAGCTAATTAACGAATGGATTTGCAAAAAAAGGATAGCGAAATGGACCAACACTTACCTTAGATCATGGTTTCGTTGGGTGAACACATAAAAAAAGCACAAGAACAGGAAAAACAATGAATATTTCGGGACTTGACCCTTTGTCAACAGGAGAACATTATGGACGGATGGTGGTGTAGGAGATGGTCTCAGAGAATTACTGTTAGTCAGGAACTTGGTGATGGTAAATTCAAACAGAGGACAGGGCGGGGGGACAGTGAATTGGATCTAGTACACAAGTAATGAAAAATGTTCCAAAAAGTGCAGAATAATGAATTAAAATGTTCATAACATAAATTTGAGAAAGTAAAAAAAAAATAAGTAAACAGAATAAAATCGAAAAAAATAATAAAAATAAAAGAATGTATGCAGATAAACATCACCTCTGGTATGTGGTGGTTCAATATAGACAGCAGGCATGGGTGCAAGGAGCGGATAGAGGGAAGGAAAAGTACTGACTGGGTATAATCTAAAATTGAAACCAGAAGGTTGTTTTGTGCCTAGTTTGTATCGGTGGGCAAGCTCCCACCTTCTGAGCTCTGAGGAGCTGCTGTTGTTTGGACTCTGATAGCACAGACCGTGAAACAAGAATTAAAATTATTGGTATCATGGGAGATGGCATGGATGGCTACTGGATGTTTTGTATTTTGAGTGAAAAGTGTCTGTCGGTGACCATTCATTCTTATGGCTAGTGGATTGGTTGTCAAACCTACATAGGAAGCCAAGCAGTGTTTGCAGGTCAGCTGGTATATTACATGGGAGGTTTCACAGGTGGCGTGTCCTATGATAGGAAAGGTCTCACCAGTGATGGGGTTGGTGAAAGTGGTGGAGGCATGGTGTATGTCACACATTTGCAGTTGGGTCTATTGCCTTGAATACCAAGACTGTAGGGAAGGGAACGTTTGGTGTGATATGGGTGGCAACTGTCAAAATGGAGGTACTGCTGTGAGTTGATGGGTTTGGTGTGGACTGAGTAGTTGAGGTTGCCATAGTAGAGGGACAGGTCCACATCCAAGAATTTGGCCTGGGTGTGGGAATAGGTCCATATAAAATTCAGCGAGTTATTAAAGGTATTTAGATTGTCCAGAAACTTTAGAAGGTTGTTTTCTCCATGTGTCCAGACCATAAAAATGTCATCTATGAACTTAAGCCACTGGAGGGGTGTGAGGGGGACATTCTCCATTCTGTTCCAGACAGCCCATGAAGAGATTAACATAAGAGGGGGCCATATTTTAGTGGTTCCCGTGAAGCTCGAGTACTGTGTCCGAACTTCAGTTGTACCACCATAGTATTCATTGTTTGTTCACAATAAAACAAAGTTCATTCACATTTCACCAGAGTGATACATGTTAAACTGTATAACAGCCCTCAGAGCCAGCCCTTAATGAAATGTTGTATTAGAATTACAGGGTAGGATCAGAGAATAGTAGGACTGAATTAATTTTTTTTTTATTGAACTAATTAGTTCAAATCCTTAGTAGTCCTCGAAATAGCACCCTTGTGCTTTGACACAAAGCATATAACGCAATTCCCACTGCATGTACACTTCCTGGAACTCGCTTTCTAGATCTCCTTCAGAGATGCTGTCTCAGCCTCTTGGACATCTACTATGGTGTTGCATCGGTTTCCCTTGAGCTCTCGCTTGAGCCGAGGAAAGAGGGACAATTCCGGCGGTGTCAGATCTGGACTGTAGGAACGTGATGCAATATGCTTGGTCAGAAACTCCCTCATGAGCAGAGCAGTGTGGCCATGGCATGTTGTCGTGGTGTAGCTTCCAAAAAAAGAAAATTGGAAGACTCCTGGCACGGTATGAAATAAAAAGTATCTTCCGGCCCCCCCACAAAGATACCGGATATGCTGCGTTCGGTAAAAGATGACCTGTGCTTGAGGACACCTGGAATTTATTCCATACCATGTGAATGTGGCAAAGTGTATATCGGTCAAACCATCAGAACAATCGAAGAGCGCCTTGTCGAACACAAACGTCACATCAGGCTGATGCAACTGGAAAAGTCTGTGATAGTCGAACATGCCTTCGACGAAGAACACAGGATAGAGTTTGACAAAACAGTAGTGCTGGCTGGGACCTATTCCTTCTGGGACTCTGTCATAAGCGAGGCGTTGGAGATCTGGCTAAATGAAAACAACATAAATAGGGACGGCGGGCTCTATCTGAGCGCAGCCTGGATACCTATCATTAACGATCTCCGACGAGAACGACGCAGATCTTCTCAAGCAAATTACACTAATCGGGCGCCACAGCGGACCATGGATTAAGCCAGCGCTTGTGGTCAATCATAGTGGACCCCCCATCATCTCTGACCGCCAGCACATCCGGGTGGGAAGGTGCAAATAGCGCCAGTTGGTGTCCGCAGCGGGCCACATATTAAGCCACCACTCTTGACCAATCAGAGCAAGTGGGCCTCCCAGCTGTAGGTATAAAGCAGGTAGGTTTGATTGGTGGCCAAGCCAGTCAAGGCAGTGACAATCAGCTTGCGACAGCTACAAGATACCTAATGAAAACAGCAGAGCCAGCTGTCGAAACGTCGTGTTTTTACAGCACAATCCGGCTGGACACCCGAGAGGATTTTGTTGCACATTACTAATAGATAGCAGCACCACACATCGCAAAGATATCAATAAACTATGAGGTTTTTACAATTAATAGCTATTTGGATATTTTTTTCTGTTACAGAAACATTTCTGGTTTGCTTTACAGTTCTGTGTAATTATCCTACTCTCAGAATTTTCTCATAGGCTATGATCCCAGCAACACATATCGCAGAGATATAGATATGCTGTGTGTATTTTGTTCAGGTTAGCTGTATTCCATTAAGGTTAGTGACAGTTTGTCATGCATATATGTTTTACGCATCCAAATGTTTTTTCCTAATTGTTTCGTAACATGTTGAAAGTATTTTTTTATGTACCACTTATACTAAAAAATAAATATTTGCTACAAAAGAGGCGTTTATTCTTCCATCCTATTACAAACCATCAACCTCACTATTTGTCGTATTTTATTTGCAAAATTTTGCATGGATCAACTAGTATAAATATGTTTGTGAAATTGTAATGAACCAATAAAGTGGGGATAATTTAAAGGCTGTAACATTGTAAAAAGTCCGTTCAAGTCGAAATAAAACTAATAGCGTAATAACATACAAAAAGTGAAGGTTGAAAAAATTAAATCGGATGGCAACCTCCACCATTTCCACTGAGAATGCAGGAAAAGAGAAGCATTTTAAGGTAGTATTTGTAGGGTCTAAAATTTTTATTAAATACAGTAGAGAAATTTAAAAGTCTATTCGCCATGTCCTCATCATGACATTAGTATGGAGCCAGCAGACAATGAAAAACACTTTAAAAAATTCAAAGCACTTTATTTAAATATATAAAATAAATTTAACTATGGCAGTATGTTGTCAGCACCTAGGAACACACCGTGAAAGAAGTTAGAGCCAGCAAATAAACCCTAAGTACATTTTTTTTAGAGATATAGAGAAAGTCAGATCTTAAGATAAATAGAAAGCTGAGAATATGATTAAATGATAAAACTTAACTTAGTCCACAACCTGAAGGTTGGTTGGATCCTCTCAAAGGAGGCTACTAAGACATTGCATCAGTGGTAGGACAGCCAGTTCCTTTCCTATAGGACCTACAGTTTAACATGAAATCCGAACCACGGAGTGTCTTGGCATAGCTCATATTATCAAACACAACTCTCAAAATTCCTGTGCCTACCAGGATTCAAACCCGGGACCGGAGCAGCAAACGTTTTGAAAGCAAGTGCCTTAACCACTGAGCTACCAGACTGCTCACTAGCCAACATTAAATAGAATAACAATAACAGTTTGAAGCTAAGATTGCGATTTTCATGTCTGAATTCATAGTTGGCTTCATGGACATATCATTTACAGTGAGTGATGTCATTTGCCACATGATTAAGAAGGGGAAATTTGCAAAAAGTAACACAGATATCAGAAAGTAGAGTAGACAATTCTGAGAAGAACAGTGTAGGGTTCATTTAAGTCATAATACAATAAGTGAGATATGAATTTCTGAAAGTTTTAAGAGCATGCCATTTAAAAATGAAAGATAATACGGAAAAACAAAAGATTACACCCAAATAAAAATAGCCACAGAGCTGAGACATGTTTGAAATTAAAGAGGAATCCAGTGATGTAAAAATCTTTGCGATGAATGAAATATTTTTAAAGTTGTAGGCAACTAACTAAAATGAACATCCTTTAACTTTTGCAGATTAATAACTACTAAACAAAGCAATTTAAGAGTAAAGTTTTCATAGCTAAAATTTTTCAAAATAATCTATGCTACAAAATGGGAGAGTTTCAAAGAGATTGGAATTAAAATAAGAATCTGGAGTTTACTTTCCCACACTTGCAGAACTTGAATAAAGGCACAACTTTTCCATGTTACACCAGTTTAAAGAGTAGCAAGGTTCAAGCTAGTTGTTTTCACGGTCAGAGTAATAGTCTCCAAAAGTTGAAAATTTTATGGATTAGTAAAATTTTCAACTTTTGGAGATAGAGTATTTTTCGGCAAAAGTGAAACTTAAAAATTTCCCTGATTGTCATCCTCAGTATCAGAACTCTGAAAATACTAAGGTAGAATTAAACATAGACATTTTTCAAGTGTAGTTTCAGTGATGAACTTGGAAAACCTCAAAAATGATGGGTTGAACGCAATATTCTAGCATTTCATTTCTTTTCAGTTGGTTAATTATACGGAATTGTTATTATATAATGTTCACAACCTTGATTTTGTAATGTTCTTCATATTTCATTTTCAGTTTTCTTAGCAATACAGTTGTAACTTCTACTGAATCAATGATGATAGAAGTATAGAACCAATTAAGTTAAAAATCAATTAGGAATCCCAAAAACTTTTTCTACATAATATCAGTTTTATTCCTGGTCCAGGCACAATTCAGCTTGATAAATGTGGAACCACTTCCATCCACATGAAATAATAACTTCAGTAACACGGCACTTAATGAAAGCATTTTAAATTTTTTATAAAACTGATTTCAGAGTGAATTATGCTGTAACAAAATGTGTTAGTTGTGATTCTGGTCAATTTAACCACAACCTCATGAAATTAAGATGCATAGTAAATGACCCAGAGGAAGACCAAGATATTAATCGTTGAAAGGAGTGGAGGAGGGTGTATGGAACAGAGGAGAGGACGGGAACAAGGTGGAGGGAAGAAAGAAGGAAATGGAGGGGCTTGTGTATAGAGCAGACCTGGCCAGTGGCTGGAAACTGTTGAGGATGATGATGATGATGATGATTGAGATTAACTACAACATCCACTAATATTGCAATTTGAAAATCGTAGCTTCTATTACCTTCCTATGAATAAATGAAAGGTATAGCCTATATTAGTGGTAGGAATTTTTTCTGGAAAAGCTTGTAAAGCTTGATTCTTGGCTGTCCAGGTGGCGCCACGTCATGTTTCTTGAAACCGACATTTCGACCCTCATTCTGGGGTCTTCTTCCAGGGCAGAACCTGCTTCCGTCGCGTGCTGATGGCGAGGACAGTGTAGGCGTCACCCGGACAGCCAAGAATCAACTGACTCTGGCCGCGGAAGCCTACAATTACCTTGTAAAGCTTGTTATTCTTGAGTAACAAGCATTTTTACCGATATTTTTCTTGATATGAGTACCTTGCTCTGGTTAAATTCTCGAAGTGTTTGACTAGGATTTTTTAAAAATAAATGCATTTTATTTTAAATGAAAATGTGTAATTTCAAAAAAGGATAACTTATTTATTTGATTGATATATTTTGTGATTACAAACATTTCATGTAAACTTTCTCTGAGTTTTCAATTAACTTCATTGTTTCTTATAGTCTGTCAAAAAAATTCTTAGGTTACATTGTAACATAGTTCTTATAATTGTTACAGAGAATATAGTGTAAACATCAAATGCCCTTCTCCTTTACATGACTTTCTGCATCTAGTTGTCATAAATATACAAATAGCAACATGTAAATTTAAACAAATGACCATTGTAACTTTATAACGTACGATTGTCTCGCATTAAAATTTCTTTTATCCCTGCTCTTCATATTTTTGTGCAGTTACTTATGTCGCATCGCCATTACACTTTCTCTGAACACTGTAAGTGGCAAAAAAAAAAAAAATCAATTCAATTAATTACTTTAAATTTACACAGTATAAATGCAAATAAAGTCAATACAGTTGTTCACTTGAATTTGCTGGTTAGCCAAGCAGTGCTGTGGTGGCACTCAGTGTAACTAACACTTTGTGCATTATCAAGACTCGCTGAAGGTTGCCGATGTATTGTGGTGAACAGTCTCTGGGGTTCATAAAGTATATGAGCTGAACTTTAATAATGACTTTTGCGAAAGTTTTTGGATTTTGTAAGATTATTTAGGTGGAATAACAAGTTATTGTGAAGTTTTCATGTGGATATCTGTAGTCTTCAAATAAGGATTTTGAATGTATGATACAGCATTAGGATTTTTAATGTATTACCTGATACTAGTTTCGAGTGAGTACATTTGAAGAATACATGGAATAACTTTCAACAGTGTTTTTTTACTATTGATGTATCACCTTTCAACCCGTTTTCTGTTGAGGAGTAATAGTAAAACAAATTGGTGACTGGTTTCCGAACATTGCATTAACTTCATAAAGTATCAGATAACCCATTGTATTTCACTGTTACAGTTTATGAAAGTGTTGCCACCCCAAGTAAGTAAGTGGAAAATTATATCATCTGATCAATTCTCCTAGATGAATATTGTAATCAGAATGCTTGGCAATCTTACACCTCCGGATTGGTCCTGGATGTATTGTACCTCCCTGTCTCTAGTATGGGGACCCTGTAATGGAGCAAAAAAAATACAATGGAGTATGTTTTTAAGTTATATTGAGTTCATTGCATTTCATTATCTTCTACATTATTAGAGGCTGCAACTAGCAGGACATAACTAGGTATGCTCTTGGCTATGTATGTGATGTTTTAATCCATGAATTATAGATCCATGCAGGTAAAAGTTACATGCATTTCACAACTACACATTTTATTTAATTTAATTTAATTGCAATGGAGCACACGCTCCGGTGGCAATTTCCCTACACACCCAACTTCCCCCTATCCTACACTCACCTACACTTGCCCTCTACAAATTTTAACTTTAAATTCTTTTAACGTTTTAGGTAGGTTATTCATCATTCCCCTTGGTAACTCATTCCAATCCCTGACACCCTTACCTAAAAAAGAAAATCTTCCCACACTCTTGTGCCTGAAATCGAGTGCCAGCTTGTGGTCATGGTCATCTTTTCCCTTCCACAAACTACTTTTCATACCTACTGCAATATCTTTCCATGCCTCATCGCCAGTATACACCCTGTACACTCCCATTACCCTCCTCATCCTCCTCCTGTCTTGCAATGAATCCCATTCCAGCTCCTTTATCATGTCTGTCACTGATTGCATTCTGCGATAATTTCCAGAAACAAATCTAGCAGCCCTTCTTTGCACCTTCTCCCACTCCTGTATTTGATACTCAAAATGTGGGTCCCATACTACACTACCATATTCGAGCAATGGTCTTACCAAAGTTTTGTAACCCAATTCCTTTACTTCTCTCGTGCATCCCCTCATCACTCTCTCCAACAAGTGCAGAATTTTGAAACCTTTTCCTACCACCTGTCCAATGTGTCCTGCCCAGTTAAGCTTGTTATCAAATGTAATGCCAAGATATTTACATTTCAAGTCTTCAGCAAGCAATTCTTTCCCCACCTTATATTCATAATTAACCTTTTGTTTTTTATTTGTGTATCTAATAAGTTGACTCTTCTTTGCATTTATCTTCATTCCATGTTTACCAACGCAACTAGATATCCTGTCCAGATCATCCTGCAACTGTTTACAGTCCTCTATCGTTTTGATCCTTTTAGACAGCATTATGTCATATGCAAACAATCTAATTTCAGATGGTAAACAATCAACACAATTATTCATTAGAATAATGAATAGCAATGGTCCAAATACGCTACCCTGCAGCACTCCCATTTTTACTTCCACTTCCTTTGATACCGCATTTCCCACCCTAACTTTCTGTTTTCTACCTTTCAAAAATTCTTCTACCCAGCAAATCACTTTCTCAACAACTCCAATAGTTTTTACCTTATTTACCACCATTTTTTGGCTTACTCTGTCAAACGCCTTTGTAGTGCTATACTATCAATTTGGCCTCCCTTGTCCATTTCATCTGAAATATCTTGCATATATCCCACCAACTGAGATTCGCATGAATATCCTTGCCTGAACCCATGTTGCCTACTTGAAAATCACTTACGTTCCTCACATACATTTCTGATGTGGTTGCATATCAATCTTTCCTACCACTGAAGTCAAACTGATTGGCCTGTAATTTTCGATTCTATTTCTCACCCCTCCTTTCCATCAGAATCAGCTTGAGTATTTTCAGATGAGGTTATTGTCTTTCTTCCAAATGATTCACTTTAAAAAAATTGTGATTTTATTTTCATTATTTTGGACATTGCTGTTTTGTGAAGGTATTTGCACAAATTAAAACAGACAGCAGTTTCTACACATTTTTCTTTAAAAGGGGTATTTTTTCAGACTTAAGGCCGAGACAAATCTTGCTAAAAAGTTCATTTTTTTAGTCATTTAATTGCTACTTTATTTGTGTACTTTTACAAATGATAAACACATTTCTCTCTTTTTCAGAAGTTTAGTAGCTCCAGTGTTAACACTGAGAATATTACAATTTTTATAGAATTTCTTTCAAATCTGAAACTTATAAAAAATTATTTAACGTTGTTTTCACAATATTTACATTTTTACAGTATGTTAACATTCAGTTCATCTGATAGTGAATCCACTAGGAAGTGTTAGTAGTGCAAAATACTTTTATACAGGATTAGCTACTTTTTGTTCTGAAACATTTTCATTCACTTTGTAGGATACTGCACTATGATATGTAATAGACAGAAGACTAACATGAAATAAATAAATAACAGAATTAGATATTGTTTGATACTTAGCTGAACACTGACTGCAGTGGCATATAAGATAATTTTAATAAATTTAATAATGGACAAGTTTCATTCACATTTAGGGGAGCTGTGTTACCCATGAGACTTTAAAGTTTCAATTATTTTTAAAACCTTTCTCTGACCACTTTTTTTGGGAGATCATTTTTTTATAATTGTCTGCATTTTTTGTGGGCTGTAATTATAAATTTGAATCAATGAACAGTACTCTCCTTACTGATAAAGGACCTTGACCATTTCTTTTTCTTTTTTTTGTGTTGTTGTGTGTATCCTCATTTAATATTCCTTCTTCATAGGCATCATGTTCTCTGCTGTGGTAAGCATCAATGTATTGTGTCTTTAATATTATTATACTGTACATTTCCTGTAAACCAAAAAAAAATAATAATATTATATGCACAGTATAAATGGAGAGCGAATCCTTAATGGCAAATCAATTAAACATATGTTAACGTGTTTCTTTTATATTACTGACACTTACCTGAAATTTCTCAAGTATGTGTGATACAAAACGAATATCATTTACCATCTATGACTTGAAATGCAACATGCAATACAATGAATGTACATATGAATTTTAAACCAGGGTTGCAGCCTTTGCAGTTCTGACTTGAGCATCAATTAAAAATATAGATGACTACAAAATATTATTTATGTTTTATGTTCATTTCTTTGTTAAAATAATTTCTTAATAAGTTATTGCTCATTTCATCCCTTTTGAAAACCTATTTTGTTCACAACATGTTTGTCCTTTTAATATTTGTAATAGATGCTGCATTTAGAGGTTCTATCGTGTGAGCTAAGAGCAATTATAATAGAATTTGGGAACTGTATATGTGAAACATTATTTTGAATTCTGCAGCATAAATATCTTATGTTTACAGATCTGAATTGAAAGGAGGTGTTTCCATTGTTCGTGAGCTTCATGTCTATGGCAGTGTTGTTCCTGTTAGTGCACGTGATCCTGCAAAGTTTCAGCATCAAGGATTTGGAATGTTGTTAATGGAAGAAGCAGAGAGAATCGCAAGGGAAGAACATAGGTCTCATAAAATAGCAGTAATATCGGGTAAGTTTTTTGTAACTTTCCTTGGACCCACAGACAGAGCCTTTGCCGTCTTCAACCATCAGTGCTATGCAAGCCTTATGAACTTTGCTGTTAGTGTTTGTGTAGCAATTAATGATAGAAACATACAACTGTAGGGAGGCAAGTAATACAGGGTTCCTCTGATTTACAATTTTTCAAATCTGATATTAACATAACTTCAAAGAATTAAGCAACAGTGTAAATATGTTCTCGTGGTACAACACTATCTTTAAAAATTCTTTTTTCATACTTTGTTGAAATTTGTATTTCTATTTTATAATAATTTTCTTTGTTTACGGATGCTTACAATTGCCTTTTAGTTTAAATGAATTTGCATTATTAGTAATAATGGATACAAAAAAATCTAGAAACAACTAGAATATGCTTTGTGATTTAAATTTTTGCTGAGTGTTCTGAATTTACACATTAAGTGTCACTTATTAGAACTATCCTGGAATATGTTAATTATAATTGTTACTCATTATATTTTTTAATTAAAGGAGAAGATAAAACTGCTATTCAGAATAGCTGTGTTGTAAAAGGCGAAGCTGCAACAGCAATTACAGTGAAAATGAGAAAGTTTCTTTTTCTGTTTAGCTGTAGCTGTTTGCTGTATAGAAAGAAGAACAGTAGAGTTACCTTTGTCTGCTGATAAAATGATTATGTCATCCCTGCGATGTAAGCAATTAGTGCCTCACGCTCTGCGACAGTGATATTATTTCTTGGCGGCTTAGCAATATAACACAAAGGTGATGAGTCTCCTTATTGACATGTCTTACATATGTTCCGTTGAACGCTGACCCGACCGTTAAAGTTGTGAAGAAGGCGATGGCCCTTGTCAAAAATGCTGATCTTCCCGAGGAAGTGATTGAGAGAATTAGGCCATGTGCTGCGAGACCACCGAGACTTTATGGCTTAGCCAAGATACATAAATAGGGTGTTCCTTTATGTTTGAAAGTCAGTGCTATTGGGTCTCCAACTTATCGGCTTGCTAAGCATCTGAATTTCATTTTACCCTAAATCATTCACAAATAAAATTTTACGCCATTCTGAGAACTGTAACCCTTGCCGATTTGCATTGACTCATCTTCATATAAGTTACACAAGAGTAGTGATGCACGCCCACATTAGTGTTACTGTCATTACAGTTCTTGAATCAGTATCCTAATTTTTCTAATCTAATAGATGGTTTTATGTTTACGAAGGGCCAGAAAGAGTATATTTTTCTTAGGAGAGCCAAACAACCAATTTGCAGGAGTGCTATCAGTTTTATTTTTAATATACGCAAAGGCAAATTGTCAATAAGTGAAGGCCATAATGTCGCTGTACAGGAGTGCATTATACTGTGGGAATATTTTGGGGACAGTTCAAAAAGAATGCAAGCAAATGTCTGTATGTTTATAAGTGAAGGGAAGAGGATTTCAGACATGTATTGGATAATGTTTTTGGTATTGCACACACTTACACCCTCGAAAGAATGTAAACAAAGGAGGATAAAATATTGCAGTGACAGAAAGAGCCATGGAGACCAGGTTGCTTGGTGTGTGTGAAAAACTAGCTGAAAAAGAAGAAAGGGTAAAACAAATGAAGATAAATAAATAGAAAAATACTTAAATATATGCTGTCCAGCGAGTAGTCAAGATCTTTCAGGGTCCTACGATTTGTTGATGCTATGTGAACAACTCAACAACTCATTTTTTTAGTTCTGGAGAACATCAGGAAGAGCATTAACAAATCCACCTGAAATAATACAATCGGGAACCGTTGCAGAAGAAAAGTTATCATTACAACTAAATTAATAGCTGCATTGGATAGATTTCAGTTAAGTGTAAGAGATTCAGTTTACGTTCTTCAAATTATTGTGGTGGCACTTAGAATTAGCATTGATGATTTTTCTTTAAACAAGTCTTCCATTCAACGAATGAGGGCACAAACGAGAAAGAAATGTGCAGAAGCTATAATAACTGATTTTAAAATTACGTGTCCCAAGTAGTGACCATAAAGTGGAATGGTGAGTTGTTGCCTGGTCTGGACATAAGAAGTTCCAGAGTAGAACAACTGCCAATCTATCGCAAATTACATTTCGTAATAGGCGCAAATCATCGAAAATTGTACCTGCACTGTAAAAAAAAGAGATCTTAAAAAGAAAAACACACCTCATAATTTTAATACTCCTGTCTTACTAAAAAAAAAAATCTTGTTGTTTGGATTTCATTTTTAACACAGAATTATACAAAATTTTAATGATTTAGTCGTGTATCAAGCTATAGTGAAAATATACGAGGGTTATATAAAAAGTAAGGTTCCCAACGCTGTAAACTCGCCACGCGAGATGCTAGGCCAAATCTGGCAACACCGCCGTCTGCGCAGGTTCCCCCACTCTAGATCCCGCCCAGGTAGAACTCGCTGTGACGTTCAGTGCCGGCCTGACAGCCATCCGTGATGGAGCTCCCGCTTGCTGTCACTGCCAGGTGCGAAGTTCGTGCTGTAATCCGGTTTTTTGCACGCAAAAAAATTTACCACCGGTTGAAATTCATAAGCAGTTGTGTGAAGTTTATGGGGAGGCGTGTATGAGTGTTCAACATGTCCAAAAAATGGTGCAGGGAGTTCTCTGAAGGACGCACAGACATTCATGACGAGCAAAGAAGCGGTAGGCCATCGACCTCCGACGAAGTTGTGACGAAGATTGAGCGAATTCTGCTTGAAGATCGGAGAATAACGATTCAGGACCTGGCTATCCGGGTTCCTGAAGTTTGTGAAAAAACAGTTCACACAATTGTGACCGAAAGATTAGGTTATCACAAGGTTTGCGCGATGGGTCCCGCACATGCTTTCTGAAGCCCACAAAGCCGATCGTGTCAGGTGTGCCCAGGAGTTTCTTCGAGAATGCAACGAGAATACCGAAGATTTCCTAGACTCCATTGTTACCGGGAATGAAACATGGTGTCATTACGTCACCCCGGAGACAAAACAACAATCTCGTCAATGGCGCCATACTGATTCGCCGAAACCGAAGAAGTGCATGCAGTCGCTGTCCGCAGGAAAAGTGATGGTTACCGTTTTTTGGGACCGTAAGGGCATTCTTCTTGCTGACTTTATGCCTTGAGGGAGCACAATCAATTCGGACAGGTATTGTGAGACTTTAAAAAAGCTCAGAAGAGCCATACAAAATCGACAGAGAGGAAGATTAACAAAAGGCATAAGATTGCACCACGATAATGCGCGCCCGCACGTCTCTCGCCAAACCAGGGATTTGATCGACAGTTTTGGCTGGGATCTCGTTGATCATGCTCCTTACAGCCCTGATCTAGCCCCAAATGACTTTCATTTGTTTCCAAAATTAAAGGAACACTTGGGTGGACAACGTTTCACAACTGACGAGAAGTGAAGGAAGTGGTCACCAAGTTTCTCAATGGACTGGCAGGCAGACTTCTTTGAAGTCGGATTTCAAAAGTGGATAAGTCAGCAGCAAAAATGCGTGGAAAAATCTGGGGATTATGTTGAAAAATAGTTTAGAAATTAAGCTTTCCAATATTGTATTTTTCATTGTAAATAAATCATGTTTTACATTTTTTTTAAAAAATATGGGAACCTTATTTTTTACATAACCCTTGTACATTTTTCTTAAACTTCCGGGTCTACTCAGCGTGGGTTAACATCACTGTAGGAGGATAAAATTTCTTATGTAGGTAAGCTACAGTGATTTAAAAAGAATTAGAGGGTATTTGTTTGAATATTAGAAAAAAATATATATATTTTTGCTCTTATAAGGGATATCCTACTAAATAGAGATGGGAAAAACAGCTTTTTTCCAGTAATACGTTATTCAGTTATTGCTTCTTTTTTCTAACAGCTTTTTTTAACCGTTAGAAATAACGTATAGTTATTTTGTTCCAAAGTAATATCTGTGGAGACGCTACTAAAATCTCTGCTCAGAAACGCTCTTCTCTTGTTGAAAAAAGCCGGAAATGTCAAATAACCGGATGTGACGAAAATAGCGGCCACGCCCACAAATAATAACAAAATAGCCCTGACGTCACGAAAAGCTGCTTATTAGCATTATTTAGTGTTTAACGAAACGTCACCAATAGCAGCTTTCAAATAAGCGGCTTCCATAGTTACTGTCAGAGACATTATATACGCCTTCGACTTGTGTTTATGTATTTGTTTAATAAGTGGCAGTGATGCCTTGGTAAATTAATATAGAATTTTAACACAACCAGCTTTAGCGGTTTTTGACCAAACGGAGGAAATGAAGTATAAGTGATTTAGGGACGTACGATATATTAAAAAAAATCCGGTGTGGGAAGTTTTGATTATGTGTTAATATATTTTTCTGTTTGAAACTAATGAATTTGTGGTAGGAGTTTTTATGAATATATGCAACAAATGAAGCATTACGCTTTGCGTACTCGTAAAAAACAGAAGATTAACTTTGCTGGCCATTAATTCACATTAAGTTTTGTGTGGCTATATTTATATGTATAGTATTTTTTACATATGTTGTAAATATGTCCCAATAACAGACCAGCTGCACTTTAAATATGTTGTTCAGAGGTACATAAAAGTAATTTGAAATGTAAATATGATTTGCTGTTTGAAACTAATTGACTTGTGGGAATTGTGAAACAATTATCGTAATGTTATCTATTCCTTAAGAATCTGTAAATAAACTGATCGGAAATCAAACAATGTGGGATGAATTTTTGTGTAAACATTTATTTCGACCTGGAAGAAAATGTAATGATGTTTATCGCATATTTTCCTCGTAGAGTGAATATGCTTTCCATCCACCATAAAGTTTTACCTGAACTTGAATAACTGATTCCAGAAGGTTTATTTAACCAAATTGTATGCTGTTTTATCGCACCCTTTCCTCATCAATCAGTTGCAGTTTCACTTTCAGAATAACAAATTTGTTATATATGTGTGTGGGCAGTTTTTCTCTTAATTTGAAGTGTGAAAATTAGATTGTGACATGTGTTTCCAACATAGTGACCTTAAGAATGTTATACTTTCACAATACTGCTTCTTGTGCATATTATGGATGGAGCATACAAATGTGGCACCTACATCAATATGTTTTAGTTTATGTATCACCTGAGCTAGTTTTCTGTAGCAGTATAAACTTTTTTTTTTTTGTAGCCAAACTCTAACTTGAATAATATTTGTCCACTTTCACTTCAGTACTGCAGTTTTTCATGTTATATCATTTCTTTATACTTACTTTAACAAACAGCCTTTATTATTTCAGTGTAGTATATCATAAACTTCGGTAGAACCTCTTAAATACTATTAGTTATTTGGTTTGTGTAGCCTTACTGAAATAAATAAATATTAACCTCCTGCTTCCCTCTACAAGTTCAGAATGAAATTTATCAAATGCTCCATTTGCCAACAATTCATAAATTGTGTGTAAGTAGATAGTACTTCAGTCATTCATTCAGTATACCTTATCTGGAACACATTTAAATCTAATTAGGTTTTGATTTTTGAGTGTGGAAAGTTATCTTTAAGACCTCTACTATCCAGAAGAAATATTTATCTGTCCAAAGGAAAATTTTAGACCTTATGTGCTACACAGAGACACTAGCAAGAGAAAATTGATAAAAAGGAACTAATGATCCCAAGACTGATGCTTTGTGCAATCTTCCAATAGTCTAACATTATGTAATATTTTTAAAGGAGTTGTTCACAAGGAAAAAATATTTTCCAGATAGTTCTGTTATAGCCACTCCTATCAGCATGCTACAAACACAAGTTAACAGTATAATTTCTTTGTGGTGGAAACATGATTTATTAATAATGTCATCACTTAATGAAAACTTATCCTATTGTCTATTCATACCTAGTCTGAATGTAAACTAATACATTGTGAGTGAATTTAATTGAAATTTTAAAGGCTTTTGGCATCTTCTAGAAGTTTTATTTGTCAAATATTAAAGCATTACAACCTGCGAAACAGTAACTGATTCCTTGAATTATTTTAACTTATTTAACCATCAGCGGAAGTCTTGGCTTGATCTATAGGAGTTAGGAACAGGATTAATTTTAAACAAGACAAAGGTATATGTTACATTCCACTTTCAAACTAGCGCTTTCGATGGTTTCTCCATCTGATGGCCACTATTGCAGTTAATAACAGTGAAAGGTAATAAAAAACGGTTTACATAGGTAGTGTCCTCTAGTGATCGCTATCGAAGTTAATAACGCCTTCAACTGGCAAAGACGCTATAACACGGTTAAACAGCTGTAACAAAAAGCATAATCAAGTGGTTTACGATGGAAGGATGGATGCTGAAAACCGGTTTAATCGTCACTAAGTTGTAGAGAGATGATAAATTTTGAACCCTATCACAAATAACACCTGCAAAGTAGTATTTAACGTTGTCAGTAGTAGCGACATCTGTTGGTTGCTATCGCAGTTAATAACGGTCAAAGGTATTAAAAAGCGGTTTACACAGGTAGTGTCCTCTAGTGATCGCTATCGAAGTTAATAACGCCTTCAACGGGCAAAGACGCTACAACACGGGTAAACAGCTGTAACAAAAAGCATAATCAAGTCATTTACGATGGAAGGATGGATGCTGAAAACCGATTTAATGGTCACTAAGTTGTAGAAATATGTTAAATTTTGGACCCCATCGTAAATAATATCTGCAAAGTAGTATTTGACGTCGTCAGTAGTAGCGACATCTGTTGGTTGCTATCGCGGTTAATAACGGTCAAAGGTAGTAAAAACGGTTTACATATGTGGTGTCCTCTAGTGGTCGCTATCTTAGTTAATAACTATTATTTTGCGATGGTAGTGTCATCTAGTGGTTGCAATTAAGAACGGTGAGAGAAGCAATAAGCGGTGACTGATGCACTCGTAGCAGGCGGTCGACGAACAATTACAGCGCTGTCAGAGAGGGAAGTGCTGACAGTTATTTGAATAACTCCAGTTATCGTTTTGGCCGCTACTTGCTTAACGGCGTTTTTAAAATAACGGTTATTTGTAGCCGTTTAGTTATTTGTGACCCATCTCTACTACTAAACATGCCTTGTACCATGCACATCTACCTTTGGAAGACTGAATATGTGGCAACCCAAGAAATTTCACAAAAACAAAAATACTTTAAATTGCTCCTTTTGCACCTGGAATCAATTCTGTTGTCATGTAAAAATAAATACTGTTGGTGAATATAGTAGTTTTCAGATGCATTATGTTCATAAAAACAAGATTGAATAGCATGTGTGGTCACTGGAGACAGTAGTCAAACTTTTATGGCATATCAATCAATTCTGGGCAATATACTAAGTAATCGTGTTCTCTTTTAATTAATATGCTTGGTCCAATTACATCTTCTTCATTTCCATTCAACATTACCAGGCCTTTAAAAGTAAATAGTGCATTAAATGATCAGGCAGATAGGCAATGGTCATTTATAATCTTTTGTATTAGTTAATATCCTAAAGCCTGTGTTGCACAGTTACATGCTGTTTGTTTTTTCACCAACAAGAATTAAATTAGTATAGGAAATGAGCCATTACTTACCTTTAGATGATAGATGTGGTGTGCGTATACACAGAATTTTTCGAGATGAGCCCTTTGTCAACAGGAGAACATTATGGGAGATGGTGATGTGGAATAAAATTTATGTATAAATTATTTTAAAATGTTTCTACAGTATTAAATTTAATCCTGTTACAAATTTATGTAAGTGTAAGAGTCTCAGTTAAAAGTTGTTTTTTTTTTCAGGTGTTGGTACAAGGAACTACTATAGAAAGATTGGGTATGAATTAGATGGACCATACATGTCAAAACAGTTGTGAGATGGAAATATCTGCACTTATTTTGTGTCCATATTAAATTTTTTAAAGATTAGTAAATGTTTTATTTTTGAAG
Source organism: Vandiemenella viatica (assembly GCA_031002005.1). NCBI lineage: Eukaryota > Metazoa > Arthropoda > Insecta > Orthoptera > Morabidae > Vandiemenella > Vandiemenella viatica. Next base: position 29,024,194 of record JARYHS010008075.1, read on the forward strand.
TTCTTGACTGTAAACTCAGATTATTTAATTACTTTCTTTTCCTTGGATTGTGTTAATATTTTCATTCACATAATAGTACCTTCAAGTCCTGTGATTTCTTCCAATTGTGCAAAAGCAGAAAATTTTCAAATGATTTTGCTGTAGATATATATGTTGTGTTCTTCTATAAGCTATCACTATGTACAGTTTCATTAAATTGGTTGGTTTTTGCTTGACCTAGTCAGACATATAAAAAAATTCTAAAAAAAAAAAATGTGCATATGTGGATAAAAAGTATCCAGTATGCTAACCCAGTAATTTAGCTATCACTATGTACAGTAGTTTTTGTGTGAAGTGCACACACAGACAAAAATTTAAAAATTAATATTTTAGAGTCTATAATCGTCTTACCAGAATTTTGTCGCTGAAACCAGGGACACTTTCGATATTTGTTCTAGTGCTAGGTTGCATTATTGTAAGTTATATTATTAAAAGTTGGTTTAACTTTAAAGAAACATATTTAACATTGTTATATAGTATTTATTTTCAATGATATAGTACCTGTTTTTACATCCAACTTGTTATCAGTGGTATATCTCAGAGGAATGAACCTTCTTAAGAAGATCTTGTCTGGATATGATGTTGGCTGAAAATTCTTGGCATGTCATGGAATGCTTTGTAAATATGGTCAACATAGCTTGTTGTGAAGATTGTCAGTACTGAACTTTCTGCTAATTTCAAAGAGTAACACAAATGAGTAGCTGTACGTAGCAATGATACATGACATTCCAAAGATATTGTATCCAAGATTCAGCATTTTTGTAATTTTCTTTTATTCTTATTTATATACAGGGAAAGAAGTCTGCTTCATATTCATTTCTTTGGAGGAATGCATTAGCCAGTCAGGGTTTATCAAAAATTCTCTCGTTATGAAAAAAACTAGGAAACAATAAAAATTTTGGGAAATTGCGGGCACAAAAACTAAATACAGGACTGTCCCCAGAAAATGGGCACGTCTGGTTACCCTAAACTATAAAATCACGAACTTTGTAACTTCATGGTATAAAAAGTATCCTATATGTTAACCCATGCCTCATATGGCACAGTGGCAGATTTATCAATTTTCGTAACCAGGGAAATCTCCGCAAGACTGCTGCCCCTTCGAACATTATTTTCCTGCCCCCATTGTTGCCACCCTGAGTGTCGCTGCCACCCAGTTATCACCCATTGTCTCTCCCCAGTGCAGTAATGAAGCAAAAAAAGAAAAGAAAAAAAGGTCGCTACGACATAAATTTGCCACCCTTCAAACACGATATTTCCACCTCCCTCAAGTTTCCACCTGAGGCAAGCGCTCCGGTTTGCTCCCCCTTAGATCTGGCACTGTGTGTGCAGTTTGATTAAAATCTGTAATGTTTGCATGATGCTGTTGCAAGACAAATTATTTTTAACTTTGTTACCTTTGGAGGAGTTATAAAATCTTACTTGGGGCTTATGCATGACTAAACAATGGTCTGAAGATATTGAACGGTTGTTTCAACACTAGATTGCAACTAAATTATGACCATGACATAGGAAGAAATAATAGTATAATGTTCCCTGTAGGTAACTAACAATACCAGATAATGAGATTAACAATTAAAATTAATTGTTCATTTAATGAAATCGCTGTTTAAATTTCCCCAAAACCATCACTGGCAAATAATAGTTCAATTCTGACTATGAAATATATACACAAAGACTTCTCTTACCGATAATTACAGGTTCTGAAGTCATACTTTAGGCCCTCCACACAGGGTGCATTCGCAAAGCGATGCGGCCTCGTCTCGTACTCATCGTGTTCGAACTTCTTAGGTAAGGCAGTGGGAAGCCACCAGTGGGTCGATTCTTGTGCGATCAGTAATTGGCGCGAACTCACCTCGAGCGGTGTGCGTCTTGTGTGATCGGTTTGGAAGTTTGCGTGACGTTTTCTTTATCGGTGAAGTAGAAAAACAACATGTTCTGTATAATTACACACTTGCTGGATATTCAAGAAAGTACTGCACTTGAAAGAGCATGGAATGAATTTGCAAGGGCAGTAAAGTGAACAGGTATGTAATTTATTACTACATTTTTTATGAATTTTTTTATCAATGCATATTTAGTAGGCAGTATGATAAAGAAAAATTACGTGAAAAAAAACTGAACATGATAAGTAAATTGTGCATAGTATTATTATTAAAACCAGTATTTGCACTGCCATGATATTGAAGCCTTTGGAGTGACAAAATACTTTGCTAAATATTTTCTCAAAGAATTAGCTGTTGATTGATTGCTTATTTCTGGGCGTGGAGCTGAAGGTGTGGAAACAATGTTGTTTGCAGTAGCATTTAAGTCACAATTGTCGTCATGTAGGGCTGTGTATTGGATACCTTCTGTTTCTCTGTAATACATGCGTAGCTTTCACAATGTCAGTGACTTTATTCACATGGTGGCAATGTATCAAAATATTCAACAATTGAAATTTTTCTGTCATCATTTTAAAACTACAGTCAATTCTTTTCCTCCCTCGGCTTAATCTGTAGTTGAATATTCTTTTTACATTATCAAGAGCCCATTTTGTGTAAGGTCTCACTGAGCGTGTTGGTGAAACGGTTAGTGTTCTCACCTCACATTCAGCAGGACACCGGTTCGAATCCCCTTCCGGGCATCCAGATTTGGGTTTTCCATGGTTTCCCAAATTACTCCAGGCAAATGCTGGGATGCTTCCTTCCTAAAGACATTCGTCGAATTCCTTCCCATTCCTTGCCACCCATCCTTTCCCGTCTCTAAAGACCTCGCTGTTAAGAGACGTTAAGCAGTTAAATAAAAAAAAAAGTAAGGTCTCATTAGGTATCGTAATAAAGAAAATGCATATACCGGATGTTTTGATTCCATTAAAGGAGGGGAGGCGGCAAGGTGCCTTGGGTTTTTGTTCTGTTTGTCGTCTCAACTATGACAAATAAAAACGAACAACTGAAACTCCATCACACCACATGTTGCAGTTAAACACTATTTTGATAACTTGATAAATGAAACAGGTATATGTAATTAATATGTTTTTTCTTTTATTTCTCCTTGTGGCTGAACACAAGGAGAAGTGGAGGAATATGAGGAGCACTTTCGTTAAAAAATTCAAACCTCACCCAAGCGGAACAGGATCAAGAGGGAAAAAAACATATTTTTTGAGTGAAAAGAGCAATGAAGTTTGCTCTACTGTTCATCAAGGGCTCAATTTTAGAAGATGGTAATTTACATCAAATTCCTCCTGGGGATGATGTAACTGAAGAAAATGAGGACATACAGATGTTCCCGAGTCTTCGAATTCACCATCTGTACTGCAAGATCCATTGACTCCTCCACTTCTCCTCTCTTTCACATCACTTTCTTCGCCGTTTAATGAACCTTCTACATCAGCCTCAATGCCTGTTGTAGTGGCTGACCAATCTCGCCATTCCAGAGAGACACCTATTCCCAGGAAAAATATTACCAGAAAACGAAAGAGAGAAATAACTAGCGACAACTGTGATGTAGTCAACACAGTCTTCGCTGAGTAATTGCTGGCCATAAAAGATAAACTTTGTGCAGCTAATACAAACTCACCAGCTGATGAAAGAAAAGAGGGCATCAAACATTTTGCTTTTAGTCTTGTTTCTGACATGTTACTTTTGACAGATGCACAACTCAGAGCATTTAAATGAAGGACTTTGCTGCTAATAGTTGAAAACACTTGGAGATAATCCGATTGACTTCCCAACACGAGTAATGGATTTACTATATGTAAGTCATAGTACTTTATTTACATACACTGGGGTAACAATGAAATTGTTGAAGATTTAAGTTCAGAACTTGAAAACTAGACCTCACTGTCAGACGGCTCTCAGAGAGAACTGAGCAACAACCAAAAGCGTTTAACACTATTATAAATATTCAATTTCTACTTATACTTTATTTATTATTTTAAAAAATATAAATCTTTATGTAAAATATTGATATAATAAACATTTTTGAATTATTATGTTGATTCTTACGTCAATATAATTAATATTTCTTCTGCCATTACACATTCATCTACGTCTACATATATACTCTGCAATTCACAAAAATGTGGGTGGCAGAGGGTGCAGGGCACCAAAGCTAATCTCTTTCTTGTGCATTCCAATCCCTAATGGTTCGAGGGGAAAAAAGAATTCATATAAGAATCATTGCAGCACCTTATTTCTCTAATTTTATCTTTCCTGTCATTCCAGCTCAAATAGGTTGGTGGACGAAGTATTTCACTACACTCGTAAGTGAAGGTGAGAGTACACATGTTTACCAATAAGTTTAAATGAAACGTGCATCGCCTATCTACCAGAGACTCCCAGCCTAGTCTACTAATCAGTTTTGTGACGCTTTCATAAGTACTGTAGCAATGGTCACGAATCGAGTGGCTCTTCTCTGCACTTTCTCTATACTTTCGATCAACCCCTTACGAAACGGATCCCAAATGGCACAAGAATAGTCCAAATGTGGACGCACAAGAGATTTGTACGCTGTCTCCTTTGTTTGTTCGTTACAATTTTTCAAGATTCGATCTATGAATCACAGCCTAGAATTAGCTCTACCTACTAACAAATTAATATGTAAGTCCCATTTCATGTTCCTTTGTACTGTTACTCCCAAATATTTCATAGAATCAACCAAATCAATAACTGAATTGTTTAACTCATATTTCTGAACAACTGGATTCTTTTTGTTAGTTATGCTCATTGTCTTGCACTTTTTACAATTTATAGTAAGTTGCCACTCAGCGCACCAAGCCAAAATAACATCCAGATCACGCTGAATTTCTAAGCAATCGGCCAAATTTCTTGCTTCCCTATAAATAACCGCATCATCAGCAAACAATCTAAAAAGGCTTTTCACTTTGTCTCCGAGATCGTTTATAAAAATTAAGAAAAGAAATGGTCCTATTACACTTCCTTGAGGTACCCCCGATGTAACATCTAGACTAGAAGAACTTTCTCCTTCAACCACGACATACTGCGACCGACCAGTTAGAAAATCCTTTATCTATTCACAAAGCTGATCCGATATACCGTACGCTCATAGCTTCGCTAAAAGGCGGTTGTGTGGCACAGAGTCAAAGGCTTTCTGAAAATCTAAAAAAATTGCATCTACTTGTGAACCTGCATCAATAACTTTCATTACGTCGTGTGTAAATAGGTCCAGCTGTGTTTCACATTATCTTTTCTTCCGAAATCCGTGTTGGTTTGTTGTAAGCAAATTATTATCATCTAGAAAATTCATAATGTTCGAGCATATAATATGCTCCATAACTCTACTACAAACAGATGTTATAGATATGGGGCGATAGTTTCCAGGATCACTTCGATCACCTTCCTTGAAAATCTGAGTTACTTGCGCGATTTTCCAGTCTGAAGGTACTTTTCGCTCTTCTAATGATTTACTGAATATATCAGACAGAAATGTTTGTATTTCACTGGTGGATCACAGAACAAAAAATTTCCACAAGCTCGGTATAAAAATCTTTTAACATTTTTTAGAATACATGAAATCTGAAACTTCTTTATCTTGCTCAGATATGATTTGAGATGGTCTAAAAATTCTGCTTTATGTTTTTAAGATACTTTCAATTAATAATTTTTGCCTAAATTTTGTTGGTAACTGAAATCAAACTAGCCCAGACTGTCGCCAATGACTTGGACCAGCGATCTACCAAAAATCCTAAAGTAGTCAGTTTGTAAAGTCCGTACTAGCATATTCTGGAAACATAGTGCACCTATAAAAAACTTAATTTTGTTAAAGTCATTTATTATTATTTCCAATTACACAAAATAGACAATTTTGCTGTGTTAAATAACCCTTTATCTAATGTTTACTTGTTTAATAACTGGAAAATAGTGACAATGAAACTACTGTTAGAAAATGAAAACAAGGAAGGATAGGGAAAATAGCCCATCGCTTACCACAGATGAAGGCAGGAGGGCCAGGACGACCTTAAACACACTTTCATAAATATATATTTGTTTGTGAATTTTAGTAGCATTAAAAATAAGGCAATTACTTTCTAAGTTGTGGTGGTTAGTTATAGTGGAATCTAACGCCTCTTTTTGTTGAGTTACTGAATGCCTCTTTTAATGGGAACCCAACTGCAAACATCCAGAAGCCATACAGTGAGCACCCTGCATTCACGTCTTTCCAGTCCATGGCAGAAATCCTTTCCTCTCCATCAGCTTCAAAGAAACCACTTTTAGCAAAGTATTTCCATCAGCTTTTGAAGTCAGTCTTGGGTTTGCAGTTCGTCAATCGTGGAGTAAAATTACAATAGTAGGCTGAATCTGTCACTAATTCACCTGCAACTGACTTAGAAAATAACTCACACTATTTTAGATCACTGATCTGTTTTACTCTCAGAGCATCTCTGAGACATGCAGTACAAGCTTTGTTCATAGTAAGGTAACTTTTTATTTTTAACAAAAAAATATTTATTTAGTCATCAATATTTATGCTGTCCCCTTCAAAGTAATCCTCCTCACATATAATACACTTGCGCCAACGGTTTTTCGAATCCTTGAAGCACTTCTGATGCGCACTTTTTGGTATAGCCTTGAGCTCTTTCAGTGATGCTGTCTATGTCTACTCAATCATTGAAAATCTTCGTCCTTTCATTGGTCTCTTCAGTTTTGGGAACATGAAGAGTCCCAGGGTGCCAAATCCGGTGAATATGATGGCTGAGACACGATTTTGGTGTAATTTTTGGCCAAATAAGTAACTCACAAGCAACGGTAAGTGAGCAGGTGCATTGCGTGATGCACAAATCCAGACTTTTTTCATATTGCTTCTTGTAAATGGCTCATAACTTCAAGGTAATGCTCCTTATTGACCATACGACCTTGTGGTAAAAACTCCTGATGCACTACACTGAGGAAATCAAAGAAAACGGTGAGCAAAGCCTTGACACTGGATCAAACTTGGCGTGCTTTTTTCGGTCTTGGTTCTTCTGGGCTCTTCCATTGGAGCATTTGGGCCTTGGTTTCGACGTCATAACCATATGCCCATGATTCGTCATCAGTTATGACCCTTTTGAACAAATCAGGATTATCTGTGACGTTATTCAACAGCTCCTGAATGATGCTCCTGCTTCTGGTCAAAATTTAACAGTTCAGAACAAACTTCGTTGACACAATTCTGAAAAAATTTCATGGCACTAGCCACCTGAGATCCCAGCTTCATCAGCAACTTCTCTATTGGTGATTCGATGATTCTCCAACACAATTTTCTTTTCTTCATCAACATTTTCATCAGTTGTTAATGGGCTGGAGCGTCGTTAGCAAGGTTCGTCATTGACATCTTCTCGGCCATCTTGGAAGAGCTTGTATCACTTATAAACATTTTTTTAGTCATATGCCACTGTCAACATTTCTAGTGTTTTGGAGCACTTAATTCAATTTTTTATACAAAACTTGATGCAAATTCTTTGATCAATTTTTTAAACAGCAGAAAATTGCCGAGAACACAAAACACTTCTAACAATTATGCCTCTCACAAATAATCCTATGTAGATGAAACTGTGAAGATATATTCAGGATGAGTGTACCAAAATTAGAAGAAAAAAAAAATGAACTGTACGTAATGCCTTACATCAGTTACTACAACAAACCCAAACTTAACTTCAAGCTACCCAGAACTTTAGTTAAGTTATTGCTAAATCTCTTTTCCATTGCCAGTTGTTTAATTGCAGACGACAGTGAGCATAGCCAGCGAACCCACTTTCACCTTAAGTTGAGTCATTTGTGCTCAGTCATCCAGTTCTTTGAAAACATCATTTCTCTCCTAACTGTTTCAGATTTCTCAATAACATTTTTTACGGCAGTTTTTAATGTGCGTTTTGCTTTTGTGTTTGTTCGGGCCTTCCTGCCTTCACCTGTGGTAATTGGTGTGACATTTTCCGTGTGCTTCCTTCCCAATAGGAAAAGGCGACTTATTATTATATTATTCCTTCTCATGATACTATGTTATCCAACTAACCAATCATAATGTTTGTTCCATAACTTGCACTTTGATATTATTTTGTGTGATATCCTACCACTCCTTTGAATTTTCTCATAACTCGCCATTAAACTGAACTGTGGCATAAATTTGAAAAACCTTAAAAATAGAAATATGACTGAAACGACTCAAAAACTTCATAAACTTGAAGATTTTGATAATGCAAACCTATTTTAATAGTCTTTTTCCACACATAAAGGCTTATATTCACAAACTACTGTCTAATCACAGTGTCTGGACAGATAGTCAAAACTTATTAAAATTCAGTTTTGGCCTCTTTATCATTGAGAAAGTCAAGGGACATCCAGTAAAAAAGTTACAAGCGCTCTGAAGGGCACAGGGAAAATTTTTTATTCAGAAGTTGGCTCACTTGCATGGATGGGGGTCCATAAAAGTCAAATCAAGCGCCACTCCAATTCAGTCCATTGAGATGTATGTCATCAGAGAAGGAGCTTATGTCAATTTCCGCAGAGGCCGTTTGCTCCCCCAGTCCCCCTACCGCCAATGTGAGATTCGTTCGGTCATCAAATTCCTCACTTTGTGGCAAGAATCCACGGGCGAAATCCATCGTCAGGTTGTGGAAACCTATGAGCCTGAGGTAATATCACGTCAGCATGTTTGTTTAAGGAAGGTCGCTCTGACACAGATGACGAAGAAAGGTGTGGGGGAGGCCGTCTTTTATTTCAAAAGATGTTCTGAAAGAAATTGATGAAGTAATTCGCAGTGATCATTGTGTGACTATTGACAGCCTTTATGTAATATTACCACACATACCTAATAGTATCATGGGTGAAATTGTCTAAGAAAAGCTTGATTACAGGAAATTGAGTGCAAGATCGCCAAAATCGCATTTTGGCCGCACGTGAATTTCTTTAACGTTATGAAATGGACGGTGAGGCATTTTTTGACTCGGTTGTCACTGGTGATTTAACTTGGGTATGTCACTATAGTCCAAGGTCCAAAAGGCACTCTCAACAATGGCATCATACCCATTCCCCAATGGCTAAAAGTTCAAAGTAGTCAGAGCGGAAGATTATGGCATCTGTTTTGTTAATGGATTTCATGGATAAAGAGACCACCACCAATGTTGCCGCTTATTGCGAGACCTTAAAAAAATTAAAAAAGAAGATTAAAGACAAAAGGAGAGGAACGCTGACTTGGTTGTGTCCCTCCTTCACAACAATGCAAAACCCTACATGGGGTATCACCCAGAACCTCTTTGTATTCTTTGGATGGCATGTTGTGACCCACCCACCCTATTTCCTGACCTCGCGCTCTCGGAATATCATCTTTTCACCAAATTAAAGGCTCGTGTCTATGTTGTGACCCACCCACCCTATTCCCCGGACCTCGCACCCTCGGAATATCATCTTTTTACCAAATTAAATGAGTTTTTTGGCCGGAAACGTTTTTTCCAACAATCGGGAAGTGAAAGAGACAGTGTATTATTGTCATTTGGAGGTGGAGCAGAGCATGTACAAGGAGGGTATACAAAAACTGGTGCCCAGGCTGAAGAAGAGCATCAAACTTTATGGCGATTATGTGGAGAAATAAAAACCTGTAAATTTTGTTGAAATATATTCATTTTTCAATGTTTAACATCATTTGCAACCTGTTTTTCGGGATATCTCTCGTATGTTACTAATCTTATCAACACTAGTATACATTTTAATTACTCTTTTTGAAATAAATGTACTAAAATAACTTTTCTACTATATTATTTTAGATAGGAATGCTGTTGCCAATGGATTAATTCAGAATATAATATTTTACTAAATTCTGGAGGGAATCAAAGAAAGAATTAGAATATTTGGTGAGGGCTGACATTATTCAGTATCGTTGGTTGTTATGCATTCCTGAGCAGTACCGGATTAACCACGTAGCAGGAGGTAGCAAATTCTACGGGCCTCGCGCTTCATAGGGGGGTTCCCCCCGCACCTAGGCTAGATGGGCGTGGGCCACCTTTTTTTGTTATTAGCTCTACAATTTTCCGCCAGACGGCAAAAAAAATCAAGGGACTCTTCTTCACATTTGCTACCGGCCCCGCGCTGTCTTAATCCGGCCCTGTTTCTGAGGAATGTTTATTAAAATACAAACTGAGAAAGTGATAAACTTGGTGCAGAGCATGCAAATTGTTGATAAGTCGTATCTTCATGTTGTAGATTTATTCCCACAAAGGTTTTCCTTTGGTAGTATGCAGATTAGTAACTAATAATCTCGATCGTCTTTGTAATTTTTGGTAGCAAATTCTTCATTTTTTTAGATTTTTCTGTTTAATAACCAGAAACTTTTCTATTGCATAAGACTTTACATCTTTGGCATGTTTCAATTGAGGTGTGACAAAGTATAGAGTTTCAGTTGTTACTTTTTTCTGTTACAGATTCTCAAACTTTGTCTTGAAATAATTTTAATTAATTGGGTTCATTTTCAACAGCTTCTATAGACGGGCTCCAGCAAATTATTCAGCAATGAAAATACCATACTTTATAATGTGCTTTTGTTGGTTCTTTAATGACTCTTTCCTGATCATTGCCTATTTAATTTTTTCAAAACATGCAACACAAGGTGCACCACTTATTTTTGACACCTGCAGGTTAAGTAATAAAAACCTAATAAACCATTTATAAAAAGGAAAAAAAAAGATAAATGAAATAAAAATTGAGTTATGCACAATAATATTTTCACACAAATTCATACACATTTTGTATTTTTAACATTATGCAATTTTGTTTCAGGTTTCTTTCTACTATGATGTCATTCAGCATTAACATACCTGCCAACTTTTACGTTTTTTTCTGTAAAATTTACGAAAAGGATTGTATTTTACGGTTTTAGGGATATGCTGTGTTATTTTATGGATTTTTATTGCTTAGGTCTGATGTTAAATGGAATAATGTTATTTCAGTTTTTATGAACAATTGTGGCAGGTTTTACTATTTATTTAATTGTTTTAAGTGTTCTTATATGTGCCTTAAGGCTTCTTTCTTTTGACTCTTAAATTAAGCCACGATATGCTAATTTTATTGTAGTCAATAATTAATCGATCTGTCTCTGATTTTACATAGATACTTTTTTTTTTGAAAGTCGAATCAGCAATCGTTTCAATATCGTTTTCGTTGACTTTCGAGTTCCCAACAGTCCGGCATGCGTGGTTTGGTTGGTTGATTGTTTGTGATTTTGTGTAAACGGTGTAAACATGAGTAACGCTAAGAAGCAATATTTCCAGATATTTAGGGAAGCGTATTCCATAGAGTTTCCGTGTATAATAAAGTCAAGAAAAGATATAAAATTTGCGTTCTGTACAGTGTGTGGTTGTGATATAAATACAGCACATAGTGGAAGAAATGATTTGGCATATCACATTAAGTGTAGTAAACACATTGCGTGTTTAAAATCAAAAGAAAAGAATCACAAAATCAATACGTTTTTCGCAAAATCAGGAAATTCTGATTTGGATGTGAGAGCGGGAGGAGCTCTACCCTCCAATCAGACCACCCCAAACATGTTCGAGCTGGGCCGCTCCACAATTAGCACGCAGACACTGCCTATAGAAAGACACGGCATGCCAAGAACCATGCCAGCGCACTCCAGGTAACAATGTCAAGAAGACGGGGCTAGCAGCAAGAATCAGCTAGCACTAGCCAAGATAATTGAACTCTTCACACAACTTATATCAACAGTAATCCCTTAAAAATGATTAAACTACAGAAATAAGGACAAAACTTCCACAGTACCCAATATCCCAAAAAAGAAATGTATTCCAAATTCAGAAAAAAGTGGTACAAGTGAGTAAATAAACAACACTTCAAAAATAATATGTAAAACCTATCTAACTGAAAAGGATAAACACAGTACAGCAACCTGCCCCTGGCCTTCAGCAAAGGGGAATGAAACATAAAATAAGGCGTTCACAGTCGGTGACGTGTTGTCAAAGTAGCAACATCGACCTACCATTTCACCTGATAAAGGCAGCGGACATAGCAGTTGAAGTGTAATGTATGACATAACTTATCCGGCAGAACACGCGTGAAAATTTTTTATCAACTGTATGCCGGGAAAGACTCAATTTTCACATCAGATACCTGTACGGGAAGTAGATGTCACATCAACATAAGACAGCTTGAGAAGCTGCCTAAAATGATGGCCAGACTTGTCAGCACAAGTCCGTTTTGTAAGATATAGTATTTGTGGATGCACAGGTAATAGCAGATAGAGGGGGGACACAATGAGGTCTTTATATTAATGTAGATAAGAAGAATCAAAATGATAATAGTAAGGAAAGTCTGTTTCCTAAGAGAAATCTAATTTAAAAAAATGAGAGCATTGTCTTATGTGTTCGTCCAGTAAAAGTAATTGACCCAAATGTTTTGTCTAGTAGCGATGTTGATAGGAAAATAGTAAGTATAAAACGCAGGATACTAATCATTTTACTTCTAAGGTAGCTCAAACTGATTTAAATATAAGAATACAAAACTACATTTGACAAATTTATAGATATATTAAGCAACTAGACGACACGTGCGAAAATTTCGAGAATATAATACAATGAATAGTGTGGCTGAATGCTTGTAATATAATGAAAAGTAGAACCACGGTCTTGTAACAAATATTTGTTTAGTGGAACAAGTACGCATCAAAATACTTATAACATATCAAAACAGTTAGGAAAATTTAAAATACGCTGTATGAATGACAAACTGTCACTGACCTTAACAGAATACAACCACCTGAACAAAATGCACACAGCATATCAACATCTCTGTGATATTTGTTGCTGTGAGAATAAAATGTTAACATTGGAATTGTATAGCAAAACAAAAACGTATCCGTAACACAAAAAAATATCTGAAAAATTACTTATTGTATAACAAAATAGTTTATTGACATCTCTACGATATCTGCTGCTACAATCTAGGGACTTATCTCTGAACTGTCTCATACGCGCGACCTCTTTAAGCAACAAATTATTTCTTCATTTATGGTTTTACCCAATTTGAAACCTTAATTTTTATACTTTTGAACTTTAAGGGTCGAATTCCAAAAAGTTCTTCTTATAAAATATGATGTGAGCAAAGCGGACACCTTGGTCTTTAAAAAGATACCTCATTTTTCGATCGGTTTCGGTTAGGCACCAAGCGAGGTAAAAAAAAAAAAAGTTTTTTAAATGATGATATTTTTGCCCCTTAAGAGTTGAATTTGAAGAAAGTTTATTCTTAAAATAAGATGTGACCAAAGTGGATACTTTAATATTTAATTGATACATCATTTATCGATTTGGGTTAGGTATCAAGGAGATAAATGGCTCGTGACAGGAAAATACGTTGTAAAAAAATTATTACTTTTGCCCTTTAAGAATCGATTTTTGAAAAATTTCTTTCTTAAAATATGGTGTAACGATACCGAAGACTTGGGTCTATCTAATGATACCTCGTTTATCAATTTTGTTTAATTATCAAGGGAGATAAATGACTTAAGACACAAAAAACGCAAATTAGATATGCTGATATTTTTGCCCTTTAAGGGTTCAATTAAGATAAAAATAATTTCTTAAAATCTGATGTGACCACAGCGGAGACCTTAATTTTTAGAATGATACCTCATTTATCTATTTCGGTTTTATATATATGGCTGGTGACACAAAAATTCATTGAAGAACCATTGATACTTTTTCCCTTTTAGGGTTGAATCCAAAAAAATTGTTTCTTAATATATGATGTCACCAAAGTGGAGACATTATTCTTAATAATCCTACTTCATTTATCGATGGCTGGAGACATAAAAAAAAAACGCATTTTAGAAACACTGATATTTATGCCCTTTAGGGGTTAAATTCAGAAATATCCCTTTCTTAAAATATGATGTGACCACAGCGGAGACTTTAATCTTTAGAATGATACCTCATTTCTCTATTTCGGTTAGAAATTTAAGGAAAATAAATGGCTCGTGACACAAAAACGCGCTGTAGAAATATTAATACTTTTGCCCTTTAAGGGTCGAAGTCCGAAAAATTCCTTTCTGAAAATATGATGTGACCACGACGGATACCTTAATCTTTAAAATGATACATCATTTATCTATATTGGTTAGATATGAAGGGATTTAAATGGCTCATGACAAAAACGCGTCACAGAAATATTGATACTTTGGCCCCTTACGAAAAATTCACGTCTTAATATATGATATCGCCAAAGTGGAGATCTTTAAAAGGAAACTTCATTAAATGATTTCAGACAGGTATTCAGGGAGATGAATGACTTGTAACACAAAAAGCATCATTTTAGAAATAGATATTTTTGCCCTTTATGGGTTGAATTCCTTTCTTAAAATATGATGTGACCAAAGTGAAGATCATAAGCTTTAAAATGATTTCGGTTAATTATGTAGGATATGAAAAGTTAGGGATTCTAAGGGCAATAATTATTCACTAAGTGCTAAAAGGGACGTATTTGATTGTGTATAATGGAGGGCAGTTGAATTGCATTGCAAAGGAAACATAAAAAAAAGTAGATGGCAATAAAATTTATGTAAACCAAGACTCTCTAAGGATACTGTAATATCCCAAGTAACATTAACACAGACATGCCTAATTCTGTTAACGATCACTAGTACTGGTAAGGAATTAAATAGAAAGAAAGGTTGCTGATGAGCATTTAACAGATCTGAAAGTATTTGGTAGGGTAATTATTTATTTATATATATATAAAATGCTTGTACTTTTGTTAAACTGAAGCAATATGAGAAAAATTATTTTACCATTACAAAATGAATAAGTGCCTTTTCGAAGTAGTTTAAGGATATAAAGTGTTCCCAATATTTTGTGTTGGCAAAGAAGTTTCCGAAAATGAGATTTCAAGGATAGACTCGAAACGAAGAAAAAAAGTCATTACAATAAGTTTGAGAGGCAAGATAAATCACTATCTCATACTACGCACGGATTTGAATTGTTAAGGGCATATACAGTATACCTAACAGTCTAACTCGTCTGTTTTGTAAATAAACGAAATGTCCAGTTTCGGGGGGGGGGGGGGGGGGGGGGGGGGGGGGGGGGGGGGGGGTCGTTTCGGAGACAAGCCACTTAGCTTTTCGTTCATATTATTTGTCACAGTTAAAATAAGGTACAGAAAACACAACAGCTTATGAATATTTATTTCCTTCATTTAATAATCTCCCTATGTACTGTAATTTACGATAATAGTCTGACAACAAAAAACTACAAAATGTCTTCTGGTATCAGTAGGGAAAAAGCTATGCTCGGGAGGGGGGATTTCAGAAGATGACAAAATGGAGCTACGTGCTTTATGGATGCTCCCTATAATGTTGTCCTTACGTGATTACAGTTGTGCATTCTTTAATTTTTTTTTACAGTAGCGAGATGATTGGTGTTTCATTTAAATGGTTTATGAATAGATCGTGTAGTATAGTTATAGTTCATTTTGTATCCTCTAAAAATCATTTAATTTTTAAAGAAAAAAATTGAGTGGGATATGTAAGGTTACACTTAACTGAATTTGTCGTGTTTCGAATTATTTGTAAATAAATGCTTTAATGAACGTTTTCTTTGAAATGTTGATGTAACATCTTGGAAACTACCAAACAGAAAGAAGTTGGCAGCGCCGTTTCAAGAAAGTAGTATGTTTGTTGGAGTCAACAGTGCTAGTTTACTATGTGAAACCTGGTGAAGACAAAAAATATATATATATATATATATATATCAGATAAGTTTTGTACTTACTCATGTTAATAATGAGAAATTGTTTGACTATTGGCAAAACTTATAACTAAATCTATATTGATAAAAATTAAAAGCTATTCGTAAGTGACTTGCCACTTGAGAACAGCTGGGCCCATTTGGCTTTTCTTTATGTTCATAGTAGTCAGGAAAATAAGTTCGTAATAGTCTAAATAAGTTTTTTTTGGGGAAAGTAAAATTCGTGGAAAACTGAAAGTGCTTTTTTCTATTGGATTTTTGTATGAACTCAAGACCATAACTCATGATTACAACTATGGATATGCCTCCCCCCGCCCTCTTATGCTCTAGGAATAAAAGTAACTCAAATGTTTTCTGCTGGAAAAAATAAAATTACCATTGTTTTTATTTTGTGTTGTTTATCGATCTGTCCAACAAATGTAGTTAATTTATTTCTGTGCTTCATAAAATCGAACAAGGGACTACCTCAATTACACATGACAGTGCCCAACTGTCTGATGCATGATACATTTAATCAAGACTTAAAACATGAAAAACAATATGATTGTGATGCATTGAGAGAATCGGATCGAATGAATGTTCCTTATTGAACTGGCAGAAAAAATAGGTGTATAACACTCTCGTGAAAGTTGTGAATCATGGAACTAGAGGGATTCTTTTCTTGAACGTTCCTGTTGGAACTGGAAAAATGTTATTGATCTCATTGATTTTGCCAATGATTTGCAGAATGAAATTGCACTTGCTTCTACATTGTTGGAAGGCGGTCAAACAGTTAATTCAAGTTGCTGTTGCATATGCAAATCAATGTAACGCCAACATGCAACCTTTTGAAGAACTGTGCGATTGTCAAAGTTCTGCAGCATTGTAAATTGATCGTTGGGGATGAATGTACCATGGCACATTAAACATCTTTGGAGGCATTAGACCTAATGATGCAAGATCTACGGAAACAATCAAAACCAGTTTGGTGGTGTGATCGAAATGTAAATAAAACACCTTGAGATTCATGGAGATTTCAAATTTAATTGAAGAATATAAATCATTTGGTCAACATGAAATTCTGACTTACTTGTGATTTAAATTTTAGAACAAAACCGTGTGGTTTCAAGTCCATCAAGTTTGTAAAGGGGATCCTTCGCCGCGTGCCTAAATAAAGATAAGACTGCAGGCTGACTCGCCCCTCACACAACACATCGGATCGTTTGTACTGTGACATCGGCGGAGCTAATAACAATGGACGTAAGGAAGTTTTTTAAAAGTAATTAATTTGTATTTACCGTAAGGCTAACGACGGCTTTTAATAGTATTACATACAGTACCTACAAAAAGTACGACTTTTATTTAATAACTATAGTTAGCTGCCTTCGTTTGTAATTTTTTGTTTTGTTTTACCACTAAGCGCTTGTTCAAAAGTCGACAGTGTAAGAGCTAATTTATGATAATACATTTATTACACTTGAATTTACAGTATATTTGTCCTAGGTGCCCAT
Source organism: Vandiemenella viatica (assembly GCA_031002005.1). NCBI lineage: Eukaryota > Metazoa > Arthropoda > Insecta > Orthoptera > Morabidae > Vandiemenella > Vandiemenella viatica. The sequence goes on from JARYHS010008075.1 coordinate 29,041,441, forward strand.
ATAAGAATTTGATCAGTCCAACGCTCAAGTTGTTTCACTCATTCTGTGGTCGTATCGATACTGCTACATATGGTGTTATGAATTAAGTACAATGGTGTTGGAGAGAAATGCTAAAACGCTGTTGTGAACCTTCCTGAAAATCGCAACTTTTCTGTAGATGCTAAAGGCACTAATTTGAAATAAAAACTTAATCATGGTTCAGTGGCGTAGCCAGCTTAACTCGCGCCCGGGGCACAATACCTTTTTAGCGCTCCCCCTCCCCCATTCGAAAATCATATAATATTATATGTAAAATATACTCGCAAATTAATAAATAAATAAAGTAAAATAAATAAAGTCATAGGGTCAAGCTAGGCTTTAAATTTGAGACAAAAAATGTAGTTGAGAAAACAAGACTAGATTTTGAAATGTATATGATCACCTAGAATTAGTTCAAAACATACCTATTATTTATTTTACATATTTATAAAGAAATTTTTTAAAAACCCGCAGTTTTAAAACAAAAAAAGTAAATATTTATTATCTCTAAGGAGATGCATATATTTAATAATAATAGGATTACAATACATTAATGAAACTAATTACTATGTATAAATTTTCCTTGCATTTGATGAAGCAAATTTATCAATAATATCATCAAAGTTGATCATTAAAAATTTTTCTCTTTCCACACTTAAAAATGCTAGGTCACTTAGGCGATCTTCTCCCATCGTTGATCGTAGATATGTCAAAAATATTTTAATATGCTGAATGAACGTTCGCAGCTAGCAATTGATGCTGAGATAGTCAGGAGTATTTGAAGTGCCACTCTCAAGTTTGGAAAAACATCTTCTCCATACGAGATTATAAAAGTAAGAAATTCTAATGGAGTTTTAGGTTCAATTTCTTTTCTACTGCAGAGTAACATTTTGCAGTTACATATTTCGATAAAGAGTTATATTCCATTGAAATCTGTATTATAAAATTCACCCAAATTTTTACAATTTTTTTCAAGGTCGTTATCAACATTTTCAACGTCTAGTAGGAATCCAAATCTGAAATTAAGGTCACTTAATCGTGTACATATTTCTTGTTGGAGACGATCAGGAATGCTTCTCATAGCGAGAGAAATTTCACTTTCTGTGGAAAGACCAACATCTGTAGCCAATTCTCCGGGCATTTTGCGGCGTCTTCTTACACATATTGTTGTATCAATATCTCATTTTTCACAAAGAGATTTCGCTTTTTCTATTGCCTCTTCACAGAGCTTGTCTCGAATTTCGGCTAGTTCAGTTGCTAATGATTCAAGATCATGGAACGCTTCTCTAAAATTCATTCTAGGATCTTGTAATCTGAGCTTCACACGATCAATCCTCCTTAAGATTTCATACCAGAAATGAACTAAAGTTCTGAAACTAAAAGTTAGTATATTTTGCAACAGAATTGTAGCTTCACTTCCAGTGTCACTTGTAGTGGTAGTGCCCTCTGCTAATTTTTCTAATTGTTCTACTATATTCTCTAGCCCATCGACGATAACGCTAACCGCTTGTATTCTGGCGCTCCGTCGTGTTTCAGATTCACGTTTGACAGTTTTTGTTAAAGCATTTTTTAATAATTCATATGGTAACGTTGTTCGTGAGAAAAAGAGATATAGGTTTTCAATTATTCCAAAACATGTCACAACGATTGGATCTTTCTTAGCTGCAGTAACTGGTACTAAATTAAATGAATGGTTATCACAATTTATAAACAATGCTTTTTGATTTTTCTCCATTATTCTTTGTTGAACGCCAAATGTGTGACCTGCCATCACGGCAGCATTATCGTAAGATTGTGATCTGCAGTTTGTTAATGAAATTTCATCGGAATTTAATTTCTCTAAAATTGTATTTTAGATGGAGGCTGCATGTATTTCAATAAAACCCAAAAAAGATTCTTTGATGGAAACTTTTTTATTGATAAAATCAACACCTACATACCTAACGACTTGGGACATTTGTTCTCGATGAGAGATATCAGGAGTTGAATCAAACAAAAGTCCATAATATTTCTTTCTTTTGATATCGTTTATTTGTTTATTTCGAACTGTAGATGGCAGAAGATGAATGAATTCATTTTGAATATTTGGTTACAAATATGAGACAGTTTTTGGAGTTTCTGTGGCATGTTGAAGATGATTTGCTAGTAGCGGATCAAACTGAGCTACAAGTCTAAGTAAAATTAATAGGTTTCCTACATTTATACCATCTTGAAGTGCTAGTTTTTCAACATGGCCACGTAGAGGAAGATTTTGTGTAATTAAATACCTCATGCAAGCTAATATTCTTTGCAATATATTTCGCCACCGTTCTTTTTCAGACTGAATGTTCGCTTCTAATGATACATCAATTCCCGTTCTACTTCGTTCTGTTTCTTTCCAAGCCGTAAGTGATTTTCGGTGATTTGGACTTCCTTCAATTTATCTTTTTTCTTCCATTTGTTAAAACCAGCAGATGTTACGAAAGATGATTGTATAGTGGAATTTGATGTAATAAACAGTAAGCAACAAAAGCAGTAGGCTGCATTATTTTTTGGTGAATATAATAACCAAGATCGGTTAACTTCAGTTCCTTCCTCTTCATTACCGACCCGTCGAGATAACCAAGATTTTGGCATTAGACGATTAGTTGACGTTGCTGCTACATTTAAACTGGCTTCGTTTTGAAATATGCAAGATCCACGAATAAACATTTCTTTTCGAAGTTGGTTCGATATTATTGGAAGATTGCTGCTAAATTTTAAATAAGCAACATCCTTGAACTCCAGAACATCCGGAATTACAGCAAATGTTTCTGTTGTTTTTTCTGTGCTTTTTATTAGATGTGAACATGGATTTATCATTTCTGATGGACTTGGGCCACCTTCTTCAGAGTCTTGTATTTGTTGTGTTATTAGTACATAAAAGTTTAGCAACAGTAAGTGTACAACCTTTATCTGGTTCTGACTCTGAATCTGATTTTACATCTTATTCCTTTTTATCTTCTGGATTTTCTTTTTGCGATTTTTTTTCTAAGTATGATTCCATTATTACTGTAGATTTCAGAGCTTCTTTATCTTGCTGTAGTTTTCTTTTCCGATTCTGGGAACCGCTTAGTTTCTTTCCTGGCGTTGACATGGTCTAAATAAAAAATAATTACTGTTAAATAACACATCAGTGAATAAAATATAAAAAGAGAACAGAATGCAGCTTATTTCAGAAGTCAAAAGGAAGGTGAAAAAATACTTGTGTCTTGAAATCTATAGGTTTTAAATCTAAGTTGGAGGCCATCAGACACGTTCAGAACGGATTTCGATCTCCTTCATATATGTTGAAGAGTACACAGCATATAAGTCTGTGGTTTAGTCATCTCTTAAAATGCTCTCTAGTTTTTGAGATATTTGAATGCAAAGAAACCAAAAATTCTAAATGTTGTCTATATACTAAATCATTGCGCCATGTTTTCAAATAGCGGTGTGGTCTGGGCGGTAGCGTAACGGATTTATATTTTTCTGACCCAAGTTCAAATCCCCGCAGAGTCAAATATTTTTATTTATTGTTATAGTCGGAAATTGTCAAGCTTGATTTTTTTTTTTTAATTTCATTTACACACTTTTATTGCACGAAATAAAATTTAAGAGAAATCACAATGCTTATAACGGATACAACAATTTCGTCCAATATATCAAAAAAGGCTTCGTAATATTCCTCGCCCATACCCAATGAAATTAAGTCAGGAGGCGAATGTGCTAGTAAACTGGAAACTGACACAACAATTACGCAATTTTTATAAGCATTTGTCACTTGTCCTTCCATTTCCTTGTTGAGCTCCATTTGTTGGCAGGATGGTTCTACTATTTTATGTTCAACCGTTTAAACGCAACCGTTTCTGGAACGAATCGAGTGCAGAAGAAAGAAACAAAAAACTATCTCACCGATGCTACTTATTTCAGTTAAAATACCTCTTGTTGATATACAAGTAAAGAAACGACGAAGATGAAATAAATACAATTATAGTAATTATTTCAGTTGGAAACGCACATATTAATAAAATTACTAACAAAAAGTGAAAAATAATGTAAGAAAGGAGACTTTCCTGGCGCATGATAGCAATGAAGTTTTCAAGGGTGTATGGCCGATTTGTGTTGTGAAAAGACAATCCGTCGGCAGACCCGCGAATTCATTACGATAAGATTTTCAGGAAAAAGATGCTTAATTGTAGGTAATATCATTTGTTTTAAATATTATTTCGTGCAATAATAGTATGTAGATGAAGTTTAAACAAAATAAAAGAAGTCAAGCTTGATAATTTCTGAATATAAATTTTTCAAAAACTAGGGCGCATTTTGAGAAACGACTATACCACACACATATATGCTGTGTACTCTTCATCATATATGAAGGAGATCGAAATCCGTTATGAACATGTCTGATGGTCTCCAAGTAAGTACAAAACCAATTTGCAACCAGCCAAAGCTTGAAACTACAGTTTTATACTCAGTCCAAGCCAAATTTAGATTAGCTCAGCTTAACTGTAAACTATACTTGGAAAGACGGTACACTGCAAAGGAAAGAGCTGAGTATAGATAGTTTTATCTAAACTATCTTTTTTTAGTTAAATTTAAAATTAAACTAAGGTAGGTTGTTAAAACTGACTTTAAGAGACGTCAAAATCCAATGCTTATTACTGTGATAGTTTTTACAAGTGTAGAATAAAGTTGCTGGTTTTAAGTTGTCCCCCAGATAAGCCATATTTACGGTAAATTGAGAATTCTTAATTTTTATTACTATAAATAGTAATAAAAATTGAATGTTGTCTATTTCTTCAATTATTTTATTGAACACTGTTAACAAATTTTGTCATACCCATGGAGGAAGGAAATATATGGAGGAGAAGTGACGTTAAATTGGTGAAGCAGGCTCGCACATACGCAGTGGCGGCAGCGACGATATTGCGCTTCGAAACAATTGCTATGTTCCCAGTATATCCCGAAAACTAAGCAAGATATCGAAAAATTTTATTCTTTATTTTCGATTTGTCTCGTCGTATTACATAAGAATCGATCATTAAATTTGACTTTTTGCGAAATTTTTCTTCTCCATTTCAACTCAAGACACCTCACTTTTGATACAGTATATCTCTAGAACTAGGTGATATATCGGAAATTTTTATTCTTTATTTTTCATTTGTCTCGTCCTTCTAAATAAGAATCCATCATCAAATTTGACTTTGACCAATTTTTTCTTCTGAATTTCAACCAAAACCATTTCACATTTGGGACAGAATATCTCGAAAACTAAGCAGGATATCAAAAAATTTTATTCTTCATTTTTTATTTGTCATATCGAGTTACATAATAATCCATCACCAGATTTCGGCGTCACGTTTATCCTCGAGTCCCCTTGAGGTTTTTGTACATATTCCCCGTGTCTGTATGGAAGCGGCCATGCCCCCTCCACTCCGGCCATGCCCCCCCACTCCTCCTCCGCCCTGCTTCACTTCAATGCGTGGTGAAGGTCTCTTGCGTCGTCTCCATATATTTCCTTCCTCCATGGTCATACCCTATTCACTGATTAATAGAATCGTTGAGTAGATGTCGTAAGTAATCTTAGTTATTACTTACCAAGAATGTCTTGAACTTGAAAGGTAGTAACACAGTGAAATATACACTATAATTTATGCCAACATTAAACTTATAACATTTAATACTTAATAACATCTCATTTTCATTCTAAGCAGAGCGCGATGAAAAGGACGCAAAACAGAAAAATACACGCACAAAATAACTTAAACGTTAATATTTCGCACCCCTTTGTTATTTTGGCGGATGAAATTCCACTGGCCAATCGAGTGTCTTCAGCCACTTGTCCACGACCATATTGCGACATGGAAGGAGAAAACATATTAAGACTCCGACCATAGATGGCGTGACCTGTCTCTCTCCAGCCAACCTCCCATTCACACTTTGGGTCCTGCAGTTTCAGTGGGTGCGAAATATTTGCTTATTAATATTATGAAAAATGGAGTGACACTGTTCACTACACTATTAGTGTTCCTTTTTTTCTTTTTTATTTACGAATTAACATTTATTATATTACACTGGCACTAAATTTAAAACATATTTTCAAGAAATCAATTATAATAAAAATTATCCAGACTTTTTTGTTGAGATAGATAGATATGTTCACTTTGATCCCAAGTGAGAATAATCTCGGGGATGTGGAACAGTACATACACTTATTAGTCATATCAATATTACTATATAATTGATAATATTATTATATATTGACAACAGGTTAGCAACAACCCATTAGTATAACCAATATCTCTTGTAATCTACAAATACAATCCCGAGTTAATTAATACTTATTATGTGTAACAGTGTATACACTTGTTACCAGCATCTAATAACCAGTTATTTTCTTACCAACCAGTTACCATGATAAGTTTCACTGTAATTTGTGACTACATATTATAATATGTTAGTTGCTATTTATGTGGAACAGTACACCCACCTATTAGCAATATCAATTATATTACCAACAACTCATTAGCAATCAATTACTTAAAAACCTGTTAGTATGATAATTTTTCACAGCAGTTTTTGAGTGCATGCTATCCCATGTTAGTTACTATATATGAGTGAAATTTTGTAAACAGTGTAATTAGTTCATTTGTCAAAAGTTTCTACATTTTAGTAATTCGGGATAATTTAGTCACCTTCCCCTTCCATACACCATATATACTATTTTATCAGTCATTCTTAGTTACCAAATTCCAAGAAGAAAATTTTTTCACCGAGTAAAATAGGTTCTGAAGTAGAAACTCTTTCAGTTTGGACTTAAAGTAGTTTGGTTTTTGTAGATAACATTTAATTTCTGTTGGTAATACATTGAATATGGAAGCTCCAGTAAATGTTAACCCTTTCTGTAGTGATTTGTAATCCTTGTGAATATTATATTTATTCCTAGTATTACGGTTATGTATGTCAGCATTAAGATTGAAGTGTTCAGGATTTTCCACTACAAATGATAGTACGGAATAGACATACTGTGCTGACATTATTAGTACACCCAGGTTTTTAAAAAATTTCTGCACGACGTCTGTGGGCTTGCTCCACAAATAGTTCTTATAGCACGCTTTTGCAGTTTAAATATCCTCTGAGCTGTGCTGCGAGTTTCCCCAGAATGAGATGCCATACGTGAACAGGGAATGAAAATATGCAAAATATACTAACTTTCTGGATTCTATATTAGCTATTCTAGATATTACCCTCAGTGAAAATGTTGCAGAATTCAATTTTTTAAGAAGTTGTTGAATATGCTGTTTCGAGTTCAATTTGTTATCTATATATACACCCAGGAATTCTGTGAAACTACTTTCATTGATTGCTTTTCCTTCTGATATCACATTATAGCTGTCCTTTGTTTAATTTTTGGTAATATACTGAAGTAACTGTGTCTTTTATACATTAGTTATTAGTTTGTTGGCATTAAACCACCTGTTAATTTTCTTTATAACATCATTTGCTGTGTTTTCGAGGTTTTGTGCTGATGGGTCTTTGAAGGATATGTTAGTATCATCTGCAAAGAGCACCATGTGTTCATTATCACCTAGTATATGTGTGAGATCATTTATATAGATTAAGAACAGCAGAGGGCCAAGAATTGAACCCTGAGGCACACCAAATTTAACTATACCCCATTCTGAGTTTATAACATCTCCTGTATTAGCATCTTTCAGTGATACACATTGCTTTCTATTTTCCAGGTATGATTTAAACCAAAGTCCTGGCCTACCACTAACTCCATAGTGGTCTAATTTACCTAGTAGAATCTCATGATCAACACAGTCAAAAGCCTTTTGAAAGATCAAAGAATATACCTAGGGAATTTAATTTTTTATACATTGATTCCAGTATGTTGTTTACAAACGCAAAAATTGCTGAATCTGTTGAAACGCCTTGTTGTAAGGTATCCCTCGTTCTATTTTCAATATTCTGTTAAAATCCGGCCAAGTTTGGGGTTAACTTTAGTACGCGGTACACGGGTAAAATCAAGTTAACAACACTTCTAGTACAATAAAGTAAATAAATAATACATAGCCAATGTAAATAAAACATAAAATGCAATAAATCAATGATATTTCAGCAGGAAATAGGTTATCCCACATAAAAGTGAACTTTCAATACCAGATCCTAACATTGGTTAGGGAGACATTCTGAACGGATTTAAAAGAAGTAAATGGTATATAATAGTAAATAGAGTGCCTAAACAAACCTTTTATCATGATTACTAAGCATTATTCAAGAGATAAATAGTTAATTTCAACATAAAGCAAACCTAACACTAAATTTTGCCACATACCAGATTTTGGTACTTCTGAAGAGATTTTCATACAGTAAAGATTGGAAAGAACTATAATAGCTAGGCCTAGACCTACCATAACCATAACATCACAGTAATATGTAGTTTCAGTGAAATTTAAAGCAGTTTGAAGAAATATGATAACAAATTGCATAAGCTGTTTCCATAAACAATTTCAGACCCTTTTAAATAGTTCCAGGACTTAAAAAGTAGATAAAGACATAGTAAATAATCTAATCTTTCAGTTTTAATAGGTTTCAAGTAGTTTTAATCCGTAAAATATGATATAACAGTGAAAACCGGGAGCCGGTAAATAGGCGAACGTTTCGAGCCTTTCAGAATTAATTCCAATAAAATTAAACCGTTTCAAAAGCGCTAAGAACAGTTAAATGATAGTAAACACACATAATTAATTTTCTATAAACATTTAAAGACATTTTACTAACCTGTAGTTTGTAATCCAATTACGAAGTAACTTGCCATAGGCACATTATATGCTTTTACACTGATTTTAAACGCTGTCACCCGATATAAAGTAACTAATAAATCAAGACAGTCCTCAAGAGAAGTAAATTCAACTAAATCATGTAGTTTCCAACCGTTTAAGTATTTTTAAATGCCATCTGAATACATAAAATAAATCACTCGACTTTAACATTTTCTCATTTAAAAGCCTACCTAGTTTCTGGGTTAAAAAGTAGTTTCTCTTAAAGATCCATTCTTCTAGTTTCGTACACATTAATTTCATGCCATTTAAAGCAACAGTACCGATGTTAGAGAATTTCCTAAGTCACTCGACATCAGACCATGTGCAATAACCAAACGATTTTATTCTGTCCATGATATCACACCTACAGAGATGAAATAAACTTTAAAATACGCAGTTTAATTCAGGCTACACATTAGTAATTTTTCCGGTTTAATAATCAACATACTTTCAGTGCTACATATAAAAACATAAATAATAACTATGGCTGATTTTGGGAAATCACTGTTTTTGCAATAACTTAATCATTTTATAACCGATTTAAATAAAGTTTACATTTTTGAGAGGCTAAAATTGGGGCCAACAGTTTGAGCCTAATTTTGTGTTTGTAGCTGAAGTCTATTTAAAAAAGTTCTAAAAAGCTGACTTGTGGTGAAAGACCGTAAAGATGACCATATTTGGTCATGTCATCAGACATGAGAATTAAAGCTTAAATAAATTAAATTTTTTCCTAAACCACTACACCCATAAGCACCCATAACTTATTCAGTTTCACATTTTAAATCGAACACTTAATAGAGAGGTTATAAAATTAAACATATGTGAATGTTTAAGCGACCGGAGGCACTCGCCGGAGTGCGGCATCACGTGAGGTAAACCTATATATGCGAGGCAGCGCGCGCAGGTTTACGCTCGGTTGTTTCAGTCTTTCGTCAAGCGTGCTCGAGGGCGCACGCTCCGTGTGAGCGCGGAAGCGTTGGTAGGCAGTGTAGGTGGGAGAAGAATGGCCACCGGGAACAAGCTGGTTGGGCGCCATTTTCAAAGTTTGCCGATCTGCATTCAGACTTAACAGTTTTCGACAGTGACTTTCTGATTTAGTTTTCACTTGGGGTTAGTGCGGTCTTGTTCTGTTTCTCAATCTGTGATTTTCGGTGAACAATTTCTCTCCGATTTGCCTTTGCTAACTGTGAACTTTTATATTTAATGTGAAAATTTCAAGAATATATTGCAGTTATTTGACTTTTGACTTTCATTTCTACAATAGCACCTTTCTTACAGGAGGTTAAATCTGTAAGTGGCGTCTGTGGTCATTTTAACAGTTAGCATACCATATGGTTTAACATGGTAACAGTAACTTTTCAGTACTTTGAATATTTTTGGAAGACTTCGAGTTCAGGTGATGAAGCCGATACCAAACCCCAATACCGCTTTACCCCTGACATTGTCTAAATCCAAACTGTACTTTACTGAGTAGGTCATTCTTTTGTAGATGTGCATACACCCTTCTGTACTTTGCTTTTTCAAAGATTTTTGAAAATGCTGGTAGAAGTGATATCGGTCTGTAATTTTCAATCTTTGAGGTATCACCCTTTTTATAAAGCGGTTTGATTATTGACTTCTTGAGTGAGTCAGCAAAGATACCTTCTTCAAAAGAACTCTTACAAATATGACTAATAACTCTACTAATTCTGGTATTACATTGTTTTACTACATGGGTTGAAACCTCATCATAACCAAATGACTTTTTATTTTTGAGGGATTTAATAATTTTTTCAATTTCATTTTGACTGGTGGGAAATAGAGACATAGGTGCTGTTTTTGGTGACAAGGATTTTTAGTATTGCTATAGCATCCATATTCCCAATATATTTTCCTTTTATTTTTTCAGCAACTGTTAAGAAGTAGTTATTGAAAGCACTCCCTACATAAGAGGGGTCATTTACACATTTTATCATTAATGCTCATAGATATAGGTTTATGTTCAAGGGATGATACAGTTGTTTCTCTTTTAATAATGTTCCAGACACTTTTTATCTTATTATCTGAACTACTAATCTCATTGTTTATGGTCAAACGTTTAGCTTCTTTTATTACTTTGGTTAAAATTCTACTGTAAGTTTTGTAATGTTGTCTGAGAAGCATATTACCAGTATTCCTAACTTTTACATACAATTCCTTTTTATGTCTGCAAGATGTTTTAATACCAACTGTAACCCAATTTTTGTTTACTCGTTTTTGACCAATTGGAGCTAGTTTTGTAGGGAGACACCTTTTGTAAATTTCTAAAAACCTTTGGTGAAAGTAATTGAATTTATTGTTTGCCCCTTTTAATTTATAAACAGTGCTCCAGTCCTCATTGAGAAGTTCATCATTTAATATTTGTATTGAATTGTTCTTTAATGGCCTAACTCTGACAAATCCTTTCTTTTTGTTATTTTCATTTCCAGCAATATCCAAAGTATTTATTTGAGAATTATGGTCTGAGAAACCATTTTCCATTGGAACTGTTTCATGTATTTCTAATTTATTGTGCTCTACAAAAATGTTATCAATAATGTTACTACTATCTTTTTGTGTTCTAGTTGGGAAATTTACAGTTTGATAGAGATTGAATGATCTAAGCATTCCTAGAAGATAATCTGTCTGGTTACATTCTACAGCAAAAATTATGTTGAAGTCTCCACAGAGGATTATTTCCCTTTTAGTATGTGATAAGTTTATTAGAACCGCCTCAAGTTTATTACAAAATTTACTGAAGTCTCCTGTGGGAACCCTGTAAACTGTCAGCACTATAAGAAATTTGTTTTCTAATTCTAACTGTATTCAAAATCTTGTTATATACAGTATTTACTTACATCTAACGATTCTGTCTCAGTATTTTCTCTTACATATATTGCTGCACCACCCATTCTTATACCTGCAATAACAAGAAGGTAATCTATATCCAATAAAAGGGAGGAGACCTATTTCAGAATTCTTCAGATGATGTTCTGTCAGACATACGATATTTATGTTAAGATTCAATGATTTTTGGGTTTCTTCTATAGATATTATCAACTCATCAAGTTTGCTTAAGATACCCCTAATGTTCTGATGGAACAAAGCTATTTTAGACATTCTTTATTTTTTACTGTAATACCATTATGTACATTTCTTAAATAACTCTTCCTACTCTTGACATTTGGCCTAAAAAAGACTGAGTCCTACCACCAATTACCACTGGGATAGGGTTCACATCCAACCTGCCTCTCCTTATGCTACTGGCAATCAGTTGCGTTAGCTTCTGCTTGCCCCGAACATTCAGGGGGAGTCCACGGGAGGTATGATCACTCCGTGTTATGCCAGAAACATCTATCAGACCAATGTGTGTTCGGTCAGCCTGACACAATGCACGCTTCAGATTTGCCTGTGTACGCTGTACATGACCACGCATCCAGGGTTGATCATAACGCTTGAAGAGGTCAACAAAACCAACATTGGTGTGAGTGGTGTTTTTAGCAATGTTGTCAATGTGTGTTTCAACACAATAATTGAGATTTCTGGACAGACTATTTCCAGGACTCCCAACTATAATTATATGATCCTCTTTAGTATGATCTTTCCCCAGGCTTGAAATTTCATCCACAACATTGCCAAGTTCTTCATTAGGTTTAAATATACTACACACCTCTACATCAGAGCTCAGGCTTGTCTGTAACATTGCACTTAACTCCCTACCGTGACTACTTCGAAGCAATAACACCTTCTTGGATTTCTTTTTACGAGCTTTGCACAATGTGTGCTTTTTAACAGCTTTGTTGCAATGAGACAGCCCTGCTATGGCATCTGATACATCCTCAGTTAGATTCTCCAACAGCCCAAATGAATTGGAAAATTCCAATTGAAAATTTGTAGAATGCAGGTCCTGTTGTTTCCCTCCAGTTTTGGCTGCAATCCACTGGAATTCCTTAACATTTAATGCTGCTTTTTCAGCCATCAAAACACTGAGTTCTTTTGTTAATTCAGCAACTGTGGATTCGAGACAAGAGATCCTACTTTCTAGTTCCCTCTTTTCCTTCCTACTTTTGCAAGTCAAACAACTCCAAGGAGAGTGAAGTGCATTTTCAGCTTCCATGTAGCCACATTTCGTATGAAAACGAACTCCACAATCATTACAGCTGTTTCCATTTGGCGCCCCTTTGTGAGTAGTGCCCGGGGCATGATGCCCCCCCCCCCCTGTCATGGTTACTTGAAGACTTACGTGCCTCTGCTAGGATGTTTTAATTAATTTGTTACTCCATCTTTCTGTTACTTAAAAAAATCCATAAATGCTGCAAAAACATGTTTCATCACATTATCATCAATCAACAATTAACGGTGCTAAGAACCTCTGAAAAAATACAGGTCGCTGTAATGATGAATAGTACTCACCAGAAGTAAGTATAAGACAATCGACAAATCGTATCATCTATAATATCTTCGATTATTTTCTGTAGTACACCGTACAAATAACTTGCCTTTAAGAAGTAAAGAGCAACATCAAGGTGTTCTTGAAGACCTGCTGAAACTAAGAATTGATTCAAGTGAAAAATTTAAGAAAAATGTCATGTTTATCTCCCCACAGATTCAAAACGAAATCATTGCCCTATTGACGGCTTGGTCATTAAAAGTGAAATTATGCAGGCCACAAAGAAGGCTTAAGCTTGTATTGTATTGGCAGATGAGTCGTGTGACATAGCTGCGAAAGAACAGCTTTCCATAAAAATCAGTTTTTATGATGAAGATAAAAATACAACTCGCAAAAAATGTCTCGGATTCGTAGAACTTAAGGCGTTGAATGACAAATTACAGCATCATAAATTGACAGGTTTTTAGAAAGAGAAGGACATGGACCTTACAGTTGTGATAGCTAAGGGTATGAAGGGTGTTCTACATTGGCGCGTGATATTGGTGGAGTTCAAAAATTTTTTTAAAGAGAAATATTAAAAAAAAGCCTTGTATTTTCATTGCGCATGCACAGACTTAACCTGGCTTTAAATAATTTAAATCAAATTACAAAAATACGGAACACAATTAGCACCATAGAGTACATCATAAACTTTTTACGGGAAAACTTTTTACATGGAGAAAGAACGTGCCAAATATTTCAGCTGTATATGAGCCCCGCTGGTCTAAAAAATATACGTGTTTTGCTATTTTTAACGTGCACGTTGAAGACATTGCCAATGTACTTTCGAATGTTCTAGAGAAGAGAATCAGACGGCGAGGAAAGCTGCTTACTAGTTTCAGTACGCTGCTACTAAGTCAGAATTCCTTTATATGTGTTGGATTGAATACTCAGGATTACTGGAACCTGTTGCCACTGCATTACAATCAAAAACGATCGACATGTATAAATGCATGGATCATATTAATAATGTCAGTCATTAAAGATCATCGCAGCAACGCGGAATCGGGGAACTAAAATACAGGGTGATTCAAAATTATTGTCAGGCTTTCAAAAAATTCCTACACTTAGCACAATTGAGATACGAATTTGAATCTTATTTTCATGTGCAAAGAAACTCATCAAGTTTTGTACATCCATTAAAAATGTTCGATGTGTGCGCCCTGTGTCACTCTGCACACTCTATGCGATAGTCCATTTCATCCCACACGTGACGCAGCATGTCATCAGAAATGTTTAGAAAAACAGCCCTCTCAGTTGCTTGATAGTCGCATGCAGAGAAGGAAGGTAAACTTGATCCTTGACGTAACCCCACAGAAAAAAAATCACATGTGGTTAAATCTGGTGAACGAGGTGGCCAAGCCATGAGCATTTGGTAACTGTCGGCTCCGCGACCCATTCATCGCTGTGGCAATTGTTCGTTGCGATGGTCGTCAGGTGTTAAAGCCTGAAACAGCCCTAGGCGATAGGCTTTCATTTTTAGGCGTTTTTGTAGAACGCGCCAAACTGTCGTTTGCGGATTGTTCAGTTCTCTGCTGCCTCTTCTTGTTGATTTCCGCGGGCTAAATTGATAAGCTTCTCTGACGCGGTTCATGTCGACTTCCGACACAGAAGGACGCCCACTGCTTTTCCCTTTACATAAGCAGCCCTTCTCCACAAACTGCGCATACCACCTCCAAATGGAATTGTCTGAAGCTGCATCCTTCATAAATTTTTTTCGAAAGTGCCGTTGGACAACAGTAACTGACCATGGAGGAAGGAAATATATGGAGACGACGCAAGAGACCTTTACCACGCATTGAAGTGAAGCCGGGCGGAGTAGGAGTGGGGGCTAGGCCGAACCCATACAGACATGGGGTATATGTACAAAAACCTCAAGGGGGCTCTAGGATAAACGTAACGCCGCAATCTAGTGATGGATTATTATTTAACTCGATGAGACAAATTAAAAATGAAGAATTAAATTTTTTGATATCATGCTTAGTTTTCGAGATATGCTGTCTCAAACGTGAAATGTTTTTGGTTGAAATTCAGAAGAAAAAATTGGTCAAACTCAAATTTGATAACGGATTCTTATTTAAAAAGACGAGACAGATAAAAAATAAAAATTTTCGATATCTCGCCTAGTTCTGGAGATATACTGTATCAAAAGTGAGGTGCCATGAGTTGAAATCCAGAAGCAAAATTTCGCAAAAGTCAAATTTAATGATCGATTCTTATGTAACACGACGAGACAAATCGAAAGTAAAGAATAAAATTTTTCGAGATCTTGCTTAGTTTTCGGTATATACTGGGATTGGGTTGATATGCGGCCTGGACTAAAAATTAATTCTGCCAAAGCTACAATGGAATTACATGGGGGACATGCAGAATGGATATTTCAGTTTTTTTACTACCACTTGTGGTTAGGTTGAAATGTGGCCTAGACCAGAATAAAAATCTTGTTACCACACATTGTAAGCTTAATTGGGAATAGCTGGAAGTGGAAGTAGTTTCCATCGCGATACACGTTTTGTCACTAACTTGGTTCTCATAAAATTACTAACAGTAATATATAAATTATTTGTCCCTTATAGAACAACAAAACCATTCTGGTACAGACTGCATTTAGACCTAACCACAATCTCCATTAAATTGCCGCTACAGAATCAAACTATGTAGACATACCCACACACGCGTATTTGAATCGCACACTGTATTTGCGGTAACAACATCGTTTGCTTCATCAAGATTCCTAGATTGAATAGCATAATTTAACACATTTAATTTCATCATACACTGTCCGTATAAACTGCAACGTGACGAAAGAAAGCGCAATACTAAATTCACTGAATCGCGATGTAAAACACATCCCTTTAAATCTCATTTTCAACACTCGTTAACAATTAATGCTAGTCTATTATGTGAAAAATAGCAAGGTATGCTGGTTTTATACACTACACCAACAAAAATTAGAGAACAAAGTCATCCCATTGAGAGCTATGACTAAATATTTATAGACGGCACCGAAGTTTGCAATTCTTACCGCCCACTTCAACAACGATAGTTAGAATTCAACTTACTGAATTAATATTCCAGGTTCTTTCCTCTCTTGCCTATTTGTGCAACCGTATACAACACAAGATGGCATTATAAAACACTTATACACATTACAAAATGAAATAATCACAGCATCTAACACAATGTGAACATCGCATTAGCTGGGGATCGCAATATCACCGCTGCCGCCGCTGCGCATGCGCGAGAGTTTAGAGCCTGCTTCTCAGATTTAATGTCACTTCTCCTCCATATATTTCCTTCCTCCATGTAACTGACAGACACACGTGAAAATCTAGAGTGCAAAAAGCCTTCTCTATAGCGTTAGCTGCCATATTACAAACACTGACATCTGGCGGAACATAACGTAACTACAATTTTAGCGGCTGCTACAAAACAAAATTTTGAGAGTTTGTCTATTCATCCATGTAAAGATAGTACTTGTATGTTTAGTACACAGACGGTAAAAAATTCATGAAACCCTGACAATAATTTTGAATCACCCTGTATTTTAAACACATCTATCTGAACTGCAGCTGCTATTGGAACCGATTTTAATGTCCGGCGCATTGTATCTGTCCAACAAAGTCGTTCCAATCATCTTCCTTACTCTCTATACGATTTTTGAATAGAATCTATTTTCATTCCTTTTTAAAATTCCTTGATAGCTTCTCTGGAGCAATGTTTTGGGATTATACGTTGCGCCTTTACACGTTTTGTCTTAAATCTAACTGTATTTATTTATTAAATAGGTATGATAAGTATTCAGTTTAAGATCGCATTACATGCCCTACAAATCACGTCAGTTTGAAAAATAAACTATATATTTAATAAGCACTGAAAAAATCACTTTATTTGCAATGAATTACATATAAAGGTAGTAGCCGAGAAAACCCGTTAGTTGGTTTGATTGAAATAATCATAAAAAAAATTGAAAAAGATAACAACTTTCTGTACTTTTTTGAGATCATTATATTTGGAATTATCTCAGTAGGTGAATGAACCAGTGTTAAAGTCTCGCTTTGTGCTTCAGTTGTGGCATACTAGTCTTCGTGGTCTAAATCCGAGTCAATGTTGTTTCTGTGCGTTCAATTTCTTTTAGTAATTTTCATTTTTTTGGGGGGGGGGGGGGAGGGGGTGTAAAACGTCGACAACTGCCAGTTGTGTGCTGTGTGAAAAGTACAATTGCAGGTACCAGGGCAAAACGTTTTCCATGACACTTTTTCCGTCAGATCCTTTGCTGATAACATCAGTTTCAACAGCAACACCAAAGCTTGTCAGTCGTTCTTTGACCAAACTGATGCAATGCTCTGTAGTGCACGAACCGCGTATTCTAAGTAAGCTGATATTAAAGTGTGTTTCTTTGAGGTGAACATAAACGTTCAAAAATAGGTGATTTTTTGGGACGTCCACTCATCAAACACTCAACGAAAATATTTGCCATTGTTTCTTGAATTATTCAAACTGAACAAGTAAGTCAAACATTACGGGCCTCTTCTTTACGGTATTTGAAAACTTTGTTATCATATATCTTATAGAATTAGCAGAATTAGGAAATCGAATTCCACTGTTTGAAAAGAAATATCTCAAATACGTGAAGTACAGTTTATAGCAAAAATATTTTAACACATCATTTATTCAATAGATTTTGAAATAGCTGTCAATAGTTGTAACCTTTGTTTCGTATTGTTTCTAATTTCTCCTCAGAAAAAATTCTAATTATATCTTTTTCTGCGTGTACGATCTGGCAGCTAGTTTAGCAATAGGACGACATAACTCGGATTACAGTAATGCAAACAACAAAAACAAACTGAAGTTCTTATAAAATTTAAAAGTGAATCTATTTACTTATGATCACAAAGGACGATATTAACACACATTTGTTACCGTGAGTCAAATGTCAAATTGACGGGTACAGGTAAACGGGGCAATACAACCGGTAAAGAACTAGTTGGACCGGAAAGTGACGACAGGGAAACAAGGTGACGAAGACTGAAATATGTTTTCACCCCATTTTACGGATTTCTGATCCGTTTAATTTTGTGCTAGATTTGCCAGACTGCCAAATGATGTGGGTTCTCGCATTGCTGAATTGCAATCCCTATGTTTATTATTATTTTTTTAACTGCTTAACGCTATTAACAGCGAGGTCTTTAGAGACGGGAAAGAATGGGGGGCAAGTAATGGGAAGGAATTCGGCCATGGCCTTTTGAAGGAAGCATCCTGGCATTCACCTGGAGTGATTTGGGGAAACCATGGAAACCCAAATCTGGATGCTCGGACGAGGTGCAATCCCTAGCTACATCCCGGTTAAAGTTTAAGTGTGTCAATGGTTGATTTAAAAAAATCACAAAGTTTCTTCCAATACTATAATTTAAAAGTTTTTGATTATAAAATCGAATTATCGATAAACTGTGGAGGGGCAAGGGTATTAGAACAGAAAATCTTAGAGAACTAGAACTTATGAAAAGGTTAAATGAGGCGGAAATATCATTTTTTGCGGCAAAAAACGCAATCCTAATTTCCTTGACTCTGCATTGTACAACAAGCACCATACAGAGTCCTTCTCTACACTGAAGCCAACGATGCTAGCCATTTATTCTAAACTTTCTGTGTATGATTAGTTTACTCAGAAAAATTTTACAAGAAAATTGTGCTAAAATTGCAGATGAAGTAGCTCGAAAATTACTATTAGTGTAATTTTATATATATATATATAGCCTACATGCTGCTAGCCTCCAACAATTAGCCATCTCACTACTACTGAGGAAGGGCCTTAGGCTCGAAAATTTTATACTCTATGTGTGTACGTGTTTTTTTGGTGTATCGACGCCGCAGGAATCCTCTTCTATGGTATAGCGGTGGTTTTTCTCTTATCTAAATGTTGAATATATATATATAAATATATTAATGGAATATATCTAGTCCATTAATATATAATATAATATATATGTATTCCATTAATAAATTCTTTTGTAGCATGCATATTATCAGTTTTCTCTTGCCTGCCCCCCCCCCCCCCCCTTGGACAAAATCCTGGCTACGCCATTGCACGGTTTACTTAGGAGTTGAGAATTGAGGGTTGAACCGTTGTTGTTTGATATCACTAATTGACTCGTACAGATTCTGACTCAACGCTCCAGTCTTCAAGTCGTCTAGGTTTACGACTCTTGGCTTATTCGCTCTCTGCCATCTCTGGCTTTTCAGTTTCGATTCTTGTTAATTCCTGGTCTCTCAGTCACCTGTGAGTCCTTTCAATTCTTAAGTCTTCTTCCCAAGACGTGTAGCTTAACGAAACTCAAGTCGCTCGAAGTTTCTACTTGTTGACTTTTGGTCGGCTGAATTCAGAGGCTTGCGACGCTCCTGTTTGCGTTAATTTTAGTGAAGTGAGCCAACTTCGTTTTTCCGGCTTTCGTAAACATCCGTTCACACGGTACAGCTGTTGCGGAATATATCGTATTTTAGTACTTACTTTTATATATTTGTAAATATTCTGTTTCTTTTGTCCCATCACCCAAAAGGGTCCAAGTTTCTAGGCAAAAGACGTTCGGCTAAATATTTATAAATTTCTGTAAAAGCCGAACCAATTCTCAGTGACTCTATAGACCATCTTGTGTAATGGGATGGAAGGAAGAGAATATTTCAAAATTTGTACACATTACTACTCAACTACGCATTTCAGCAACATCTGTACTTTGTAAAAGGCTTTTTTCAAAAGCTGGACAGTAAAACAAAGTCGGCTGACATCTAAATAGAATTAATGCAAATGCTTTTTGAAATAGTTAATTGGTGTGATCTTGTTTTGTAGATTCCATAATTTTTATTGTAAACTAGCTCGTGCGCTCCACTACATGTTTGTAAAGAATTTTGATTGATAGCTACCGACATGCAACCACTATAATGCACGATGGGAGGCCAACTGCTAATACCACACACCAACACAAGTGATGAAACACAAGTGATCAAACACAAGTGATCAAACACAAGTGATTAAAGCTACATATAGGGACCCATATGTGTTTGGTCGAAGCAGGAAAATGCTCTGGTCCGGTCACTTTAAAACACCATATCTCCCACATTCCCATGGCTACCGACATTTAACCATTACAGTGCACTATGGGTGACTCGAAGCCACTACCACACTCAAACACCAGTGATATGTGCTATGTAGTTGTGATTGCAAAGTGAAATATAAGGTCACACACGTCTTTGATCGAAATACCAAAATACCCTCCGTCGAGTAATTTCAACCACTATACCTTCCACAATCCCTAGCTACCGACATGCACCCACCAAGGTGGACGTTGACAGAATCGAGGCTACTACAACGCAGAAACACTAGTGTGGTAGGTAGTTTTGGCTGCAGAGTGTTATATAGGGACACACATATCTATTTTTTATATCAGGTCAACCACTTTCAACTACCATATCTACCACACCCCCACATCTACCGACATGGAATCACCATAGTGCATGATGAAAGACTCCAGGATAATACCACGCACAAACACCAATTGTCTGCGATATGAAGTTGTGGCAGCGAAGAGAAATATAGGGACACATGTGTCTTTGGTCGAAATTCGAAAATGTCTTTGATCGACCAGTTTCAACCACCACGTCTCCCACATCCCAATAGCTGCCGACTTTTAGCCAACGTTGTGCACGATCGGTGACTCCATGCTACTACCACACAAAAACACCAGTGGCCTGCACTAGTTTGTTTTGGCTGAAACGTGAAATATAGGGACACACACGTCTTTGGACGAAATATGAAAGTGCCTCAGGTCGACCACTTTCAGTCACCATATCTCCCACACTACCGTAGCTACTGACATGCAACCACTATAGTGCACGATGGGAGACTCGTTGCTGCTATATATATATATATATATATATATATATATAAGATTTAGTGTTCTGTTTGTTTAAATCGGAAAATAAATTACAAATTAATCACTAAAAAAATTTCAATTATTTTATTCAGTATTAGTTAATAAGTTTCTCTCCATCAGTTAATAATCTCGTAAGCGGTATTTCGTCTCCATATATTTCTTTCCTCCATGGTATCATCCACGGCCAACTAAAGATATCTTCAGTTGGCCGAGGATATCTTCATTCCGACGTCACTTCTGCGTGCCGTGGTAGTGGGAGAGATTTGTGCACGGCATCGAGTGTACCCACAGACGCTTGTGTTAAGAAGAGATTCTAAACCAGTCAACATTGGAGGTGCTGTGTTATGGCAAATCAATATATCACTTACAGCATTATTAAGCTCAAAAAATATTTTAATCATATTCTATGGACTATTCCATCACGTCTTGCTTTAACTTTGTTCAGTGCTCACTGATTTTCTAAAATCGTCGCTAGCCACACAGGTTTTTTATATATATATATATATACATACATATATTTTTTCAGATGGTAACTGTGGTTTTTATTTTTTAAATTTTATTTTCAAATTCAGGAATTTTGAGAATATTTTGAGCAATTAAATTAAGTGTGTGAGTGAAACAATAGATGCGCTTCTTCTTCCCAATTGCTAATTCCACAGATTTTATAATATTCGGGGCGTTATCAGTAACGCCCACAGAGAGTTTTTTTCGTGCCAAATATCGCTTTTTAAAGACCTTTTGTGCTATATATTGCGATGTATCACCTCCAAAGTCATTGATTCGAATACCGTGTTCTGACCAAAATGATGCATATCTATATGTCTGACCAGTAGTGACTCGTCGTTAAAGGCTTTGAGGCGGAGCTGCCCCAAAAGATATATTAAAATATGTTTTTAAATAGAGTAATACAGAATTTAAATTAACAGGAAACATTTAGAGAATTTTCCACACGCGTTTAAACAATGTCAGTCAATATTTTTAGAACTGTCGATAGAAAAGAATGTTTCTCAAATGGATAACACTTACGGCTGCGCCTTTGCAACGCCGTTACATTGCATGTATCAGAGGACTGGGGAAGTGGGTTTTACGGAATATGGCTCTTATAAGCTCGTAGTAGACTCAGCGTGCCGAGCCTACAGCAGTGGTACCAACCCCATCATGCTTTTCTTGTAACGCTAGTTACAAAGTAGTAAAATCAGCAGACTGCTTGAACTTCCACTCTCGAATCCCTGTCTCTGTTTCTCCAGCTTATGCTTTCATGCGTCATTAATTGACGTTATATATTTATGTTTTGAAACTGTAAAAGATACTCGTATGAAACTGGAACGGTATCTTATGTCTGATATTGGCTCTGGCATGGGCTTGGTACCTGTAGATGCTATTGATAGGTGGGTTATACTAGGCATGGCCTACACCTCAGTAGTAGAGGGAAGGGGTTTCTTTCAGATCTGATAGCAAAACAATTAATTGAGGCCACAAATTCACATGAAAAGATTCCTGTTGTTAATGGTATTAGGGCAGCTCTTTTTTTAGATTTGGATCATGTATTAGGCAGAGAGTTTTAAAAGAAATTAGTTTTAACAGTAATAAGTTTTCAGATACCAAAATTAAAAATTGTGTATTGATTAATTTATTAGAGGGTTAACAAACAAAGTGGATGAATTGCTAGTCCACATAAACGAATTAAATGATATCAAGAGAATTGATGTTTTATGCTTGTCTGAAGACCAGATAACTACAAGAATCGGTATGTCAAATGTAACTGACTTTAATTTAGCTTCTCATTATTGTAGAACAAACTTGGAGAAAGGAGGAGTTGTCACTTATGTTAGAAATGGTTATAGTTTTGAGGATATAATCATTAGCAAGCATTGTCTTGATCAGCAGTTTGAAGCCTGTTCTACGCGGCTAAAATTCAAAAATGAAATTTTCATCATAGTAACAGTATACAGAGCACCATCGGAAAACTTTTCTATTTTTATGAACCAATTTGAACTCTTATTAACATTTTTAAGCAGAAAAGAAGTCAACATAGTCATATGTGGTGATTTTAATGTAGATTTTCTAAATAACTTACCTTGTAAAGTCATGTTTGAATCATTAGTCAGTTCATTCAATTTAACTCAGGTAGTTAATTTTCCAACTAGAATAATGAATAATAGTCACTCAGCTATAGACAATGTTTTCCTAGATACCTCAAAATTAAGTTAAACCATCAAGCCATCCATCAATGAACTTTCGGATCATGATGCCCAGTTATTAACCATCAACACTTCAATGGGAACTAGCTCTAAGAATTGGTTTTAAACTTCAGCGTGTAGTAAATGATGAATCAGTTACTTGTTTTAGAAAGTGCTTGAACACCACAAACTGGGAACACGTTTATAGTGCACAAGGTATGGGGGCATCCACAAATTACGTGAGGTGTTTTTCCGGATTTCTGGACCCCCCCCTCCCCCTTATGGTGAGATTTCGTGAGATCTGGCCGGACCCCCCCCCCCCTTCTGGTGAGATCAGGTCCGTGAGAACCCCCCCCTAGAAATCGCACTCGAAACTTTTGTAGACCTTTTTTTTTTTTTTTAAAGGTCACACCCTAACTTTTTCGACGAAATACCCTCCTAAAATCAACTTAGGCGCAAATTGTAGACCTTTTTTTTTTGGCTCTACTATCCCCAAATTTTTCGCAAAATCTCACGTGAGATTTCCGTAGGACCCCCCCCCCCCCTTGGTGAGATTTCGCCGGACCCCACCCACCCCCCCCCCTATTTCACCTCACGTAATTTATGGACGCCCCCTATGTATGAAAAATACATTTTTAGTAGCATTGTATTAAATTACTTTGAATGTTGCTTCCCCTTCAAAAATTGTCGTGATTCTCGAAAAGGACAAAAACCTTGGACAACTATTGGCATTAGAACATCATGCATTTATAAAAGGAAGTTGTATATTGCCTCTAGGAACAGCGAGAATGCTAATGTTAAAACACATTACAAACAGTACTGCAAAATAATGAAAAAGGTTATTGAAGAACCTAAATGTATGTACTACAAAAATAAAATTTATGATTCTGAAAATAAAATTAAGACTATATGGGACAGGAAAAATAATCAATCAAGTAATGATGTTTTTATCAAAGAAAATTCAGTAGAATCTAATTTTTCAATTGCCGATATATTTAATAAATATTTTTTATCTGTTGCTGATAAATTGCCTGCTAATAGCTCAGTGACACACAGTAAGGATTTTGTTAGAACAGGTTTCCATGAAAAATTTTACTCTTATGTCTGTAAAATTAGCTACTCCAGAAGAAATAAGAAAAATTATCAGGCCCCTTAAGACCAAGTACTCAAGTGGTTATGAAGGGATTTCCAGCAGATTAATTAAATTTTGCTCCACAGAATTAATTAATAGAGTAAGTTATCTGTTTAATATATCTTTACTTGAGGATACTTTTCCAGAAAGGCTTAAGTATGCTGTAGTTAAACCACTCTATAAAATGGGAGATAAGGCAGCTGTATCGAATTACCGACCAGTTTCATTACTAACAGCCTTCTCCAAAGTTTTTGAGAAAGCAATGTCTATTAATACCTTAAAAATAATAATATTCTAACTAAATCACAATTTGGTTTTCAAAAGGGTCATTCAACAGAACAAGCTATATTATCATTCACAGGCAATATTTTCGAAGGAATAAATGATAAATTAATTCCAATGGGAATTTTTTGTTACTTATCTAAGGCATTTGACTGTGTAGAACGAAAAATTTTGATACAGAAATTAAAGTATTGTGGCATAGATGGCATTTTTAACAAATTGCTTAGTTCTTACCTTCTAAATAGAAAACCGCAAGTGTCAATGGAGACTTTTAAGGCTGCTTTAAGAGGTTGTAACATAACAGTAGCATTCCGCCGCTCCGCAAGTAGCGCCTAAATGAGCGCATGAATACATTGTTTCAAGTCAGTCGTAGCCGAACTATGGTAGCAGACGGCTCGCGTCGTGTATTGTGCTAGACGCTGTATGAACAGTGCAGCGTAGTAAGCATCGCGAAGAAGACTGAATTTATTTAGCCAGAACAATGAGCGTTTTACAGAAAGTTGAACAGTGTAAGAATATAGCAGAACAGTGAATGTGACGTTGGAAGTAGTTTGGTGTAAAACAGATTTTGATTGTCAATTTCCTTTTGTCGAAAGAATGTAGCAATCTACGAATCTAAATTTTGGTAGTGGCCAACCGGTTCGACATTGTACGTTATTTCAATAAATGTGTGGAGAACTTAACTTCGTTATCTTATACATGAAGACTTTTCTTAGTTAATTATGCACCTCTTGTGTCGGGCTGGTTGGGACGCTGCCTGGTGACCTACGGTGACTACGAACGAATTAAAATTCAATTAACCGGCTTCTAGTGCGGTGTATTAATAATTTGAGAACTTTAGTAAGCACGAAGTTCGGTCTGATGTAATCAAGAACAATCTATACATCATCATATTATCACCATTAACCAAACAGTTGTCTTACAAGGTCCATGTTTACTGAGTGGAAACTAATCAGATGTGCAGTACCTCAGGATTCTATATTGGGGCCACTAGTATTTTTAATATATATAAATGATCTACCTTGTATTTCACCTAAAAACTCAAAATTTGTGCAATTTGCAGATGACGCAAACACAGGAATTAAAAATATTCCAGATTTTTCCAAAGAATATATTTCAAATTATGTCTTTTAACTGATTAATAAATGGTGTACAACTAATGGCTTGTCTTTAAACATTGATAAAACTCAGTATATGCAATTCAGTACATCACACAGATTAATACCAGATATAGACATAAAATTTGCAGGTCAGTACATTCAAGAGGTAGAGAGTGTGAAATTTCTAGGTTTGTATGTTGATCAAAATTTAAATTGTAAAGTACATGTTTCTGACTTGCTAAAGCGATTGGGAGCAGCCAAATTAGCAATTCGTACAATTTCAGCTATAGGTGATCTCCATATGAGGCAGCTAGTTTATTTTGCTTATTTTCACTCCTGTTGTCATATGGAATAATATTCTGGGTCAATTCTACCCTTAGATACAAAGTGTTCAGAGCCCAAAAGTGTGTAATAAGAATTATGTGTGAGGTTAGCGATAGAACTTCATGTAGAGAGCTGTTCAAGAAGTTAGGGATTTTAGCCTTAATGTCTGTGTTTATATACACATTAATGTCATTTGTAGTCACAAATTATACCTTGGTTGAAACAAATAGTAAAATACACAATTATGGCACTAGAAGTAAAAATGATCTTCATAAGACTTACAAGTCATTGCCATTTGTTAAAAAATGGGTCAGATATTCAGGGATACATATCTTCAATAAGCTCCTAACACATATTAAATGTCTAGCAGATGATAAGAATAAATTCAAGAAAAAATTGAATGTATTTTTAATTGACAACTCCTTCTACTCAGTCGAAGATTTTTTTTCCTAAGGTATCTACAAAATAACTGCCAGTAACTTGTCTATATATAGTTCACATGATTAATTTATCATGTATGCTATGACGCTACATCTCCTTGTGTATGTATTATTTTGTTATGCAATTGTTTATGGTACCATGTATGCTATGACTGTATATCTTCTCGGGTATGTATTATTTTGTTATTGAGTTATTTAATGTACCATGAATGCTATGACTGTACACATACTGGTGTACGTATTATTATCTTATGCAACTGTTTATCTGTAAATTGACAACTTTCTACAGAGCCAGTCTCTTATATTGGGATCAATGGAAAATGAATGTATTGTATTGTATTGTATTGTTGGCCATTGTATAACTCATAGTGCCGACACATTAAGTTAGTAAACACTAGCAGTTACCCGCGACTTCGTTCGCGTTGAAGAGTGTTGTAATGTAAGATTTTCTTGAGAGGTCTGGTTGCTCAGTGGTTAGGGTGTCCAACTAGATATGGAAAAGTCCCCCGCTTGAATCCCAGTCTCGGCGAGGATTTTCAAAGGTCCTTAGCTAGACCTTCCAATATGGCATAGGTTGTTGTGTGATGTGAATTATGCTCACTTAGTTCTAATTCCGTATTGAACTGTGGGTCGTCAATGTCCGGTAGGATTACTGGGTTACGTTAAGAGGCTACGAAAGGGGCTGATTGCGGAGACGTAAAGAAGCCTTGTCACAGGTCAATACGAGCATACAATTTATTTTAGACTTATTTTTATTAGTTATAGTAGTAATAAATGTTGCAATAAAATAACAAAAATTTATTTATGTTCCACAACTACTTCACTGAATTTTTAAATCAATAAAAACATTCTGTAGTATTTTCAGTTTAATATATTCGTATATACAATATTGGGGATTTTTCTCCTAGGTTTGGCTATTTTCATACCACTAGTTTTCTTACAATTTCTTTGAAAGATTTGATTTCGTTTACCCAGCATCTCTTAAAATTACTAATTTTATCTCGTGAATAAAAATGAATATAGTTTTAATTAATGGAAGCTCAATACGTCAAAATATTGGCAATACATGGATGGAATCATCTAAATATCAACAACAAAAATACTAACATCAAAACAGCAAATAAATACATAAGTGGCCCAAGAACGTTCATTTCCGTTAAAAAAATGCAATACTAAAAACGAATATTTTGATTTGAATTGAATATCTGAAAAAAAAGAGAACTTAACTCTTTGAATATTGATTTTGTTTTGATGATATATTGGTTCCATCAATAGAAATTTAGATATTGTAGTAGTATGTATAGTAGTAATTGATCCTTTTATCCATAACTAGCGGAGTTCCCGGCTTTGCCCGGTATAGTTCGCGTAGATTTAACCGTACCCTATTTTTATTCCCGCAAAACATTTTTAGAAAGTTTCACAAAATACGCGCCAACTTTTTCAGAATTAAAGCAAACTTACATTCACCCACCCCCTACCAAGAAACTGGTGGGCTGAAGTTTATTTGCACGTATACTATTTTCATTCGTCCGAAAAGATTCATTTATATCAAGCTTACTACATTACTGAACAACTCTAGATTATATTAAAAACTCACATTTGATTCAATTGCGAAGTGAATGGATATACTAGAGGCTCGAAACTCAAGATCATTTAACACTGCAGATAAAATATCAAAAGTGAATCCGGAATAATATTATCGTAAACAGAAGACTAATGCTGAAGGCCAGAGATATTGCCCAGAGATTGTGCTTAAAGAAAATTTTTGTTGTTTTTACGGCTATCTATGTCGTTTAAAAATTGATATCCCGAATTAAAGGAAAGAATACTTCAAGCAATGGCTTTTAAAAATTGAATATATCGAATTAAAAGAAAGGATACTTAAAGTTTTGTTTAGTGTGCAAAATAGTTATTACTGTAAGTTATCTTATTGCTTTAATTAAAAGCTATGGCCAGAGACATTGTGTTGTGTGTTTAGTGCGGAGTATGCGGCATCTAGTAATTCCTCCTGTGGAATTTCTCACCATACGTTCAGAATTTCATTTAATGCTCCTACATTATTTAACGTTGAAACATAAGACATGCCAGACAAGTGAATTAAGATTCTAAGCTTTAAAACGGTGAAAACTCCATCGAAATCCGCCCCGTAGTTTCCGAGTTTTTATATGACCAGATGATAGATAGATAGATGATCAGTGGTATTGTGGTAATGGTTTCTCTATCTGTGGAAACAGTTGAATTGCCTGTAGACCAGTTTACTATAGTTCATTCGTTTGGATCCATTAATTCTGCGCTAAACTTTAAATTTCAGTGTTAAAATAGTACAGTAATTGATTCTTTCTTCATAATTAGTTTCTCAATCTGCCAACAGAATTGAATGTCTGCCGGCAAATTACCACTCCGCTTGTCTGCCACTCCACTATCTTAATAAAACATTTATAAATTTCAAAAATTTACTTCCGTCAATGTCACGTGTTCTGCTAAATCATCCACGCTTATTATAAATCTTTTGATACAATATGGGAACAAAGCAACACATGACATCACTAAAATGGCGCTCTTGAAATAACTAATAATGTTTCATTTTGGCCCAGGCTACATTTCAACCAAGTCACAAACTCATCTAATATTGCCGCTAGAAAATCAAAGCTTCTATCAGTTGCGCATTAATACATTCACCATAGGGCCTATTGCATGTTAGTGACGTTATGAACGGCGAAATAAACTTGACTCATTATTTCAGATCAAGATACTAAATGAACCCGAATAATGACGTCGGCAATGTGTAAATTAAATACTGAATTCATCTGAAACTACATTCATCCGCATAAAGTATGTCATCAGCATCATGACAGGTATTGGAGTAACGTAATTAAAAAAAATTATACTAAAATGCTTGTAACTTGCCGTGTACAACGGAAAGTCCATAATTCTCTACAACTCTAAGACAACTTTCGTTAATATTGCTGGTCAAGTTAAAATCACGATAAAGTGACTGTTACTGCTGGTGATTTAGTAATTTGTATAATTGCGTTTAATATGTTGAGGTATAGTTTGACTTTGTAGCGGCAATATTAACAGAGATAGTGGTTTGGTTGAAATGATGCCTGGACAAGATTGATATTTGTTACAGCATAAGGCAGAAGGAACATAGTTATTATTAGTAATAAGTAAGCAGCTTTCATATGCTCCGTGCAAATTGTGTTTTGTGTTGTAAACGACTTCCAGTGTTACGTCATGAAACAATAAGTTTCTACGTTAGCCCATTGAATATATTCGTTTTAACTGTAGCATTCGATAGATATTTGCAGAATATTGAACAGTAAGTAAAAAAGTAGTTTCGTGGATCATAGTCTCTGTTATTTGTACAAAAATGAAAAGTGTTAGTTAAGTTTTAAATTTCGGCAAAAATAATTTGTAATACAGACGCTGTTTAGTAACACAAAAGAATTAGGAAATAAATTAAACCGAGATAGAATTACGACATTTTGCACTTTTAGTGAACCGAATTTCGTGCTGGTATATTCATAGCATTTTACGTTTTTTTTCTTTCAATTATGGGGTAATATTTGATATGTCATACTATTTTATGTACGCAAATGAAATATCCCTTTGCGAACTTGACAATAGTACCTACATTTTTTTTAAATTTAAGGTTAAGTCCAGATTTATATTTCCCTCTTCCAAATCATTATTTGTCAAGTGTGTCGGTTTTATGGCTTTTAAACTAAACACAAACTTGCATATGTAACTAAGAAAGTTTTTGCTTTTATTTCTGAAAAGTAGTGTTTGCGATTTACATAAAAAGCAAAGAGTAAACGTGGCACGGCTATGTACGTAGTAGGAAACTCTTTGTTGTTTCCGAATTGATATTAATGGCAATTTCTAAAAGAACTATGCGTTTTTGCGGTATAAAATCTATCCAATGTCATTTCGCACGCAATTAACTGACTTCATGCCGAATTTCATTTAAATGTGTTGAGTTATTAAGGCGTGATTTATTCCAGAAGCACATCCAAACACACATCCGAACTTTCTCGTTTTCTCATTTATAGATATATAGATTCCGCTAGAGTGCACTAGAATACGGTAGGGCTGTTGATATTTTAAAAAATACCGGATTTCGATATATCGATATTTTTATTAGTATCAATATTGGATTCGATATTTCGAAGAAAAAGTATCGATATATCGACCCTATTATATAAAAACAATGATACAAAAACAAATCATTTTAAAAAAGGGCGAAGTCTTATGGCTATTTACTGATGAAGAGTTGTGAGATATTCTTCTGAATCAAGTTTTGATATTCTGAAACAAAATGGTTTTTCATGACATTAGGGATAAATTTTTTTTTTTTTTTAAAAATTGTGACTTAGTCATTATACTACTACTTTACTAAAAGGAAAGGCATAATGTATACGATTTACTCGAAGACTTGTGAATCCAGAAAGAGGATCGAAAGAAATCTTGGTTTTTGTGAGTTTAAAAGCTCAATAATGCAACACTGTAGAGGCATTTATTTAGGTAGAAGTTCTACTATCAGAGTTTGCATAGTGGCCAAGTCACTTTTTTTTACAATGATTGTTTTATGTGGAATTTATTTTCTTTTTGTAGGTTGATAGCTTATTTTGAGTCTTCTTACTTTTTTTTACCAAAATTTTGCACCTCAGCAAAGATTTGGTATCCGAATTTATCAATATTCCTGCTTACATCCATGACGAAATACTTCCCTCGTCAATGCAGGCCCATGTAAAACAACGGGCTCGTGTACGATTCGTTCTGTGCGAGTGACGCCGTGCCTGTATCGGTGTAGGCCTTGTGACATACGGTCATTTTATGATGCACCATTTTATTATATATATTAATAAATTATTATTTTATATAATTGACATAATTATGGTAAAGAAATAATTAATGATTTGTGTACATTTTTTTAAAAAAATTATATTAACGAGTAATTCCACAGGCGTTAGATATAAATTGTATGTAGATTGAATTATATAAATGTGTTTGTTTTGTATTTAGTATTAGTATCTGTGATTGTTTAGTTGTTAAGAAAAAAAAGAGATTGTTAAAAAAAACTTAATGTATGTGTAATAAGAATCTTAGATATGATTAAAAAGAATTGCTAAAAAGCATATTCACCTGGTATATTAATTTAAAAATAATGAGGAGGTTACATATTTGGCTACCGCTGCCAGAATCCTACTGGAATCTTCTGATGTGATGTTGCAATTAGTTATCGTTGAGAAAAGTCTATGAAACAGTATGAAGTACTGCATATCTCAACTATTGGAATAACGAAAAAAGGAGGTAAACGGAATTTCTGATACGACAACCTGGGTATGTATCAAACGAGTGACTACGGAAACACAGCGACGCAGTAAACAAGTACTAATTTGTTCCTTGTTTTGGTCCGGGCGTCAATGTGCAACTACTAGAAGGATTGGCCGTTAATGTGGACAGTTGATTGATAGTTAGGTTTGCTATATTGAAATTAAAAAACAGAAACTAAACTTATATTTTAATTGTTGAGTTCTGTTTTGATTATGAAACAGAGAGTTTTGTGGATTCAAACTGAATTAAAGTCAAATGGTAATGGAAGTACAGTAAAAAAAAAAGAATAATAAAAATAATAATAATAAAAAAAAGAATTATTGTAAAAGAATTACAGTAAAATGTCTAATGTAGAATTAGACGTCTGTGGAAAACTCGTAATTTAAAAGAAGTAAAAGAAAGGCATTAAACAAAAAGGGGGAACATTAATTTTACAAGTAATCATACGAAATTTATTATTTGTTGTATATGTATGTGCATGTCTGATTTAATTTCAGGGCTGTTTCCGAGTGGGTTTGTTCTGTTGTGCATTTTTGGTACGCAATACAGAATTCTCAAAGAGTTTAGTAAATGAATTTTTTGTTCTCGGTCTCTCTTGTTGAATTAAGTGGAAATATTAACGGCGTTGGAAACAGATTTTAACCATTGCTGTCTATTGTGCATTTTGATAGAGCAGTCATTGTAGTGTGTTAGCGGACTGATTAATTACCCATTATATTTTTTTTTGGTGCGGGTTACGTTAAAAAAATTAGGTTTGGCAAATAATTGCACCACTTTAGTTAGAAAGAATATTCAAAGTGATTTGGAAGATCCGAGTAATATGTCGGGTTGGCAAACGGACAGTACGGGAGTTATTAGTTTTAATATTGGGGATTCGGACAATGATAGGCATGTTCAGATTGAGAATACTAGCAGTCCCAATGTTAATGTCGATCAAAAGGGGGTTGATGAATATTTTGAAAATAGCAGTATTAACAATAATGACCAGAATAGCGGGTTAAGTAACGAAAGTAGTATTAATGTGGGGAGAGAAAATTATGAAAGTAGAACGATCTCACCAGAATTATGTCAAACATCAAACACTCGAGAAAGGAGTGGTGATACCCAAATAATAATATCCCTTTTAATGCAAATGAAAATAGATAATCAAGAAATGAAAATAGGTAATCAAGAAATGAAAACAGAAATTATGTCAAATCTAGAAAAAAACATTCAGAACCAGGCTAATCAAGCAAAAGCTATTCAGAAGATCGCTTTCAGTCAAAAGAAGATAGAAGAAGGATTGCAAGTCATGAGGGATGAACTAAGTAAAATTCGAGAGGATTAGAAGCAAGAAATGGAAGTTAAATTAAACAACTGAAAAGACGACGAAATATCAAAGTTGGCTAAAATCGATCTGTGTAAGGATAGTTGTAGAAAGGAGGAAGTTGTGTTTAAAAAAATTCAAGTGGACCAAAGTGCGCGATCACCATCTCTATGAACTCTCCGTCCGCCATTTTGTCGTCGAATTGCCTACACTGCACCAGCAAAGTTTTCACGTAGCTTTCCATTGAATAATGCCACTTGGGAATGTACCTTCCTTGGTACAGCTTTATCCTCGCCTGGTTCTGGATCTTTTTCGACCAGAAGGTCTCAAGAAACAGGACTCTGAACTCGGCGTAAGATAAGTTAGTTTCGGACGCAATTTTCAGCCAGAGTCTGTCTGTTTCTGAAAATGATTATTTATTTGTCTACTGAATTCTGCCAGCATGTTAAGTATTAGGTTTTGTTCTTGAGGTTGTGCGGTCGCCGGCGGCAATTCTACCGTTATTTGCGACGCACGTGTTTCAACTTCTGCCCGCATGGGTGAATTTTGAACGGTTTCATTGTCTGGGGTTGGAAAAATCCCTAACTGTTCCCCATCTAATGATGCATTTGAATGAACGCTACGCGTACTAGGAGTATCATTACACTCGTTGTCTGCCAACGGCATTTCGCGTACTTCCGGTGCTTGATCCATCGCGTCAGTTTGCTCGGAAATTTTATGAACAATAGATTGATCTGCCCTATTAATGGTGCGTGACCTCAACTTCATAGATTTGATCGTAAGATACAAAATTTCAACTCCGAACAATTTGAACAATCGACAACAAACAAAATACAACCGGCACGATTTAACTCGAAAAGTACAGCATTAAACAAATTTCGCGCATAAATCCCTTCAACATGAAATAAAACCCATCCAAAATTAAACAACAAGGAAAAACAACGATGTTTCATGCGACACAAATACCTCAACACATGAGCAAAATCAGCATAAAGAAAAATCTTAACTTTTACCATGCATTAAAATTTCAAAAGCACTGACTCTATCTTTAATTTTAAACTAACCATGCTTGATGCAAGTGAACGAAAATATACTTGAACAACTGATTGAAATAAATCACACATTTAGATTTAAATCAAGCATGGCAAACAAAGCAAACAAATTTCAACATAAAACTTATTCTAAAATAATAAAATAAATCAACACAGGTCACATCCATGGATTTTTTTAAGACTTGTAAAATTCTCAAAATAATTTCGACTTGCAAAAGCCCGAAACGTTGGGTGCCAATTGTAAAGGAACACAATTTTGGGTGCTCAGAAAAAAGGGAGGGGGGAATTAATACTAACTCTGAAATAATTCCTGAAAATGAAAATTACATATAATAATGATGCTATAAGGGGATCTAATAGGTTACTAACTAGAACCATGAATTTCAGACACAAAATAAAACCTCATTTATTGAGTCTTATGGCCTTACAAGGTCGGGTAGTAATTAACGTTACGTTAAACACAATTAGATCAGCAAAAACAAGCAATACCCGACGTTTACAATTCGCCGGAGTAAGCAAACAAAACTGAATGAAATATCTCAAACAAGTAATAAAAACAACAGCAAAGTTAACATTGAAATAACATGGCAACACAGGCCATCAAATTGAAGCTAACATTTTACTGTACAAAGGAAAATCCCAGGGGGCGCCGTATAAAGTGAATGAAAAGCATCTAAATTGAATTAACAAACAGCAAGATGCTTAAGAAAAAAATTGAATCGAAATATAAATTCAGCTAGCTCAGAATTTAAGTGGCGGGAGCAGAGTCTTAACCCAGGCGTCGCTTAAGGGCACATAAGTCTGTTAAAATCCACTGAATAGTGACCGTCGTTTCTGGTACATTACCATAGAATCATCGCCGTGATGGTGAGCGACAAACACAATGCCACTGCAGCAATGGAAGCTAAATAAGCGGCTACGCCCGCGTTATTAGCATAACTTCCAAATAATGGCAAGCATGCCACTCGACATCTCGCTTTTCCAAAGCAAGAAATGATCAACCACAATGATCATCAGAGAGCGTGCCGGGCTGACACGTCTATTCACCAGCTCGTCTTGGACCCAAGTCACGTCCGTTCATCAGCTCGTCTTGGACAGAAGTCACGTCCGTTCATCAGCTCGTCTTGGACAGCAGTGATGTCTAAAATGGCTCCTTCTTCTTCCTCGGCTAGTTGCTCGCCACATGTAAAAGAACTCCACGGAATTAGTATTGTAGACCCCAATAAGTGTTCAGGATTGGCTATCTACACATTTCCGTCGTCACGTGTTTAATATCATGCGTCGCATTCGCCGCCTCCTTCGCGCGTTTCCTACGTGGCCTTCGGGGTAGTAGCGGGGTAGGGATAGGTCACCGCCCGATTTCGAACGGGACTCAAGCCGGGCTGTCCCGGCGCCATCGAGTCGCCTCGCCTGCTCCATTGTTCCTCTCTCAACCGCCGAAATGGCAGTTTCTAGCCTTCGATATTCAACCCTTCTGAGCCATGCGTTTACAGAAAATTGATTTACAATAAATATACCTTTGGCCGCCCTGGTTTTAAACATACATTTAACCTATCCAGACAACCCTCATTATTTACAATTAATTACACGTTGCAAGATTAAATAATTAATAAATTTGAATATAATAAAAAAAAGGAATTATGAATATAATTAATAATAATTTAATTATATTCATTGTGGGTGACGCTGTCGCACCACACAGTCCACTTAATTTTCAGCATTCTTCTGTAGCACCATATTTCAAATGCTTCAATTTTCTTTCTTTCCGGTATTCCTAAAGTCCATGTTTCGCTACCATAAAGTGCTGTGCTCCAGACAAAGAGTTTTAAAAAGTTCTTTCTAAATCCTAAATCAATATTTGAACTAAAAGGTTTCTCTTTTTCATGAATTCTCGTTTTGTTAGTGCTATTCTGCTTTTAACATTATTCCTGCTTGGGCCATCGGTTGTAATTTTGCTTCCCACTTACTTCTCCAATTGCATCCGATCCTATTTTTATATTTAATCTACTAGTATTGGTATCATTTCTGTTACATTTCATCACTTTTGTTTTGCTTTTATTTATATTCAGTCCAAAATCTTCCTTCAGTATTTTTTTCATGCCATTCAATAATCTCTCAATATCCTCAGCCCTCTCTGCTAACAAGACAATGTCATCAGCAAATCGTAGCATACTAATTTTTTCTCCCTGAAAATATGGAAATTTTTCTTTGACTTTCTTCATTGCTTCTTCTACATACAAGTTGAATATTAACGGGGATAGAAGAAATAATGTAAACAGTATAGCTAGCCGTTTTTTGGATCATGCTATGATTCTAGGAGACGACTTCAATCTGCCTGATATTGACTGGCGTAATTATGTTCACATTACAGGTAGCAGGGATAAGGTAGCTTCTGAAGTAATTCTCGAATTGTTCTCAAATAATCATCTCGAGCAGCTAGTTAATGAACCTACGCGGTGTCATAACGGTAGCGAAAATATTTTAGATCTGCTGGTTACCAATAGGCCATAATTATTCACCGAAATTTCAACGACCACAGGAATAAGCGATCACAAAGCAGTAATTGCAACTATCAGACTAATGACCAAGCGAAAAAGGAGAAAACGGTGGATTGTATACAAATTCAGTAAGGCCTCTAAGGAGTCTTTTAGAACCTACCTGAGGAATAATTACTATAATTTCAAGTCAAAAAAGGACACCGTTGAAGAGATGTGGCATCGATTTATACGAATAGTCAGGGAAGGTATGGATATACATATACCGAAGCGGATAATAAATGGGGAGGATGATCCACCGTGGTACACATGTGAAGTCAAAAGATTACTCAAAAAACAAAGGAGGATACACACACGCTCAAGAAGGAAGGGGTGTCGCAGCGATTTAGAAACCTTAGCTGAGTTAAGAGGACGTATTAAGAATGTAATGCGTGAGGCCTTCAACGATTTTCATTCCAGCTCTCTCTCTAGGAGTCTCACAGAAAACCCAAAGAAATTCTGGTAGTATGTACGAAAAGTCAATTGTACCAATAGCAATATTCCAGCACTAATTCGTGAAAGTTCAGAGGTTAATGAAAGCCGAGATAAAGCCAACGTACTAAATACTGTATTCAAAAATTCATTTACTGATGAAAATAAGGATAGTGTTCCCGTTTTCCCACGCCGTGTCGAGTTAGTTATGGAATCATTACGGATAGATACTGCAGGTATCATAAAGCAATTAGAGCTCCTGAAATGGGGGAAAGCACCGGGGCCAGATGGAATTCCAGTTAGAATATTTTCAGAATATGCGGCGGAAATCGGGCCATTTCTGTCTGATATATTCAGTAAATCATTAGAAGAGCGAAAAGTACCTTCAGACTAGAAAATCGCGCAAGTAACTCCGATTTTCAAGAAAGGTGATCGAAGTGATCCTGGAAACTATCGTCCAATATCTATAACATCTGTTTGTAGTAGAGTTATGGAGCATATTATATTCTCGAACATTATGATATTTCTAGAGGATAATAATTTGCTTACAGCAAATCAACACGGATTTCGGAAGAAAAGATCATGTGAAACACAACTTGCCCTATTTACACACGACGTAATGAAAGTTATCGATGCAGGTTCACAAGTAGATGCAATTTTTTTTGGATTTTCAGAAAGCCTTTAACTCTGTGCCACACAAACGCCTTTTAGCGAAGCTACGAGCGTACGGTATATCGGATCAGCTTTGTGAATGGATAAAGGATTTTCTAACTGGTCGGTCACAGTATGTTGTCGTTGAAGGAGAAAGTTCTTCTAGTCTAGATGTTACATCGGGGGTACCTCAAGGAAGTGTAATAGGACCACTTCTTTTCTTAATTTTTATAAACGATCTCGGAGACAAAGTGAAAAGCCTTTTTAGATTGTTTGCTGATGATGCGGTTATTTATAAGGAAGTAAGGAATTTGGCCGATTGCTTAGAAATTCAACGTGATCTGGATATTATTTTGGCATGGTGCGCTGAGTGGAAACTTACGCTAAATTGTGAAAAGTGCAAGACAATGAGCATAACTAACAAAAAGAATCCGATTGTTCAGAAATACGAGGTAAACAGTTCAGTTATTGATATGGTCTATTCTATGAAATATTTGGGAGTAACAGTACAAAGGAACATTAAAATGGACATACACATTAATTCGTTAGTAGGTAGAGCAAATTCTAGGCTGCGATTCGTAAAATTGTAATGAACAAACAAAGGAGATAGCGTACAAATCTCTTGTGCGTCCACATTTGGATTATTGTTGTGCCATTTGGGGCCCGTTTCGTAAGGGATTGATCGAAAGTATAGAGAAAGTACAGAGAAGAGCCGCTCGATTCGTGACCGCTTGCTACAGTCCTTATGAAAGCGTCACAGAACTGATTAGTAGATTAGGTTGGGAGTCTCTGGTAAATAGACGACACACGTTTCGTTTAAACTTATTGGAAAACATGCGTACTCCCACTTTCACTTTTGAGTGTAGTGAAATACTTCGTCCACCAACCTATTTGAGCCGGAATGACAGGAAAGTTAAGATTAGAGAAATAAGGTGCCGCAATGATTCTTATATGAATTCTTTTTTCCCTCGTACCATTAGGGATTGGAATGCAAAACAAAGAGATTAGCTTTGGTGCTGAGCACCCTCTGCCACCCACAATTTTGTGAATTGCAGAGTATATATGTAGTAGATGTAGACTACAACCCTGTCTCACACCCTTTTTAACTGGTGCATGTCTCTCGTGATTCTCTACTTATAGCCATACTTATAGCCACTTGATTTTGATATAGTTTATAAAGTAGTCTTCTATATCGATACTTTAGATCTGACTGCTTTAAAATTTTGAACATCTTGTCCCACCTAACATTATCAAAAGCTTTTTCTATATCAACAAATGCCATAAGTGATATAAGTTTTACCATCTAGCGAGAATTTGTCGACAGATTAGATGAAATAAACGCGCGAAACGTATCATTATCTAAGTCGCTAAAGGAGTTTGGTGGAGAAAGTGTGTTATTTGGAAGTTTTGCGGTTGAACCTGAACTCTTGTGAGTTATATTTTCGTTTTTGAGAATCGCAGAAGCTTTCCAGCACTCTGAAAGTATGAATTCGGTCTGCAGTTTAATGGGAAAAAATTTGAAACATGAGCATAGAGTTAAGTGAAGAATCTTGGTGCACCTAGAACCGATTTTAACATCAGTCAAGAATTAAAACATTACATATCCAGGCAAGGGTATGTTCGCAATTTCAGCAGAGCAATGTATGATGCAGCTGAGTGATTGGTGTGGTTGTGAAGTGAAAAATACATTTTTCTGTTTCTTATGTCTTTTTACGAATTGTAATGACAACGCTTGGACAGAGAATGGCAGTACTGACTTGAATAATTTTCATACAAAGTTGAAAAAACATAATACCAGTGAAAAACATTTGATACAATTTTTACTGTTACTACTTTAGGTGCATTTTGACGGTTTTCACAACATGTCCGTTAGATTGAACTGCCAAAAATACGTATTTTGAGACAGAATTGTAGGGGACAAATAAATCGGTAACACTCTCGCCATTGAGACTTTGACTGCAGGGATAAAAAGTTTGCAGTATAAAGACCACGAGCCGCCACTGTGTGTGACTATGTACCAGTAGTTAATGCAAGGTGTTTAACATTAGGGAATTTTGATTTTACTTATGTTGCCGACAACAATAACGTATAGCGATACAATTTTCTCTCTCTGTTACGTTTTAAAACTAATCCTATCGGGTTGAAAAATTGTGTTCGTTCTTTCGATGTATCGAATGAAGTACATCGATGCATCGTTAAACATTTGCATCTAATAGTAAATATCGATATATATCGAGCATCACTATTAATTACTTTGTACTTTGTAGTTTGTACAAAGTTTGTATTTCAGAAGTTGAGAAAACGAAAGTTGGCTTGTTATAAGAGTTTAATGTAATGAATTACGTAATGAAGTTCAAATAAAGGGATGAAGGGTCGTTTGATTTGGTGATTTAAGTAGAGAATTGTTTTTGGCAGTAACAAAATACTTTTGTTCTTTGTGTCGTTTAATGTAGTAATCGACCACAACATTTATTACTATAGTTGCTTCTACTAGCATGTCTACTAGCGTCTTAGAACATAATGTCGCTATTTGTTTTACTGTACCTGTTCTTGACGGGTATGGTAATTACTGTTCAAAAAGATACTCCGCAGTTAAGTCCTTCAGCTTCAATTTTATGGGGACCTGGTTTATCTCCAGATCGGGTAGTTATGCCAGCTCGGTACTTTTTCATCCATGCTGTGGATACAAATAATACCAGGTGAGATGCTGATAGAAGAAAGTTAACTAGTTAGCTAGATAATATTCGTATAAGTAAAGGAAGGGCATTAAATTAGTATGTAAAAAATGAAAATGAAAATAGTTTCTCCCTTTTGATCAGGAATGGTAATGGCAGTGTATCATTATTTAATATTAAAAAGTCCTTAAATTTGAACAGTTATTGTATGAAACATTGTCATCAATGTTGTGAGATACAGTTGATATTGTATGGGGTCTACGTTATAGGCGTAGGTTATGGCAGGAGCGAAGAGTTGTTCCAGATTCATGTACTGTATGCTATAGCCCAGGACGTGCAGTTATTGAAGTTGGAAGGTGGTTTCTATTAAGACATTTGCGATGAGACTGGGATGGTTGAAGAAGAATTATTAGGAGTAGTAGCCTATATAAGACTTCATCATTAAATTGAGCCGCCAAGGTTATAATAGTGCTGACTATGAAAATTTTGCATTTGTAGGTAACAGTGTTTCCAACTGAAATAAGAAATAGAGTGAGATTATGAACTGTAAAAGGATACAAAATGCCCAGTTTATAAGGAAAGAGTGCTATCAGGGAATACACTCTTTCACAGCTAAAGACAAAAGTTTGTGGAATTGTTGATTCTGCTGAAGTGATGACAGAAATAGGTGGAATTGTTGATTCTGCTGAAGTAAGATTGTGAGATTACTTTCTGTTGCATACAATGATGTTATTGGTTGCATTAAGTATTTTTTAATAAAAGATATATTGCACAAAAAAAAAACAGTTTAGATAAAAATAACCTCTTCCCATCCTATTTGTTTCTGTCTGTATGTGTTTAAAGCTTACAATAGTTGGAATATGAAAAACTCCACCATTTGTATATTTGTGGGTGTAGTATGATATTGTGATTTTCCACACTGTTTAGTGGTACCAGTTGTATTGTACGTTACAATAATACCGAATTGTCAACCAACTATTTCACTGTATGGAGGTTTTTACAGAAGCCATAGGGTAACCCAATAGAATTCATAATAGTGTTTGAACAGACTTTTCATTTATTAATAATCAGTGAAGAAATTTTGCGTTAACAGTCGCGAGGCAGTGGTATCCCCATCTAGAATTAAACCGAAATTTTTACCTGTATTGATTTTATCGCCCATTTTGTTTTAGAATAGTAGCTTATAAATTATCTCCTGAAAATTTTTACCATACTATAAATTTGTCTACTGGAATAGAAACAGAAAAATGCTTAATGAATAAAGGGTAATTCTAGTGGAAAATGATGTTTCAGCTGAGATGGTTGAAATAACTTCTCTGTTAATCAATGTAGTAAAATCTGAATAGAATGATTCAAATTATAAATTACAATAAAACCTGAAAATAAATTTGGGAAAAAGGGTGGAGTTATATTCAGGTTCCAGATACTGCTTATACTTATTTTGTCAGTGTTGCTGATATAATAGATTCAAAGATATGTTATTTGTTCCAAATTGCATGTTAAAATTGAACCAGAAAGAACGTACATCAAAGGGTAAGCTGTTTTTAAATTCATGATACAAATGATAGTATTTTCTGAAATGTAGCCTACATGATGTTGTAATGAATATGAGAGATGCACAGTTTGTACAAGACTTGTTCCGGGGATTCCATGTCAAATCAACACAGAGTTTAAAACTGATATTTTCAGATTGTAATGAAATTTAGTGTACTGAATGATGATGTAAGTATTGTGAAAATTCTCTAATATTAATTTGATGTGTGTTCTGGTTTTGGAGTTACAGGGCTCTAAAGTTGCCAGATTTGACTAAAAAGTGGGTGATCGACATGTTTAAAAATTACATTTACCGTTTACCTAATTAAGGTAAGCTGTTGAACAAGATGTCATTTTAAAGCTCTTTTTATGGTCTTTCATATGATATGCAACAATACAAGATTTTCTTGAAAAATATTTTTTAATTTTCTTAAAAAGCCAATTTTTTAAAATTTTGAAAAAAATCTCATAGTTTATTCATTTTATTGTTAATAAATTCTGAAAGTTTCATTTTGGGATCATGATGGGTTAACATGATATAAGAACTTTCAATTTTGAGTGTTTGCAGAAAACATTCTTTATTAATGCAGTGCTGCTTTAATAAAGTTAGAAAAACTAGCACACATGATATAAAATTAAATATAATTCTTTCATACAGCTTTCCTTGGTCCAATCTATGCAAATATGAGAATTTTAGCTGTATAATTTTCCTAACTTATCCAAGTTCTGACTTGTAGATTCATGTTTTGACACGTTGATTGTTGTTCTGACAGGCACAATACTTCTACTTCACCTTTCTCAGATCAGTATTGTAGATTATAGTAACAACAGTGGCTGGTTGTGTTCACAATTGTATACTGGTGTTTATGCTTTATGTTCTTATTAATAATCTTGTTTATTTTGCAAAAAAAAAAAAAAAAAAGAAAAAAAAAAAAAATTTAAAAGTTGAAAACAATAGGTAAAGATGGAAAAAGGGGGTAGATACCCTATGCTGCACTGTTTTAACCCATTTAAAAAGGTGAATCATGTTTATAATAAGAAAGGATGAAGAAGAGTTTCTTGAATGGATGTGTAAATTATTTTCCGAAATGCCAAACATTGCTAAAGTATGCGATAGCTGCAGAAAACAGCTAGGAGTGCTTAAAAAAGAGCAAGAGGGCCAATGTTCATCCTCTCAAGATGTCACTAATGATACAGAGTCAAAATGCGAAATTGACCCTCCTTTTGTTTCAGAGTCAGAGGTTGTTCAGTCTCTCAACATCTCTCTTCAGGAGTTAGGGGAATCTCCTGTGGATATTAAAAAAGTCAAAGTTAAAAAGTATTCAAAAAAAAGATTCAAAAAATTAATCCTGCCATAAAACGTAAAATTTTTGATGACACAGAGTCTTCTGAAAGTGATAGTGAAGATCCTAGTGAAAAAGTTTTCAGCAATCTGAAAGCTAAATTTAGAAGTTCAAACAACAGGAAAACAAAGCTCATGATTCTCACTTGTTTGCCTGAATCATGGAGTATTAGGAAAATAATGTATGAATTTAATGCTCCTAACTATATGGTTCATCATGCAAAGAAGCTTTTAAAGGTTATGGGAATATTTTCCAGTCCAGATCAGAAACCAGGAAAAAGTCTTTCAGCAGAAACTGCACAAACAATTCAACAGTTTTATGAAAGTGATGATATTAGCAGAGTGATGCCTGGTAAGAAAGATTGTTTGTCAGTCACGGACGACACTGGTGCAAAAATCCAAGTTTCAAAAAGACTCATCCTGTGTAATTTAAAGGAAGTATACAAAATATTTAAAGGAAAGTTTCCAAACATGCAAGTTAGCTTTTCAAAATTTGCAGAACTTCGACCTAAGAACTGTGTTTTAGCAGGCCAGAATGGTACACATACAGTCTGTGTGTGTACTATTCATCAGAATATTAAACTTATGATTGAAAATGCTAGGTTAGCTTCCCTAACTAATGGAAAAATTAAAACTTACCAGGACTGTCTGGAAATGGTAATTTGTAACCCAACATCAATTAACTGCCATTTGAGGGATTGTACATCTTGCCATGGAACTGCAGATTTGAAAAATTTACTTGAGGAAAACATGGTGGAAGAGATAACTTTCCATCAATGGATATCTGTTGATAGGTGCACTTTAGAAATTATGCAAAAATCTGCAACCGATTTCATAGATTTATTTTGTGAGAAGTTGTCTGCATTAGTTCGCCATGACTTTATTGCAAAACAGCAAAGATTCTTTATAACCACACTAAAGAAAATTTAAAAGATTCAGAATTTGTGGTTCTACTTGATTTTGAAGAGAACTATTCTTTTATTATA
Source organism: Vandiemenella viatica (assembly GCA_031002005.1). NCBI lineage: Eukaryota > Metazoa > Arthropoda > Insecta > Orthoptera > Morabidae > Vandiemenella > Vandiemenella viatica. The sequence continues at coordinate 29,085,953 of JARYHS010008075.1, forward strand.
CAGGATGAGGCCCAGGGCTATCACTGGACCAGTACACAAGCAACTATTCACCCGTTTGTTGCATACTACAAGCTAGAAGGTAAAATTGAGCATCTAACTTATGTTGTCATTTCAGATTGTCTGGAACACACTACAGTTGCAGTCTATTGCTTCCAGAAAAAACTTATAAACTTTTTACAGACAACATTTGCAGAAAAAGTTTCTGTAATTTTAACAAGCATTCCAAACCAAAAGCTCTTTTACCATGAGAACCCATCATGATCCCAAAATGAAACTTTCAGAATTTGATAACAGTAATATGAATAAGTTCTGAGATTTTTTTCAAAATTTTAAAAAATTGGCTTTTTGAGAAAATAAAATTTAAATTTTAATTAATTTTTTTTTTTTAAATAAAATCTTGTATTGTTGCAAATCATATGAAAGCCCCAAGAAAGAGCTTTAAAATGACATCTTGTTCAACAACCTATCTTAATTAGGTGAACGGCAAATGCAATTTTTAAACATGCCGATCATGCACTTTTTGGTCAAATCTGGCAACTTTAGAGCCCTGTAACTCCAAAACCAAAAGATATATCAATTTAATATTTTGGAATATTCTTTGTTTTTATGTCAATTTATAATATACTAAATTTCATCAAGATTGGAGATGGTAAGATAAAAAATGTTCAAAAATTGTGTTGATTTGACATGGAATGACCCAAGTTCTCTTCAAATTGATCAAAAAATCATATGAAAAATTGCAATATTTAAGTGACAAGTGGATTGGTTGATATCATCCCTGGGCCAGTAATATTCATACTATAACAGTTCAGATACAAAAGATATCACATTAAATCATCTTTTTAATTACTGTATTGATTGTTGCATAGATTTGCTATATTGTCTTTGTCAAAATACATTGGTGATGTAGAAGGTAGAGGGACTGCTGTACCTTTTATACCTACCTTTCAAAAAAATAGAAATAACCTCTTGAAATTTGAATATGCTGTATCAATATAAAGTGTTCTTCACATTCCAGATGGAAGTTGCCACAACCGTCAAGTGCTATCAGCACTGGAAAATTGGGGTAATATCAAGATGCGGATACCGCTGAAGCCTTGTATATTAATCAAACAGATCACGTGTTATATATGACATCATTGTGATGTATGGTCCAGGCCGCATTGCAACATATACTCAAATGATGATTGATGAAATCATATTTTATAAACATGCATTTCGGTTGTAATGCAGCCTGGACCAAAGTGAAACGTAACCGTAACGCACGATATTGCAGATATCCAATTTTCAGATCACATGTATAGCTGTTACTGTGTTGGTACATGCAGACTGAATACGTGACAATGATGTCATTTATACCACGTGATCTGTGTGTTTACTATGCTAGGCCGCAGCGGTATCCCCATCTTGATATTACCCGAAAATTGATAGAAATATCTCGGAATGTTGGATAATTCCTACGTTGTAATATGTTCTTAGCATTTCATTTTCTGTGTGTCATAATTAATGACATGAAATTTCCAGAAATAAACATTGACTCTGCTTTTTTTTCAGCTTTGTCTGCACATTCTTTTGATAGAGAGACTTATTGCTTTTGTTGAAAAAAAAAAAAATCTGCCAGTTCCGAGATGCACACTGTAATTTTTGATTTTACCTCCATTCTGATCCAGGCTGCATTTCAGCCTAACCATAACCTCTATGAGAATACAGTTTAGGTTGATATAAGCCCTGTACCAACAATTTTTGTGTTACTTTTGCAGAGTTGGTGACATTTGCAGTTGCACAGCTTTGTAATATTTTGACATTGTTAATTTGTGACAACTTTTCTGTTAAATTTGAGTGAGGAACATGAAGACACATCGAAACATAAATCTAAATTCAAACATGCCATTTTTTGATATGTGTACAGAGTCTTACAAACACTGAAAGTAGTTCAGGTGCTTTAGTACAGTTAAGTATTATGGAGAAAGGTGCAATACGTATTTGAACAGAATTCATATTGGTATGACCCTACACTAGTAATGTTCTTACAGTGTTTGATGGTGATATCATTATGTTATAGTCTTCTTTTTTTCCAGCCCAGTTGTTTGAAATTAATTCATCTGTTAACAAGATAACTTTCAACATAAACTAGTACTACCAGTATTGTGCAGCTGGATCAGCTTTTATGAAATAGTGATAGTAAAAATGCTGTTAAGCAATGAAAAAAGTAAGAATAGCAAAATCAATTACCACAAACAGAGGCAGGAGGGCTGAGGTGACCATACTTTGCAATATTTTGGTTTAAACAATAATCATGTATAGGGATAAGATATGGCAAGGGAATCAGATGTGAACACACTGTAATGTGAAGAGTCTTAGTGTGTACACATCTGATGTCCTTTCATGTCTTACCTTTATACATGATTAAAGTTTATACGGAAGAAATTTTAGTCTTTCAACATTCAAGAAATGAGCAGTACAACCATCTTTTGTGTAGGTAATAACATAACAGTTATGATAAATACACTGTTTGTATTATAGTTATACTTCAAGTTGAGTGGAAAAAATACTCATGTCTACTTGGATTGATCTTGTAAATATTACTAGTGTTTAAGCATCTGCTTTAAAAGAAATTCTTGGTTTAGGTGGTGATGGATGCTGTCACAGTTATTTTTGTGGAAAAATCAATTATGTAAAGTAAATTGAAATTAAATTAGAGGAAATAAATAAATAAGTTCACATCCATACTTGACATAGGCATGTTAGATGCCGACAAAGTTGTCCCTGTCCAGGCATCGAGATTTGGGTTTTCCATGGTTTCCCCAAATCACTCCAGGTGCATGATGGGATGCTTCCTTCAAAAAGGCCATGTCCGAATTCCTTCCCGTCCCTAGCCTCCAGTCCTTCCCCACCGCTAATGACCTCGACAAGGCGTAAAGCAGTGAAAGGAAAAAAAGTTGTCTGGACATGCTTATTTTGCCTATATTCATAGTAGGTTTTGTCTTTGGTACTGACTTTTTTGTGGCCAACACATTCTTGCCCAAATTTTTTTAAAGTGTGGTTGTACTTATCTCACATATATTGCAGTATCGTATGTTTGTCTGTTTTTGAGATACAGATTTGTAGCCCACAATGAGTTCTGACACACTCTCTTTCTCTCTTTCTTTTCAAAACACCATTTGGTTTACTTAGATGATTAGTCTCTTTTGAGATATGCTCCTGTTTATGTACATATATCTAATTCACCAAGTCCAAAATCATGGGTCCTTTTAGCATGCACAATTTGCAACATCCAGCAGCCACAAATGTTAGAGTGGTACTGACACAAACTTTTATCCTTCGTCTATAAACTATAGCAAGATGGCAGTACTATGTCTAATGTTAGGTGGGTATTGAAGTAGAGATGGGTAGGTCCGGATGGATGCAGTTCCGCGGACCCGTATCACTTGCGCTAGGGATGGATGTACATCCGAGAGCTTGTCGGACCTGCTTCCAGTCGGACCTGTAACAGCGCCACAGTTCTCGCGTGGCCGGAGGTTGAACCACGGCCGGACCTGCAACCGCGGAGCTGGAACGCAGTTTTTCATTACAGTTCCGATTTGAAATCTGTGTTCTGAAGAGTTTAATGTCATTTACTGTACGATTCGATTACAGTTCTGTTTAAAGATGAGATTATAAATGAAAAACTATTTCTTAATGTCTTACTACTAGTAGATAATTACAATAACTATTAAATGCCAATGGGTAGCTAAAACCCGGTAGTACATTTTTATTGGTCGGGTTCGTGCTTCTAAGGTGAGGAGTGTTTTTCGTGCTAAATAAGAATGGACTTATAATTTAACTTGTGATTTTAATGCGTTGTAGTATTATTAAACTTTTAACGTTCAGTTTGATTGATCACAAAGTGTCTAGAATTTTTAACTTTCTGAATTCTGATGGCTTAAGGACAAATCAGATAATACATTTAACATCTCTTTATTGCAGAAACACGGTTCGTAGAGTTTCCAAGGAACATTATACATATCTATACTAATATTATAAATGCGAAAGTAACTCGGTCTGTCTTTGTCTGTTTGTTACGTTCCTTGGGCTAAACGGATACTCCGATCGTGATGAAATTTGACGGGAAGATGCTGTTTGACATTAGGATCGAGATGGGATACTATATTATGTATAAATAAGAACATATTGTCATTAAATTATGAAAACTATCTCAACTGTGAAAGACAAACGCATAATATATATCTATATTTGTAATGCGCAACTGCTTCCAGCATTGTTAGGGTGGCGTAGTGGTAAGGAGTTTGCTTCTTATTAATCCTTCAGCGTTGCTTCGGGATCTAATCCCATTGGGCACAAATATTTTTATGAATTGTTTTTCATAGTTCGAGCCAAGTCTATGATTTTATAGTAAGGATACCATGTTCTGGCAAATCTTTGGCGCTAGAAAGCGTTAACTTTATTCACGGTATACTGGTTCCACAGGTAGTTTTTGTGTGATCTAAACTAATAATATTGTGTATGCGAAAGTGGGTCTCCATCTTTTTTATTTTACGTTTTGATGAATATATGTTTATACCGATGACAAGGAAATACTTTGTATATTTGGGAACGAAATAGGATACTTTTTCCGATATGAATAACAGTTTTAGTCATGAGACAGGTTCGAAGGTAGAATGGTATATCGATGGCGTTCCCGTCATATTATGCCGACTCAGTGTTATTTGGGACATCTTAGATAATTTTCAGCTTTGTATATCCAATTCTAACAATCAAATTCTAAATCCACGCGTACGAAGTCGCGGGTAACAGTTAGTAATATATATAAATGATTATGTGACATTATTGCGAGCTACTCTGCTGGCCGCTTTTACAGAAATATTTTATAATCCAGTCGTTTCTAGAACTTCTAACAATGGCTCAAACAATCGGTTATTATTACTAAGAATTAAATCTTGATTAAAAATACGTTCAGATAAATTGGAAATAATATTAAATAAAATTACAAATAAATTAAAAGTTTCTGAAATTGCACAAAATAAAATAAAGATTTTGAAAGCACCAAAAACACGTTATGGTAGCTGGCAAAACATAAATATTACTGTTTGATTAAAATGCATTGTATCGCACTCGATTTAGCACTCACGTCAACGTTTTATTCACTCAATCAAAATAGTTTCACATAGTATACAGAGCAAAACACTATACATAATATAAGAACAAATATCACGTAATTTCTCCCTCACAGTTTAAAATAAGTTATACTTGCAATTTTGTTTTTTGTTCATTTATAATAAACTGTTTCTTAAGCTGGTATATTGTGGAAAGGCAATATTTATCTCAAGATGTTGAGTCTTGAATAATTTCATTTTTAGTAAAAAAACTAACAGTTAACAAAGACTTTCGATTTTTTTTAGTAGTGCTTAAACATTATTAAGAAATGATTTCATTTTATTCTTATAGAAGCCCACAGAAATTTTACTTTTACTTTTATCATTATCAAGTCTGATTATGCTGTGATTTTCTAATATTACGTACAATTGTGAGTTTCAGACAAAAATAAAACAAAATTATCAGAATTAATATTCTTTCATTTCATAAATTAATGGATGAACACAACTCATACTGCAGTTCTCCTTGGTAGGATTTGTATCCACCATACGCTCGATTGTAGGTTCGGACCCATACAGGTCCGCCGGACACGTATTTGGATGTAGGTCCATACACATCCAGTTCCGCCATACACTCCGCGCGCTCGATTGTAGAACCGGACCCATACAACTCCGCCGGACACGTATTTGGATGTAGGTCCGCACAGATCCAGTTCCGCCATACACTCCGCCCGCCCGATTGTAGAGCCCGACCCATACAGGTCCGCGGACATGGAACCTGGATGCAGGTCCGCAGCGCTGGATGTACATCCGGACCCGACTCCTTTAAAATCTCGGACCTGCCCATCTCTATATTGAAGTTTGAAATTATTTAAATAAAAACTATTTCTCATTTAGACGTGTTTGTCTGCCTGCCCTCGCTATCATTTTTAAAGACGTTTTAACTTTGAAAATAATTGATAAAATTGTATTCATTAAAACGTTGGGATTAAAATAATGCCATGTTTGTAGATGTACACACTTTATCATTATTCTTGGCTGCTGCTGAAAAATTCTATCACTCTTATCTTGCACAATCCTACATCAATGTCATCCCAGAAAACAGTAACACAATACTGACAGTGTGCAAGATAAGAGTGATAGAATTTTTCAGAAGGATGTGACTGAGATTTTATTTCTCAGATCATATTTTCCTCATGCACAAACCCTCATTAATCTTTTCTATGTAAACAGAATGCTTTATATTACTTTTTTAAATAAAGAAGGATATGTATATTGCCTAAAAGCCATTTCATTTTTTCTTATTATCATTATTATTATTGCGTTTTGGAATATTACTAAATGCCGACGGAAATTGTATAGATACATGATTTTTGCCCGTTTTTATGAGCTTGTTGGCACCTGATTAAGTTGGGACATACTCTTTGAAGAAGAAATGTTAATATGACTATTTCTGAAGAGTTTTATATTTGTAAATAAAATTTGTTTGTAACTGATAGAATATAATATAGATGAAATGCGTGTCAAATTGAAACCCTTGTCATAAGACCAAATGAATTTACATAGCAGAACAGCTTTTTTCCACCCGGTTTCTGGTAAAAACTAGTTGCTTGTTAGTAAATTACTAAATTTTTCTAAAGAGGTGATTAATTCAGTAAAACAAGTGATACCCTTAGGGAGTTTTTCAGAGAGCAGTATTTACAATAAATTCTTGGCTTCTTTCATGTGCAGTATCTGAAACAACTTTTCAGAAAACATGTTTCTGCTTTATTGCCACTGGGATGATGATAAGGTATTGCTGTTACAAAAATGTTCCAGGTGAGGTGTTAGATATATGTGTTAGAGGATGAAAAACACATCTCTTTGCAGTTCTGCCCAGTAGGAAGGGCAAAGCAAATCAGCCAAAATGTTGGCTGGTACTACTATAATGAATGCCGACCAATTTATGTTTAATGCTGGGAATAAGTACATCATCCACGAATAATACAAGCAATAGTTGTATTGAAATAGATAAAAGTTTCTGCAGAGTGCACATTCAGGGGTTTTAAAGCAGTTTCTTACAAAATCTTCCAAAATTTTTCAATATATCTTCACAACATACTACTTGTTCCATGAAATTCCTGTTAAATTATTTTTGCGGTTATTTCTAACTAAAAAACTCGCCAAAAGTATTACATTTTGTAAGAATCACTCGTTTACTTATTTTTCAAAAAACATAAACTCCGGAAAGATTGTAATACTTTCCTGGATATTTTAGCTGGCTAAATATCACTGTAGATTTTTAAATTGATGATTTCTTTTTTTTTTTTAACATTTCCATGTTTCAGCATATTTTTTGCTTATTTTCAAATCAAGGTAACTTTTGTCCTATGTGATAAGTGAATTCTATCTAAAATGTGAGGTGGAGATTGGGTACCATCCTGGTATTCGCTTAAATGATTGCAGAAAACTTCGATCAGAACAGCCAGTACACATGACCTGGTATTTGAACCAAGAGAAGCATAAGACAATTCAAATAGAAAATTATTTAGGAGAGTCTTAAAAAATTACTTTGTTTGCTTCGGAAGAATAAGGTAACACTAATTAAAGAATTATCATAATCAACAAGAAAATAACACTTCAATAAAATATTGACTGATAAATTTAATTAGTTTCAGCAAAGATTTGTGGAGATTTGATGAAAATGTCTCAATACAAGTTTGTTTTAAGTCAGTGGGTATTAAAACATGTTACAGGTATAAAAGTGATTTTTTTTTTAAAAACAAGGAAACCTGACAAAATTTCTAAGAAAACTACAAGAATTAATTTAAATATCAATAAAAGTAATTGAAAAAGCCACACGTGTGATCATAAATAGGAAAATTAACAGTTAATACAATAAAATAAAAATCCGTGTATTTTCCTTATAACTTGCTGTTATCTCGTAACTAGAGTCCGGATTATATGCATTTGCATATTAAACCCATTTCACCAGTTATTGCGTATTTTACCTAAAACCTAGTGATGAAGCATATTTTCAATATGTTTTGGTAGTGTACCTAATTAACAAATAAAATCTTATGTTGTAGCTGGCAAAATCGACTAGCAGCACAGCTCTTAGTCTACGATGACTTGCTGAACAACTACGACCCACGTTTGGAAATGTATATAAACTGACTTCATCAACAAAGAAAGCATTTCTTAAGGCAAGTTCTCATAATAATGCCTAAAAGAATTGCCAAATGTGCCTTTACCTCCGGAATCAGTGGTAACTCGATGGCCGACGTGGGTAGAAGCCAAACAGTTTTACAATAAACATTTCGAGGCCATCATATGTGTAGTAGGTAAACGACTGTGGTAGTGGAGACTGGAGAGACTGTGGCAGTTTGTCAGTACCAAGAAAGCATTTATATTCTGAAGGCCACATTTACAATCTGTAGGCCCCTAGGCTGTACCTGTGGTGCATGTCCTTTACGATCTGTAGGCCGCTAACACACACACACACACATACATATATATATATATATATATATATATATATACTAGCCTCAAAGCCCATCAAAAATGACTGGTTTAACAGTGTGGTATGGTAATTTACATCTCTGCATTTGCTTAACTAAATAGTATTGTTATACAATAAAGCTCATTGTTATTTATCATCTCTTTTGCTGTAATCAAAGCTTCAGTTGTCAACTTGGTGCAGGATGTATTTCAGCCTAACCCCAACTCCGCTAGAAAAGCAAAGCTTCAGTCACACGAGAATCAATACATTCCCTGTATCTCATGTCAGTGTCACCATGCATTGCGATATAAACTTGATCCCAAATCTTCATAGGTTCTTACACCTTTCTTTCTTATTACCTGTGATGAAGATCAATGTTTTAATGGCTGACACGGTTTACATCGGCTGAAATAATGACTCCAGTTAAAACAAAGGATGCTAAAAATAAATAACATCTTTCGCTATGCCACGTAATATTTAATTGTGGTTTAGGCCACATAGATTGCGATCAATCTGGAACTTCTTTCATTCAAACAATGTGATGATTTCAGTAAAAAAACTGATAATTAATATGTCAATTTAAACGAAATTCATACTTTTCTTTAAGTGTCACGACAATTAATTTCTTAACTAAATAGAATTGTTATAAAATTCAATGTAATTCCTCATGCCTTTCAATGTAACAAAAAGTTTTCATTTCCATCAGGGTACAGGTTGCATTTCAACTTAACCACATACCGCACCAAACTTGCCACCAGAAAAAACAATACTTCAATCTCACGCATATTAATATATGTACTGTATCGCATTTGAGTGGCAATAATGCGTCGCTATATAAATTTGGACTCTAGCATAGTCACTGGGACTCATAAAGGAATTGTGCTTTCCGTGATTCAGACCGATATTACAACGTTTGAATAACTGACATAGTTACATGTTGCGGAAATAATAGCCTTAGTAATATTACTCTGTGAAAGCAAAAAATATTAACATAAATCTTATTAACTTACATTATGCCAAGTAATATTTGTTTTAATTGTAGTGTAGGCTGCACAGTTCGCGATCAGTGTGCAACTTTTTCCATTCAAACAATTTAATAATTTCAATAATAGGGCACAGTTGAAATAATTTTGAAAAAAAAACTAAATTATTCATATCCCCTGCTATAGTGTCGAATGCCAGTTGCAATTCTAACCTGTGCTAAGTAACAATCTAATCAAAGCTTTCGTTAAAATTAAAACTTTTATCTTACATATTTATGGACAAAGAATTTAAGGAATACTTCTATTTATCAAAAGAATAATACATAAATATAAGTATCTAATGATGATATAATGATTGAAACACAATACATACTTTTTTCCAGTGTTCTGTCAGTTAATTTATTTGCAGATGCTTAGAAATGCTATTAAATGACGTGCATAACCAAGAAAAATGGCGTAAAGTGTGATGTCATGATATGACAAGTGACGTCATACATGACAGACTTGCTTATTATATATATAGATGTTGAAAGTGGATGTATTAAACATTTGGATAGGAGAAAAACCACCGCTTACTACAGAAGAGGATTCCTGCGGCATCGTGATATGGAAAAAAAACATACACACACAGAGTAAAATCTTTGAGCCTATAGCCCTTCTTCAGTAGTAGAGTGAGATTGCTGGAGGCTGGCAGCCAACTGAGTTATACTACACGGCTGGAGGGGGGGGGGGGGGAGAAACAACATGGCGGGAAGTGAGGATGTGGGTAGAAAGGCATAAACCCGAAAGTAATAATAAATAGATGTTCAAACTGTCCATAGGTATACATCACAGAGTGCGGTAGACCTCAGCTGATGGTCCGAAAATAGCCTTTTGCATCATGGAAGTATGTGCAAAAAAACTGAGAAATATGTGAAATAAAAATATATGGAAATTAAAGTTAAATAAAATTTGAAGTAACAAACTACATAAAGATGGGCTCTGGTGACTGATGGTTCTGTGGGAAAAGGTGGGTGGAAAGGGGGGGGGGGAGGAAAATTGGTGCTATCTTAGATTTGTTCCTGGTGGTTGTCTGGAACCCAGTTGGTACCGCTAAGCCAGTTCCCAGCTTCTGAGTTCTGAGATGCTGTTTTTGTCCGAGAGGACTCTGATGGCTGGACCGCAAAATGTGTGTTGAAATTGTTGGTGCCATGAGTGGTGGCATGATAATATACAGGTTGGTCAGAGTTCTGGGTGAATACCAATTGTCTTGTGCCCATTCATCTGGATGGCCAATGGATACATTGTCAGACCAATGTAGAAGGCTGGGCAATGGTTACAGGTAAGTTGTTATATAATTGGAGGATACACACGTGGCAAGTCCTGTGATGGGGAAGCTTTCCCCAGTTATGGGGTTAGTGAAGGTGGTGGAAAGTGGGTGCATACTGCATAATTTGCAGCGGGATCTGTGGTAAGGAAATAAGGCTTGGGACTGTCTTGCAGACTGGGGGGGTCACGTATTTATGGACCAAGAGTTGGTTGAGGCTTGGAGGTCTGCTGAAGCAGGTTCTAGGTGGGTGAGGGAGGATTTGTAAGGAGGTTCCTCATCAGGGCAGGCTCTAAGGAAGTTGTAACCTTGTTTCAGGACTCGATTGACAGATTCCAAACCTGAGAAGTATCGGGTGATCAAAATGGGGCTGAGGTTGGTTTTAGAGGGTTGTGGGCTGTTGATGGGTTGAGCGGGTTGTAATGTGGTCCATGAAACTTGTTTGTGAACTGAATCTGGTGGGTAATTGTGTGATATCAGGACTTCGGAGATGTTGCTAGAATACTGTTGGGGGGCCTGTGCATTGGAACATGTGTGTCTCCCCCGAATACCAAGGCTATAGGGGAGGGAGCATTTGATGTGTTGAGGGTGGCAACTATCATAGTGAAGGTACTGTTGTAAGTTGGTGGGTTTGATATGGACAGATGAGTTGATGTAGCCATTCGTGAGGGATAGGTCAACATCCAGGAAAGTGGCCTGTGTGTGGGAGTAAGTCCACATGAATTTCAGAGTGCTGGCGGTATTGAGTTTATCGAGGAAACTGAGTAGGTTGTCTTCCCCGTGTGTTCAGATTATGAAAATGTCATCAATGAATCTGACCCACAAAACGGGTTTCAGATGGACTTCGGCTTAGGATGACTGTTCCAGGTAGCCTAAGTACAGGGTGGGCGGAAAGTAACTCCCTATTTTGAATTTAGAATGGCTATTGATGTTATGTGTAGATTGCAATGAAAGTACCTTGTTTTGTAGACGGTAGTGTGGCATTATGTCTAATGTTTTTTTTAGAGAGGTGTCACAATGATCAAGTATTCAGGACAGAGAAAATTGCAGTAAGGTATGAGATGTGGCAATCTGTAAAGCAGGTAGTGGAGAGGTGGATATGGGAAACATGCTATTTTGGATGCAGAGACAATTAAAAATTGCTGTAGGAAGTTACGACCGGTAATGTTGTGGACACAAAGAGATCAGGTCGGCCCTCGACCTCGGTTTCGGAGGAAAAGGTGGTCGCAGTGAGGGAGATGTTCCAGCGAAGCCCTGCAAAATCAACTAGACAAACTGCAAGAGAGAGTGGCATGATAAGTTATTCTGTGTGTAAAATTTTCCACAAACAGTTGTATTACAAACCATGGAAGTCTCATTATATCCAAACATTGTATCCTGATGATTGTGATAGGCATCTTGAATTTTGTGAAGTGATGATTGCGAGGTATGATGATGATGATCTACAGCTGTTTCAAAAAATTCTGTGGAGTGACAAAGCTGTGTTACATGTTGGGGAGTTTGTTAATCATCATAACAGCCATTATTGGACAGAAAAGGATCCCAAGGAGACTGCTGAAAAAATGCAGGGGAAGCCGAAAGTGACAGGGTGGTGCGGATTAACTTATTCTTGCATTATTGGACCGTATCTTTTAAGAGAGACTACGAATGCTTAACGATACCTAGAAATGCTACAAACTTTTGTGTGGCCTACAGTTTCTGAATGGACGAGTTACAGATCCTGTCATTTACGCAAGATGGAGCTTCCCCATCATTACGCCTTAGCTGTCAGGCAGTGGCTTGATGAGTGATTCACTGGAAGATGGATTGGCTGCTGAGGCTCCACAGAATGGCCTGTGTGTAATTCAGACGTCATCCCATGTGATTACTTTTTATGGGGGTGGGCTAAGGAAGACATGTACCACACCAAACCTCAAACTTTTGGTGACCTTGAGAACAAAATCCATGAGGTCATAAGTGGTGTTCCTGTTGAGTTTCTGTGGATGGCCATAGATAGCAAACTTACCTGTTCGTTTAAGACAGTGTATAGAAAATACTGGGGCACACATTGAATTGTAACTTTTGTAATTATCATGCCACACAATAAACTAATTGTCTTCAGACCTACATTTGTTTAGGATAAAATTATTTTGAGTAGGGAGTTACTTTCCGCCCACTTTGTAGAGGTTAGCGTATGAGGGAGCCATATGGGTTCCAATGGCAGCGCTTCTAACTTGGTGGTAAGCTTTACCATTGAATAAAAAAGTTGTTGTTCAGTATTAGCTCAGCCAGGGTGATCAGGAAGGACCTGGTGGGGAGGCTATTGGGGGGACACTGGTCTAGAAAGTGTTCCATGGTGCTGAGTCTATGACAGTTGGGACTATTTGTTATAGGGAGGTTATAATGATTTAATAGATGGTTTAATAAGGATTCCTGGTTGCTTCATTAATAACACTCAAGTGCCAAACTCAAGAACTGCATTTATTGCACATTTTATTCATTCACAATACACAGAGTGTCGGCACCAGACTTGATCATTGTTGTATCGGACTATCCTTAACAATCAAGATTGCAGATTAGCGCATAGAACTACAGTTGCTTCAGCACACATGTTTAACATTCCTGTTCAGTATAGTCAAGAATATGGACGGCACATAACTGAATACTCATACTCCAACAGTTCTGCACCACCGCCTCAATCACGAGCACGTTAGACTCCGTCCTCACAATGTCCTTCTGCTACCTCACGTCTCTCGGCCAATCATGACTCTCCTTTTCCTCACGTGACTGACTGGCCAACCAGCGTCTTTCTTGCTACCTTGCCTTTCAGCAATATTCCACTTTCTTTTAGATGATGCACTCCTCGTTTATTTGGGTGTGGAATGCTATCTTTACAAGGTCACATCAACTTTTACTAGTAACGAGTCGGGGGAGGGGGGGGGGGTTGGGAGTCCACCAGGGCAGAGATATGCTCAGTCAATGAAACATATGCAGCAACTCCCCGGGTTTCCAGACATGAATTTTAGGAAGTAGGTATAGGGAAGGTGTGCGCGTCTTTTTAGGAGTGAGACAGAATGGGGAGTGAGGCCTTGGGGGGGTCCACTAAGCTGTATATAATATTTTATTCTATCATTGACTGCAGGTGTGGGATCATGGTTGAGGGGGCAGCAAGTGTTAGTGTCAGACAGCTGACGCAATATGTCACTAATGTCGTCATAACGGTTCATGGTCACTGTAGTTGAGCCCTTGTCTGCCGGTAGATTGATCAAATCTGGATCAGAGGAGAGCTCCCTGATGGTTCAGGTTTTTGAAACAGTCGGATTGCTGCCACTGGGTAGTGATTTCACGAAACTGGGATAATATGTACATATATAAAACAATATCGATTGCTTATTATTAAGTTAATAAACGTTTTAATGCAAAATATTGGATTATGCAATGATAGCAAAAATAACTTACTGAAGAATCGAAAGTTCGAAACGTGCTTTCTGTATTGATTCCACGACTGAAGTGAACGAGGTAAGCAAGTAATAATAATCTTTAATTAAATTGCAATGGAGTGCACGCTTCGGTGGCAATTTCCCTACACACCCATCATCCCCTTTTCCTGCACTCACCTAAATTTGCCCTCTACAAATGTTAGGTTTAAATTCTTTCAACGTTTCTGGTAAATTAATCATCATTTCCTTTGGTAACTTATTCCAATCCCTGACACCCTTACCTAAAAAAGAGAATCTTCCCACACCCTAGTGCCTGAAATAGAGTGCCAGCTTGTGGTCATGATCATGTTTTTCCTTTCATGCACTACTTTTCATACCTATTGCAATAGCTTTCCATGTCTCATAACCAGTATATGCCTTGCACACTCCCATGACCCTCTTCATCCTCCTCCTGTCTTGCAATGAATCCCATTCCAGCTCTTTTATCAAATCTGTTACTGATTGCATTCTGCGATAATTTCCAGTAACAAATCTAGCAGCCCTTTTATACATCCTCTCGAACTCCTGTATTTGATACTCAAAATGTGGGTCCCATATTTCACTACCATATTCGAGCAATTGTCTGACTAACGTTTTGTAACCCATTTCCTTTACTTCTCTTGTACATCCCCTCATCATCACTCTCTCCAACAAGTGCAGAATTTTGAAACCTTTTCCTACTACCTGTCGAATGTGATCTGCCCAGTTAAGCCTTTTATCAAATGTAATGCTAAGATATTTACATTTCAAGTCTTCAGCAAGCAATTCTTTCCCCAGCTTATAATCATAATCAACATTTATTTTTTTATTTTTTTTATCTTCTTTGCATTTATCTTCATCCCATGTTTACCAGCACAACTAGATAGCCCATCCAGATCACCCTGCAACTGTTAACAGTCGTCTACTGTTTTGATCCTTTTATATAGCATTATGTCATCTGCAAACAATCTAATTTCGGACAGTAAACAAGCAACACAATTATTCAGAAGAATAATGATTAGCAGTGGTCCCAATATGCTACCCTGTGGCACTCCCATTTTTACTTCTTTTGATACTGCATTTTCTGCCCTAACTTTCTGTTTTCTACCTTTTAAAAATTCTTCTACCCAGCAAATCACTTTCTCATCCACTCCAATAGTTTTTACCTTATTTACTACCATTTTATGGCTCACTCTGTCAAACACCTTTGACAGATCTAGTGCTACACTATCAATTTGGCATCCCTTGTCAATTTCATCTGAAATATCTTGCATATATCCCACCAACTGAGATTCGCATGAATATCCTTGCCTAAAGCCATGTTGCCTATTCTCACATATTTTTCTGATGTGGTTGCATATCAATCTCTCCATTAATTTACCTACCACTGATGTCAAACTGATTGGCCTATAATTCAGCTTTCTTATTTCCTTCATGATTTCCTCAGTACATATTTCAAATTTTTTGGTATCTTCATTTATAATTGTGTTTTTAAGCTAGTTCATTCTCTGAATTAGATGCTCCCATTTCTGATTCATTGTCCATAATGCTCTCACTAATCCAGTTACTTAAAATCTCTGCATTTTTCAAATCTTCGGTAACTTCTTCTCCAGGGCCGTAACTATAAACTTGGAGGCCCCGGGGCAAAACTTCATAGTGAGGCCCCGCAATATTTCTTTCTTTTTATATGCTTGGGTGTTTTTACCTATTGGTCCATGCAATGGTAACAAAACTATCTACAAAAGGTTCACTAAGCCAAATGTTCAAGTATTTATCTAGCTTATACAATTAAAAAAATATTAAATGGATTATTTTTATGATACAAGTTTAGGACATTAAATATTCAGTTCGTATGGTTGTAAAAAGAATAAGGTTAATAATACAAAAGCAAAATACTTACAAAAGTACAATTTCTAAAATGGTGCATGTTTATTAAAAATGTATAATATCAATATTAAAAATACATATTTGCCACACTGTTGTTTACATAAAAAACCTAAATCAGTAACATTTAATAAGATTTAAGTAGTGGAAAACTTTTAACTGATAATTTAAAATATGACTTTTCTAAATAAAAGTTTAAGGTAGATTAAAGATACAGTAACAATAGATTTTAATTAAGTTAGTTAAAATGCATACTTTGCCTAAAAGACAAGGAATCAGTAACTGATGCATGGAAAGTAGTGTAGACTGAAAAGATTAAAGATTAGCTACATTTGATTATTTCGTAAACATTTGTTTCGTAACTTTCAAAGAAGCGAATTAATCAGTTACTTTGTCAAAGTTGTTTTGTTGAGCTCGATCATTCTCAACTGAAAGCCAAGGTAAGCTGCTGAGTCTTTCTTGTGCCATTGTACAGGGCGTTCGCCGGAAAACGCAACCCTCCCATTCTGTTGCCGTCGGCAACTTGCTCGGACAGCGGAGCCAGCAGTTTCCGCCACACGCCACCGTGAATCACCGCACTGTTTAACACCTCCGCTGCCCCAACAGTGCAGTGCAGTGACCCTTACATTGTTAAGAACGGTTTCTTTGCATTGTAGATAGTTTGTGACTTCAGTCTCTTATTAATCAGTGTTGTGAATAAACGTTTCTTTGCGGTTTGACTGGTTTGGGGCTTCATACTCTTACTAATCTGTACCGTGTTTGAGTGTGAGTAAAATTATGGTACGTTACAGTTTGCAACAAAGAATATTTCTCTACGATACATATGTGAAGAAGAAGTCGTTTAAAAAGTGTCGCAGTAAATTTCGTCGCGAATATCCTGGTGCTTTACTGCCAGCTAAATCAACAATTCTGCGTCTGGTTAAAAAAGTAAGAGAAACGGGTTCATTTTTTAACAAAAAGAGACTGTCGGTCAACCGTATTCTCACAGAGGAGAAAATTGACGATATCGCTTTTCGACTAGAACAGTCACCCAAAAAATCATTAAGTCAGTTAGGGCAGCGTGTGTCTCGAAATATGTTCAGAAGATGTGAAATGTGCATTACACAAGAGTGTCAACACTTCCAGCATCTTTTATAAGGTAAGCTAATGAATTACGTCACATTTAAATGCTTAGCACATACAAGTTTATGAAATAGTCCGCGGCCGACGGTCGAACAATGCCGGGAGCTGACCGCTCGCTCGCCGCGAGCAGTTTCTTCCTTGTAGCGCTAACAGTGGGTTGCGTTTCCCGGCGAACGCCCTGTACTTCTCAAGTAATTTTTGATCAATTTATGCTTAGAAAAGAACCGTTTAGCCTTAGATACTGTCACAAGAATAGTCAAATACATGATGCACTGTTGCGTCTGGTTGACTATTTTACTTCCGCGAGCGGTTCGGAAGTTGGGAGCTTGAAGTGAGTCTAATGTGAAATTAAAAGACTCAACTCAAAGTGGGAAAAATTCTTCAAATAAGGGAACTCGGTGTGGAAAAGGTACTGGAGAAAATAATTGATCTGCAACAAATTGAGGTTACAATGTTACAGCTCACGAAGCCCAACTTAATTCATAGAAGGCCAAATTCTAGAAGACAGGCACGAACGGCTCGTCTGCTATTGGAACCCCTATGGTGGCGTGACCTATGTCAAGGCCTGCGTCGGCATATACCTGTCGTAGAAAACGTCTCCAACGTTTCAAGCGGAGATACGTTCTATAACAAAAGTATCTCCCCGACGGGTTAATCAACAATAACCCCTTGCTCCTCAAGTCCATCAATCACGGGGAACTAAGTCTTACACCAGCGTCGAAGACTGCTACTGATAGTTGAACTACTGACGGCGACTACTGTGCCCTGCACTAGTCTGTCTCTCCGCCCTACTCTCTGCTACTGCTGCTATGCTCCGCCCTACTCTCCTCTCCTCGGTGGCCCGGCCACCTCTTTTTATATCGTCCGGTGACGACATTACTTGTGTCCTCTCAACCTTCCAGAACATTCTGTAGCGCCGGTCACACATCCTTCGTTCTTGCATTGCATCAGCCCTGGTTGCCCTTCTGGAAATTTTCAGAGTCTCCTGTCACGTAGCGGCTGGGTCTGGCCGTGTTATCAGGGCCTCCCGCGGCACTTATCTCCTCTCGCTCGACCTTCTGGCTTTCTCCGCAACATCCCACGCGCCTCCGAACACGTAAACCCTACACTGTATTGCACAACCTGTCGCACCTAAGTACTTCTACGGTTCTTTCGCAACACCTCCCTAAGTACTTCCGCGATTATTTCGCGACAGCACGCTGTGAAAACATCTGGGTAGCTTGATGAAATCGAACTGTGGTCGACTATTATATAAATGTGTGTGTGGAGACTTTCCCGGCGTACTGAAGCAATGTAGTCTTCACGGGTGTGCAGCCGGATGGTGTTTTGGAAACACAACATTTTGACAACCAGCTTTTGTTAGCCTGTAGACACCAGACACCTGATGAAGACAGCCGAGCTGGTTGTCGAAACATTGTGTTTCCAAAACACCATCCGGCTGCATACCCGTGAAGACTACATTGCTAACACTTTTAATTTTTTTTCCAGTTTGTTTTGAAACGAATTTTTCACTGAACATATTGTGAAGGAAAGGCTGGACTCACATCATTTGGAAACTTATTAAACGAAATCAACAGCTTTTTGTGAATATCACTTTCACTTGCATTGGCTAAAAATTCAGGTTGTATTACTTGATAAGTGTCAAGAACAGTTTTCATCCCTTCAAGTTGAGTACAAAGTGTGTCTACCATTGGATAGAACACAGTGATTCGGAAACAAGATTTTGGGTCTATTAATCTCTCGTCTTCACTCAAGTCATCAAAGTGTTTTTTCACTTTCCTTTCCTTAGTCTGTTCTGGCGAAATTCTGTGTTTATTCCCCATCGACTACAAACATCTGATGCTACAGAAACAAGTTCTTCAAACCTTCCACCTATTTTGGTTATCCTTAACAATAAATTACCAGAAAACTGCAAAATTTTGCCCCGTTATTTTGAAAAATTACTGAACTGTGAAGAACCTCAAGAAAGACTAGATTCAGTCAGTCACAAGCAAGCATTAAACCTTCAGAGCAACCGGACGAGAAAGAAATCCATGACATAATCTAAGGTCTGAAAAACAATAAAGCTGCAGGGGAAGATCTGATTGTTGCAGAGTTGTGGAAAGAGGCAGGTAGTCAAGCAAGGCAGGTACTGATAAACATACTGCAGGAAATCTGGCGAACAGAAAAAATTCCTGACAAATGGAAGAACGCACTGATACACCCATTGAACAAGAATGGTGACAAAACAGATGTGAACAATTACAGAGGAATTTCCCTGGTAGCAGTGACATATAAGATACTGTCAAAAGCTCTTCGAAACAGAATTTATTCAGTAATAGACGAACACATTGGAGAATACCAAGGTGGGTTCAGAAAAGGACGATCCTGTGTAGAACGGATTCTAAATCTGAAAACTGTGATACGAGACAGGGTTCCAACGAACAAAAGTTATGTTACAGTTTATGTGGACTTCAAGAAAGCCTACGACTCAGTGGATAGAGTCTCGTTACTGAACATTTTACAGGAATTTGGTGTTTACTCAAAATCGGTCAACATAATCAGGCAGACCCTCACGGGAACAAATTCAAAAGTGAAATTTATGAGAGAGATCTCGGAGGAATTTAAAATAAAAAGTGGTGTCAGGCAGGGAGATGGGCTTTCCCCAATTCTTTTAAATTGCGTTTTGAAGAAGGGTATAAGAGTATGGGAAGAGAAACTCAAGGAAAGGGGAATTCACCATGAGATAAGATTAGGTTCAAAGCACAAAGGGGTTGGGATAAACTGTTCGGCCTTCGTTGATGACATAGCGGTTCTTTCTGAAAGTATAGAAACCGCACTCGAACAAATCAACCTTCTTAAAGATATAGCAGGAAAAGTTGGACTTCAGATCTCTTTTGAGAAGACTAAATTCATGACCAATATTAGGGATTCACCAACAGTACTAAACACAGAGTACGGAAAAATTAACAAGGTCAATAAATTTAAATATCTAGGTGAAGTAATTCACATTAATGGGCTTGATAAGCAAGCAAATATATCAAGAGGAAGAAAACTAGAACTAGCATACCCAATCGACTAAAGATAAATACAATAAGAAGAATCTATCCAGGATAGCTAAAATCAAACACTACAACACAGTAATCAAATCAGAAGGACTGTGTGCCTCAGAATGCTTGTTCTCTATGAAAACTGGAGAAATAGAAGAGAGAGAAAAGGGAAAGAAAATCTTGAGAAAAATTTGGGGACCACTAAAACTTGAAAATGGTGGGTTTAGACACCGCAGGAATAAAGACCTATACAAAGAAGAAGAAATTGAAAGGATGTCAGACACGATCAGAAAGAGGAGAATCAGTTTTTTGGTCACATAATGAGAATGGATAACAATAGACTTACAAAAACAATTTTCAATCATGTTTACAAGAGTAAGAAGGGCAACCAGTGGATCCAAGGAGTAAAGAAAGATATGATTCAGATCGGAATAACAGAAGATTTAGTACAAAATAGAGCAACTTTTAGGAGATTGATACAAAATTTCAAAGGTTTCCAGGAGAAGGAGAAGAGGAAATGCAGTAACATATGGAGAAGAAAGGAGGAAACAGCAAAGTGAGAGGATGAAGAACTATTGGAAGTCAAGAAAAGAAGCATCGAAATGAATGCACAGGATTACTTTTCGTGTTCCTTAGATGGCCGATATCGAAGAGAAGAAGAAATTACCCAATAACTCATATGCATGGTTTCAGATTATAAGGATTTTGATACGAGGTTGAGAGACTCTAAACCTTCACACTGCCCAACCATAAGCAATACAAAATCAAAACTTTCAAGTTTTTTCTTTAGCTGCTGTGCTTCACTTCTTTCCTTGCTTTTCCTGGAAGTCAAAATTATGCGGGTAAGGCTTTTCATCACGTCACAAAACCTGTGTTTCAGTGCAAATCCTACCTCATGCCTACCAGCCCAGCGAATTGGATTAAGAGTTTTCAGTGTTACTATCGAAATCAGTGAATCAGTCTGAGCCTCGATGTCATACACTGACTTCAAGTCTTGCCAGCGCAAAATACTACGATCAAAAAGCAATACACACTTTCAATGGTTTCAAAAAAACTGGTAGACCTCTCGATTTCCTTCCACAGCATCCTTTAATACTAAATTAAGGTTACGTGCAGCGCAGTGCACAAAGTATGCGCGTGGGGAATTTTCTTTAATGCGCTGCTATACTCCACTGTATGCACCACTCATGACTGCTGCCCTGTCGTAGCCTTGTCCACGACATTTGGTCAAATCCAAGTTTTTCTCTTCCAATGAAGTAAGTATTTCTTCTGCAAGACCTTGGGCAGACTTAACTTTTATCTCTCTAAACTCTAAAGGATACAAAAGTTTCACATATTTTGATATCAATAGGTGTCTCTTCTTCATCATTAACTATTTTTACATACCTGTAAACTTCACTTAACTGATCAACTTTAGCAAAGTCCTGAGTGGTATCTAAAATCAATGGAAAATAACAAGCAGTTTTGAACTTCGACAATAATTTCATTTTTGATTTCTAAGGCTTATTGGTTTATAAGTTCGTTCTGAATTTTAGGACTGAGGTATTTCACAGTCCCATGCGGACACTGATTCAATTCTTGCAATACTGGGTCATATTTTGACAAGAGCTGAACTATCGAGAGAAAGTTTCCTTTGTTGTTACATTCTAACTTTTCACTAGATCCACGAAATGCGAGATTACATGTTGCAAGTGTTAAGGTCACAGTTAGGATTCTTTCAAGAACTTTTCGCCAGAAGCTTCTTTCATTCTACAAATTTTAGCACTAGCTCCCTGCACGTCCATGGCTGCACCTGGTGCGACATGACACATTCGACTCGATATTCTGCTGTCTGCTCTAGAGCTGCTTTTGCATGCGAGGCGTGTGGAGTATATGAACGGACACGCAAAAACATTTACTCTAGCACTTTGATTGATTTTTTTTATTATTAACTTTTAGCTAGGTGCTGGGTATTTTATAGGAAGTTAGATTAGATATTAAAATAATTTTTTAACCATCAGTATGGGGCCCCTCGGGCTTGGGGGCCCTGGGGCAGTGCCCCGGCTGCCCCGGCGGTAGTTACGGGCCTGTTCTTCTCCATCCTTATCTACAAGCGTCTCAACACCCTCCCTTCCCCTCAGTTTTCTAACGTAGCCATAGAAATTTCTAGATGCATTAGTCAATGGTCCTCCAAACCCATCTTTAGCCACTTTCTTTGCTATTATTAAGTCCTTGTTTAGTTGTTTTAAATATTCTCTGCTACCCTGCTGTCTCTTAACTCTGTTAAGTTCTCTTCTTACTAACCTCTTTAACCTCCTCACTTCCCTATTATAGTACACAGGTTCTCTATTTCGCTTTATTTTCTGCTTTGGAATAAATTTTTCTTCCCCCTTTCTTGATATCTCCTTGAACTCTTCCCACTATGACTCTGGTGTACTTGTGCCTTCCTTCCATTTGCTGAAACGTTCTCTAAAATATCTCTTCAAATTTTAAATATGTGCCTTTTTATAATTGTACCTATTTCCCCCTTCAATTTTGGCTGCTGGTTTATTGAATCTTCTAATATCCACCAGAACTGCTTCATGATCACTTATTCCTTTTGGTTACTTGACACCCCACAAGGGTATAATCGGGCTTTATTAGGTATATATCCGAGAAATTTTGTCGTTACGTTTTGCTCTAACACTTGTGTTAATCCTCCTTCCCTTATTAAGGTATTTGCAAATCTCTGTTCCCTTGTGTTATTACTCTTATTTCCTACCCAGTTTACACCTGGTAAATTTAAATCCCCACCAATAATGACCATTCTATTCTCACTTCTGAAATCTGAGTCTGAATTTAATTTCTCCCCAAAAGCCTCATCTTTATCTGTCATTTTTCCACTGTGGTAAGCAGACAACACCCTGATCTTTTCTTTTTTATTATCTCAGAAATCTACCGCATGTAATTGATGGTCTTGATCTATGAACACCAGTGAAATGTGGTAGTTTTTGTTAACTAGTATGAAAACTCCACCAATTGCTCTGTCTCTGCGGTGGTACACTCTGTAACCATCAGGAAAAACCTCACTTTCTAGTACTTCTTCTTTTAACCAACTTTCTACCCCAATAATTTCTTATTATAAGCCATTAACATATGAATTTCTTCAGAGGAACAAGACAAATGAGACATCTTTAGTATATCTCTTAATTTACTATTAACATTCAGCATGCCGCCAGAAAAAACAACACTGTTGCTGACACAATGTGCAGAATGGAAGAAATTTCTTTGGCTGATTAGACAAAATTGCAGAACAACAGTTACAGGATAAAGAACTCAAATTTTGATTGAAGAAGACAAGTCATCAACATTCAAGAAATGCACATTATCATCAGGGAATGTATTGTGGTGTGTCATTGCCATAAACAATGTATAACCTTACATTCCTAAGTCTTTCCAAATGCAAATTTACCAACAGACCTATAACTTATTACCTCCTGGTGTGCAATTTTCAGTAAAACTGATGACAGCTAGGTTCATTAGGCCAAATATAAAATCTGATGTTAATAAATGGGCCCAAGCATATATCCAGTGCCAAAAGAACAAAGTAACAAGAGACACACATAAGAGTCCGTTAACTTCATTTCAAGAATCAGACGACATGTTGATATTATTGGGTCACTGCCACCGCCAGATGGAAACATTTACTGCCTTAAATGTATTGACTGTTATACCTCACGGATGGAAGTCATTCCCATGCAAAATATCACAGCTGATTCAGTTGCAAAATCATTTTTCTTTCACTGTGTGGTGCGATGTGGAACGCCAAGCGTTGTAATCACAATTCGAGTCAGAACTGTTCAAGAAGTTAGCTGCGTTCTGTGGTGTTAAACTGAAGCATACCACACTACCACAGCCTATCATCCACAGTAGTCTTGTACATAATAGTTGGCGACTCAGTTCAGTTCACATCCTTCGTGAACTAGGTCACTGTTTTACTTCGTTACTTCCCATCTCAAGTTCCAGAGAAACAGATTGTTCTTTCACTTTGCTACCGCTGCCACATGCATTCTTTTTTTTTTTTTTTTTTTTTTTTTTTTTTTTTTTTTTTTTTTTTTTTTTTTTTTTTTTTTTGGTAGTTTATTTTTATTTTTTTAAATTATGATCAGTGTTGCCAATGACTGGGTTATTAAGGACAATGGTATAGTAATAATTTTTATACTATTTGGTTGCAGCTGTAAAAATATTGTGATAAAGTATTTTCAGCTGAAACAATGTTTTTGTATGACTATAGTGTTTAGGTTCTTAGTGCATCTTTGATTGAAAAGAGATAATTATTTGACTACCTGGCTATTATTTTTCATATATTAATGGGAGGGTAAACTGAAATATATAATTATCTTCATAATCAGTGCTAGACAAATGTAAAGGGACTGTTTCTTTGGTTAAGAAAACTAAAAAAGTCCTTAGAAGCCAATTTCTCTACAGAAAGTGATAATATTAAAAACAATTTTATAGTATTCTTTGATTAATGTCTGGAGTATCTTAATAAACTGTTAGATTTTAATGAAACCAATTGGCTGTGCAAAATCCAAAATTTAATTTTAAAACACCGGGTTTTATGGCAATGAGACAGTATTAGAAGTTCTAAATTTATGAGAAAAAAAAAAAATAAAAAATAAAAGAGTATTCAAGTGAATGAACTTTACTCCGAAATAACAATATTAATGAAATCTAGGTAAAAGTAAGAGAATTATCTCATTGATAAGGAATGAGCTTTTGATCAACATTAATTTAACAATTGAATGTGATAAAGCATATGACGATTTTAATTAAGACAAAAAATTGTTAAAAGATGTGAGAAGTGCAAAAAATATAGTTTAAAAAATAAAATAGTAAAAAATATACCATTTGTCCTATGCTACACTTTCATGAAATATATTTTTGAAATGAACTATATTTTTATAGCTTATTCTTAAAAAAATGCTATAATCAACCGAAAAAATGTTGATTGCCCTAGTGGCAAATGGTGATAGTTCGCGACTGGAAGCGTTCAGTTTAGTTCACAGCTCATTAGTGAACTAGGGTGCTCCCATCTTTAATTCCAGAAAGACAGAACGTTTGCTTGCTTTGCTATCGCTACTGCACACTCTCTTTTGTTTGTTATGGTTGTTGTGGTTATTGGTGGTTGTCTTTTAATTGTTAATAGGATCATAGAGTGTTTTGTTTTCACATTCCTCGTTAAATTTCTGTTTGCGTCTTCTGCAATAATGATTAATGTTGGACATTTTTTTAATATTATTTTTATATCTGTCTCTTCAGCGAAATGTGTCCACAGGAAACTGTGTTTCCTTTTATATGACACAGTAATAAATAACCTAAAACAAAAGTCGGTATTTGGAAAAGGATTGAACGAACTAATGAGCTAAGGAGTGGGGGATCTGGGAACTAGTTCGTGTAATTCGTATGTGGGAGCACTCTTCTGAACTAATTCATTTTTGAACTACACAACGGTAATCCACAGTTCAATGGAAAAATTGAACGTCATCACAGGACATTATAAACTGCTATCATTCACATGATTCTCATGCACAGGTATTCTGCCTACAGTGATTTTGGAATTGCATGCTGCAGTAAGAGACAATTCTGACCATTCTGTAGCCCAAATGGTGTATGGGAAGACTATTAGGCTACCTGGAGAGTTTTATTGAAATGCCAGCAACAACAGCTGATGCATATACATATATGTCAAATTTGCAAAGCAAATGGAAATACTAAAACCATCTAGGCCCAGCATAAAAGCAACAGAAGTGTATTTGTCCCTAAACACTTACATACACTTATGTCATTTTGTGGAATGGTCATTAAACCACTGTCACGTCCTTGTGATGGACCTTTGCTTGTGCATTAGAGGACTGAAAAATTCTTCACCCTGTTCATCGAGGACAAACAAATCAATGCGTCTGTAGATCAGGTCAAACTTGCTTATCCCTTGGCACTAGGTTGGGACCACCAGACAACTTTCCTGTTGTGGCTTCATCACATTCAGAAGAGAACTTCCCATTCTGGTTGTAAAATCAAGTTACCAGTTAGTTTTTTGTGTCAAGTTGAATATTATTTCTTTTATAGTGTTAGTTTACTCATAGTAGTTTTGACAGCATAAATTTATGGAAAATATATTAATTTGTTATCGTATTATGTGTTGATAAAATGTTGCGCAGTATTATGCTGCTATCATACTGCTTCATTGAGCCCTGCACATGTAACCCTGTTACTGTTGGGAAGGGGTGTAGGAGCTCAGTAGTATATCTTTGAACAATATCGATACAAGAAAAGACAATGGAGTGAGCAGTAAGCAAGATGGAATGTAATAGTGTTTTTTGAAGTGTAATTTGGTGAAATAGATGTTGCTTAAAATGCCTTGGGTGAGACTTATTGCTACTATATAACTCCTCATAAGGACCATAGGTAACAATGAAAGGAAAGAAATGCCGCGAGGCAATATTTACATGGAAAAGAAAGGGAAAATACACCCAACACTCACCAAAGTTGAAGGGAGGAGGGCAGCAGCAACACAGCACAACACACAAACAAAGAAAAAACAATATTTCGGGTGAAAATCCCCTTTTTCAAGTTAACAGAGAGGTGGCTGGTCTTGCGCAAGACTTGCGTAGGACGCATAAGGACTGTTATATTTGTAGTTAATGTAATGGTCATGAGGCCCAGAAGGGCAGTACAGTAGCATCTGATTGGTTTCACCCATTTAGCATCACCCAGGGAGGACTGTGTTTCTTAAGATATACTATGCTTGTGGGCAACTGTGCTCCTCACTGAAATTGACTAATCTGCATCTGTAGTAGAAAGGATTTTTTTTTGATAAAAAAATTAAAAATAAGTTATAATTACTGAAGAATAAGTTCCAAGAAAATACTATACAGCAACTGTTCAATTGTGAGCTAAAATACTTTGTATTTTCTGTGGCCTCCAATCCAACCCAGAAGTGACATTCTAAAATTCAACAACCATGCAATGTTTTGTACTAGACAGACAAGTTAGGTGTCTTCATTTTTGATTTCACATGAGAACAGTTTCATTCAGATATTTCCTATCTATGTGATGCTGAATGACAGCTTTCTACTCATTTGAATTAATAGCAATGAAGCATATGCTCCAGTGGTTTTATAACATTCCTTGTTGTAAAGTAAATAAAAGATTTTATATCAGAATAAACATTGTATATTTTGCTATTTATTTCCTTTTTGTTCATTCTTTTCGCAGTTCCTAATATACCAATAACAACTTTTGATTGTGTGTACAAGGGTTGACTGATAAATAATGCCTCCACCCTCATAACTCCTCAAAAGATGGCAGCACTGGTATGTGGTAAGCACTGGCTTGTTCTGTAGACTCTCCTCTGTAGCTCCAGCTGGCAAGAAGCTTTAACATTGAACGCTTGTAGTGTTACAGTGTAAAGTATGGAACCCTGCACTGACAGTTGGTCAATGCGATTTAAGCAACGTGCAGTCATTGAATTCTTGACAGTAGAAGGTATCTCCCCAAAGGAGATTCATCAATGAATGTAAGCTGTTTATGGTGAGTGTGTCGATGTGAGTACTGTGCGTCACTGGGCGAGTAGGTTTAAAGATTTTGAGGTGGGAACATCTGACCTGTTGGACGTCCTGTGACAGCAACCACCGAGTTTCACAAGCAAAAAGTTGACAGACTGATTCAGGACAGTCATCATATCACTTAAAGAGAAATTGCAAGCATAATCGGCATTTCACAAGAATGTGTGGGTCACATTATTGCTTTGCTTGGCTATCAGAAGATTTTTGCACGATGGGTGCCTAGGATGCTGACGCCTGAAATGAAAGCAAACAGAGTTGAAATTTTCCAGGAACTCCACTCATGTTACGAGAATGAAGGTGATGCCTGTCTCCAATCAATTGTGACAGGAGCCGAAACATGGGTACACCATTATGACCCGGAGACGAAACGCCAGTCTATGGAATATCGACACAAAGACTCGCCCCAGAAAAAGAAATTCAAAACACAGCTCTCAGCTGGAAAATCATGGCAACAGTGTTCTGGGACGCTGATGGTGTTATCCATGTTGATGTCCTTGAACGTGGGACAATAAATTCAGAGTGTTACATGACAACTCTGCGAACTCTGAAATGACAGCTAACAAGGGTCCAAAAGGAAAAGGAAAATGTTTTCTCACAGCATGACAATGCCAGACCACATACTTTACATGCCACCACAGCAGAGCTTCAGAGACTGAATCTTACCACTATATGGCATCCTCCATACAGTCCAGATTTGGCACCATCCAACTTCCACCTGTTCCCAATAATGAAAGAAGATCTGTGGGGACATAATTATGCTTCTGATGAAGACGTTCAGAGAACTGTGAGACTGTGGTTGCGGAAACAGTGCGTCGACTTCTTCCGTGACGGCTTCAGAAATGGTTCACCGTTGCCAGAAATGTCTCCAATTGTCTGGTGATTATGTGGAAAGGTGAATATTGGTAATTAAAGAAGACATTCTAAGGATTATTTCTGTGTTTGATTTATTAAAATATTCCCATTCAGTCCCGAGTTATGATCTTGGAGGCATCATTTATCATTCAACCCTCATAGAATAGATTTGAACACAGTTTGATCCAAAAGAATAACTGGTTCCTTTTCCAAGCAAGATCTATCAATTAAATTTTCTTTTTGCAGCTATTATTGCAAAACCTCTGAATCATCTGCTCAGTTATATATGACGGGTTCCGAACCATAGTGGTACCAGTATCAAATGAAATTATTTAAGTAAAACGGGTTTTTGTAAATACAAGTGGTATAAGTGACATATAAGCAAAATCAGATAAAACACAATTAAAAAAATATTGCTCTGATATAAGAATTAGTTTATTTTAAAATACATCATCATTCTATGCTCTAGAAATCACTTTTAATCATTTTTGTCACATACAGAGGTCAACATGAAAATTCAATACAAGTAATATGAAAAGTAAAGCACTGTATTTATCGTGAACTAACAACTTTGCAGCTAATGTTTTACAAAAATGTTATGCTATTATTTACAGACAAAATGTTCCCTCCACAGAATCATCTCTATTGTCCATGAAACTAGTTATTTCTTGATAATCATATATATATATATAAAAATAGACTGTGATTTCCTATATTTCACTTTTTAGCAACCTCTAGTAGCACAGATCACTGGTCTTTGTGTGTGAAAGACGCATGGAGTTTCCTGTCATGCACAACATTGGCCGATTGTCGATAGCTGTGGGGATGTGGGAGATATGATGGTCGATGCAGGGCATTTTCGTATTTCGACCAAAGACATGTGTCTCCGTATATGTCACTCTGCTGTCACAATTACATAGCATAGACCATTGCTGTTTGTGTGTGGTAGTGGTATCGTGTCTCCTATGGTGTACTATGATGGTCGGTAGCTATGGGAGTGTGGGAGATATGGTGGTTGAAAGTGGTTGAAATGTGGCACTTTAATATTCCTACCTAAAACGTGTCATGGTGTATCTCTTTTCAGCCAAAACTATCTAACGCAGATCACTGGTGTTTGTGTGTGGTAGTAGCACAGTCAGCTGTTGATAACAACATTGGTCGAATTTCAGTAACTGTGGTAGTGTGGGAGATATGGTGATTCAAATTGGCCGAACATGGATATTTTCATATTTCTGCCAAAGATGCATGTGTCTTGGTGTATCACTTTTCAGCCAAAACTGTCTATCGCAGATCACTGGCGTTTGTGTGTGGTAGTAACACAGAGTCACCTTTCGATCACAACGTTGGACCGAGCGTGGTGGTGTAACGGATAGCATTCTGGCCTCGCATTCGGGAGGACGGCGGTTCGAATCTCCGTCCGGGCATCCAGATTTGGGTTTTCCATGGTTTCCCAAATCACTCCAGGCAAATGCCGGGATGCTTCCTTAAAAAGAGCATGGCCGAATTCCTTCCCATTCCTTGCCCCCATCCTTTCCCGTCTCTAAAGACCTCGCTGTTGAGAGACGTAAAGCAGTTAAAAAAAAAACACACAACGTTGGCCGAATTTCAGTAATTGTTGGAGTGGGGGAGATATGGTGGTTGGAAGTGGTCGATCAAGAATATTTTCGTATTTTGACCAAAGACATGTGTGTCCAAAAATTTTACTTTGCTGCCTGAACTACATTGCGCAGATGACTAGCGTTTGTGTGTGGTAATAGCATCAAGTCTCCCATCGTGCACTATGGTGGTTAGATGTCAATGCATATTCTTTAAAAACTCGAACGAAGTCAAATGATTACGAAGGCTTCCGCGGTCACTGTATGTAATATCTTGGTTCTCCGGGTGGAGCCGCGTCGATTTGTTAAAACCTAACGTTTCTGCCATCTTGCTGTGGCTTTCATCGTGGGTACCAGCTAGTTTTTAATACTCTCTTAGAACGTTGCCTCACCATTTTGTCACTTGTACCTCTATGGTCGGTAAGAGATAGAGCAATTTTACAAGAGATGCAGATATTTCAACCGAAGGTTAAATGGCTTGGTATATATGATAGCTTGTATCGGTTTGGCTTTTTGATTCTTTTAGATAACATTTCTCATATTTGTCACTTGTACCTCTCTGGTTTGCAACCCGTCATATTAAGTCTCACTTGCTCGCCATCTATACCAACAATGACTTCACTTCTTTTTCCAGAGATACCATATTTTCCAATATATTTATCAAAGAAAATAATCCCTATTACACCTGCTATTCTTTTTCTTTTTGTTAATTCCATGAGCCTCTTTTTCAAATATTATGACCTTTTTCTGTAAAATTGTATTTCTGTCTAAATATGTAATTTTATTTGTTTTAAGGAATTGCTATGTTACAGTGGCTATTTCCCTATAGACCTACTTTACCATTTCATGGTTTTTCCCTCTTTCTGTGCATTTTCACCACTTTTGTTGTTGAAGAATTTTTAATTTAATTTTATTCTTTATCAGTATATTTGGTAAATTATTCATTATTTGCCTTATAGTTTATTCTAGCCTCAGACTATATCCCCTACAAAACAAAATTCTTATCTTCTCCTTATGCTTTAAATTGAGTGCCAACTTGTGGCTGTAGTCATTACATCCCTTCCATGTAATAATCATATTATCTTTACATCAATATGAACAAAAAAGTGAGCTAAAGTGCATCGGGGTAAGTGCGTATGTCAGCTGTAACTGGTTTTATGTTAAAATTTTAGTGCTCTTACAAATGAGAATTTGTTTTAAGAAACCTACTCTTTCATATACCTGGTACTAGATGGCATTTAGTTCTAAGCATAATCTTCACTGAAAGTTGAAAAGGCTCTGTGAAATTTGAATTGTAAGTTGAGTTATGTGAAGAGCATTGTATCCGTCGTCTTCCACCTTAGTTGAAGCGATCTTGAGACTTTTCCTTCTTAGTTGATAGCTCTGATATTATTAATTAAAATAGTGTCCAGTTATTTGTCTTATTATTTTTTGGATGTTAATCCCTGATCTGCACTTACACCACAAAAATATCCGTATTGGGGTAAGTGCAGATGTAGCCTTTGTGGCCGAGTGGTATATACTTTCCCCTTTCTTAGTATTAATTAGTTAGATATTATTAATTACTTACTTAATAATGGATACCATCCAAGAATTAAGTAGCTAAGAATGTATTTCCTTTTAATTTATTATTTTTTGTGCTGTTTGTTATTAATAAGCATAATAAATATTAGCGTAATTATTACACTTCACGTATTTCTTTTTATTATGAGACTATTAATAAAATCATGATAATACATTAGTCCAAACTAGCAGGAATTGCCAAATTTTCCATGATTATTAACAATAATAAGTGTGTTAATTTTATTTTGTTTTTCCCACTTGAAGATCTCTTCACAAAATGGTGAGAAACTACTCGATAAAAACCAAAGATGAAAAATTGAATTGTAATAAGGATGTCTGTTGAATTTGTAATGTTGATTCTTACTTTTAATATTTCAAATATAGGTTTTTCCTAATAAAGAAGGCTTTCCAGTAGTTAATTATTTTCTGTTTATATTTTTCCTTTTGTTATCTTCTGATCTGCCCCATCAAAACTATATAACTAGTGAATTTTTTTCCCATTTCAAGCCATCAAAAGACAAAAAAATCATCACTGAACAGACTTTTTACAATTAACCCTATGCTGCTCTAGAGATAAAAAAATGCCATGTACACACTTGCCCCATTTTGCGGGAGCAAGTGCACACATTGGTTCTTCATCCATTTATTCGCTCTGAAAATTCGAATTTGTTAAAATAAAAACTTTTGAACACAGGTTTTTAAGGAGAAAATTCTGCTGATTAATTTTTAAAGGGTCTTACATTTCATACTTCAAAAACCATTTTTTCATATTCAGCTTAAACTGAACTTGGTAAATTTTGGTTCACATGTAACCCAGCACACCTTTCCTTTATCTCAAAATCACTAACAGTTTGTAGATATTTATTTTTTTACTGTTATTGAGGCCAAATATGGCGGTAGAATTTTATATTGAATATCTTTTACTATGTTGTTTGTATCAAATTATATCCAACTACATCACACGTGTATATGAGAAAAAAATAGAATAGAAATAACACCACCAGATTAGTAGAGTTTATTCATTTGAATTTCAGTTAGATGGCAATGTGCAAGATATTTTGAAAGAAATGAACAAAGGAGCCAAATGTTATTATCTTTCCAAGTGATACTTGGGATTGGTGATGAATAATCTCATCAGGTGGATCAGAATGTGCTCTGGTGGGATAGAAATTTTTAAGTATGCAAAGTAAAGAAATATGGTGTCAATGGAAGTAAAAGTCAAAACTGGAGTGCCACATGTATTGGGACTGCTACTTTTCATTATTCTAATAACATTCAGCAAATGCAGGCTTTCCCGGCGAATAAATGACAACAAATCTTGTTAATATTCAGCAACTTAAGGCATTTCATTACACTCCTGAATTATTAAGGATTATATTGAAATATTGTAATTAGCAGTCATCTTGTTTTATTGTATCTTCGCAGCTCTTCCACCTTCATCCTTGGTAAGTGATGAGTTTAGTTTCCTTTTTTTGACAGAAAATGTCTTGCCCTGTGGTGCTGTTATATGGGGGAACAAGGCAAAAGTTGAGGTTACAAATTTGTATATATCATACTAATCTTAAAAACTTTATAAAAATGTAATGCTTATCCAAATAAACAGTGCATGGTTTGAGAGGATAAGAAAGAAATAATGTCGCAGAATGTTATGCTTGAGTGCATGATACCACATGCTGCCACAAGATGGCCACCACGTTGTTGTAAAAAAATGATTGATTTGCCACACAGTGATGAGATCAAGAATAGTAGTACATAAGAAACATGTTCATATAGAATATTACATTAGGTGTCATTTGACAGAGATTGTTTAATACTATGAACTAAAATCCTAATAATTACATTTACAGATATGAGACAAAAATAACTTTCTCATGTTGAAAAGAAGGTACATGTTTCGCAGTCAGATGGCAACATATCTGTTCCACAATCAATAATATGTCAAGTCTAGCAAGCCAGAAGTGATGGAACCTCTGTTTCAAAATAAGGACAGTCTCTGTAAGATGATGTGCATTCTGACCTGCACAAATAGAAATATTCAATGATAATGAGTGAGAAAACTGGTAAAAACATATTGTGACAAAGTGTTAAACTAAGGCCCTCCGCACATTGCACAATCCCAGAGTGACGTGACTGATATTTGAGTATCATACTCATAGGTGACATAATACCACACACTGGGGTTACTATGTAGTGATAGTCTCTTCAGTCTGTCTATAGCATCCCTGTTGTGGCTTCTAAAAAAGTTTTTCATCATGTCAAGTGGTGGTGATTGTGCCTATTACTACAACTGTTACAGAAAAAGAAAGATCCAAATAATGTATTGCTATTCTTAAATCATATATACGAGGTGTGTACAAAAAGAAACCGAACTTCTGCCGTAATTGCTTTATTGCTCATCATACTAACTTTTACACACTGTCCCCTTCAAAGTACTGTCCTCCACTATCAATACACTGTTGCCATCATTTTTTCAAGTTTTGGAACGCCTCCTGGAATGCAATTTCTCCGATGACGCACAGTTCTCTCGTCGCATTGTCTTGAATTTCTTCTATGGTCTGGAAATGACATCCTTTCAAAGTGTTTTTCAGTTTTGGGAAGAGAAAAAAGTCGGCCGGAGCCAAGTCTGGAGAATAGCGTGGCTGAGGCACAACAGGAGTGCGATGTTTTGCCAGATAATTCATGACAAACAATGATGTGTGAGCGGGTGCCTTGTCATGGTGCAACATCCACGACTGATTCTCCCACAGTTCAGGCCTTTTCCTACGCACAGCATCTCTCAATCAAGTCAGAATTTTCTGGTAGACTTCCTTGTTTACCGCTTGACCACGTGGTACAAATTTATGGTGCACAACTCCTATGCAATCAAAAAACACAACCATCATCACCTTGATGTTCGACCGACTCATCCACGCTTTCTTTGGTCGAGGAGATCCTTTCCCTACCCATTCTGAAGACTGCCTCTTCGTTTCCACATTGTACCTGTAAAGCCATGTTTCATCACCTGTAATGATGTTCTTGAGGAAGTTTTCGTCCTCATTTGCTTTTTCAAGCAACTCCTTAGAGATCTTAGCTCGATTCTCCTTCTGCTCGTCCGTCAACAAGCGCGGCACCAGTTTTGCACTGACACGATGCATTCCAAGTTTTTCTCTCAGGATGTGATTGCAAGAGCCTACACTTATGCCAACTTCTTCAGCAACCTCACGGACAGTCAAACAGTGATTTTCATGAATCACAGTGCTAACCCTCTCAACATGGTGGTTGTCTGTTGATGTGGAGGGTCAACCAGATTTTGGATCGTCGGTAACCGATCTCCTGCCCTCCTTAAAGCGCTTAAACCATTCATAGCACTGTGTTCGGCTCATGCAGTCATCCCCATATGATTGTTTAAGCATTTGAATTGTCTCGGTAAAAGTTTTCCCAAGTTTAACACAAAATTACACACAAACGCGTTGCTTCTCCAATTCCTTCATTCTCGCCTTCTCACAAATCCGATGAGCACTCTGTGCACGACCTCACTCAACCGGCTGTCACTCGTAAACTAATGCAGCGACCATAGTGCGACAAGAGGCAATCTCTTGCCGAGAGATGTCACTAGTGTGCACGGAAGTCAGAGAATTTATCTGCAGGCGTTGGCACGCTATTTAATTAGTTCAGTTTCTTTTTGTACACACCTCGTAAAAGAGAATAATATGGAAAAACGTAGAGTAGGTAAATTAGCAAATTTAAGAAAAGGTATCGATCACTTATGAAATTTGAAGTTATAACTAGTGATAAGAAATAATGAAAAATAAATGTGCAAGGTTTTCAATGTGGTGTTAATTATACCGTGTTCACTTCGAACCGGTGGCTCAAGGTCATATCCCCCTGGCCCTGCTCCTCACCTCATCAGCCCCTCCCTTTCTATCTCTGAAAGCTGAGTGCTGTATCCCGGTAGGCAAGTTACAAATTTCCCCTTTGCATGTAACGGTAATGACAGCGGAGTGGGGATAGAGCAGACTGACCTTGAGCTGCCTCTATTAACTGAACGAGCTATAGTCTTCTTGATGTTACACCATGCATGCAAAACAAGAGTCGATATTTACTACAGAAGAAAGAATTCTCTTACAATACAAAATTATTACTTCCTGAATTTCGTGATCAAATGACAGGTTGCTACTGTAGAAATTACAGGGCCGGCGTTAGGGAGGGGTAAGCGGGTCAAATGTACCTGGGCCCCGCCGGCTGATGGGGGCTCTGATCACCGGCTGTAGGGGCCCCCAGGCCAGAATTTTTTTTTTTTTTTGGAACCGCTTTACGTCTCTTTTTAACATCGAGGTCTTTAGAGACGGGAAAGGATGGGGGGCAAGGATGGGGGCAAGGAATGGGAAGGAATTCGGTCATGGCCTTTTGAAGGAAGCATCCCGGCATTTGCCTGGAGTGATTTGAGGAAACCATGGAAAACCCAAATCTGGATGCCCGGACGGGGATTCGAACCGCCGTCCTCCCGAATGCGAGGCGAGAACGCTAACCGTTACACCGCCCAGCTCGGTCCCAGGCCAGAAGCTAGTTTGTAGAGCTTTAAAAAAAAGGTCGCCCGCCCATTTTACCCCAGGCCCGATATTCCTAGCGCCGGCCCTGAGAAATTATAACACAAAAAAATAAATTTTTATTTTATTAAACCGTTCATAACTGTCTCTTTCACATATGCATATGACTGATTACCACAAAAATGTTTGCTGTTGATTGATATTGTTTATTAACTGTTTAAACTAACTATATGATGATGACTGATTGTTCCCTCTACACTTTGAACTAAATAATATTGCATTACCCCCAACAAAGCGTGCGATGACAGTCTAGTTTTACCAGAATGTTGCAAAACACTCAATTAAAGCCAAATATTAATTTAAACCTGCTTGAAATAGTTCTAAATGACAAAGAAAATTAATGTATAATACTTACAACTACTCTTTTCTTCACTCAAACTATTGTTGAACGCGTGTTCAATTTGCCATGTTTCACATTTGACAAGACTCCTGACAGCTGACTTTCTTGCAGGTCGCATGAAACTGGTAGATTATGGTTAGGATACACGTAGCATATCCATCTCTTGCGAGTGGAACAGGTTATGCATCCCGACTACACAATATTGGAATTGATTTCCTAGATATTCTTAAGATACTCAAGTATCTATTGTGTCACCTTGGACCCATTTGAAAAGCCCTAAGATAAATTTTTCCTAAGGTTTAAAATATGTGAAAATATCTACGAAACCACAAGGTGAATGTTTATCATATCATGAATAACAAATGCTCGTACAGTGGTTACACAAACTGAAAAGTGCGTAAACAGTAGTGTGTTTTTCAAAAATGAAGAAAGTTTGTGCAAATAGAAAGACACCACAGTATATGTGTGGAACACATAAAAGCAACAGAAAAAGCACTGAAATGGAACTTCCCCAGATTTCAATGTAAAAATAGGAAACAAAAACTGACACCGAAGATGATTGAATAAATCAAAACGTGTCTGCCAAAAAACGAAGTTTTTTACTTAGCTGCACTAGACGGATAAGTCACAGAAACCTTATTATTAAAGCAGCTAAGGAAAAAAGGTCTGAATCTCAACATGCTTATCATAAACACTTAAAAAATAAAATAAGGAAATCCATAGGGCATCTATGTCAGCCGCAGAACTGATGAGGCAGCAGAAAAAGATGAGACAAGCCACAGTTGTACAGATACTACAGTGCCTGGATGCATTGGATAATGTATTACTTATTACAGGCAGATGTGTTTTTTAAGAATTGAAATATTGCATTTATAACTCACATGACACCTTGCAAAAAAGTTTTTTTAGGATCGAATATAGTTCCAAAAATATTTAATATGGGCCAATGAAATTATTTTGTAATTCTTACAACATGATTTTACAGATTAATGTATTCCAACAATTTACGTTGCATTCAAACTGTTGGACATCAGTGAAGCAAAGAAAGTAAGAGTAATGGCTTCATGCACCCATCAAAGCCAACACAATCTATCCACTCAGTGAATGTCTAATTGCTCCCTGACCAATGTTTATGCAAATCAGGCGTCTTCATTATGAGGGTTAATATTGTACTTTGGATTAAGTTATTAACATTTGCTGTAATGTTGAAGTAATATTTAAGCTTTTTTAAGGGTATTGTTGATCATATCATGAGAAACAAACAAATTGAAAGTCATGAAAAATTATTAATTTCTTTCTTACCACTCCTGCCAAAGTAAGATGCTTTCCTTAAAAATCCTCTGCAGTAGTGACCCCAAATCTAGTAAATATTATCATTTTGTGTTTTTATACTTTTTATATGTTGATTTGTTTTGATTTCGGAGTGTATTCAGGTGGCCACTCCAATTTTTGTTATAATGCTCAATTTTTCATTTACACTGTATACATTTATAGCCTCATATTTTTTCAATTCTTACTTGGTTTAATTTTGTACCTCATTTCACATCCTAGAAACTTCGCTCCTTCTGTAGGCTTTTATGCAAACTCGATTCTGTAGGGAAACATAGAAAGTACCATCAACATATAAAATTTCATTACCCTTTCCTTGCACATCTTGCTGTTGAATGTCTGCTGATTGTTGCACACATTATTTATAACTTACACATTTTATTCAGTTATTCTGGTCATATTCAAAAATGATACCACAGCTGTGTTAAGAATATTGGGAAACATTGACCATTTTATTATTTTTACTTTCACAAGATCTCTTCCACAGAAAGTTGTTATGTTTCTTTTATAAGAGGACATTTTGAACTGCAGTTACTTTTCTATTTTGGCTTTATGATCTGTGGACAGTGAATTAATTAATGACAGTATAAACTAAGTGACCGTTGTCATCTTTCTGGTAATTGTGTATGCTTTGTGCAACTGTAATTTTTGTTATTTTGTTTGTATAACGAGAGACAGAGAGTGGAGATGACCCCAACCTTGATGCAGGTGGCTGTAGGAAGCTGCTTAAATATTATTGACAAAACAGATGTTTTTGAACTGGGCCCTAATCTGTTATTGTATCATTAACATATTTGGTGAGAATGCCACTTGTAGTGTACTGGTGATGTCTGGTCATGCTGCTTTTTCCCTTCATTAATAATTAAGTAGATTTTGCTGCCTTGGAGCCATGGGAACCTTGTACTCATAGACTTTGATATTCACAATGCAGAACTGTTAAATCAACACTGCACAGAAGATGAACAGTCGAAATTTTTTAATAGTCATTGTAAACATTACAAAACAAATACGTAATCTATTGATCATTTCTATATTAAAAAAATGATATTTCTAAGCAATGACAAATGTCATTTTTTAGAGTAGCTTACCATTGTGATTCTTAATGTAATCTAACAAGAAAAAACTACATGGAGTCAGATCTGATCAACTTGGTTGCCTGTCTTCAGTTGTCACGTCAGAGGTATTGTATTTTTGCTGTACATGTAGCTGCAGATAAGTTGTTTGAAATTGAGAGGATCGTACCGTTGGTGGAATTAGAAACCTCACATTTTGGTCTCAGTTTGTGACATTAGCCATGAAGATATCTCTCAGTGTAAAGAGAAACTTTTTTTTCCGTTTCACACATGGCATGTTTGCTTTAGAAAAATAATATCTGCATTTTCCTCTCCCATCTTACAATTTTTACCAGAAAAGTTATTAGTTACTTCAACACTTAAAATAAGTCTTCTTTTTCCCCTGATACTATCTATTGTGCCCCCCCCCCCCCGAAACTATTTCATTCATTTTTCATAATTGTTGGTAGAGCTGTATAGAGTTCCTGATTTCCTTAATATGTGTACACTCTGGGACTGTTTGGAAGCCTTCCTCATATAATCCAAAGCTTACACAGAATTGCGGCTTTGCATAGATATGTTATGAATAATCTTCATTCACAAACTTTATTGAACTATTTCATTATGCTGTTATAATATTATTCTATTGTATATCAAGAGACTCTTTTGGTACTTGGCACTGGATCGATCATTCCATCCTTAGAATTGACTTGAAGATGACAACTCTGAAGCACTTAAAATGCTTTCTGAGGCTATTGTACTATTATGGATGCAACTGTGGCATCCAAAACCATTTCTTATTGCCATTTAAAAAAATATTAGTGATTTAGCATTTTTTCATGTACAAGCTTCTGAACTATTATATTTTATAATTTTTACTTTTTTTTTTTTTTAGAAAAAAATTCCATTGGATTTCTAATCATACAATACATATTCCATGTCTTTTCTGGAGGAGTGGAGGAAAGTGACTGTTTTCATTATTACTTAATATTTTATTTCTTTTCCCCATTCAGTTTTAATTACAAATTTTTTGGGATCCTTAGACTCATGCAAATCTCATGAACTCTAAAGGAAGCTTTTAATCACAATACTTGCTTCAATGATGTAGAGGTGATCCTATTCTAATTGGAGGAGCTAAGTGATGCCATCTGTTTGCAAAACTTGTAACTTGTGTTCTGTAGGACCTGTATATTTTTGTTTGTGAAATGTGTAGTTTATGAGTTGGAAGTTGTGTACCATCCCAGCATTTGCCTAAATGATTGTGGGGAAACTGATTAAACACTTGAATCAGGATGGCCAATACATTGAGCACAGTATTTTAACCTGGGCCTGTAATACTTTCCTGGCCTTGCATTTTGGAGGACACCAATTCGAATTTCCATCTGGGCATCCAGATTTGGGTTTTCCATGGTTTCCCCAAATCACTCCAGGCGAATGCTGCGATGTTTCCTTCAAAAGGCCATGGCCAAATTCCTTCCCATTCCTTGTATCTAGTACCATCCTGCCTCTAAAGACCCTGACTTCAATGAGGCATAAAGCCATAAGTAACAAAAAAAAAAAAAAAAAAAAAAAGTCATACCTTCCCAGTCCAGCATGGTGGAACTTTAATACATGAAGCCACACATGTGGCTACACTTGATTTAACTTAACATAATTCAGTTTCTCATTAATGTCACTGTCAGGTTGGCGACATCACCAGGGAATATTTTTACTGTTCACATAAATGGTGAATCAAAGTCTAGGAGCTGCCATGTTTGGGTGAACATTCTTGATAGAAAGGATGGAAGTTTTATAGTAAGATACAAACTGTATCACACATGTTATAATTTTGAGATTCAAGTCAAATATAATGGACATCATGTTGCTACGTCACCTTATCGTTTTAAAGGTAATCATTTGTTGAAGTTTTTGCTTTAGTACACTTCTTTCTTATTAGAACATTTCTCTACCATATGCATGTATTCAGTAATATTCGTCAGCTGTATCATTTAGAGCAGTAAAATTACTTATCATAATTCAGTTTTCAAGTCAGATAGAAATATAGGCATTGTACTAAATATTGTTTCAACTTTTGTGTTTGTTTTTATATCTTCACTTAAAATTTTAAAACATGATGCTGACTACTTCATATATCTACATTAAATTACAGATTATATATGAGAACTGCATTTTAAAAAAAATATGTTAAGTGCCTGTATGTAGTAGATAAGTTACCACAGATAAGTTAAAGATAGGAAGTAGTAACATTGTACCATCTAGGATGAGTCTGGAAGAACTGCTGAACTGTAAACATGTTATAGTAGTACTAGTTCATAATTGAGCAGAGATAAACAGAGCTGAAAACTATAGATCCATGAATATTTTTATAACCAACTGCATAAAATAAATAAATGTCTACAAAAAGGTCAGGAAAATATATGTTTGTAAGTCTACCGCATGGAGTTAGAAGAGGTTATTCATGTGAATCTCTGTAACTTATATGCAGATGAAATGGACAAGGAGCCCAAGACGATAGTGTGGCACTGGATCTTTCCAAGGCAATTGACAGAATTAATCATAGAATAATTGTTAGTAAGATTAATACTATTGTTGGGGTAAATGAGGATGTGACTTGCTGTGTGGAAGCATTCATAAATGACATATACGAAAGAGTGAAGGTAGTAAATACAATATCAATGAGTGTTGCTGTTTATAATTTTAATGATCTACAAACAGAAGTTAGGTCATTTTCAGATAATGTAACACTGTACAATAAGAGTATATCAAGATAGAATTGTGAACAAATGCAGATAGTTGATAGTAAAATAAACTGGGCAGGGCACATTGGGGATGTTGCAGGGAAAGGATTCAAAGTGTTGCAGCTATTGAAGAGAATAATGGGGAAATATAGGTGATTGGTTACAATGCTTTGATCTGACCCTTGTTTCAGTATTGTGGGATAATATGGAACTGACATTATGGATACCAAATACTGGAGTTAGAGAGTGTGAAAAGGAGGGATGCTAGATTTGTAATTGGAAATTGCCAATTACAGTAATACCCCGCTTTACGCGAGGGATACGTTCAGCAAAAATTCGCGTTAAGTGAAATTCGCGTATATCGGGGTTTACGATTAAACAGAGTCAAAAGTTAATGCAAAAAAAAAAATACAAATCATTGGAATCAATCTCTTTAATTCTAAGAACACTTTATGCAGTACTACATGTTTGTTTGTTGTTGTTGTTGTTGTTTTTTTTTTTTTTTTTTTTTTTTTTTTTTTTTAAAAAACGGAAAAATACAGCTATTGTCTTTTGGGTAGCATTTCTTTTACGTTCTTGTAAAATACGTTCACCCAACGCTGTTTTTAATTGTTTGACACATGGTCCAAACATGGTCATCATCAC
The DNA here is from genome assembly GCA_031002005.1 of Vandiemenella viatica. Classification (NCBI taxonomy): domain Eukaryota; kingdom Metazoa; phylum Arthropoda; class Insecta; order Orthoptera; family Morabidae; genus Vandiemenella; species Vandiemenella viatica. Next base: position 29,128,574 of record JARYHS010008075.1, read on the forward strand.
TATCTATGCTATGCAATATGTCCAAACCTGAATAAATTTTTGAACGAATATTTTGTATTCCGCTTGAAGATAAAATTCTCTCTTCTACTTGTCCTTCCTCATCGTTTATGAAATTATTCTGTAACTCGATCAGATCTTCATTGCTGAGAGGTTCGTCGTGAGTTGCTACAAGTTCTTCAAGATCTTCTACCGCGACATCTTCAAGTTCATACCCCTCAATCATTGCAGCAATGTCTTCAAGCACTTGTCTGTGCATTTGGACAATTCTTCTAGGTGCTTCCACTACATTTGGCCAAAGATTACGCCACACCCTGTTCATACAACTCCTTTTAACTTCTTTCCAAGACTCGTCTATGTTGTGAATATCCTTCAGGATGTTGTATGACTTCCACCGCTCTCGCATAGACTGTCTTCCTTCCCCGTCTGTTTCATGAATTAGTTGGCTAAAAGTGCGGCAATGGTAATAAGCTTTGAAGTTTGCTATTGCTCCCTGGTCCATAGGTTGTAATATTGACGTAGTGTTTGGTGGAAGGAACATCACGTACACTTTTAAGTCTCTCGGCGTATCAAGTGAGGTTGGATGTCCTGGGGCATTGTCTAAGAGTAATATAACTTTACGTTCAAGCCCATTTCTGTCACAGTAGGATTTTACTGACTGGCAAAAACTATTAGAATACCAATCTTGAAAAACTTCCCGTGTAACTCGCGCCTTTCTGTTGGACCGCCCACGACTGGTAGGCTTATCTCGTCTGTACCTCGCATTGCAGAATGTGTTTCTGAATGGTAAACCAGTAAAGGTTTCAGTTTGAAATCACCAGTGGCATCACAGAAGTGTTAGTCGATCTTCGCAGCTTTGAAACCGCTGGCTTGACGTTCTTTTTTAGAAATGAATGTTCAAGATGGCATATTTTTCTCACTAAAGCCCGGTCTCATCATCATTGAAGATGAGACAAACAGGAATTTTTTCTCGTGCTACGAAATCTTGAAACTTGTCTGGAAACTCAGTTGCAGCTTGAGCGGCCTCACCTGTTATCTGGATATTGTGAAGATTGGAGCACTGCTTGAACCGATGAAACCAGCCTCTGCTGGCAGCAAAAGTCGGAGTGGAAGTCACCTTCTTCTGTCTTTAACATCTCATACAAAGATTTTGCTTTTGTGCATATGATATCTTGAGTCAGTGGTGTGTTCTTCTTATTTAAATCTTCGATCCAGACTGCTAGCAACTTCTCCATTCTTTCTAGGATAGAAGATCTCGAATGAGAAGTTTTGTTGCACTTATAGGTGTTGAACTTTCGCTGGAAAGTTTAATTTTTTCCCAATTTTTAAAAATCGTTCTCACAGTCGATTCTGACAGACCAAAATCTCTGCCAACAATTGTTGCTTTTCCTCCATTTTCACCTTCATCTTCAATTCCAAAGTTACGCTTTTACGCTCTTTTTTTCTTCGTAGGAGGCATTTTTAATGTAGTGTTAAATTATGTATCTCCACCAAACGTTAAAACACAACTGCCAGCCGAGATAAACAAATGGAACAAACGAAACAAACGAAACAAACGAGGGAATTCCCATAGAACAAAGTCGTAAGACGGGGAATCCTCAATTCTTCGATCAGAATGGTCGGAGAAAGAGGGGATTACCGCGACCAAAGAGAAGCCAATGACTACATTATGGTCATACATATTCTTAAGTAAGCAATTCGCGTAATACGAGGCATTTTAACGCGAAATTTGAAATTTGCGTTAAAGCGAAACCGCGCATAACGGGGTCACGTAAAGCGGGGTATTACTGTATACACTAATTAAAACGATAAATTAATGATGTAGGCTGGGAATTGGGGAGTTAAAAGTGGATGAATAAAACTGTGGGCATGTGTAATTCATATACTGGAATTGATGCATGGATAATAGTAGCATATGGAATGGTACCATCATAATAAATTGGTAGGTGGGGTTTCACTAGTTCGTGGCCCTCAACTAAAAGGAGGGTTAAGGGGGAATTTTATGACTTTTTAGCTGAAGCTGTGAGGGACACCACTTCCAATTATGATGGATTCTGGACTATGCCTTTTTTTAGGTTAGAGGCTACTAAGGAGGGGTAAAAGTAGGTTTTGAAAGGGATACTGAATGCATATACATGATGGGAAATATAATAAATGCTTAAGAAATAGTCGAGGCTGATGGAACAAGATGGGATGGAAACTGTGAGGATGAAGCCAGTTATAAGACTTGTGACTTTACAGTAACCTAGCGATCCATGATTAAAGAGTATCTGTGCATGTATCGATAATCGACACAGAGCGAGAAGCGACACACTGTGCTAGGCTCGCAGACAGCCAAGTATTAACTCTCGTGGCAGCATCCCGGGAAAAGTATAGTTGCTTGAAAATGAAGTGGTGTGTTCTTGAAGACATATTCGGGCATGTGGATACGTAATACGCGCTTCCGTGATGGGAAACGAATATTGGCTTGACGTCGCTAACGTAAGACGAGCCAGACTGAGTGAAAATACTCGGAGACATTCCTGGAGAACTGATAATGTGCTATGGTGAACTGGTAATTGTTGTACAGGCATTTGATATATTGCAGATTGTAGGGGAGTATTGTATGATTAAACTTTCTACTCATAAGGACTTGTAATCTTCGGATAAGTAATAACTAATTCCAGTTGGTGGTCGGCGTACTAATGTATGACACAAACTGTTGGAATAAAAAAGTTGTCCGACTTCGTACTTCCTATGAGTCAGTGTCTCTTGCTTATTGCTGATTCCTGTGAACTTGTGAGTACTTAGCATCACAGAGAACTGTATGTATTATTAGTACGTTCATCAAACAGCTGGTGGCGACCAAGACACAATAATAAATTATGAAGTATCGATGCCTCCGTGAGGTACGTCCAAGTGTAGTGTTGTAATAACCTCACTAACTGTTTACTAATTAATTATACCAGTAAAACACATCATAATAATATACAAAATTGTTTTACAGACGGTTAGTTGTGAATAGTAGAAGTATAAAGAACAATTGAACATTCTGGTAGCATAATAGAAATCTTTGCCGGCCAATACTCATTTCCGAGTTTATGTTTCTCACTTGCATACACTTATTTACATTGGTGGCTGATCAGGCCAATGCTGGCATAAAACAATCGTCCACATATGTTGCACCTAATTGTGGGTGGCAAACATGATAGGGCTTGTCACATTTTCTGTCTGTTACAAGCTCCTACTGCCTGAATTTGCTGCTCCTCCTCAAAAAGTGGGACAGCCATGAAGGTGGTTTTCATGCCAGAGAGCATGATCTCCTGCCAGGTGTTAAATTCTATGTTAATGCTCTTCAAGATCTTTTTATGCTGGTCTTTGTAACACTTCAGTGGTGTACCATTATGTCTTTTGCCAGTGCTGAACTCGCTGTATAAAACTTAGCAAGGGAGTCTGCTATTACCCATTCTCCGAACATGTCCAATCCATGTGAGTTGTTGACTGATGACGACGACATCAATGTTATACATTTGTGTCCTTTCTAAGACTGTAACATTCGACACCTAATCGTCCCATTTGATGTTGGTGATAAACTAAATACATATTAAGAATTTTGAGTTGAGTGAAGACTGGTCATTTGTTGGTAGGGATTTAAATTTATAGGGTGTCATCTGAAATGAAAATAAAATTACGAACACCAGGGTATGGAGTTTGCTAATACCTTAGTAAGAGAACGAGGTTTCACAGAAATGTTAAAGCAGAGTACAGGGGATATCTTCTTAATAAAGCCTTATGATAATTTCGAAGAGTCCCGAGTAACTGATGGAATAAGTGATCATGAAGTAATTCTGATGGTCATTAGAGGACTCATTAATCCAGTGGCCAAAACAGAGCCCGCAGGGGCCTGGAACGCAAGTGCCAGGTACGGGTTTGGCGAACCCGCGGTGCCTGAGCTGGAAACTTGTGAGCGCCACAAGTTTCCCACACCGTAAACTCCTACCATGCTTCAACGACCACCGTAGGGCGTAGTGGTGGAACGTTGTGTGCCTAGGAGAATGGGGATCTTGGCTTCATTGCCCAGATCGCGAGGAAGGTACAAACCTCTATAAAAAAAACCCTCAATCTCAAGGTCAGCCACATGCCGAGGAAGTGCATGGTTGAGAGGCAGATCACTCGTTAACGTGCAACCTCAGGGGCACCTGCGCACCCCTGTTGTATCAGCATTTCTCTATAAACTTGTTTTGCTCGTGGAACCAAAAATTCCTTCTCACAAACAAAACAAAAACCCTTGCGGCCCGGGTGTGTCGCAGGCTAATAAAAATACACCCAATTCAAACAAGCGGGCGAGGGTTGACAGCCCTCCCCCAGAAAATGGATTCAGTAACGGGAAGGACTTTGTTATCGACAATGCCTTCATAATAATGTCCAGGAAGGAGGGATCCTTCGAGAAGGTGTCCCCCTTTTACATACAAAAAGGGTTGGAGGGTCTTACCGGGACCCTTAAATCAGTCAAGAAGCTGAGGAATGGGACTCTGCTTTTGGAAACATCTACCCACAAGCAGGCTGTCCTCCTCCTTAAGTCTGAGAAGCTGGGGGAGTTCGCAGTAAAGTGCGAACTCCACAAAACTCTTAACTCGAGTAAAGGCGTGGTCACATGCCGCGGCCTTATCGATATTGAGCCTGAGGAACTCCTTAAGGAATGGTCAATTGAACATGTGTTCGAGGTTAGGCAGATAAAACGAAGGGTTAACGGCAATCTTGAGAAGACTGCCACCTTTGTTCTGACATTCGACACTCCAACGTTGCCCAAAGCCATCAAGGCCGGCTATTTAAATCTCAATATCCGTCCGTATGTCCCGGACCCTATGCGCTGTTTTAAGTGCCAACGGTTCGGGCATACGACAATGACGTGTAAGGGCAACCCCACCTGTGGGAAATATGGAAAGGCTGCACACGAGCCAGGCAGTAGTTGTACCGGTTCCACCAGCAGAAGTACAGCCATCCGTTGCAGAAAGTACAACTGTAGTATCTACTGCAACAATAACAGCAGCAGCTGTAGTACCTGCGGTAGAACATATGGCAGCAACATCTGCCGATAGCAGCGGATGGCAAACTGTGCAAAAAGTTTGTGGTCCGAAATTCAAACCTATGGATCCCAGTATGTTTGTTAAGTCCCCTTCATTTTCTCCTCCCAGAGGACAAACTGTCAGGTAAAGAAAGGGTTGGAGGGCTCGGCGGAAGAAAGACCCGCCAGACTCTGAGACCGCAGAAAAGACAGATTCGTCTTCGGACCCCAAAGACGTCCTAATGGTGGTGGACGACCCCGGTCCCGTTCTTCAGCAGCCATCATCGGAGGACCCACCCGAACAGGGGCGGGTGGTTTTAAATAGGTAGGATGGCTCCCATACTTCAGTGGAACGTCAACGGCTTTCAGGCTCACAAAGAGGAAGTCCAACTCTTAGCATGGTCTAATCCATTGTGTCTCTGTCTTCAAGAGACACATTTTAGACCACTACACCAACCAGTGCTAAGAGGGTACGTCATTTATAGAAAGGACGATACCAAGGGTGATCGAGCTAAGGGAGGAGTGGCTGTGTTGGTCCTGAAACACAGTCCACTCCGAACCCGATCCTCTCACCTCCACATTACAAGCAGTTGCGGTGAAAATACACGGTCCAATAAAACTGACCGTATGCTCTGTCTATCTGCCACCCAGTTTGTCCGTCGACTACGACGACCTGGTTGGCATTATACGACAACTCACTCGGCCCTTTCTCCTTTTGGGAGATTTCAACACCCACAGTGTGTTGTGGGGTTCCACCACCGATTGCCCCCGGGGCCGAGTGGTTGGTAGATTGATAGAGCAGGAGGAAATTTGTATCCTGAATACAGGGCAAATGACTCATTTCACCACTGCTTCCGGTAGGTCTTTTGCCATTGACCTTTCTTTGTGTTCTCCCTCAATCGCGGACTCCATGCTATGGGAGGTGGATTGCGACCTACATGGAAGCGACCACTTCCCTATTTGGGTGCACGTTGGGTGCGAGCGTGGAGGAGGTAATAACAGGTGTAAATGGAACGTCAGTGGTGCAGATTTGCAGCTCTTCTGCCGTTCTGTACTACTGCAATTCTGTGGCAGTATACAGGAGAGGGTGAATCACTTCACAGAAGTGATTCACCGTGACGTCTCCATGCCGAAAAGCTCCGGAACGCTGTGAAGGACGCCCGTCCCCTGGTGGAACGACGAATGTCGTTCAGCCACCCAGGGTTGCAGATGGGCGCTACGTTGTTTTAGGTTGTGCCCAACATCTGACAACCTAGCAGCGTTCCGTATTGCCAGAGCTAAGGCGCGTCGAGTTGTTAAGGACAGCAGGAAAAGGTCATGGCAGAACTTTGTGAGCACTATCAATCGTTCCACTCCTTCGTCAAAAGTATGGGAGTCCATCCGCCATATATCTGGAAGATACTACCACCCACCAGTCTCTGGATTACTGGATCACGGACGTGTTATTACCAACGAACGAAGCATAGCGCAGCTGATGGTGGAGAACTTCGCCGCTGTCACTTCGTCCGCCAACTGTGACCCTTGGTTTCAGCAACAGAGAGTTGCTGCCGAGAGGCGAGTGCTGTGCTTCGATTCGTCGAGTACAGAGGCCTATAACTGCCCATTTACATCTTGGGAGCTGGAGTCAGCGTTGAAAAGCGCAAATGACACTGCTCCAGGGCCTGATCTGATCCAGTACCAGATGCTGAGGCATCTAAACAAAGATGCTAAAGAGTACCTTCTGGATATTTTTAACGATATCTGGACCGGAGGACACTTCCCCGACTCGTGGAAAGAAGCAACACTAATTCCAATTTAAAAACCTGGGAGAAAGAAATTGTTGCCAGGCAGTTATCGTAGTATTGCCTTGACTAGCTGCGTGGGGAAGACACAGGAGAGGATGGTTAACCGCCGCCTCGTCTGGTGTCTTGAATCCCGTAATATGCTGAGCCACTTTCAGTGTGGATTCAGGAAGTTCCGTTCCATCTTGGACAACCTGATCCTCCTGGAGGTGGCAATACAGGATGCGTTCATCCGCAGCCAACACATTGTTGGTGTTTTTTTTCGATCTTGAAAAGGCCTACGATACTACCTGGTGGCATGTTATTTTAAAATAGTTGCACAAATGGGGTTTTAGGGGTAACCTGCCCTGTTTTTTAAAATCATTTTTATCAGGACGTTGCTTCTGGTACTGAGTCGGTAGTGAAGTGTCAGATCTTTTTCTCCAGGAAAATGGTGTTCCTCAGGGATCAGTTTTAAACGTGACCCTTTTCGCTATTGCAATAAACAGCATATCATACGTAATATGGAGTCCCTTCCGGTACTCCTTGTATGTAGATGATTTTTTAAATTTTTACTGTATCGTCTAGCCTGGGAAGCGCTGAGCGGCAGCTGCAACTCACGCTGAACATGCTGGATGAATGGTCAGTGCACACTGGTTTTCGATTTTCTGTAGAGAAAACCCGGTGTGTACTTTTTACTCGTAGCAGAAGTCTTTTAGCCGAGCCTCACTTAACCTTGAGGAACACTGTTTTAAGTTTTACTGATACTGTCCGGTTTCTGGGCCTCATTTTCGACAGTAGAATTACATGGCTGCCACATCTTAAAGATGTTAAAGCCAGAGCCCTGAAAGCCCTTAATGTTTTAAAGTATCTGTGTGACAGGTCGTGGGGCGCTGACCGCTCCTGCCTGCTGCAATTTTATAGAGCCTTTGTATGGTCGCGTTTGGAATACGGTGGCATAGTATACGGTTCAGCACGGGACAGTTATCTACGGATACTGGATAGTGTCCACCATGCAGGAATTCGGCTCGCCACGGGTGCCTACCGCACCAGCCCGATACCCAGCATTTGTGCAGAGTCTGGCGAGCCGCCGCTTTCTATCCGCCGGCATCTCCTCATGGTGCGACACTATGCACATACTGCCACAAGTCCTGGTAGTCCCGTGCACGACATAGTACTGAAACCGAGCAACGAACGACTTTATGCTAATCGCTGTAGAGCGACCAAGCCTTTCAGTGACCATACAAAGGCTATTTTAGAAGAATATGTTTGTAATCTGCCCACTTTTTATCACCAGGAATCTCCTCCCTGGCTTTTAGAGAGGCCCAGAACGATTTTAGACCTGTCGCGGTACAACAAACTGTTTACCGCTGACAGGGTATTTCTAAGTGTTTTTATGGATGTTTTGAATCACCATCGCGATTTTACCCCGGTATATACGGATGGGTCTAAGCAGGCTAACAGAGTTGGCTGCTCCGTAGTGTTCCCTCGAGTGACTTACACATACAAGCTGGATAGCAGGTGCAGTGTTTATACTGCCGAGTGCTATGCCGTTTTAAAGTCGCTCCAACATATGAAGGTAAGTCGTTATCAGAAATACATCATATGTTGTGATTTTCTTCAGCTGTATTCAAGCTTTAGTAAACCTGTACCCAGCAGACCGTCTAGTCCAGGACATCCTCCTTTCCCTCCAGTCCTGTGGGAAGGAGGTCGTAGTCTGCTGGGTACCCGGCGATGTGGGAATCAGTGGGAACGAGGCCGCTGATGATGCTGCCAAGTTAGCCTGCAACAAGGTCAGAATCGACTTCGCTCCGGTCCTGAAGTCAGACCTTGCCTCGGCGGTAAAAAGATACGTCTTTGATGTATGGCAGAGGCAGTGGCTGGAAGTCGAGCATAATAAGCTCTGGCAGGTCAAACCGACCATTCAGCCGTGGAGCAGCTCCTTCCAGCGGGCGAGGAGGGAAGAGGATCTCCTTACTCGCCTCCGTATAGGGCACTGTCCTCTCACGCACAGCTTTCTTCTCCGCCGGGAGGACCCACCGGAATGTGATGCTTGTGGCGTACCTCTGACGGTATGCCACATTTTAATTGATTGCGTTTTATTTATTGACTTAAGGGCAGACGTTGGCCTAGCCAACAATCTGTCCCTTATTTTAGGTAATGTGGCTAAAATTTTAAAATTCTGTGTTCTGGGCGGTCTTATCCCAAAAATTTTGGGAAGACTGGCCTAATCTTTTATGGTAGATGAGTGGCCATTTTACAGCCACTCATCCATGTTCATAGTTTTTGTTGTTGATTTTGTTTTGTCTCGTTTTTATTCACTTTGCTATTAGTTTTAAGATTTTATGTCTGGTTGGCCTCTTTACAGCCAACCAGACATGGGCTTTTAAGTTCATAATTTAATGGCCCCGTTACAGCCAACATTTTAGCATTTTACCTGATTTGCCGTCTGTGTGGCCGACCCCTCTACTGCCGGCCATACGGACTGTAAAAAATTAGATTTTAAGTCACATTGCTAAGCCGGTCATTGTTAGGGCACTAATGACCCCGCCGTTACGCGCCCTTAAATCACAACAACAACAACAGCCAAAACAGAGTATGGAAGTAAGTACAGTTATAAAAAAGGCTTATATTTTAGAACTGGAGAGAGATTTCATGGGAAGGCCAGGAACATGGTAAAAGGAACCAGACAGTGGAAATGAAGTTGGAACAATTGAGGGAGATAATAACAATAGGGGGATAAATCTTTATTCTAAAACAGAAAATAAAGTAAAGTACAGAATCCACATAGTATAACATGGAGGTTAGAAGGTTAAAGAGGCTGGTAAGAGTTAAGAGACAGCAGGTCTGTTGTTACAACGTTAGGTTTATTGTAAAGTGAAGAAAAGATTTTATACGAGAATTAACGTTGTATGTTTTGTCATTTATTTCCTTTTTGTTTGTTCTTTTCAAAGTTCCTCTTATACCAACAACAACTTTTGACCATGTGTAGAAATATTCTTGAACTAAGTTCATTCCAAAAGATTAGCATGTTCCCTTTTTTACTCAAGATCTATCAAATTTTCTCTCTGCAACTTTCTCACTATGCAACTATTATTTCAACACTACTCAATCCTCTGCTCGATTATCATAAGTTTACCTCACTGGCCATCTCTACCAACAATCCCCTCACTTCTTTTTTTTCTTTTCTCAGAGATACTGTATTTTCCAAGATATTGATCAAAGGAAACAATCTCTATTAGACCTGCTATTCTTTTTATTTTTATTAATTCTATAAACTTTTTTCATAATATTATGACCTTTATGTGTCTAAATGTGTTATTTTATTTATTTTAATGAATTGCTATGTTACACGATATGAAACTATTTAAAGAGATAAACAAGAAATTATTAGCTGCAAAGAGGGAGCTGTGAAGAATATTATTGGCTGCAGGGGAACCACTGAATGATGCATCTATAAATTTTTGTGGTTACATCAGAAAAGAGCGAAAGGAAGATATCAGACAATTATAGATTTGGGGTGGTGAAAAAGTTACTGAAGATTTGAAAAGGCATTGATATTAAGTTGCTGGTTTGATGAACCTATTAGGGACTATGACCCATGCATGAGATGATATAAATCTGTAGAGGAACTTGTCCACACAAGTAAAAATGAGCAAATTTAAAAAAAAAATTAAATTGGTACTAAGGATATTTTGAAGGAACTAAGGAAGATAAAATAGGGAAAGTGTAGCAGTGTAGATATTACTACAAATATGTCGGATCCATTCGGGAAAGATCAGGAAACGGGCAGGTTGAATGGAGTTCCCGGTTCGAGGCAGATGGCTCATCAGTGAAGTTGGGCTGTGGATATCCCTCAGACAGTGGATAGTAACTACGAGAACACAGCGGATACAAAGATCCGGTTTATTAGACTCGGTCTCACAATACACAATGACACATAGCGGAGTGATGTTGCCTCGATGGTCAGGCAGGAAGAGAGGCGCTGTGTGCTGCCCTCAAGTAGCCTCTCGTAGATGTCACTGCAGTCACCATGGCGCTGGCATCCTGCTTGCTGCATCTGTGGCGCCCTCTCATAGCTAGCCCCGTACTCCAGATCCGACACGGCCATCCTGCTGAGACAGCCGTCCCTGGCTCTCAGTCATAAGCCCCAGGTGCTTGACTTGTCGGAGCTAGGAATGGGAAAGAAATTCGGCCATGGCCTTAGGAAGGAACCATTCTGGCATTCGCTAGGAGTGATTTCGGGAAACCATGGAAAACCAAAATCAGGATGGTAGAGGCTTCTTGCAATGGAGTCTTCAACAATGCCCGTCTCAGGCAGTGCTCTGCATTGCTTTTCTTGAGATCCTGGAAGGGTCTGTATGATTCGTCATGGCTGCCTGGTTGTCTGGTTTGGTGGAGCTGGTTTGGCGATGCATCACGGCCGTCTTCTTATTGCAGCATCCGTCGAATGTGTGCAGATTCTGTGAACAAAAGATTGTTAACTGCAGTATGTTCGGCTATCTTGACTTAAAGGACAGTTTTGCTGAATAATGACGAATTGTCAAGAAATTGAGGAAAAAAAAAACTTTTAACATCAAAGCAAGTTTTTAGCAACATTTTCTTCCTGGCGATGTCCCAGGGAAATTAGAAAATGGTTTTCTGGACATTAACGTGAATAAATTTCTTTCCAGACTTGCAAACAAACGAAATTTCCTGATAGGACCATCCATAGACTTTCTTGTAGTGATGTCTGATGACAGTAAAGTTTCATGGTGCCAGATTATAAAATTTACTCTTCAAGGCGAGGTCCAAATTAATCATAAATTTTACTCTAAGTGGCAAGGTCCGATACATGGTAAACATTTACTCTTCGTGGCGAGGACTGACACATTGTAAAAACCATTTACTCTTCGTTGGCGAGGTCCGATACATGGTAATATCATTTGCTCTTCATGACGAGTTCCCATACAAATTACAAAATTCACTCTTCATGGTGAGGTCCCAAACAAATTACAAAATTTACTCTTTATAGTGAAGTCCTGGTAAATTTTAAAATTTTGCTATTTAGGGAGAGGACCCTGTAGATTTTAAAATTATAGTGTTGGTATCAAAGAAATTTTAAGATTTCATTCCTAGTAGTGAAGTCCTTAGAAATTGTGGTACTTTGATGGCAATATCCAACATGGATTGAAAAGTTTGTTTTCCTTTTAAGAAATTTTGACTGAACCATCATTCTACATTGGGTCGTGTGGGTAACGTTTTATGAAAAAGAGGCACTTTGGTCATGTCAGTGTCCTGCTAAAGTTTCGCTCTAGGCGCTATTAATGACATGATGTTTTAGTTCGACACGAACTGCTACTGCTGAGAAATGAATCCAGATGCTGAAGACTCACGAGAAGTAGTGCGTGCGTTATATTGCTGCGTGTTTGCCGGAGATGTAGAGTGTAGAGATGAAAGGTGAGGGAACTTTTTGTGCAGCTGGGTGGGTGGAGAAGGCAATGACCCTTGCTGTTTGGTTGTTGAATTACTCATTTCTGATTTTCTTTTTGAGTGGTTGAGTAATACAAATTTTGCATTATTGTGGAAAACTTTTGGGTCGCGCTTGCTGCCGAGATTTTCGGACGCATATCGGCTTCAAACTTTTAGACTATCGGGTTTTATACTCTGCGGGTAGCCAATTGTCTAACAACGTTGGTTTTCCGTGGCATGTAGCGGCAGTTGTTTGTTAGTAACGGCGCTGCTGTTCCGGGTTCGGAAATTAACACGTGTCATACGCTTTTCCTTCCTGGTACGGTAAGTACAAATCGAAGGCCTGCAGGTACGCTTGCCCTGTTTACGGATTTCCTCGTCCTTTTGCTAGTCTAGCATATTGGTGTTTCCTCCTAAGAGTTTGAAGAGTGTGGCCATAACTTGGTAAACTGGGGTATGAATTGTCGAAATTTAAAATCCTATAAACTGTTGCAGTTGAATGATGATCCATAGAGGAGGAGGAAGTTGATATGTGCACGCGGATATCCTGTTTAGGTTGGGTTAAACGTTTCCATCTGTTATAAATCCTAGGTATTTGATTTGGCTTTTAAGAAATGTGTATCTGGCTGTTTTGAAGAAACTCGCAGCGGTTTCGATTTTCAGCACATATTTTAAAATGTCAAATCCTGTCAGTAGTGGATGAAAAGGTAGTCGATATGTGCTATTGCTATGGTGTATACTACTGGGCCTAAAGATTTTACGACTGTTTTTTGAAAAACTGAGCCTGCCGTCGGGTATAAAGATTTTTAAGCAGAGTCCTAGGTTGCATGTATTTGATGGAAGCCGCTTAGAATATCCTAACAGCAAAACAAGTGAACCATTTGCTATATGGTCTTCAACTAGAAGGCCATAAAAATTAATCTATGATGGTGTTGTCATTGAACTGCCTATAGTCCGCGGTCGGAACAGGTGTTTTTGGACCGGTAATATGGGCTTGGCAAATGACGAAGGTCATGCAGTTATTATGCTTGCATTTAATAGTTTCTGTACTTTCTGCCTCGCTGTCTCTTTTTTGTTTTTTTTTTGCCTAGTGTCAATTTGTGGGGCCGATACTATGTAGTATGGGTCTACGGGTCGCATGCGCGATACGCCCATGTTGACACGTCGTCCGTTACCTATGAGGAATGTCTAGAACGCTAGCAATTTAGCGAGGGTGGGCAATATTGGGGTGGGACATCTGATTATTATAGTGGTGGTTATATTGGTGGGATTCCCACAAATTTGTAACATCCAAGCATTTTTCGGCATCTGCTAAAGGTGACTAGTTGACTTAGCATCGCTTCCTTGCTACAAGATTTCTTGCCCTGGTAGTATTTTTTTTGTTTACTAGCTTGTGGTTAGAAAGCACATGGAAAAATGTGTCTACAATCATAACATCTTTGCCTGGCTCGAGATCTGGCAGTTAGCGCGGGTAGCATCCAAGCCTAGCGATACTAAGGCCAGGTGTATCCGTTTTCCAGCCAATTTGATGGCGCTACTCTTTGACGGGTGAGGGGGGTTGTTCAAAACCAAGGCCATAGTAAAATGGAAACAACTCACCGTTTTTGCTCAGCCTTCCACCTTGCAGCTCGCGGTGCACCAGTTGACCAGTTTGTAGGTGGCGATGGGGGAAGCGGCTCCACTGACATTCCGTCAAGTGCCCGTTATTGTGGGCACTGTGTTGCCCGATGGCTCTGCGTCCGCGACAGTAGCAAGCTGCTTGGCTGTCCGCTGGCTCTGGTTCTGCTGATCTGCTCGGGTTTGAGAGTTCTCTGCCTGTCGTCGATTGGTGAAGCTGTTTTCCCCAACACGTCCATTATGGTAGTAGGCAGTCGGTGGTGTTCAGAATGGTACTATGTGGCTACTGTTGCGTGTGTCCGAAGTCAGCTTCCTCTTCCGGCGTGTGGTTGCTTGTAGTTCTCAAATTGGCAAGTCTCTGGTAGTTTCCCTGTTGTATGCTGTCTGTTGCGATTGGGTAAGTTGGCCACAATATTAGCCACGGCTATTGTATCTGTGGCGAGGCCCTGCGAGCGTGCTCTCGATGTTTAGGCTGTGTGTTCCTCATCGGTAGAGTTCAGCATTGAGGTGGCGCTTTTCACCTGTTCGTATCTTGCGGGGAAGAGCTCCTTGAAATGCGTCTACGTGATACCCGCGAAGATTGCTGATCCCTGGAGTGGGTGGCGGATTGTAGCCCTTGAATCGCTTCCTTGAAGCGGTCGTTCGCTTGCACGAGGATGGTAGTTCGCTGCCGGATGTGGGCGACCTTATCACCGTGATGACTTCCGTCGGGTTTTGCTTCTCGGCAACCCACAACCCTCGCAATGATGCTGCACTTGGCTGTGTCGTTCCGCAGCTCTCTCCAGTCCGGGGGCGATCCCAATTCTGATGTCGGATCCATCCGGGAAAGATCAGGAATCGGGCGGGTTGAATGGAGTTCCTGATTTGAGGCAGATGGCTCATCAGCGAAGTTCGGCTGTTGATATCCCTCGGACAGTGGAGAGTAACTATGAGAACACAGCGGATACAAAGATCCGGTTTACACAATACACAATGACACATAGCAGAGTGATGTTGCCTCGATGGCAGGCAGGAAGAGAGGCGCTGTGTGCTGCCCTTAAGTAGCCTCTCATAGATGTCACTGCAGTCACTGTGGCACTGGAATCCTGCTCGCTGTATCTGTGGTGCCCTGTCGTAGCTAGCCCCATACTCCAGATCCGACAAATATTTTAAAGGTATTGCGATACAACATTGAATCTTACCCTGAAATATTATTTATATTGAATCTGATGACTTGCTGCTTACCAAAGGACTGGAAATGTGCCATAATAACACCAGACCATAAAGTGGTGTGACAAATAATGTTGAAATTTATTGGGCAATTAGTTTGACATCAGTTGTACGTAAATTAATGGAGAGATTGATGCGGAACCACATCAGAAATTCCTGAGAGGAAAAGAAACTTACTTGAAAATCAACATCTTGGCATTCGGCAGGTATATTCATATGAATTTCAGTTAGTGGACTATATGGAAAATATTTCCAATGAAATGATGCAAAGTTTATTGTGTAGCAATTCATTCAACAGAGTGAGGCAAATAATTCTAAAGGCATTAGTTCTGTGTTGGGGGTTGTGCCTGTGAACACCATTGGTAGATGGGGTTTCACTAGGCATGGCCTACACCTAAATAGAAGGGGGAAGGGAGTACTTTCTGAATTGTTAGCTAAAGCAGTGAGGGAGCCCATTTCCAGTGATGATGGGGTAAGGACTGTGCCTTTTTTAGGTTAGGGGCTGCTGGTGAAGGGACAAAAATAAATTATCAAAGTGATACTGATTTTAGATTCATGATGGGGAAAGTCACAGATGTTAAAGAAATAGATGAAGTGGCTGAAACAATTACTGACTGTGGTAAAAGTGGGAAAGAGGAGATAAATTCTGAAAATGTAAAGCCAGTAGTAAGGGTGTTAATGGTAAACTATAGAAGTATAATGAACAAAGTAATCAAATTTGCAAACTTAATAGAGATACACGAACCACAAGTAATAATTGGGGTCGAGAGTTGGTTAAAAGAAGAAGTACTAGACAGTGAGGTTTTTCCTGATGGTTACAGAGTGTACCGCAGAGATAGAGGAGCAATTGGTGGGGGACTTTTCGTACTAGTTAATGAAAACTACCACAGTTCACTGGCATTCATAGATCAAGACCATGAGTTACTTGGGGTAGATTTCTGGGGTAATAAAAAAGAAAAAATCAGAGTGTTGGCTGTTTACCACAGTGGAAGAATGACAGAACAGGATGAGGCTCTTGGGGAGAAATTAAATTCATACTCAGATTTCAGAGGTGAGAATAGAATGATCATCATCGGTGAGGATTTAAATTTACCAGGTGTAAAATGGGAAGGAAATAAGATAAATAACACAAGGGAAGAAAGATTTGCAAATATCTTAATAAGAGAAGGAGGACTTACACAAGTGGTTAAGCAAAACACTTGGGGACAAAATATTTTGGATATATTTCTAATTAAGCCCGATGAAAACCTTTTGAGGTATCAAGTAACTTAAGGAATAAGTGATCATGAAGCAGTTCTGATGGATATTAGAGGATTCAGTAAACCAGCAGCCAAAATTGAAGGGGGAAATAGGTACAATTATAAAAAGGCACAGGTTTCGAATTTGAAGAGATATTTCAGAGAACAATTCAGCAAATGGAAGGAAGGCTCAAGTACTGTAGAGTCAAGGTGGGAAGAGTTCAAGGAGATAATAAGAAAGGGGGAAGAAAAATTTATTCCAAGGCAGAAAATAAAGAGAAGTAGAGAACCTATGTACTATAATAGGGAAGTGAGGAGGTTAATGAGGTTGGAAAGAAAAGAACATAACAAAGTTAAGAGACAGCAGGGTAGTAGGGAATATTTAAAACAACTGAACAAGGACTTAATAACAGCAAAGAAAGTGGCTAAATATAGGTTTATGAAGAGTATTGTCAGTGCAGGAGGACCATTGACTGATGCATCTAGAAATTTCTATGGCTATATCAGGAAACTGAGGGGAAGGAAGGTTGTAGAGACACTTATATATAAGGATGGAGAAGAAGTTACTGACGATTTGAAAAAGGCAGAGATTTTAAGTAACTGGTTCAGTGAAATCATTAGGGACAATGAATCAGAAACACGAGGGTCTAATTTGGAGAACGAGCTTAACAACACAATTAGAAATGACGATAGTAAAAAAATTGATATTCATTCTGAGGAAATCATGAAGGAAATAAGAAAGCTGAAAAAACATAAAGGGACTGGTGAAGATAATGTTACTACAGATATCTTAAAGACAGCCGGATGTGACATTGTACCTTATCTTGAAATATTATTTAAATTGAGTCTGGATACTTGCTGCTTACCACAGGACTAGAAAAGTGCAATAGTAGTACCGATACATAAAGGAGGGGTGAGAAATAGAGTTGAGAATTACAGGCCAATCAGTTTGACATCAGTGGTAGGTAAATTAATGGAAAGATTAATATGCAACCACATCAGAAATATATGTGAGGAACGTAAGTGGTTTTCAAGCAGGCAACATAGGTTCAGGCAAGGATATTCATGCGTATCTCAGTTGGTGGGATATATGCAAGATATTTCAGATGAAATGGACAAGGGAGGCCAAATTGATAGTGTAGCACTAGATCTGTCAAAGGCGTTTGACAGAGTAAGCCATAAAATGGTAGTAAATAAGGTAAAAACTGTTGGAGTGGATGAGAAAGTGATTTGCTGGGTAGAAGAATTTATAAAAGGTAGAAAACGGAAAGTTAGGGTAGGAAATGTAGTATCAAAAGAAGTAGAAGTAAAAATGGGAGTGCCACAGGGTAGCGTATTGGGACCATTGCTATTCATTATTCTAATGAATAATTGTGTTGATTGTTTACTGTCTGAAATTAGATTGTTTGCTGATGACATAATGCTGTATAAAAGAATCAAAACGATAGAGGATTGTAAACAGTTGCAGGGTGATCTGGACAGGATATCTAGTTGGGTTGGTAAACATGGGATGAAGATAAATGCAAAGAAGAGTCACCTTATTAGATACACAAATAAAATACAAAAGGTTAATTATGAATATAAGTTGGGGAAAGAATGGCTTGCTGAAGACTTGAAATGTAATTATCTTGGCATTACTTTTGATAACAAGCTTAACTGGGCTGGACACATTGGACAGGTGGTAGGAAAAGGTTTCAAAGTTCTGCACTTGTTGGAGAGAGTGATGAGGGGATGTACGGGAGAAGTAAAGGAATTGGGTTACAAATCTTTGGTGAGACCATTGCTTGAATATGGTAGTGTAGTATGGGACCCTCATTTTACATATCAAATACAGGAGTTGGAGAGGGTGCAAAGAAGGGCTGCTAGATTTATTTCTGGAAATTATCGCAGAATGCAATCAGTGACGGATATGATAAAGGAGCTGAAATGGGATTCATTGCAAGACAGGAGGAGGATGAGGAGGGTCATGGGAGTGTACAGGGCATATACTGGCGATGAGTATGGAAAGATATTGCAATAGGTATGAAAAGTAGTGCATGGAAGGGAAAAGATGACCATGACCACAAGCTGGCACTCGATTTCAGGCACAAGGGTGTGGGAAGATTCTCTTTTTTAGGTAAGGGTGTCAGGGATTGGAATGAGTTACGAAGAGAAATGATGAATAATTTACCGAAAACTTTGAAAGAATTTAAAGATAAAATTTGAAGAGGGCAAATGTAGGTGGGTGCAGGATAGGGGGAAGATGGGTGTGTAGGGAAATTGCCAACCGGAGCCTGTGCTCCATTGCAATTAAATTAAATTAAATTCTACTAGTTAAGGCAAAAGCATTGCAATTGAAAAAGTTACTAACTGTGTAGAGGAATTCTTAAAAGATATGAAACAAAGAATTACGGTAGGAAAACTGTATCATAAGAAGTGGAACTGAAAAAGAGAGTGCCACAGGTTAATGTTTTGGGACCATTGCTATTCATAATTATAATGATTGATTGTGATAGTGATTTAAAGTTAGGTTGTTAGCAGATAACATAATATTATACAACAGGGTCAAAATGCTGCAGGTTGAATTGTATAGGATATTATTGTGGATAAATAGCTTTTCACAACCGATAGAGAGAGAATAGTTTTAAAGCCTGTAACGTAGTAAATCAATAAAATAGACATAAACTCCATATTAAAAGAATCTTCAAGCCGAAATTAAAGTGATGGACGATAAACAAGTAGAAACTAAAAGCTGTAAAATTAAATTGGATGGAAGCTGCCACAA
Organism: Vandiemenella viatica; assembly: GCA_031002005.1. Taxonomy (NCBI): domain Eukaryota; kingdom Metazoa; phylum Arthropoda; class Insecta; order Orthoptera; family Morabidae; genus Vandiemenella; species Vandiemenella viatica. Next base: position 29,147,654 of record JARYHS010008075.1, read on the forward strand.
ACATTACCACTGAGAATACAGGAAGAGACAAAAAATTTGAGGTAACATTTGTGTAGTTGGAAAGTCAATAGAGCATTTTAAAAGTTTATTCTCCATGTGGTCATCATGACACATGCAAGGAGACAACAGACAACAGAAAAAAATTTAATTCTAGAAATAAAATAAACTAGACGACCCGTGCGAAAATTTCGCGGATAAAATGCGATGAATAGTAAAGTTGAATATAATGTCACCAAGTTCAGTCATTACTCTTCATACTCCTACTTCATTAATCGATTTTGGTTAGAAATCCAGGGAGATAAATGGCTCGAAACACAAAAAACGAATTTTAGAAATATTGACATTTTTGCGCTTTATGGGCCGAATTACGAAAAATTACTTTCTGAGAATATAATCTTACCACGGTGGAAACCTTAGTCTTTAATACGATATGTCATTTATCTATATCGATTAGATATCAAGAGAAATATAAGGCTCGTGACACAAAAATACGTTGTAGAACAATTTATACTTTTTCCCTTTAATAGTTGAATTCCAAACACTTCTTTCTTAAAATATGATTGATGTCAGTAAGCTGAGACATTATTCCTCACAATCGTACTTGATTTATCAATTTTGGATAGATATCAAGGGAGATAAGTGGCTCGAGACACAAAAAACGCATTTTAGAAAAATTGACTTTTTTGCCTTTTATGGGTCGAATTACGAAAAATTCCTTTCTTAAAATATAATGTTACCACGGCGGAGACCTTATTCTTTAATATGATACCTCATTTATCTATATCGGTTAGATATCAAGCGAGATAAATCGCCCATGACACAAAAATCGGTAATAGAAAAATTTATACTTTTTTCCTTTAAGGGTTGAATTCCAAAAACATTCTTTCTTAAAATATGATTTCACAAAGCTGATACATTACTCCTTATAATTCTACTTCATTTATTGATTTTGGTTAGATATCCTGGGAGATAAATGGCTCGAGATACAAAAAACGCATTTTAGAAAAATTGACATTTGGCCTTTTAAGGGCCCAATTACGAACAATTCCTTTCTTAAAATATAATGTTACCACGGCGGAAACCATATTCGTTAATATGATACCTCATTTATCTATATCCGTTAGATATTAAGGGAGATAAATCACTCGTGACACAAAAATGCGTTATTGAAAAATTTATACTTTTTTCCCTTTAAGGGTTGAATTCCAAAAACATTCTTTCTTAATATATCATGTCACAAAGCTGAGACATTACTCCTTATAATCATACTTCATTTATCGATTTTGGTTAGATATCCAGGGATATAAATGGCTCGAGATACAAAAAACGCATTTTAGAAAAATCGATATTTTTGCCCTTTTTAGGGTCGAAAAACAAAAAATTCTTTTCTAGAAATATAATGTTACCACGGTGGAGACCTTATTCTTTAATATGATACCTCATTTATCTATATCGGTTAGATATTAAGGGAGATAAATCACTCGTGACACCAAAATGCGTTATTGAAAAATTTATACTTTTTCCCTTTAAGGGACGAATTCCAAAAACATTCTTTCTTAATATATCATGTCACAAAGCTGAGACATTACTCCTCATAATCCTACTTCATTTATCGATTTTGGTTAGATATCCAGGGAGATAAATAGCTCAAGACATAAAAAACGAATTTTAGAAAAGTTGACATTTTTACCCTTTAAGGGTCCAATTACGAACAATTCCTTTCTTAAAATATAATGTTACCACGGCGGAAACCTTATTATTTAATATGATACCTCATTTATCTATATCGGTTAGATATTAAGGGAGATAAATCACTCGTGACACAAAAATGCGTTATTGAAAAATTTATACTTTTTTCCCATTAAGGGTTGAATTCCAAAAACATTCTTTCTTAATATATCATGTCACAAAGCTGAGACATTACTCCTCATAATCCTACTTCATTTATCGATTTTGGTTAGATATCCAGGGAGATAAATGGCTCGAGATACAAAAAACGCATTTTAGAAAAATCGAAATTTTTGCCCTTTAAGGGTCTAATTACGAAAAATTCTTTTCTTGAAATATAATGTTACCACGGCGGAGACCTCGATCTTTAATATGATACCTCATTTATCTATATCGGTTATATATTAAGAGAGATAAATCGCTCGTGACACAATTACGCATTGCAAAAATATTGATAGTTTTGCCCTTTAAGGGTCGAATTCCGAAAAATATCTGTCTTAATATATGACGTCACTAAAGCGGAGATCTCGATCTTTAAAATGATACTACATTAAACGATTTCATATACGTATCCAGGGAGATAAATGACTCGTAACACAGAAAACAGCATTTTAGAAAGATTGACATTTTTGCCCTTTAAGGGTCGAATTCCGAAAACTTAATTTCTTAAAATATGATGTGAGCAAAGTGGAGACCATAAGCTTTAAAATGACACCTCATTCATTGATTTCGGTTAAGTATGAAAGAAGATACAGGCTTGTGACAAAAAAATACCTTATAGAAATAATATATATGATGATTCAACTGGGGCAATATGTTGTCAGCAACTATGAACACATACTGACAAAAATTTGAGCTTGTAAATATACCCTAAGTATGTTTTTTTTAGAGGGATAAAGAAAAAAAATAGAAAGCTAATAATATGAATATATGATAGCTAAAATTAAATAGTATAAAATACAATATTGGTTTGAAGTGAAAGTTGTGATAAAGGGTGAAAAACGGGATTTTCAATTAATAATTCTTAGATGACATCATGGACACATCAATGACAATGACATGATGTCATTGGACACACACCAAAATATGATTAAGAATGAGATATTAGTGAAAAGTAAGACAAATACTAGATGATCAGACTGTTCCAAGAAGAACTGTGTAGGTTTCATAATATTGCAAGTGAGGTATGAATTTCTGAAGGTCTTAATAGTGTGTGAAGTGGATTGAAATGGAACTGAAAAGAAAAATGACACCTACATAAAAATAGACACATAGGTAAGAGACATGTCAGAATAAAGAGAAAATTAAAAGTAACCCAGTGTTGTAAAAACCATTGTGAGATATCTAATACTTTTAGAGTGATAGAAAAATTATTAAAATGAGCAACCCCTAACTTTTGTAAATTAATAACTACTAAACAAAGAAATTCAATAGTATAAAATTCTCATAGTAACCAATTATACAAAATGAGAAAGTTTCATAAAGATTGGAATTATAATAATAATCTGGTGTTTACGTTCCCAGGCTTTGAGACTTTAAATACCCAGTCAATTTTTCCTTGTTGCTCCAGTTTGAAGTGAAGCCCAGTCCATGCTAGCTGTCATCCCAGTAGGGTAATGGTAGCTGGACCAGTATGTGACTGGGAATAGAATATTTTTGGCAAAGTGGAGCTTAGAAATTTTCTAACGTTCAACCACAGTTTCAGAATCCTAAAAGTATTTCGGCAGAATTAAGATAGAAATTTCTCAAAGAGTAACTTAAGTGACGGGCTGAGCTTAAACCATTACTTTTGTGAAAGTTTGAGCTTTTGTTCTGTTCAATAATATATGAATGAGTTTCAGCTGTGACTTTTTATTTTTATGTTGTACCCACGAGTGTTATCTGTTACGGTGCAAGTGTATTAACAGATTGGTGACTATCTAAGAAATCAGCATTAACTTCATATCAGTATCAGATAGCTTGCATTGCATCCATGGTTAACAGTTAATGTAAGAACTTGCATAACCTCTATGTCAGTTTTGTCATTACAATATCTAGCTGGGCATGTCAATATGGGATGAAAATAAATGAACATTAGAGTCATCATATTGAGTACACATATAAAGTTTTTTTTTATGATTATGGAGAAGGAAAGAAATTGCTTTTTAAGAGCTAAAGTTTAAACATCGTTGCATAATATTTGATAATAAATTCAACTGGGCAGGAAACACTGGACTGGTGGCTGGAAAAGGTTTCAAAATTGTTTATGTTTTGGTTAGGGAGATGAGGGGATGTACTAGAGAAGGAAGGAAATTGGGTTACACTACTTTGGTCAGACCCTTGCTTGAATATGTTGGGGTAGTGTGGACCCATATTTTGTGTATCAAATACAGGAGTTGGAAGGGGTGCATATGATGGCTGTGTCGAAATTACTGCTGAATAGATTTAGTGACTGAGAAGATAAAGGAGCTGCAGTGAGATTCATTTGATGACAGGAGGGTGAAGAGAATGCTGGGAGTATACAAAACATGTATTATTGGTGATCTGGCTTGGAAAAATATTGGCGGATGACTTAAATGTTGTGCATAGAAAATGGGTACGTAAGGAATTGCTACTGGAGCATGCATTAAGTGAAATTACATTATAATTAAAAATTAATTATAGCAAGTTTCTGAACTAATCCCAAAGAGGCCTGCCACTTGTTGTTATATTTGTTCATCCTTATGTGTGTTTTACAGTTTCAGAAATCATTAAATGTGATTTATACCTTTAATACTTTGAAATTAAATATTATCTGTAAATACATGAAAGAAGAATAATAACTTATTGCAGTGGTGGCTCTAGGTGTAGTGACAGTGTGACTTGTCACCACCTCTAATCAAGAATAAATAAATTAAAAAATAAATGTAGTGAAAGAAAAATAAATATTTATAAATGCGGCATTCTCTACTCTGTTAACTCATAACAGCAAGGAAAACATTGAACTTCATCTGTAGGCCACATCAGTGAAGTATTTCACTGTTGTGGAGACACTCTCCGAGTGTCACCAATCACGCATACACTCTAGCATTTTCATGGAAATATTCGGGGGTTGGGGTTCGCTTTTTTAGTAGCAAATGGAGACCCCTTTGTTCTGTCACATGCAGCTCGATAAAGTTAGTAACACTGCCTGTAGAGCGCAGCATCTGCTAGAACAGTGCTTCACAACCTGTGGTTCACTGATTACTGGTGGTCTGTGAACACAGTTTAGGAGTTCCACAGGCATAATATCATAAACTTGGCTTTTTTTTTTTTTTTGCTGTCATCAGTCTTTTGACTGGTTTGATGCAATCCTCCATCCTTTCTTATCCTGTGCTAACCTCTTCATTTCTACATATCCCTCAATTATCTGCTTCATATATTCTAATCTCTGTCTTCCTCTACAGTTCTTATCTTCGACTGTTCCCTCCACTAACAAATTAACCAATCCAGCATGTTTCAAAATATGACCTACTAGCCTGTCTCTTCTTTCCGTAATTTTCTTCAACAAACTTCTTTTCTCACCCATCATTTCCAAAACTCGTTCATTTCTTACTTTGTCTGTCCACTTAATTTTCAGCATTCTTCTGTAGCACCACATTTCAAATGCTTCAATTTTCTTTATTTCCGGTATTCCTAAAGTACATGTTTCGCTACCATAAAGTGCTGTGCTCCACACAAAGAGTTTTAAAAAGTTCTTTCTAATTCCTAGATCAATATTTGAAACTAAGAGGTTTATCTTTTTCATGAATGCTCTTTTTGCTAGTGCTATTCTGCTTTTAACATCTTTCCTGCTTTGGCCATCGGTTGTAATTTTACTTCCCAAGTAACAGAATTCACTTACTTCTCCTATTTCATTCGATCCTATTTTTATATTTAATCTACTAGTATTGGTATCATTTCTGCTACATTTCATCACTTTTGTCTTGCTTTGATTTATATTCAATCCAAAATCTTCCTTCAGTATTTTGTTCATGCCATTCAGTAACTTCTCAATTTCCTCAGCCCTCTCTGCCAACAAGACAATGTCATCAGCAAATTGTAGCATACTGATTTTTTCTCCCTGAAAACTTACACCACATGGAAATTTTTCTTTGACTTTATTCATTGCTTCTTCTACATACAAGTTGAATATTAACGGGGATAGACTACAACCTTGTCTCACACCCTTTTTAACTGATGCATGTCTCTCGTGATTCTCTACTTTTATTATAGCTACTTAATTCTTGTATAGTTTATAGAGTATTCTTCTATCTCGATACTTTAGACCTGACTTCTTTAAAATTTTGAACATCTTTTCTGCATGGATCTCATCAATTCCAACTGCCTTGTTTGCGTTCAAGTCATTCAGAGCTTTATTAAATTCTGTCCTCAAAACAGGATCTTCTAAGTCATCAATGTCAACATCACCTTCCTTTTCCATTACACTATTGTTCAAGTCGTCCCCAACATACAGTTTCTCGATGTATTCTTTCCATCGGTTAGCTCTATCCTCTGAGCTTAAAAGAGGTTTCCCCTTCTTCACACTTTGCTTGTAGCCATTTTTCTTTTGCTATTTTGCATTTCCTATTTATTTGATTTCTAAATTGCCTGTACTGCTCTCTTCCTGCTTCATCCTGAGCATTTTTGTACCTTCTCCTCTGATCCATCAGCTCCAAAATTTCTTCTGTTATCCAAGGTTTTCGGGCAGCTTTTTCCCTAAAGCCTAATGTTTCTTTACCGGCTTTCATTATTTCGGTCTTTAATGCATTCCATTCGTCCTCGATTGAGCTCCTTTCAGAGTTATTTCTTAGACCTGAGTCTACCATTTCTGCAAATTTTTCTCTCGTGCTAGATTGTTTCAGTTTATTCACTTCCAGTCTGTTCTGCTTATACTGCTTCATTATTCGCTTAAATTTCAGCCTGCACTCCATTATTATCAAATTATGGTCAGAGTCTATGTCTGCTCCTGGGTACGCTTTACAGTCTAGAACTTGATTCCTGAATCTCTGTTTGACCATGATATAATCTAGCTGATATCTGCCTGTATCCCCAGGACGTTTCCAGGTATATATTCTTCTTGCATGGTTCTTAAACAGTGTGTTTGCCACTACTAGCTTATATCTTTCACAAAATTCTAGAAACCTGCTTCCTCGCTCATTTCTTTCTCCTAGATCAAAACTTCCTACAGTATTCCCCTCTTTTCCTTCTCCCACTATCAAAATAATCCTGTCACTAAACTGTTCATAATAACTCACCCGTTTCCCTACATTCTTGTTCATTACAAATACTACACCAGTGACCCCATTGACAGCTTGTGTGCTAATTATCCTGTGTTCCCCAGACCAGAAATCCTGTGCATCCTTCCATTTAATCTCACTAATCCCAACAACATCTAACTTAAGTTGTTCCATCTCCCTTTTTAAGATTTCTAATCTACCTGCCCTATTCAGACTTTGATACCATATTCGTATTCCCAATTTTTTTTTAAAAAAAACCTTGAATATTTCAATGACCTGGCAACCATAAGCATCAGAAAGAGCACGGTTTATCTAGAGATTAAGTAAATGACGGTTTACTAAGAGTTTTAAATGGGTATGAGGAACCGCAGTGGGTGGTATGATTGTTAACGCTAGTAGTGAAGTAAATAAAAATAAAAGACGTACGGTCTAGCGTCTTTTATTTTAGTTTATGCGTGTAGGCTGGTGGTATACTGTAGCCCAGACTATAGTAACATTATTTATCTGGTTTGGTCTGATTAACATGTAATTAACTTTTGATAATTCACATAAAGTTTTATATCTGCGTTTTCATAGGAATTCAAAACATGGTTTTAGATTTATTATGTTATAATGTCCAAGATGTTAATAATAACATATGGAAAATAAAATAAGACCCAGGGTGGAAGACATTAAAGACAGGGAACTATTCAGAGGAAAAATTGCTGAAGTAACTGGCGATGGAGAAAGGAAACTCAGAAGAGGAATCAAAGTTGCGTAATCCTCGGCTGAAACAAAAGGAAAAAAAAATAGCTCTTGTGAGTTAGAGGCCCACAGCATTCTTTTTGAAATTTTACTGCTCCTAGGGTTGAAAGAAGTTTGGATATGCTGGCTTGGAAAATTTGCCAATGCGAGTAGGCAATATTCCTTGTGTATCTTAGATTCTCAGAAGGAGAATTACGTAAGTTTATGAATGCACGTAACAGGAAAATATTCTGAAGTGAAATGTATTTCAATGTCGTCGTGGTCATCAAAGGCATTGCCGGATAAGAAAGTATGAGGCCCTAGGCACTCAAAAAATTTTGAAAATAATTATCTGTATTTTATAAGTATAAAGAAATGGTTTTATAGATAATTAATAGAATTTATAATATTTTTTATTGTACAATTTATGGTATTTTGAAACTTAATATTTTTATCGTACACTATAATGAAACAAAAAATAATAATTTTCATGCCTTTCATATTACTTTGATTGTTTTATTTTGGATGATTTTCTTTTTTATTATTTTTATTTAGTGAAAAAAAGTGAACTTTCAGGGGGTCTTCAAAACTAAGGGGCTCCAGGCTACTGCCTAGTCGTGTCTAGTCCTGCCTATTTGGTAATCCAGCACCGCTTGTAGATCAACTTGTTGGTTTATGGGAAATCACTAAATGTTTGGTCAATTTCAAAACATTTGTCTTTGTTTTATTTTGATATCATTTCTGTAACGTGAAAGTAATTGCAGATAAAGACTTTCACAGGTTACAAATCTTTATGTCGCTCCGAGTTGTTTTTCCAGGCACCTTTCACTTCAATAAACTTCAGTAAACCGTCTAAACATTTTATTGTTGTCACTACCTGATCAAATCACTTCGGCCTCCACTGACTTATTGTGACAGAATATCTATCTTTAATAAGACAATAATGAAGCATTGTTTTTCGTGACTCAGAAACTATCAGCATGATAAATCCATGTTACATTCGAAATGCCTAATGTTTATAATTAAAATATTAAGTTCAACTATACATCTCATTACAGACTAATGTTACAATTGTTAACTGTGGAAATGAACAAAATATGCATAATTTATAAAAATGAAATGGGAAGACTATAATTTTCTCTTAATCCCTGCATAAAAAAATATGCTAGCTACTGATGGATGAGTATTGTTGTTGCCCTAAATACCACAGGGAATTAGAGATTGTGATATCAGCTAAGTTTTGCGACTAAATAAATTTAAAACTTTGTATTACAAATAGTTGGGATTATTTTTAATAAGATGAAAAATTAATGCTTTCTCTTAGAAATAGTACTTTTAAAATCACCTGTTGTTGGTGTTTGACACTTATTTCTTTTTTGCCAGTTTTAGAATTAACCAAAAACTTGATACTTAATGACAGAATATTTTAGTAAAACTTTTTTTTGGAATTTATCTTAACATCTTAAATCCTTGTATAAATAAATAAGTATTTTAGATTCTGATTGTTGTAAACTTTTGTTCTGTCTGGGATATAACTTTGTTACTTTCATTAGTATTAAAGATAAAAATAGCAATCTGCTAGTACTAAAATAAATAAGTAATAGTAAATACTGTTGTTATCATTAGGAACAACCTCAATAGCACCAATTCTAAAAAGATTTGACAATAGATTTAACTTTGATATCACATCAATATGTTTATTGTTTAGTTATGTTGTAAATATAATACTTTCATATTATTTACTTCTAAAAATATTAAAATAGCAATAGTAAATATATCAAAATTAAATTATTTTTATCTACTTATTAACTATGATAACTTGGTTGAGGACTGAAACTTTAATCTAATATTTAAAAAAAAGTTAAACACATAGTATATCTTTTATTAGACCACTCTAGGAATTAAATTTAATATTATAGAGTCATATTTTTACTATTTAAGGTTCATATAGAGGTACTAGAAGTATTTAGAAAAAATTATGCCAGGAAATTGTGGCATCTATTGAAGGCACGTGTTGAATAGTGTGGATTACAGTGGGTGTTTCATTGGACATGTAGTGGAGATTGAAATCGAGAAGTAAATGCAGTTTTCCTATGGTTTTGTCTGGTTTGTATTAGGGATGAAATGATCAGGGAGGTGGGCGAAATGACCAGGGAGCTGCGTGAAAGGATCAGGACCCTTGAGACTCCGCATAAAGAAGCAGAAAGGAGAGATGAGGGCTCAGTAAGGAGGAGGAGAAGGATGGTTTGGAACTGATAACAAGTCATAGGGGAAATAGGGACGAGGCAGCCAGGCACTGCAGAAACTGTGGGGAAAAATTACCGGTGTCAGGAAGCAAAGAGCCTCTTGTTGAAGAAGGAGTAGGTAATGTGTAGAAGGCCTTTAGGGTAAGGGTGTGGAAGGAAAAATAGGAATCAAATAGTTTAACTGCTAGGTAATAGCCATGAGAGTTGTAAGCCCTCTACTGCAGTATCGGTAAAGTACAGGCTACCATCACAAGTTTTTTCAAACCTAGTGCAACATTGGATCAGGTAGTAGAGGATATAGATTCACTTTACAGGAGTTTCACTAAGAACCTTAGAGTAGTGATAGTGGGAGGTATGGTGAGTAATATTGATAGAAATGCAAGTTACAGTATTAAGAGTGACCGTATAGCCCAGGCATTTTAGGTTTTAACCTCAAAAAAAATAATGTAGAGCTGAAATTTGGCACAGACGTTCCTTAGTACCTTAGAAACAAGTACTAAAAAGTCCCCACCTCTAGGGTGTCCGCGTCATAGTTTTTTTTAGGTCAAAAGGGCTTAAATAGGGATTGAGTGCCAAATCTGTATAAACTCATTGTAAAATTTAAAATGGCAGACTCTGTAACGTTTTATTGCACCCTAGGTAATTAGGATAGGCTAACCACTGCATAAAAGTGTAATATCGGCACTATTATTATTTAAAAGTAAAAGTATAGTCACATTTTATCATGAAGGCAGTACGAAACATAACTTTTTTTCAATTTCTCTGCATTGCGGAAAAACTGTCGAAGTTACCAGGTCGGGACGTTTGATAAAAGTTGTAGTACACACTTTCAGCATATCGTTCATCCCTCTGCGACATATGGTTGTCGAGATACATGTTGAAACAAGCACACGTGAGTCAACGCTGGGCCGAGAGCTCCGCGCACCGCTCCCCGGCCATTATGGGTATTAACGTGAAAAAAATATAATGTAGACCTGAAAATCGGTACAGATATTACTTAATACCTAAGAATCATGTCTTGAAAAGTCTCCATCTCTGAGGTGTCCTGTTCATAGTTTTATTAGGGTAAAAGTTTTTAATTAGGGCTTAAATGTCATAATCAGTATAAACGTCTTGTAGGTCTTAAAATATCAGCTTTTGTATCATTTAATTGCACTATAAGTAATTGGAAAAGCTAATTATTGAAATACGGCGTAGGTTTGGACGTAATTATTGGACAGAAGTAAAAGAATCTCACATTTGATAGTGAAACAGGTACGAAATATGACTTGTTTTGTAACAAAGTCAGATTTGCTAAAAACTATCGAAGGCCTATTATCAAAGTTACAGAACGCAGTTTCAGCATTGAAATGGTGTATTCATCATGTTTTTGTGACAAAACGGTTGGTGAGATATCATCGAAACAACGCGCAGAGCTAAGCATAAGCGCCGTTCCACTTACCCATCCTCGTCTGCCTGCATCATTCTAATCTCTTCGAACAGTGCGCTGAGATTTTGTGCCCTTGGCATTATATCTAAACTGACAGAAAAAAACCTTGAAAATGACAAAATATTTTGCAAAATTATAAATTATACAAATTTTTATTAAAATCTTCGAATGAAATTTAAACTTCAGCTTCATCATCATACTCATCATCTGAACTATTATAGGTGACTTTATCGCATGCAGATCTTCGACAATGTCCACACATTAGTTAACACTCCAGCCCACAACGCACACATTCAAATCTATTTCGCAGATGTTCTTACAATTGCAGGGCACCAAATTGAGGAGATGTTCCGGAGTAGGTGCAAGTCGATTAGTCAGTAGCACAAGAGCTCCATTCTGAATTTTCCATCCCCAATCTTCAGGACCAAAAGAATTTCCTAGCCATTCTTGAGTCTGTAAGTATATTCGTAGAGAATGGATGGCCAATATACCATATATTCGTAGAGAATGTCGCTCACATGCTGCATATGTTGGTGGAAGGGACGCAAGCTGGAAGGATGCAGTGACTGGTTGGGTTGCAAACTTACGACTGTATTTTATTTCCATAAGTTCATGGATATTTTGACACTGAGATATAAAATTGTCATAGAGGGCAACAGCAAACGATGGATCTGAACACATGGCAACGGAAAGAGAGGAGCGTCATCGATGTACCGGGGGGAAAAAATCTGCCAATGTTTTCGGTCACTTCACTCCAAGCTGAGCTTTTGAAAAACTATTATAACATAAATGAGCTAGTCGAATTACTTGTAAACAAATTGAAGACTGCGGGTCATCATGACATTCAGTGTAAAGGAGATGCGGATGCCAGCATTGCATCGTTTGCACTTGATTAATGCAGGGGTCAAGAGGTAGCGGTTATTTCCAACCATACGGATGTCCTCGTTGGTTGCAAGACTTAGTGAAAGTAGTCGTATAAATGTAGTTCAACCTGTCACAAGCAAAACTGCTAGCAAGGTCTTCAACGTGGCAGAACTCTGCAAATCCATCACAAAGATGAAAAACTCTGCACCCTATTGTCATTCATTCACTGACAATTTTATATCTCAGTGTCAAAATATCCATGAACTTATGGAAATAAAATACAGTCGTAAGTTTGCAACCCAACCAGTCACTGCATCCTTCCAGCTTGCGTCCCTTCCACCAACATATGCAGCATGTGAGCGACATTCTCTACGAATATATGGTATATTGGCCATCCATTCTCTACGAATATACTTACAGACTCAAGAATGGCTAGGAAATTCTTTTGGTCCTGAAGATTGGGGATGGAAAATTCAGAATGGAGCTCTTGTGCTACTGACTAATCGACTTGCACCTACTCCGGAACATCTCCTCAATTTGGTGCCCTGCAATTGTAAGAACATCTGCGAAATAGATTTGAATGTGTGCGTTGTGGGCTGGAGTGTTAACTAATGTGTGGACATTGTCGAAGATCTGCATGCGATAAAGTCACCTATAATAGTTCAGATGATGAGTATGATGATGAAGCTGAAGTTTAAATTTCATTCGAAGATTTTAATAAAAATTTGTATAATTTATAATTTTGCAAAATATTTTGTCATTTTCAAGGTTTTTTTTCTGTCAGTTTAGATATAATGCCAAGGGCACAAAATCTCAGCGCACTGTTCGAAGAGATTAGAATGATGCAGGCAGACGAGGATGGGTAAGTGGAACGGCGCTTATGCTTAGCTCTGCGCGTTGTTTCGATGATATCTCACCAACCGTTTTGTCACAAAAACATGATGAATACACCATTTCAATGCTGAAACTGCGTTCTGTAACTTTGATAATAGGCCTTCGATAGTTTTTAGCAAATCTGACTTTGTTACAAAACAAGTCATATTTCGTACCTGTTTCACTATCAAATGTGAGATTCTTTTACTTCTGTCCAATAATTACGTCCAAACCTACGCCGTATTTCAATAATTAGCTTTTCCAATTACTTATAGTGCAATTAAATGATACAAAAGCTGATATTTTAAGACCTACAAGACGTTTATACTGATTATGACATTTAAGCCCTAATTAAAAACTTTTACCCTAATAAAACTATGAACAGGACACCTCAGAGATGGAGACTTTTCAAGACATGATTCTTAGGTATTAAGTAATATCTGTACCGATTTTCAGGTCTACATTATATTTTTTTCACGTTAATACCCATAATGGCCGGGGAGCGGTGCGCGGAGCTCTCGGCCCAGCGTTGACTCACGTGTGCTTGTTTCAACATGTATCTCGACAACCATATGTCGCAGAGGGATGAACGATATGCTGAAAGTGTGTACTACAACTTTTATCATACGTCCCGACCTGGTAACTTCGACAGTTTTTCCGCAATGCAGAGAAATTGAAAAAAAGTTATGTTTCGTACTGCCTTCATGATAAAATGTGACTATACTTTTACTTTTAAATAATAATAGTGCCGATATTACACTTTTATGCAGTGGTTAGCCTATCCTAATTACCTAGGGTGCAATAAAACGTTACAGAGTCTGCCATTTTAAATTTTACAATGAGTTTATACAGATTTGGCACTCAATCCCTATTTAAGCCCTTTTGACCTAAAAAAAAACTATGACGCGGACACCCTAGAGGTGGGGACTTTTTAGTACTTGTTTCTAAGGTACTAAGGAACGTCTGTGCCAAATTTCAGCTCTACATTATTTTTTTCGAGGTTAACCCTAAAATGTGTCTAAAATGCCTGTACTATTAGGAAAGTGGTGAAGGAGGTGCAGCATACCAGAGTTGAGCTCATGCAAATGTGATCGTACAGTGGTTATTATTGGTAGGGTTTTAAATTTATCATTTGTTTATAAGGTTAATAATGCAAAGGAACAGAGATTTGTAATTGCCTTCATAAGGAAGCAGACTTTACACAGGAAGACCAAACAGGCTGATTATCTTCTTGCTTATGAAACCCAATGATAACCTGGCTGAGAGTCAAGTAACTGTAGGAATAAGTGATCATGAAGACGTTCTGATGGATATTAGAGGATTCAGTAAATCAGTGACCAAAGGGGGAAATAGGTACAATTATAAAAAGCCACAAATGTCAGAAATGAATAGATATTTTTGAGAAAGTTTCAGCAAATGGAAAGATGGCACAACTACAGTGGATTAAAAATCGAAACAGTTCAAGGTGACAATAAAATAGGTTGACCAAATATTTATTCTAAAATATAAAATAAAGAGAAGTAATTTCCGTTTGAGATTGAACCAAGAATTATACTACAAGTTTGAAAATGTATCAAACACAATTAAGAAAAGGAGATTAGCTTTCTATGGGCATATCAAGAGAATGGCAAAGAAAATACTCAACTTTCAAGAGAACAGGAAGACTCAAGTTCCATGGGTGAAGGAGGTCCATCAGGATCTGAAAAGATGTGGGATCAGCATGGGAGACATCCAAGACAGAAATTATTCAGAGGAAAAATTGCAGAGGTAAAGAATCTGACTGACGAAAAACCAATCAGGAGCCAAATGAAAGCAGACCCAGATGAAATTCGAACTGAACAGACTAAACATTTCGGTCCAAGAACTCTTAGTTGGTTGGTGCAAATGATGAATAAATGTGTGACTACTCAGACTATCCTGAAAACATGGAGGAAAGCACAAGTGGTTGCCATCTTAAAACTGGGAAAGGAACCAACTGATGCTAAAAACTTTCAGCCAATCTCGCTCTTCTGCCACTTGTACAAGGCTTTCGAGGGAATGATTCTAGAGCGGATAGGAGCTACTGTTGATGCAAAACTTATCCCAGAGCAAGCAAGATTTAGAGCTGGAAAAGCATGCAGTAATCAAGTCTTAAATTTAACCCAACACATAGAAAATGGCAACGAAAGAAAACTCGTCACGGGAGTAGTCTTCATAGATCTTACAGCTGCATATGACACTGTAAATCTCCAGAAATTAATCTCTAAAGTATACTCATTAACAAAAGATTATCTGCTTACTCAAACCATTAAAACTATGCTGCACAATAGAAGGTTCTGTGTGACTCTACAGGGTAAGAAAAGCAAATGGAGAGACCAGAAAAACAGACTACCCCAAGGGAGCGTACTGTCCCCAATACTCTTTAACATCTACACAAATTACCAACCGAGATACAAGGGCATAAGAAGCTTCATTTATGCAGATGACACAGCTATCACTGCCCAAGGTAAAACTTTTGAAGAGGCTTTATCAGTTTACTAAGATGACGAACTGCTATGACCAAACCCAAGGAAAACTCAGGTCTGTGCCTTCCATCTGAGAAGCAAGGAAGCAATGAAGCCACTAAAGATAGTATGGAAAGGGATCCTTTTGGAACACACTAGCCACCCAATGTACCTGGGAGTTAAACTTGATAGGTCTCTCACGTATAAAAATCACTGCAAAGAGCTGAAAGGCAAAATAAGTGCCAGAAATAATATACTACGCAAACTTACTGTCTCCACCTGGGGGGCACACCTTAAAGTTTTAAGATCCACAGCTATGGCTCTCTGTTTTTCAGCTGCAGAATATTGCGCACCAGTATGGGAAGCCTCCATTCATTCTAAAGAGGTAGACGTGGTGCTCAATGAGACTGTCAGACTGGTAACTGGGTGCATGAGACCAACTCCAACACAAAAAATATGTGCACTGGCAGGCTTAGCACCACCGGATATAAGACGGAGAGTGGCCACAGAGAAGGAGAACCTCAAACAAGAGACTGACCCAAAGCACCCAATGTAAATCAAATTATGGCTCCACCACGCCTCCGATCACGGAGAAGTTTCTTAAAAAGAGGCAGGGCACTAGACAGAACTCCAGAAGAAAGAAGACTATCCTCATGGGAGGAGGTGCTTCTCAAACCTTCAAGCTTTAGGGCCCAAGAAGAACAGGCCCCCAGGTGGAACCTGCTGTACTAGAAGTGGAAGACTTTGAACAGACTTGGAACAGGAGTATCAAGGTGCAGGGGCAACATGAAAAAGTGGGGATACATGGATGGTGACAAGACATCAGACACCAGAACATTTCCTTGAGTTCAGAGACATGAGTTTCATGTGCCAAGATGAGGACAAGTTCATAGCCAATAATAAAGCGATCCAAGCAGCTAGTTTCTGGGAAAACACAATCTGAAACAGTCTGGACACGGGAAGTAAGTGAATAAGCTGCATAGAATAGATCAATAAATGAATTTATGGGTTTAATTGTCGGACGAATACGAATAGCAACTTCTAGATTTAAATGAACATTGCATTATATGTTTTATACTTTTTTACACAACAGAATATTGTATTTTAGCTGGCATTGCACTTATTTTTTACCCAAATAAAATCAAATCCAATTTTTTACTTTGTGTAAACTTTCTCTGAGTTACTGTTTGTTATCGCCAGTCAAAAAATTCTTAGGTTATATTGTAAGTTTGTTTGTATAACTGCTACAGATAATACAGTGCAAACATCTGATGCTCTTCTGCTTACATAAATTTATGCATCTAGTCATCACAAATAAACAAAAAACAACATAAAAATTTAAACGAATATCGCACTCTAGCTTTTTTAATCACTGGCTCAAATTATAATTTTTCGTATTTTTCTACTGTCACTTCTGGAACAAACAATTGTTGTTCAGCTAGCATTGCAGTTACATTTTCTTTTAGCACTATAAGTAGAAATAAAATCAAATTCAATTATTTATTTGAAATTTACACTTCCTTTTAACAGTATAGACACAAATAAAGTCAGTATAGTTACTCAATTGAATGTTTAGCCAAGCAGGGCTGTGGTGGCAGGCAGTGTAACCAACATTATCGAAGGTTACCGATGCGCACATTGTATTAAAGAGGATTGATGCATACAGTGGAACGTTTTCTTGCCCTTGGCATCATAAAGTAAATAGATATTTGCATACTTCATCCAGTAAATTAGCTTATCTTTGTCTTCATGAGTCCAAAAGCGTTTCAGGCCTTTTAAAAATTGTGGCTTGATATTTTGATATCACAGTGGTGTTAGAGATCTCAAGTTTAATAATTTCAGGGCCATTGGAGATGATACTGAAAGTTTGGACTGTTTACTGGTTTCATGTGGAATTTAAATATACAATGTAACCAAGTGTCATTGAGAGAACTTATGTTTTTTTTTTCAACGCTTAACTTCTCATAACAGCGAGGTCCATAGAGACGGGAAAGGATTGGGGGGGGGGGTGTCAAGGAATGGGAAGGAATTCGGCCATGGTCTTTTGAAGGAAGTATCCCAGCATTTGCCTGGAGTGATTTGGGAAACCATGGAAAACCCAAATCTGGATGCCCGGAAGGGGATTCGAACCGCCGTCCTCCCGAATGCGAGGCCAGAACGCTAACCGTTCCACCACCACGCTCGGTGAGAACTTATGCTTCTATCTTGTTTGCATTGAGCTTTGCTCTTATAGTCAAATAGCTGGGTCCTCCACATGTGTCTTTTTTGACAAATTATATCAACAGGCTTTTCTTTGACTGTCTTCTTAAGTAATTCAAATAAAATGTAGTTATTCCTGCTTCCCTAAGTTGACATGTTCAGAATAAATGTCCAGTCAATGTATGCTGCTATTTTGTATGCTTTGACTTCCCTTTCATTGTCAAATGATCGGTGTCAGCAAAATGAGTCTCCTATAGGCAAAATATATGAACACCATTTCTTCAGCTATCCTTTCTGAAGAATCCAAATTTAGATCTACTTATTCCTTCAATGTTAAATTGAAGTGTTTGAACTGAAGATTCAGTCACTTTTCTTGAAAGGCCACAAAGTTTTGTTATGAATTTAATTCACTGCCCTTGTGTTGCTTCTCTAGTTGTGTGACTTTTTGCCATTCCTAGATTGTTGCCTAGGATGTACAATGAAAATATAGTTACATGGCATTGAAATACTATGATAACTTGTGTACAACTGCAGAAGCTGGAGTATGCTTGTGGCAATGTTCACTCAAGCTTACTGCATTGACGATCACCAAACCAACTGAGATATTATCATTGAATACAGATTTAGATAGTACAGCCATTCATATTTTGTTTTCTAAGAGTTTCTCAAAATCATTTTAGGTGACCAGTTGAATGTTCTTGCAATGCCATCTGCTTCTTCTGATCCCATTCATCTGGCAGTGAAAACTTATATGAAAATAATTTTTTTTAGTGGCAGATAATTTTAAAAATTGGAAATATTGAGATAGTAAATTTTGAACTTCTGTAGATAAATGTTGTAGGGTAAAAATTCATAATTTGTGAATGCTGTAAAGTGATTCATAAAAGTATTGTGTGTAACATGGGTAATGGGTAAAGAGAACATGGAGGCATCTCGTTTGCTGAAAACATTTACTTTGGATTATGTACCTCTAATTATTATTTTCAGCTCAATAGCTCATTGTTTGTGAAAAATCTACACATTTGGTAAACAGTACTAGTTAGTAGCGTTTGAACAGTCGTCGATTGAAGTAGCTTATTTTGTTGTTATATTTTATCTGTAGTGGTGTGGGGATTTGATTAGTGTAATCTCTGAGTGTTTACATTTTGTAAACAATGTTTAGCATTCACTGAGGACAGTAGTGTATTTTAGTTTTGTATTTGAACTTTAGTGGTGTGTAGATTTAGTTAGTGTAATCTGTGAGTGTTTACTTTTGTGGAAAGTAGAGGTTAGTCAGACATAAGCAGTCATTGAGGACAGTAGCGTATTTTTGTGTTATATTTGATCTTTAGTGGTGTGTCGATTTAGTTAGTGCAATCTCTGAGTGTTTATATTTTGTACAAAGTACAGGTTATTTCGATTTTCTGATCTTTTTTTCTTTTTCGCGTTTTTCAAATCAGAATGGCTAGGGACTGTGATTGCTGTGTGCAGACGCGAGCTGAGGTGGCTGATCTCTGCGCACAGCTTGCAGCTGTGTTTGCGAAAGTTACACAGCTGGAAGGTGCCGTAAAAGGTTGCAGCGGATGTAATATTGGGGAAGCTGATGTAGCAACGCCTATAACAGATTCTCCCATATCGACCGTCGTACCTGCAACCCAGGCTGAAGAGTTGGAGGCTGTGTCACGGTCGCCTGTCGGTGACTGGCGTATGGCCTCTAGACTTAGAAGTCGCACACGGGGGCAGTCGAGCAGGCTTAAAGGCCAAGACACTGAACTTGTTCGACTGTCCAACCGGTATGATGTATTGTCGGAGGCTGACACAGTCCCACAATTGTCATCCTGTGAGTTGACGGCCCCCCAGCGTGCCAGGTTTGAGCAATCACAGAAGGGGATTTTGGTAGTTGGGAGCTCTAATGTTAGGGAAATGGCGGATTACTCGGGGAAGAAATCCAATGTCCATTCAGTGTGTATTCTGGGTGGCCTGATCCGAGATGTGGAACAGGCCATCCCGGATGCCATAGAAGGGACGGGGTGTAGCCAACTACAGATTGTGGCTCATGTCGGCACCAATGATGCTTGTCGCCTTGGGTCGGAAGCTATCCTCTCTTCCTTCCGGCGGCTGGCTGAAAGGGTGAACTCTGTGGCCAGTGGCCGCAAGATATCGGCAGAGCTATCCATCTGTAGCATTGTAGATAGAGTTGATTGTGGACCTCTGGTTCAGAGCCGTATTGAGGGGCTGAATCAGAGACTACGATGTTTCTGTGTTGATATTGGCTGCAGATTCCTCGATCTTCGCCATAGGGTCGAGTCATGTAGGGTTCCCCTTAATAGGTCAGGTGTGCACTACACACGTGAATCGGCTACACGGGTGGCAGGGGCCGTGTGGAATGCACTGGGTGGTTTTTTAGGCTGAGGGAGGAAGACCCGAAACACGAAATACAGTTACGGGCAACCCAATCAGATGTAACACCGGAATGTAGGAGGAAGCGTAAAAGAATCTCGACAGTTAAAAGTTCTCGTAATTAACTGTAGAAGCGTTTGTAACAAACAACCGGAACTTGATAGCATTATTTGTAGCACAGAAGCGGATATCGTTATCGGTACAGAAAGTTGGCTAAAACCGGAAATAAGTTCCGCCGAAACTTTTTAAAGATAGCATGAACTGTTTTTCGTAAAGACAGATTACATTCTCATGGAGGTGGGGTATTTATAGCTGTGAGTAAATTCTCTCCCATGTAATGAAATAGAAGTCGATACGATCTGTGAAATCATATGGATTAAACTCAAAGTTGCTGGGTCAAAACTCATCATAGGCGCCTTCTACCGTCCACCCGATTCCGACATAGCTATCGCCGAGGAGTTAAGAAATAATGTAAACAGTATAGCTAGCCGTTTTCAGGATCATGCTATGATTCTAGGAGGCGACTTCAATCTGCCTTATATTGACTGGCGTAATTACGTTCACATTACAGGTAGCAGGGATAAGGCAGCTTCTGAAGTAATTCTCGAATTGTTCTCAGATAATCATCTCGAGCAGCTAGTTAATGAACCTACGCGGTGTCATAACGGTAGCGAAAATATTTTAGATCTGCTGGTTACCAACAGGCCAGAATTATTCACCGAAATTTCAACGACCACAGGAATAAGCGATCACAAAGCGGTAATTGCGAACTATCAGACTTAATGACCAAGCGAAAAAGGAGAAAATGGCGGATTGTATACAGATTCAGTAAGGCCTCTAAGGAGTGTTTTAGAACCTACCTGAGGAATAATTACCATAACTTCAAGTCAACAAAGGACACCGTTGAAGAGATGTGGCATCGATTTATACATATAGTCAGGGAAGGTATGGAATACATATACCGAAGCGGATAATAAATGGGGAGGATGATCCACCGTGGTACACATGCGAAGTCAAAAGATTACTCAAAAAACAAAGGAAGGATACACGCACGCTCAAGAAGGAAGGGGTGTCGCAGCGATTTAGAAACCTTAGCTGAGTTAAGAGGACGTATTAAGAATGTAATGCGTGAGGCCTTCAACGATTTTCATTCCAACTCTCTCTCTAAGAGTCTCACAGAAAACCCAAAGAAATTTTGGTCGTATGTACGAAAAGTCAATTGTACCAACTAGCAATATTCCAGCACTAATTCGTGAAGGTTCCGAGGTTAATGAAAGCCGCGATAAAGCTAACGTACTAAATACTGTATTCAAAAATTCATTTACTGAATGAAAATAAGGATAGTATTCCCGTTTTCCCACGCCGTGTCGAGTTGGTGATGGAATCATTACGAATAGATACTGCAGGTATCATAAAGCAATTAGAGCTCCTGAAGTGGGGGAAAGCACCGGGCCCGGATGGAATTCCAGTAAGAAGTATTTTCAGAAGTATGCGGCGGAAATCGGGCCATTTCTGTCTGATATATTCAGTAAATCATTAGAAGAGCGAAAAGTACCTTCAGACTGGAAAATCGCGCAAGTAACTCCGATTTTCAAGAAAGGTGATCGAAGTGATCCTGGAAACTATCGTCCCATATCTATAACATCTGTTTGTAGTAGAGTTATGGAGCATATTATATGCTCGAACATTATGAATTTCTAGATGATAATAATTTGCTTACAACAAATCAACACGGATTTCGGAAGAAAAGATCATGTGAAACACAGCTGGCCCTATTTACACACGACGTAATGAAAGTTATTGATGCAGGTTCACAAGTAGATGCAATTTTTTTAGATTTTCAGAAAGCCTTTGACTCTGTGCCACACAACCGCCTTTTAGCGAAGCTACGAGCGTACGGTATATCGGATCAGCTTTGTGAATGGATAAAGGATTTTCTAACTGGTCGGTCGCAGTATGTCGTCGTTGAAGGAGAAAGTTCTTCTAGTCTAGATGTTACATCGGGTGTACCTCAAGGAAGTGTAATAGGACCACTTCTTTTCTTAATTTTTATAAACGATCTCGGAGACAAAGTGAAAAGCCTTTTTAGATTGTTTGCTGATGATGCGGTTATTTATAGGGAAGTAAGGAATTTGGCCGATTGCTTAGAAATTCAGCGTGATCTGGATATTATTTTGGCATGGTGCGCTGAGTGGCAACTTACGCTAAATTGTAAAAAGTGCAAGACAATGAGCATAACTAACAAAAAGAATCCAATTGTTCAGAAATACGAGTTAAACAATTCAGTTATTGATATGGTCGATTCTATGAAATATTTGGGAGTAACAGTACAAAGGAACATGAAATGGGACTTACACATTAATTCGTTGGTAGGTAGAGCTAATTCTAGGCTGCGATTCATAGGTCGAATATTGAAAAATTGTAATGAACAAACAAAGGAGATAGCGTACAAATCTCTTGTGCGTCCACATTTGGACTATTGTTGTGCCATTTGGGATCCGTTTCGTAAGGGGTTGATCGAAAGTATAGAGAAAGTACAGAGAAGAGCCGCTCGATTCGTGACCGCTTGCTACAGTCCTTATGAAAGCGTCACAGAACTGATTAGTAGACTAGGCTGGGAGTCTCTGGTAGATAGACGACGCACGTTTCGTTTAAACTTATTGGTAAACATGCGTACTCCCACTTTCACTTTACGAGTGTAGTGAAATACTTCTTCCACCAACCTATTTGAGTCCGGAATGACAGGAAAGATAAGATTAGAGAAATAAGGTGCCGCAATGATTCTTATATGAATTCTTTTTACCCTCGTACCATTAGGGATTGGAATGCAAAACAAAGAGGTTAGCTTTGGTGCTGAGCACCCTCTGCCACCCACAATTTATGTAGATGTGGATGTAGATATTATGGTAAATAACTGGAGTAAAAGGATGGAGGAAATGAAAAAAAAAAAATGTACATTTTTTCCCCTTCAATATAAGAATATATACTATCACATTTACCTTAAAAAGTACATATACAAAATATGGAATTTATTTTTGCAGCTTCATTTACAGCAAATACTGAACAGTGTTTCTAACTATTGTGTCGATTTATGTATGAAGTTGAAAATATGACACTACATTTCGCACTAATGAGATGAAACATAATGGCCATTGGCTATCACGAGATTGAATGCCATCGTGTGATGTTATTGGCACGTCATGCAGTAAGGAAAGTATGTAAGTAGAGTAGATACATATGGGGAGTCATTCCAGTGATGATACATGCGGCAAATGTTGAAATCTACTGATTTAATGTAACATGAAATATATTGGGCCGGATTTTGGAATAGAGCCAAGAAGGTTATGCCGTTTATCACAAATAATAACACAGAGACTATGGAAGAATAAAAACAATTTTTATATATTGTTCATTAATGGCAAAAAATAGACAGTAAACTTATTTAACAAAACAGTTAGGATTTTGATGTCTTAGGTAATTTAGACAATAAGAATGTGTAATATGTATATTACTTTAGTTAGATACAGAGAATGAAGTAATCACATAATGTTTAAAAGGCTAAAATAATGTTAAATAAGTTTTCCATTATGTAATTCTATGAAGCAACTAAAAATACAAAGGGGGACTTTTGAAATAGAATGAATTAATGGTAGGAATGTATATCAAATGAAAGAGTATTTATGAAATTGATAGCAATTTAAAAAATTTTAAAGTCAAGGGGAAATATTTTAATATTTAATTCCAGTAATTGCATAATAGATGGTTCATTTGATATCTTAAAAAATGCAGTTATGTACATGGGAATAATGAGTATTGAAAGTAATTTGAATAAAAAAATAATAATCTTTTCATAATAAAAGGTTTAATGGGGAGTTCAAGTTTTTAGGTGTGGAGATTGTGATTAATTTTCATGAGGAAACTCGGGCATATTTTGAGATAATAGGAAAAAAGTGTTTAAAATATTTAGATCTATGCCATGTCAAAATTAGGGGACAATTCGTAAAGATTTTGGTAATAGTTAAAAATATTGTAGGTTCTAGAGGAGTAATTTGGTAACAAGACCCTGACTGGAGATTAGCATTTCCAGGAAAGATTCAGCAATCCTGCCAGAAGGTGTTTAAAGAAGACACAGGGAAGGCTGTTGACGCATTGATTTGAGCCAAGTATGTATCGCATTGCTGAGTGTGTTGTGAGACAGAAGTCACTGGTGTAGTGTGAGATTAGAGGAAATGTAGGTGGGTCAGTAGCATCCATGCTTACTTACGGGATAATTTTATTTTGGATTTATTTTATTGAGCGAAATTGTAACTTCAAGTTATTTCAAAGTGATTTCAAAACATTTAACTTTCATTATCATAAATTAATTGGAAATTTTGAGTTTTTATATAAATCTTGCTTAAGTGACAGTTGTGTAACATGTGAATGACCAACTAGTAACCTACATCTAACATAAGGATCGAAGCCAAATTAAAATTCAGTTTCAATACGATGCTGTAACCTGATACCAGACAAAGACTTTGATTATTTGCAATAAATGCAGTGAACTTAGCTATTGTGATGAATTACAATTGAAAAATTACTATTCATTGCTGTCACTCCTTACACTTACAAGTGAATAAAAGCAAACTTCTTATAAGCATTTGGTGACCACTTTAAGAGGTAAGAACAGAGGCGGCCTTAGGAGGTGGCAATCGCCCAGGGCCTCGCTCTTGCAGGGGTCTCGCGCAACAATTATATTTAAACAATTTATATTTAAAACTTTTTATTTTATTCTTAGCTATTAGTTAAACAATAAAAAAGTTGGTTTTATTATGAAATAAAAGTATATTTTAATAGTAATAAGTGCCTAAATAAAACTTCTGATTTAGATTTATTCAATATCACATGCATATAAAAATAAGATTAATAGTATCAAAATTAATTAATTTAGCAGTAAATAATATTTTTTGTAATTTTGCTGTAAAACATGAAACGCTCAGTTTTGTTACTTTCATCGTGTTTTCAATTTATGCTTTGGGAATTACCGTGTTTCAATTTCTTAGTCAACTCTTATCACCTTGCACTTATTTTGCTACCAGCAGTTAGTTTGAGCAACACTTGACAGGTACGCATCGTCACCACACTGACTGTTGGCCCCTCTCGTGTCCACACTTGCCTGCAGCTCAGCCGTTTGATGGACGGGTTCCTACTCAGTTTTCAGCCTTGTTTAACGTTTTCACATGGTTACTTCACGCAATAAGTGTTCAAAAATCTCTGTTAAAATACTTTCTTTACCCGACTCACATTATCACCTCACTGGTATTCAAACGCAGTCTTCACAAACCATCATTGAAAGTCTTGTGCACAGTATACTGGATTGAAAGATTCTCACATTTCTGAACGCAATCATAATGAAATGTTAAACTTCAATCACTTAGCACTTGACGTGTTTCTTCTGTTTCTTGTCAGTTTTGATTGATTGAATAGTTTTTATTAATAAAAAATGAGATCATAATTTTAATTTAAATACAGACTGTAAAGATGCTCTATAAAATTTCATGTTGTCTCAAAAACGTAGTCACAGAGTTTCTTCCTGGCTGCACCTAACTTACTTTGTTAACTCTATTAGGAAAAGGAGACCTACAGTTTAATGTGGAATTCCAACCATGGAGTGTCCTAGCATTTCGCATTAACAAATCAGTGGTTTGCCAAAGGTAAAATTCAATTTTAAGACACGTAAAAGATGCAACCGAGACCGAGATTTTAACCGGGGATCTTCCATACATCAATCACACCCCATAGCTATCTATGCCATTTTGTCAAATGTATAAATAAATAAAAATATGTTTTCAAACATAATAAAATAAATATACTGTTGTTCTATGCAGTGTACTTTGTTTCTGCTATCCCAAAACAAAAAAATAGGGTGCTACCTTTGTCACAGTATGTGATGGATGATGAAGTGAAATTTTACGAATGCCTTAGAACAGGGTTTCTCAAAGTGGGTCATGTGAACTTCTATGGGTTTGCCAATTGAACATAGCAGGATCGCGTTCGTTATGGCGGCTGTCTGGGAATCTCGAGAGCGCAACATGCAACATGCTGAATTGAGATTGGAAATGAACAAAATTGCTCCTCAAATCGACTCAACTTGCAACAGGAAACAAGCCCATCCATCAAATTAATTAATAACGTATTACTCTTTGTGACTGGATTACTCTTTTTTAGACAAAAATTACTCATTTAAAAAATAAAAAGCCAGTTTTTAAGGGGTTCACCATTGTTTGGCAAATTTCATAGGGTTACATGTAACTGTGAGTTTGAGAGACCCTGCTTTAGAATGATGCAATATGATCAACATGGAAGTGAGGTTGAAGAAAATACAATTTTTAAGGTAAGGTAATCAGTAACACTAAAATAAAATTTGGCCATAAAGGACCGAAAATTTCTGAACTGCTTTCTTATGCTTCTCCATATCCACCAGCCCGACACCAGACCATACCGTCAAAAAGTAAACCAAACCAATGACCGGGGGAGGGGGGGAGGGGTGGTATCGGATGACATACAGTGTCATTTGAACTAACTTCAATTGAGTCAGCAGAAGTGAAGTGTTGTTGTGGTGACTATGCCGACCAGAATTAGTCTAGTGTGGCCCAACCTGAATGCATTACAAAACTGTTCATAATGTAAATAAAAATTAAATGATATTAAGTTTTATTGAATCCTATGTTATTAACAGAACTTATATAGTAAGGAATGAGTTGTTAAGAAACTGAGTAAAACCACTTGTAAATTATTTCTGAGTTGTAAAACATGATTTGTGAAATGAGTTTGTGTTATCGTGATGCCGATAGAAAATCTGAGTGAGATAGTTCAAAAAGGAAATGAGCTATCAAAAGAAAGCTGGTGCTTTAATTAAAGATATTAGTCTTAAGAAAACCACAAACATTATTTTTAAATTCCTCTGTACATCTTTCTAGGCATTTATATACCATAGTTTATAATCATCACTATTTTGTCATTTAGTTAATGATTATAGTAGTGAATCAACATGTTTCCACTGCTTTGACTGTTATTTTGTCTGTGGGGTATAGTGGTGGACCCAAGTTTTATGTGTGGTCACAAACCAGCTTAAAATGGGTCAAACATTGTTCTGACATTTCCAATCTGATGAGTTATGGTCCAATGTAAAGAGTCACGTCACTTATCTAACACATAATTTTCTCATCTCCAATTACACTATCAAAATGTGCGATGCCTGTTCAGATGACATCCTTATAGCTTCAGCAATTTCTCACACTATAAGCTGGTGATCGTCCATGGCCATTGTATACAGTTTTGCAATAATTTCTGGGGTAGTGGCACATCTTGGATGACTTCTATATGGATCATCATCTAAGCTGTCCTGACCAAATTTAAACTTGTTTTTCCACTTTGATACAGTTGAATATAAAGGAGCAAAGCCTTCAAATATGTTCTATAAATTGGTATGAATTTCCTTTGCTTTCATACCTTTCTTTACAAGGTACTTAATCACTGTTCGTATATCGATTCTTTTCCATCTTCACAAATCACTACACAGGAACAACAACAAAGAGATGTCCACACCACATATCTCTACCCACGTTTCATGCGTTTATTCCTAAAAGTTGACGTGTTAGTACACAGGAACCTTGCTGTGGTAACAATGACATCTGGTGGTGATTCCAAGAGCTTCTCAAACCCTCCTTAAATTACTTTTATCTTCTCTTCTCTTCTGTCATTTCTCTCTCATACTTCGTTTAACTGCTCACGCAAAAAAGCATAAAAATTGATGTTTACTTTTTCCTTGTTTATAGTATGGTTTTTTTTTTTGTGGAATGGTTATTTTTCTTTTAAATGAGAATAAAATACTGTCAGAACTGTAATGTATTATATTGCTTATAATTGGTTTTAGGTCCTGTTTATTCTGATGACTGCTATTGCCCCGCCACATCTGTTCCAGAGTGGCTGTCACAGTTTGACTGCAATAGTGATTATGAACAAATTACAAATGACCTAAAACATTTTCCTAATGTGAATTTCACAGAAATTCGAAACATTATTGTCAAACAATTTAATAAACCTGGAACCACAAGCATCTGCAACTATGTTATTAAAAATAATGAGGTATTTCATTTACAAAGCAATTTATCTTGTTAAATTACTTTTTTGATTATTATTATGCATAATAATGTCTTACGTGAAATTTGCAACATATTAAAGAAATGTATTACTGTTTTTTTAAGTTAAAACTACAGTATAAAAAAATAAAATAATATTAATTCAGTATAAAAAGCAATGAAGATTTATTCTTAGGTTTTCAGGAAATGTTATGGGAAATATGTTGGCTTCAAGATATTTGTGGATGCCTTATTGCTCTCCCTTGCACGTAAAGTTCATCTTCCAGATACAGAATTTTTTATGAATCTTGGAGATTGGCCTCTTGTTTCTGACAGGGAACCAAAAGTGCCAGTTTTCTCATGGTGTGGGTCTGATGATACCTTTGATATTGTTTTGCCAACATATGATATAACTGAAGCCACACTAGAGTGTATGGGCAGGTATAGTATCTTTAAAATGTATAATGCAGTTTATATTCACTTTTTTACTAGTTATGTCTATAAATAAAAAAAATTATTCATGGGAAGGAAAGGCGGTGAGCATAAATTATAAATAAGAAAATGTAGAAGGCTCACCACAAGGCAATGGCAGGACAGCACAGTACCCAATCAAAAACACTATCATGGAATGATTCTGAATTTCTTTGTCAACAGTAAATTATAATGTTGAAGTCCAAACATTAAAAAAAGGTCATTGCCTAATGATTATTGATTGTATAAATGGTGGAGCAGGGTAGAAATTTCAAACTGGAAATAACAATAAAAGAAAAAAGAAATGAGGGGATTAGTTATATCAGAGAATTGAATAAATTGATAAATAAACATTATTTTTAAAAAAGAAAAGAGATTGATAAATTATGTGTGAAATGAAAATTTAAATTTATGTAGCTGTAATACAGATTTCCCTGTAATTCATATCCTGCGTGCATAAAATCAGCAACTTAAATCTCGTGTTCTTTTTACAGCCTTTATAGTATAACTATCTTAAACACACATCACAAATTACTGTTACCACCTATACAGTAATGAAAGTTGGTCTGAAAGAGTTTTTAAGGAAAAATTACAAACGGTTAATTATTATGTTTTTTATTGATATTTTTCGCGGTGTGAGTGAACTTTTTGTGATTAGAGCCCCTGAGTATTTATCTAGAATGTTGTTAAATAACTAATTTGGTTTTAAATGATGGGAATTTTTATTGATAAGAAAAAGTTTCTAAGTAAAGTATAATTTCAAAAACAAATTACTTTTATTTATTTAATTGATATATTTCACAATTACCTGTATTTTGTGTAAAATTTCTTTGAACATTTAATAAACTTTCTTATTTCTTATCTTCTGTCAAAAAAATTCTTAGTTTATGTGGTGACCTAGTCCTGCTAACTGCTGCAGAGAATAAAGCATAAACATCAGATTCTCTTCTACTTATATAAATTTATTCATCCAACAGTCATAAATAAACAAAATTCAACTTGAAAACTTATATATATATCCCCTTATATAAAACGCTAAGGTGGAGACTGGATGCATCGTCTATAGCTGCTTCAGGTTTTGGCTAGAGAACGATCACGTGCCAGCTTTCACTCGCCAATCAACAGCCACGATATTACATTCCTTCCTTCATGTTGTATTTTGTTTATCTACTACAGCTAGATGCAGAAACACATATAAGGAGAAGAAGATTCAATATTTAAGCTATTTTACCTGTATGAGTTAGATGCAGAAATTCATGTAAGGAGAAGGGGATTCAATATTTACGCTATTTTATCTGTATCAATGATAAGGACTAGGTTAAACCATAACCTAAGAATATTTTTAGGCAGACAGTAAGAAACAATGAAGTTTATTAAAAACTAGGAGAAACGTACATAATGCGAAATGTATTAGTCAAATAAATAACAGTTATTCGTTTTTGAAATTATAGTACCCGTCATATGAAGTGAAATGCATTTATTTATTTTAAAATATTAACCAAATACTCTGATAATCTAACCAGAGAAACGTATTCAATAACGAAAGATATAATTAAAAATGATTCTTTTCCTTACAAGCTTTTCCTGAATAAATTCCTACTACCATTAAACATGATACCCTTAGTATTTGATACATGTGTTAGCCATTAAATGAGATTTAAGATAACCTTTTTAATAGATTTAAATCATCAACTGTATAATCCATGTGACACTCGCAATTCAACAACGATATTATTGCCGCAAAATAGCAGTGAGCAGAGATATTAGAAATACGGAGAGCAGGGGGAAAAAAATTAATGCGAGGCAATTATATGTAACAAAGTTACAATTAGTACATTCGTTTAAATTTACATATTGCTTTTTATTTATCTATGACAGCCAGATGCAATAATTAATGTAAGGAGAAGGGTATTTATTCTGTGTTTACATCAGTTAGATGATGAGAAACAATGAAGTTAATTCAAAACTCTGAGAAATGTACGAATTGTGAAATGTATCCACCCAGATAAATGACTGTTATCCATTTTTGATATTATAGTAAAATTAAGTAAAATGAATTTATTTAAATAAATCATAGTAAAATACCCCGATAATCTAACCATAGTATGGTACTCTTATCACGAAAATATCATTAAACATGGTTGATATTTGCTTTTCCATACAAGTTTTTCCAGAATAAATTCAGACTACCACCATAGGTGCTGCCTGTCGTTATTCATATGAGGGTAATAAAAGCTATGATTTTCGAATGCAATGTTGTGGAGGTTGTAGCTAAGTAGACCAGAATTGTAACTGACACATTTTGTTGCAGCATAATTCGCTCTGAAATCAGTTTTACAAACCATTTAAACTGTTTTCATAAGCGCCATGTTACTGAACATATTAATTAATGCGGGTGAAAGTAGTTCCATACCTATCGTGCTGAATTGTGCCTGGACCAGGAATAAAACTGATATTACATGGACAGCAAAAGTTTTCGGGAATCCTAATTTGTTTTTAATTTTATTGGTTCTATACTTCTGTCGTCATTAATTCAGTAGAAGTTACTGCAGTATTGCTATGTGAACAGCAAATCAAATATTTGGAACATTACAAAATCAAAGAAATTAGCATTATGTAATAACAATTCCGTATAATTAACCAACAGCGAAAAAAGGAACTGCCAGAATATGGCGTTCAAACCGTCATTTTTGACGGGCTCGAAGCTATATATATATATATATATATATATATATATATACTAAGAAAGGATAGGGAAATATGACCCAACACTTACCACAGATGAAGGCGGCTGGGAATGCTAACACAAAAAAAAAAAAAAAACCACAAGAAAAGTGCAATATTTTGGCATACAGCTCTTATTCGAGCAGAAGTGAGACACCAGGCAGGGTCAGGTGTGTACGCAGAGACAGCCGTCTGGTGAATGGCGTAACCGGCACAGATGGTAGTTTAGGAAGGTGGGAGGGAGCTCAAATATTGTATCAATACTGTTGACAGTATAATATCATTGAAAGTGGTAGACCAACATAACATATAACTGAGTGAGGATATATATACGAGGGTTATGTAAAAAGTAAGGTTCCCAACGCTGTAAACTTGCCGCGCGAGATGCTAGGCCAAATCTGGCAACACCGCCGTCTGCGCAGGTTCCCCCATTCTAGATCCCGCCCAGGTAGAACTCGCTGTGATGTTCAGTGCCGGCCTGACAGCCATCCGCAATGGAGCTCCCACTTGCCGTCACCGCCAGGTGCGAAGTTCGTGCTGTAATCCGGTTTTTGCACGCAAAAAATTTACCACCGGTTGAAATTCATAAGCAGTTGTGTGAAGTTTATGGGGAGGCATGTATGAGTGTTCATCATGTCCGAAAATGGTGCAGGGAGTTCTCTGAAGGACGCACAGACATTCATGACGAGCAAAGATGTGGTAGGCCATCGACCTCCGACGAAGTTGTGATGAAGATTGAGCGAATTCTGCTCGAAGATCGGAGAATAACGATTCAGGACCTGGCTGTCCGGGTTCCTGAAGTTTGTGAAAAAACAGTTCACACAATTGTGACAGAAAGATTAGGTTATCACAAGGTTTGTGCGCGATGGGGCCTGCACATGCTTTCTGAAGCCCACAAAGCCGATCGTGTCAGGTGTGCCCAGGAGTTTCTTCGAGAATGCAACGAGAATACCGAAGATTTCCTAGACTCCATTGTTACCGGGGATGAAACATGGTGTCATTACATCACCCCGGAGACAAAACAACAATCTCGTCAATGGCGCCATACTGGTTCGCCGAAACCGATGAAGTGCATGCAGTCGCTGTCCGCAGGAAAAGTGATGGTTACGGTTTTTTGGGACTGTAAGGGCATTCTTCTTACTGACTTTATGCCTCGAGGGAGCACAATCAATTCGGACTGGTATTGTGAGACTTTAAAAAAGCTCAGAAGAGCCATACAAAATCGACGCAGAGGAAGATTAACAAAAGGCGTAAGATTGCACCACGATAATGCGCGCCCGCACGTCTCTCGCCAAACCAGGGATTTTATCGACAGTTTTGGCTGGGATCTCATTGATCATGCTCCTTACAGCCCTGATCTAGCCCCAAATGACTTTCATTTGTTTCCAAAATTAAAGGAACACTTGGGTGGACAACGTTTCACAACTGACGAGGAAGTGAAGGAAGCGGTCACCAAGTTTCTCAATGGACTGGCGGCAGACTTCTTTGAAGTCAGATTTCAAAAGTGGATAAGTCAGCAGCAAAAATGCATGAAAAATCTGGGGATTATGTTGAAAAATAGTTTAGAAATTAAGCTTTCCAATAATGTATTTTCATCTTAAATAAATCATGTTTTACGTTTTAAAAAAAATATGGAAACCTTATTTTTTACATAACCCTCGTATAAACTGAATTTTGAAAAACTGTATATGAAAAATAAAATATAAGAAATATAAATAGTAGAGATAATAAGTGCCAGGTCTGGTGGGAGGAATTTATTGGACATTGAGGCCTGGAGGATGTCTGGTGTCCAGGATATTCTGATAGGCTAGTTCCCATCTACATAGTTCAGAAGAGGCTCTTTTATCAGCGAAATCTCAGATCGCCCTAACTGAGAAACAGATGTTAAAATTATTCAGTTTGTGCAACCTGGCATGTTTTCCAACTGGATGGGCCTCATTATTAGTATATACTGTCTGCCTGTAGCCATTCATTCTGATAGCAAGTGGGTTAGCAGTGAGGTCTATATATGAGCTGGAGCAATGAAGGCATATAAGTTGATATATGAGGTGTGTCATCATGCAAGTAGCATGTCCAATGTTGGAGAATATTTCACCTGTGGTAGGATTGGTGTAAGTGGTAGTAGCTGGGTGCATGATGCATGTTTTACAGCGGGGTCTGTTGCAAGGGAATGATCCATGTGGCAGTTTGGGGGAATTACTGGGTGAGTACTTGTGAACCAAGATATTTTTTAGATTTGGTGGTCTGCTAAAATGTTTGTGGGGCAGTGGGTAGGATTTTATGGTGAATGGTGTGCTTCCTGGGGAAGGAACGTAGGTAGTCATGCCCACGGCGAAGGATTAGGTTAATAGGCTCAAGACCAGGGAAGAACTGAGTGATGAAAGCGGGGCTGCGGTTAGTTTCAAGGGGCATAGCCTTAGAATAGCTGTGCACAGGAAGGGCTATAGCACGAGAGATTTGTTTGTGTACTGAATCAGGCAGGTAGCTGTGGGAGATGTGAGCTCCAGACAGGTTTTGTGTGTATCGGGAAAGAGATTTTTCATCAGAGTAGGTACGCATTCCGCGGTCGGCCAGACTGTAAGGAAGGCAATGTTTGATATGGGAGGAATGACAACTGTTAAAATGAAGATACTGCTGCAGATTTGTAGGCTTGATATAAACAGAGGTATGCAATCGCCAATTATGCGAGGAAACATCAACATCAAGAAAGATAACATGGCTGTGCGAGTATGTCCAGGTAAAGTTGATGGAGTGGTTGTTCAGGGATTTGAGGAAGTCTATTTGATGATTGTCATTGTGGGTCCAGATCATAAAAATGACATCTATATATCTGAACCACACTACATTTCTGAACCACACAAGAGGTTTAATGGAAAGATTGTTGAGGAACTGTTGTTCCAGACTGCCCAGGAAAAGGTTTGCATAGGATGGTGCCATGCGGGTGCCCATAGTAGTACTGCATATCTGGTGGTATATTTGAGAGTTGAAGGAAGTAGACACGATGAGGTTTGCTAACGAAGTGAGGAAGGATGTCGTGGGGAGGCTGTCAGGAGATCACATTTCCAGAAAGTGTTCCATGGCACTGAGGCCCTGACTGTGAGGGATGTTGGTGTAAAGGGAAGAGACATCTATGGAGACAAGAAAGGAGTCAAGTGGTAGAGGAAAGGGGACTGTGCAAAGTCGTTATATATATAACAATGAGCAGGAAAATGCTTTAAGGCAATAAAACTAAGGAAGGGTAGGGAAATATGACCCAACATTTACCACAGATGAAGGCGGCTGTTAAGACAAACACAAAAAAAAAAACAAACACAAGAGAAGCGCAATATTTCAGCCTACACCCTTATAGGTGCAGAAGTGAGACACCAGGCAGAGTCAGATGTGTACACAGAGTTTGCTGTCTTCTGCACGTATAAGGTTGTAGGCCGAAATATTGCGCTTCTCTAGTGTTTATATTTTTGTGTTCATCGTCCCACCTGCAGGGGCCTGGTAGGCAAGTGCCAGGTACGGGTTTGGCGAACCCGCGGTGCCCGAGCTGGAAACTTGTGAGCGCCGCAAGTTTCCCACACCGTAAACACCTTCAACGACCACCGTAGGGCGTGGCGGTGGAACGTTGTGTGCCTAGGAGAACGGGGATCTTGGCTTCATCGCCCGGATCGCGAGGACGGTACAAACCTCTATAAAAAACCCCTCAACCTCAAGGTCGGACACGTGCTGAGGAGGTGGATGAGTGGTGAGGCAAACCACCCGTTAACGTGCAACCTCAGGGGCACCTGCGCACCCCTGTTGT
This sequence comes from Vandiemenella viatica, assembly GCA_031002005.1. Taxonomy (NCBI): domain Eukaryota; kingdom Metazoa; phylum Arthropoda; class Insecta; order Orthoptera; family Morabidae; genus Vandiemenella; species Vandiemenella viatica. The sequence continues at coordinate 29,182,899 of JARYHS010008075.1, forward strand.
ATAAGCATTCCTTCTTATACTGGTTTTTCTCGTGGGATCAAAAATTCCTTCGACCAAAAAACCAAAAAAACCCCTGCGGCCCGGGTGTGTCGCAGGTAAATAAAAACACACCCAGTTCATACAAACGGGCTAGGGTTGAAAGCCCTCCCCCGGATATAAACAACGGTAACGGCAAGGGTTGTATTATTGACAATGCCTTCGTTATTATGACAAGGGTGGAGGGATCTTTTGAGAAGTTCTCTATATTCTATGTTCAGAAAGGTTTAGAGGGTATTGCGGGTACCCTCAAATCTGTAAAAAAGCTGAGGAATGGGACACTGCTTTTGGAAACATCCACCCACAAGCAGGCTGTCCAACTACTTAAGTGTGAGAAGCTCGGGGAGTTCGCAGTGAAGTGCGAACTCCACAAAACTCTGAATTCAAGTAAAGGTGTCATCGCCAGCAGGGACGTTATAGATTTAGAGACCGAGGAACTCCTTAAGGAGTGGTCAACAGAACATGTGGTCGAGGTTCGTCAGATTAAACGAAGGGTTAACGGCAGTCTTGAGAAGACAGCCACCTTCGTCCTGACGTTCGACACTCCGACGTTGCCCAAAAACATCAAGGCAGGATATTTGAATTTGAATATTCACCCGTACGTGCCGGACCCAATGCGCTGCTTTAAGTGCCAGCAGTTCGGCCATACGATGGCGACCTGCAAGGGCAACCCCACCTGTGGGAAGTGCGGAAAGGCGGCTCATGAGCCAGGCACTAGCTGCACGCTCCCACAGGTGTGTGTCAACTGCTCTGGGGCACATCCAGCCTGGAGCAGAGAGTGTCGATTGTATCTGGAGGAAAAAAAGATACAGGAGTTGAAAACGAAAGAGCGCATATCGTATGGCGAAGCTAAGAAGCGATATAAGGCTCTGGCTCCACCAGTCTTCGCTACCAGCTTCGCGAAGACGTTATCATCTCCCGTCAGGAAAGAAAGTATTGCTACCCAGACGTCCGTTGCGGACATGGGCACAAGTCCAATGTGCTCATGTCAGTGCAGATGTGGTGCCACACCCATCAAGGTCATTACACCTAGGACCTCGCAGGTCGGTAGCAATACTCTGACAACATCGACCACATCGACAGCAAGTTCAGCAAGTCCACCAGCAAAGACACTGCCATCCGCTACAGCAGTGGGTCCCTCTGCAACAGCAGAAGCGGCCCCTGAAGCAGGAACAGCATTCCCAACAGAAGCTGTAACGCCAACGCCATCTGCCAGTAGCGGATGGCAAACAGTGCAGAAGGTTAGGGGTCCGAAATTTAAGCTCACGGACCCCACTATGTTTGTGAAATCCCCTCCGACTTCTCCTCCCAGATCCCCCTCTGGAAAGGAGAAGAAGGGGAACAGGCCTCGGTGGAAGAAAATTCCGCAAGACTCCGAGGCCTCACAACGAAAATCGTCTTCGGACACCGAAGACGATGTCATGCTGGTGGATGAACTTTGTTCCATTCCTCAGCAACTACCTTTGGAGGACCCACCCGATCCGGGGGGGGGGGGGGTTTAAATAGGTAAGATGGCTCCCATACTTCAGTGGAACGTAAACGGTTTTCAGGCTCACAAAGAGGAAGTCCAGCTCTGTCTATCAGCCACCCAGTTTGTCTGTCGACTACGACGACCTGGTTGGCATTATACGACAACTCACTCGGCCCTTTCTCCTTTTGGGAGATTTCAACGCCCACAGTGCGTTGTGGGGTTCCACCACCGATTGCCCCAGGGGCCGAGTGGTTGGTAGATTGATAGAGCAGGAGGAAATTTGTATCCTGAATACAGGGCAAATGACTCATTTCACCGCTGCTACCGGTACGTCTTCTGCCATCGACCTTTCTTTGTGTTCTCCATCAATTGCGGACTCCATGCAGTGGGAAGTGGACGGCGACCTTCACGGAAGCGACCACTTCCCCATATGGATGCACTTAGGTTCCGAGATTAGAGGAGCGAACGCCCGGCGCAAATGGAACGTCAGTAAAGTGACTTGCAGCTTTTCTGACATTCTGTTGTCCTGGAACCACGTGACAACATAGAGGAGAAGGTGAGTCACTTAGCAGAAGTGATTCACGAGGCTGCTGACGTTTCTATGCCCAAAAGCTCCGGAACGCTGCGAAGGACGCCCGTTCCCTGGTGGAGCGACGAATGTCGCTACGCTATTCAGGGTCGTAGACGGGCGCTGCGGCATTTTAGGTTGCACCCAACATCTGACAACCTAGCAGCGTTCCTGTATAGCAAGAGCTAAGGCGCGCCGGGTGATTAAGGAGAGCAAGCAAAGGTCATGGCAGAACTTTGTGAGCAGTATTAATCGTTCCACACCTTCGTCAAAAGTATGGGAGTCCATCCGCCGTATATCTGGAAGGTATCCCGCCCACCAGTATCTGGATTACTGGATCACGGACGTGTAATTACCGACGAACAAAGCATAGCGCAGCTGATGGCGGAGAACTTCTCCGCCGTCACATCGTCCGCGAACTTTGACCCTCAGTTTCAGTGATGAAGAGTCGCTGCCGAGAGGCGCCCGCTGTGCTTCGATTCGTCGAATACAGAGGCCTACAACTGCCCATTTACATCATGGGAGCTGGAGTCAGCGTTGAAAAGCGCAAATGACACTGCTCCAGGGCCTGATCTGATCCAGTACCAGATGCTGAGGCATCTTACTAAAGATGCTAAAGAGTACCTTCTGGATATTTTTAATGACCGGTGGACACTTCCCCGACTCGTGGAAAGAAGCAACGCTCATCCCTATTTTATAACCTGGAAAAGAAAAATTGTTGCCAGGTAGTTATCGTAGTATTGCCTTGGCGAGCTGCGTGGGGAAGACAATGGAGAGGATGGTGAATCGCCACCTCGTCTGGTGTCTTGAATCCCGTAATCTGCGCCGCTTTCAGTATGGGTTCAGGAAGTCCCGTTCCACCTTGGACAACCTGATCCTGCTGGAAGCGGCCATTCAGGATGCAACACCTTGTGGGTGTCTTTTTTGACATTGAGAAGGCCTACAATACTACCTGGCGACATGTTATTTTAAAACAGTTACACGAATCGGGTTTTAGGGGTAATCTTTCACGTTTTATAAAATCATTTTTATCGGGTCGTTGCTTCCGGTACCGAGTCGGTGGTGAAGTATCTGATCTTTTTATTCAGGAAAACGGTGTCGCTCAAGGGTCTGTTTTAAGTGTTACGCTTTTCGCCATTGCTATTAATAGCATTGGAGCCATTATAAGGAGTCCCATACGGTACTCCTTATATGTGCACGACTTTTTAATTTTTATTGCATCGTCCAGCCTGAGAAGCGCTGAGCGGCAGCTGCAACTCACGCTCAACAGGCTGGATGAATGGTCAGTGCACACCGGTTTTCGTTTCTCCACTGAGAAAACCCGGTGTGTACTTTTTACTCGCAGTAGAAGCCTTTTACCAGAGCCTCACCTAACCTTGAGGAACACCGTTTTAAGTTTTACTGAAACAGTTAGATTTCTGGGCCTCATTTTAGACACAAGGCTCAACTGGCTTGCGCATCTAAAAAATGTGAAAGCCAGGGCCTTAAAAGCTCTTAATCTTTTAAAATGTCTGTGTGGCAGGTCATGGGGTGCTGACCGCTCCTGCCTGCTACAATTTTACAAAGCCTTTGTACGGTCGCGGCTGGAATACGGTTGTATCGTGTATGGTTCGGCACGGGACAGCTATCTCCGTATTCTGGATAGTGTCCACCATGCAGGAATTCGGCTCGCCACGGGTGCATATCGCACCAGCCCTATTGTCAGCATTTGTGCTGACTCGGGCGAGCCATCGCTTACCATCCGCCGGCAACTCCTCATGGTGCGACACTACCTGCACGTTGCTATAACACCTGGCAGTCCCGTGTACAACATAGTTCTGCACCCCAACCACGAGCGGCTCTATACCAACCGGCATAGAGCCACTAAACCGTTCAGCTACCGTACAAAGGCTATTTTAGAACAATATGGATTAGAGCTCCCCTCTTTTTATCACCAGGGTTGGAGCAAATCTCCTCCCTGGCTTTTAAGGAGGCCCTGAATAATTTTAGACCTGTCTCGGTACAACAAAGTTTGTACCGCTGACAGTGTTTTTAATAATGTTTTTAGAGACGTTCTAAATGAGCATCACACATTTACCCCGGTGTATACGGATGGGTCTAAGCAGGCTAACGGAGTAGGATGCTCTGTAGTGTTCCCTCGAGCGACTTACACCTTCAAACTCGACGGCAAGTGCAGCGTTTTTACTGCCGAGTGCTACGCCGTGCTAAAGTCGCTCCAGCATATGAAAGTAAATCGCGATAAGTGTTTCATCATATGCTGCGATTCCCTCAGCTGTATTCAGGCCATAGGTAATATGTACCCAGCAGACCGTGTAGTCCAGGACATCCAGGACGCCCTCCTTTCCCTCCAATCTCGTGGAAAGGAGGTATTATTCTGCTGGGTACCGGGCCATGTGGGAATCAGGGGGAACGAGGCAGCAGATGAAGCTGAAGTTAGCCTGTGACAAGGTCTGAATCGACTTTGCACCGGTCCCAAAGTCAGACATTGCCTCGGTGGTGAAGAGATTTATCTTTGATATTTGGCAGAGGCAGTGGCTGGAAGTTGAGCATAATAAGCTCCGGCAGGTCAAACCGACCGTTCAGCCGTGGAGCAGCTTCTTCCAGCGGGCGAGGAGGGATGAGGTTCTCCTTACTCGCCTCCGTATAGGGCACTGTCCTCTTACTCATAGTTTCATTCTCCGCCGAGAGGACCCTCCGGAATGTGATGCTTGTGGCGTACCTTTGACGGTACGCCACATTTTAACCGAATGTGTATTGTTTTTAGATTTAAGGGCAGACGTTGGCTTAGGCAACGATCTGTCCCTTATTTTAAGCGATGACCGTGACAACGTGGCTAAGGTTTTAAAGTTTTGCAGCTTGGTCAGTCTTGTCCAAAAAATTTTGGGCAGATCGGCCTAGGTTTTAGCTTGGATTGGTGGCCGTTTACAACCACCAATCCAAGTTCTGTTTTTACTTATGACACTGCTTATATGGCTGGCTCTTTTACAGCCAGCCAGCTAACTCGTTTTTTAACTGGTTGGCCTTTCTACAGCCAACCAGCTAATGTATGTAATTTTATATTCTAGTCTCAGTTTTATATTTCATGTTGCCATCTGTGTGGCCGATCTCTTTACAGTCAGTCACGCAGACGGTATTTTAGTTAGTATGTTAGTATTTTATTGTGCTGTCTCTGTGGCCGACCCCTTTACAGTCGGCTACACAGACAGCAATTTTGACACGTTGTCACGCTTTTGTTAGGGCGCTAATGTCCCTGTCGTCGACGCGCCCTAAAACCTAAATAACAACAACAACAACAACTTCATCGTCCCAGCCGCCTTCATCTGGGATAAGTGTTGTGTCATATTTCCCTATCCTTCCTTAGTCTTATATATATATATATATATATAGATTGTTAGGAATCAAAGGCGCTGAAAGCTGATATATTGAACATTAGGATAGGATAAAAAACCACCGCTTACCAAAGAAGGGGATTCCTGCGGCGTTGGTACAAGAAAAAACGATCACACAAAGAATAGAATTTTCAAGCATGGCTCTTCCTCAGTAGAAGTGAGATGGCTATATCCTATATATGTATAGGAATCAAATTTGGATAGGGAAATGAGCCACCACTTACCTTTAGATGATGGATGTGGGGTGCGAACACACAGAAAAGACACAAATAATAAAGAAATTTTCGGGATAAACCCTTCGTCGATGGGAGAACATTATGAGAGATGGGTGCAGACTGCCTCACACAAAAACCGCCGGTCAGGAAAATGGTGGGGGTAAATTCAAACATCGGAAAAGTAGAGGGGCGTGATTCAGAGCTAATACTCGAGCATAGATAAATATCCAAACTAATCTCTGGTCAGTGGGAAGATCAAAATATAATTAGAACTAAATATGAAAAAATGTAATTATATAAAATATTATACAAATTAAAACTAATAATATTAATAATGAAATAATAATTTTTAGGAAATAAACATCACCTTAGGTTAGGGGTGGTTCAATATAGGTTGTGGAACAGAGAGGATTAAAAAAAGTTAAATATATGTAATAATAATAATGACCGGGTATTGTCTGGAATTGAGACCAGGTGGTTGATTTGTGCCAAGTTTGTACTGGTAGGCAAGTTTCCACCTTCTGAGTTCTGAGAAACTGCTGCTATTAGGGAGAACTCTGATAGCACGGACTGTGAAACAAGAGTTGAAATTATTCAAGTCATGGGTTATGGCATGTGCAGCAAGTGGGTGCTTTGGTTCTGTGTGAACACCATCTGTTGGTGGCCATTCATTCTTATGGAGAGTGGATTTGTGGTCAAACCTATATATGAAGCTAGGCAGTGGTTGCATGTTAACTGGTAAATTACATAGTTGGTTTCACAGGTGGCATGTCCTATGATAGGAAAGCATTCCCCTGTGACAGGGTTGATAAAAGTGGTGGAAGCATGGTGTATGTGGCATATCTTGCAGCGGGGTCTATAACATGGTAAAGAGCCTTGGGGCTGACTGTTAGGAAGAGGAAGACTGTGTTTGTGGACTAGAAGTTCGCTGAGGTTAGCAACAAGTTCTAGGAGGGACAGGGAGGATATTAGGAACTATGGATCTCATTTCAGGGCATTTTTGTAAGAAATCATAGCCCTGCCAGAGGATTGTGTTAATGGATTCGAGGCCTGGTGGTAGGGTCTTCGGTGGTTTAATTAATATACTGATTAATTAATAAGTCTACCAAAAGGTTATGTTGAAGATTTGTGTATTTTCTCAAAACGAAGTCAGCGATATTCACATGCATAAATACAATACAGAGATGCACTTCTGAGCAGTCGCAAAGATAATCTTTATAAAACTTCTGTGAACTCAACTTAAAAACTAACTGTAAAACTCTCTGTAAAACTAAAACTGTATTTCTGTCGAATTCCTTTATATAGGCTCTATCGAAATTGCGAGAATTCTTCAAAAGCTTCCGCCCGATATTTCTCGAACATTAACAATCACTCAAACCCTTAAACATATTAAAAACAATCGGAATTAATACATAATCACTTAACATCATTACAAAATATTCAGATATGAAAATTAGAGATACTTAAATACAAAATTATTTACAGAAATCATTTCAAACTGTAGAAAATTGTCCTGTAGACATCGTAACTTGCATTAATACTTGGAATTTCACACATTTAAGCAATTTTCTTACATAATTCTGTTCTTAAACATATTAAATGGACTTTAAATAATTTTCTTTCATAAAACAAAAGTCTATATACACTGATTTACAAGAAATTACAAAACAAACATACCAGATCGCTTTCAAGCAAACTTCAGCTCACTACAAATACTTTATATAGTATAATACTATTCAAATTTCAGGAATGAGGGCTGTTACACTGGGTAGTACTGTGAGATGAAGACTGGATTGTGGTTGGTTTTTGCGGGTTTGGGAACAAGATGATTAAGGGTCAAAGACTGTTGATAGCGAAAGGCATGTAGGGCAGGATGAGCTTGTGGGGGACAACCAAATATTGGCAGTTTGATTGTAAGACAATTTGGAGCTATGTTGAAGGACAGGCATGCTTTTAAAAAAAGAATATGTGATTGAAATTTGGCAAGCTGAAAGCATGGTATCTGTACCTATGTACGTATTTATCAACAAGTGGCAACAATATACCATTCTGGCTAACCAACATTCAGGAAACCTCATATCCATTCACAAAATACTCATGTTATCATTCCCACAAGTATTTAAAGTTGTACAGCATATTTTACAGCAAGCAGTTAACTCCAGCAGTATGCATGCCCACAGACATTTACAGAAGTTGTCCCAATTGCTGAAGTCCCATCTTGCACTAGGGCAGTTTCTTCCACACCAGCCAATGGTCTACCAATCAAAATCACAGCCTCCTCTGATTTTGTCAAAACTGTTCATTGCCCAGCTCCTCAACATACCTTTACAACCTGCACCTCGTTCTCTGCACTCAAGCCCTCTCACCAAGCCTTTACTGTCAGTTATAAACCTATCCTCATCACCATTATCTGAATCCCGACTCTCTGTACTCTCCAAAGGACTCACCTTCTCACCCACCGCCACAGTTCACCATGCAAAACTAGTCCGTGACTCTCTACCATTCTGCCATACACTCCACTGGCGGAATCACTTTGCCACTCATAGCAGTGAACAGGGGTATCATGACAACCTAGAACCAAGTCTAGAGAAATTCAAACCATCATCCACACTTGACCCTCCACCTCTTCCCCTCCCCAGAACCATCCCCTCCAAATTTTTGAGGATTTCCTTTCCACCAGTTTGGCTTCTCCCACTTTCCTTAAATCTTTAGAAAACACTAGTAATCTGAGCCCATATGAAACCTGTGCCAGAAAACAACTCTCCAGCAATTCAGATCTCAGATCCTTACAGTTGACAAGGGCTCAACCACTGCAGTCATAAACAGGAAAGACTATGTGGCTGAAGCTCTTCGTCAGCTATCAGACACCAACACTTACTGCCGCCTATCGGAAGATCCAACTCCTGCTGTCAACATAAAAATACAAGAATATGTACAGTTTAGTGGACCTCTCCAAGGTTTCAACCGACAATACGTTTCGCTTCTTACTCTCCAAAATCCACGTACATCCACACTTTATCTCTTGCCCAAAATCCATAAACCTGGCAATCCAGGATGCCATATCATTGCAGCTTACAGATTTCCAACTGAGTGCATCTCTGCCTTGGTTGACTAGTACCTACAGCCCATAGTTAATCAGCTCCCTTCTCATATAAAGGACACCCAACACTTTCTCTTCAGCTTTCTACCATACGCACCGCTCTTCCTTCCAACGCAATACTAGTTACCATTGTTGTCACATCCTTGTACACAAACATTCCACAATGGCAAGGCCTCAGGGTCATGGAACATTTTCTGGACCAGCGCCCTCCCAACAGCCTCACTATGACACCCTTCCTCATCAAATTAGCCCACCTTATCCTTAATAACAACTACTTCTCCTTCGAAGGCTACATCTATCACCAAACCTGCAGAACTGTCATGGGCACCCGCATGGCACCCTCTTATGCTAATCTGTTCATGGACTGTCTGGAACATACATTTCTGAAAGAAGTCATTCCCAAACCCCTCATTTGGCTTTGTTTCATTGATGACATATTTATGATTTGGATGCATGGAGAAAATGAACTGCTAAATTTCCTGAACTATCTCAGTAACTTAAGCATGCTGAAATTCACTTGGTCCTACTCCCACACCCAGGCCACATTCTTGGATGTGGATTTGTCCCTATCCTATGGCTATCTCAACTCTTCAGTCCACATCACACCAACCATTTCGACAGTTGCCATTCATACCACACCAAACGTTCTCTCCCCTACAGTCTTGGCATTTGAGGTAGTCACATATGTTCCAACCAACAGTCTCTCATGGATTATTCAAACAGTAATTCAGAAGCTTTAATATCTCACAACTACCCTCCAGCTTTGGTGAACAAACAGCTTTCACGTGCAACATTACAACTGAATCAGCCCATCAATCATCCCAAACCTGCAAAAACCAACCACAATTCAATCTTGGTCACAACAGAATCCTCCGGCAGGGCTATGTTTTCTTACAAACCTGCCCTGAAATGAGATCCATAATTCCTAATATCCTCCCTGTCCCTCCTAGAACTTGTTGCAGCAGACCACCTAACCTCAGCAAACTCCTAGTCCACAAACACAGCTTTCCTCTTCCTAACAGTCAGCCCCAAGGCTCTTTACCATGTTATAGACCCCACTGCATGATATGCGACATACACCATTCTTCCACCACTTTCATCAATCCTGTCACAGGGGAAAGCTTCCCTATCATAGGACATGCCACCTGTGAAACCAACCATGTAATTTACCAGTTAACATGCAACCACTGCCTGGCTTCATATATAGGTTTGACCACAAATCCTCTCTCCATAAGAATGAATGGCCACCGACAGACGGTGTTCACACAGACCCCAAAGCACCCAGTTGCTGTCCATGCCATAACCGACGACTTGAATAATTTCAACTCTTGTCTCCTTAATAGCAGTAGTTTCTCTGAACCCAGAAGATGGGAACTTGCCTACCAGTACAAACTTGCCACAAGGCAACCACCTGTCTCAACTTGAGATAATATCCGGTCATTATTATTATTATTACATACTAGCTGGTACCCACGACTTCGTTCGTGTTTGTAAAGAATTTGTATTGACAGCTACCGACATCTAACAACCATAGTGCACGACAGGAGATACGATTCTACTACCATACACAAACACCAATGCTCTATGTTATGTAGTTTTGGCAGAAAAGTGACATTTGCGGAGGCACATGTCTTTCGTCGAAATACGAAAATATCCTTGACCGGCCACTTTCAACCACCATATCTCTCACACTACCACACTTACTGAAATTCGGCCGATGTTGTGATCGAAAGGCGACTCTGTGTTACTACTACACACAAACGCCAGTGATCTGCGATAGATAGTTTTAGCTGAAAAGTGATACACCATGACACATGCGTCTTTGGCAGAAATATGAAATTGCCGCAGGTCGACCACTTTCAACCCCCATATCTCCCACACCCCCATAGCTACCGACATCTAACAACCATAGTGCACGACAACAGACACGATTCTACTACCACACACAAACACCAATGGTCTATGCTATGTAGTTGTGGCAGGAAAGAGAAGTATAAGAAGACACAAATTTTTGATCGAAATATGAAAACGCCATGCATTGGCCAACTTTAATCATCATATCTCCCACATCTCCACAGCTATCGTCATTCGACCAACGTTGTGCACGACAGGAAACTCTATGTTACTTCCACACACAAAGACCGGTGATCTGTGTTTGGTAGTGGTGGTTGAAAAGTGAAATATATGAAAACACACGTCTATTTTTATATGTATATATAAGATTATGAAGCAGCAATCCTGGCAAATCCAGTGAGTTAAAAAATTCTGGTGGATAGTTGACGACATCATCTTGGTTAGTTACGCAATCAACTGATTTGTATATCCTTAATTCACCGAAAATTTCATTTTGAATTTTGAAATTTATTTAATTAACGTCCGTGTTTTTGTCTCTGTAATATAGTTCGGTCGTTCAACCAAAAAATTGACAGGAAATGTAATGCAGCCACTCAAAACGTTTACAGGGATTTTGTCATTACCAATGTCAATGAGTTGTTTTGAAACCATTTCTTCCGATCAATCATTTTGCAATTCCAAAGATAATCATGAAGCGCCCTGTTTTGTTTTGATTGACTGGCAGTAATATTATTTTCGTTGATGACACGCAAACCTTTTTTTTCCTTCGAACTTTATTTTGGGCAGGCATAGATTAATATCCATACAGTCTAATGAACTTGAAGGCATACCAGAGCTAATCCTAACACGCCTTTGTTTTGTTTTATTTTGATTGTCTGGTTTGTATGGGAAAAGAAAGGTGTTGATTTTACTATTTTCCTCGCAATTTTTACGTTTTTTCTCTCCATAAGAACCTTCCTTGTGGCTTAACGAAAATATGAAGGAAAAAATAATTTGCCAAATTGGTCGAGCCGTTCTCGAGTTTTGCACTTAGCAACACATTTGGCGATTCATTTTTATTTATATAGAAAATTTTAAAAGTTAGAAAGTATTATTAGTCGCAACCAATTCAATCACCATGAATTCTACCCGAACATAGTTTAAAACGAATGGAACCCATCACCACAAGGCTTACCAGAACATTGCATTCTTAAAATAATAGGATAAGTGTGGCTCGATCGTCAGACGATAATGCATATCGCTTCTCAACTGAAATACCAGTAATCGATTTTGCTTTTTAGGTATTCTTAATATTGCATCCTTCTAAACTGATGCATTCTATTTTCATAGTCGAAACTTTCGTGGTAGGCGGCATGGGTATAAATGTAAACACACTGAACAAATAAACACACAAATGGTTTCGAGAGAACGAAAATTTAAAAGCAACCAAGAAAATGCCACGCACGGAGGAAATAATAATAACACGTACGTCAGTGATATTATTTTCGCTGATCACACGCAGGCATAGATTAATATCCATAGAGCCTAATCAACTTGAAGTCATACCAAAGATAATCCTAACGCGCCTTTGTTTTGTTTTGATTGTGGGAAAAGAAAAGTGTTGTTTTTACTATTTTCCTTCCAGTTTTTGCGTTTTTTCTCTACATAAGAACCTTCCTTGTGCCTTAACGAAAATATAAGAAAAAGAATTAGCCGAATTGGTCCAGGCGTTGTTGAGTTATGCGCTTACCAACACATTTTGCGATTCATTTTTATATATAAGATGTTTAACTTTTTTTAATCCTCTCTTTTCCACTACCTATATTGAACCACCCCTAACCTAAGGTGATATTTACTTCCTAAAAATTATTATTTCATTATTAATATTATTAGTTTTAATTTGTATAATATTTTATATAATTACATTTTTTCATATTTAGTTCTAATTATATTTTGATCTTCCCACTGACCAGAGATTAGTTTGGATATTTATCTATGCTCAAGTATTAGCTCTGAATCACTGCCCCTCTACTTTTCCAGTGTTTGAATTTACCCCCACCATTTTCCTGACCGGCGGTTTTTCTGTGAGGTAGTCTGCAGCTGTGCCCATCTCTCATAATGTTCTCTCATTGATGAAGGGTTTATTCCGAAAATTTCTTTATTATTTGTGTTTGTGTCTTTTCTGCATGTTCGCGCCCCACATCCACCATCTAAAGGTAAGTGGTGGCTCAATTCCCTATCCTAATTTGATTCCTTTCTGCTACTTAGCGTTTTGATTTTGTTGTTACTATATATATATATATATATATATTATTTATGTATAAGCCCATTAGGACTGTGCAGAGTACTCAGAAGCACTTGTTAGCTTTCCTTTGTACCCATATTTCCTTCATACGCTTGCTGTGGGCTTCTTTCCTCTCATCTGACCATGTTGTTCCTGGTCTTTTCTTATATCTTTCCTCCTGGTCAACTTGCCATTTATGAATTTTGGATTTAAATATATCTCTGTTTTCAATATCTTCTGGAACAATTCCTGCTAATTTGAGGTCTTTCTTGATTTCTCCATTCCATTTCATTGTATCCAATATTAATTTACTTCGGTTTTCATAGAATTCAACTATTTGTCTTGTCAGTCTGTTGGGGTTTATTATTTTGATGTGTCCATAAAATTTTAGTCGGCGTTTTCTAATATCACAGTGAATGTCTGGATATTGTAAAATTTCCTGATTAGTTTTGAGTCTGTACTGGTCTCCTATGAGTCTTGGGCCCAAAATTTTTCTTATAATTTTGCGTTCTTTTTTCTCATTGTTTTCTATATCTTTTTTTCTGTTCAAAAGAAGTGTTTCTGGCCATAAAGAAATTCTGGTTTAATAACTGTATTGTAATGTCTCAGTTTTGTGTGCTTTTAGATGCATTTTTTGTGTTAGGCGATAAGCTGTTCCATCTTTTGGCATCTAATTTCATTAGCTTTTGCTTCAGTTCCATTCTCTTGGATTGTTTCGCAGAGATTCTTGAAGTATGAGACTCGTTTGATTTTTCCATATTTTGTCTCCATGTATTTTGGTGTTTCTTTATTGCAGATCATAAATTCTGTTTTCTCGAATGAAATCTGTAGACCCACTTTCTTTGCTACTTCTTTCAAGAGTTCGATCTGTTTTTGGGCTATTGCAATGTCACGGGTTAAGATTGCTAAGTCGTCTGCAAATGCTAGGCAATCTATCTTTAATTTTCTTCTGCCTAATATAATTGGCTGGTGAATTCCAAGGATTGATTTTTGTTTCCGCCATTCCTGTAACACTTTTTCAAGGACACAGTTGAACAGTAACGGAGAAAGTCTGTCTCCTTGTTTTAATAATGAAGGGTTCTGATATTTCCCCTAAACATTTTATTTTGGACTTTGTATCTATTAGTGTTTGTTGTATTAAAGCAAGAGATTTGGGGTCTAAGCCTGGTTCTTTCAATATTTGGAATATTGACTCTCGATCAACTGAGTCATATGCTTTTTTAAAATCGACAAATGTGCAGACTAAATGGTTGCTACAATTTCTTTGAGTGGGGGGGGGGGGAGGGGGTAGAGGCAAAAACCACGTAGGGCTACGTGGGAGGGAGAGGGGTTTCACAGAAGGCCAAAATGGAGCTACATTGTTTATGCATGCTTCCTATTATATATACAGAGTGGCATAAAAATAATGCATTGATTTGATTTGAGTAGTATAAGTGGTGGAAGTGGAATGTAGGGGTGGGGAATTTGTTGTTTTGTAGGTTAGAGTGTCCAGCAGTGGACAGTGGTCCGTGCAGCATCGCGTTTTCGCTGTTCATTATTTTTTCAAAAGTAATGAATCTGTTATCACAGTTCAACATCTTTTCTGAACACAGTTCAGTGTTCTGCAAAATGGTTTGGTTTCTGATTGCAACACAATAATTCGTTGGGTTAAATCTTTTCGGAAAACTGGAAGTGTCATGAAGCAGAAGTCGTCTGGTTCCACATGACGCTTTGAAGAAAGCAATGGGTAACTTTGAAGAAAGGCTTTTAATGTGTGTACACGAAGAAAGTCGTCATCTGTCTGAAATTATCTCTAAGTGTTAAGTGCAATTCATAAACTGGATAAATTACATATTGTATTGATGTGAACACATTTTCTGTATGACCAAAATAACGCTAATTATAACAGTTTGAAATTCATGCATTTTTTTGCGCCACCCTGTATATACTAGCCTCAAAGCCCATCAGAAATGATGAGTTGAACGCATTGTTCTGGCAAGTCATGTCTTCTTAGTTACGTAACTAAAAAAGAATTGTCATAAAATAAATTTCAATGCAATTCTTCGTGACTTGCGCTGTAGTAAAATGTTTCAGTTTCCACCCTGATCCAGGTTGCATTTCAACATATCCACAAACTGCGCTAAAATTGCCACTAAATAATGAATGTTTCAATCATATGTGAATTAATGCATTCACAGTGTCACATATTAGTGGCAATAATGCATCATGACGTAATCTTGATTCCAATTATTGAAGGGTTCTTACAGCTTTTTTTTTTTTTTTTTTTTTTTTGTGTTAACTGGGATCTAGACCAGTAGTACAATGTTAGAATGGCTGACACAGTTATATTTGGCTGAAATAATGGCTTCAATAATACGTCATCAGTGAATTAAAAGGAAAATAAACATAAATGTTTACAACTCAAATGTAATGCCATGTAATTTAATTGTTGTTTAGGCTGTGAAGATTTCAATCAGTGTGGAACTACTTTCATTCAAATGAAGTAATGATTTCAGTAACAGGACACCCATGAAAACAATTTAAATTACCATTATTAAAAAAAAAACTTAAATTACTCATGCTCTCTGCTTTAACGTCAAATGCCAGTTGTAATTCGGACTGAGGCTAAATAACAATCTAATCAAAACTGACACTAACATTGTTTATCAAAAATCAAAGTTTTTATCTTACATATCACTGGACAAAGAATTTAATCATTACTTCTATATTGAATGAATATTAAATAAATATAAGCTCTGATATTTAATATGTTGATTTAAACAAGATAATGTTTTTCTTTCAGTATTCTGACAATTAATTACTTTGCAGATTCTTAGCTAAATGAAACTGTTATTGAATAATGCGCATAACCTACAACAACATCTTTGGCTGTTGTAAGCAGAGGCGAGAAGTGTGATGTCATAGCATGGCATTGCCATATGACAGAAAATCGTGACCGAGACTTGCATTTTATATATATATATATATAGGAATAAAACTAGGATAGGGAAATGAGTCACCACTTACCTTTAGATGATGCATGTGGGGTGCGAACACACAGAAAAGACAAAAATACAACTGGTAAAGAAATTTTCGGAATGAGCCCATTGTCAACAGGAGAACATTATGGAAGATGGGTGATGTGGGAGACTTAGTGGTACCACTCTATGCCATGCCGCGTCACTGATGCTGGTCACTGTGCTCCACTGCTGCTACCACTCCATTCATGTTGCTGAATATTGTCCAATGATGTTATATTATTCTGCGTGCCAGGATCCTGCCTTTTGCACCTTTGATCTTCCTTAGTTTTCTTTCATTTCAATTCGTTTGCATTCAGCGCTCCATGTCTAATTGCTTCTGGCACCAATTTTTCTGACACCAACTTATAAGTCTAGCTGGTTTTAGCCAGGATTAGTCGAGGTTAATGTTACTGTATCAGTAGTAGAAGTAGTTGCACTTACTAGATTAAGTTTCTCTGCCTCAATGCCCTTCCGGTCCGTCGTCAGTGTCTTGCATAATAGATTGCTTCAGGTTCTGTAGCTGCAATTCCTTGGCAGGTGGTTACGTAAGTGAAAGCCATCAGATGTTTTTTTTTCCATTTATTCCACCAGTAGTAGACAGGAGACACACCCTTGGCATTCCATTGAGTGAATTTCCAGGTGCACAAAGAGTTCTCAAAGACAGGCTAACATTCACTTACAGTTATGTTATTGGGTACATACCCGGCTGGCTTTCGATTATCTTCTGTGGATGCTTAGATGGACATAGTGATGGCATTGATTGATTCTACTCAATGAACAGTCTAGGAATCCTTCTACCCTGTGTTTATAGTTATTCCTCATATTTCTGTATGCGTGACTCGGTTCAAAGACCTCTGTTACCTGTTTGTAACGTAACCATGAACGTTACGGTTATATTTGGAGTGGATAGTGTAATCTGAGAGGTATGTAAGGTCTTTGGCGGTGGGCGAGCGCCGAGGGGGGGAGTCAGTGATTGTCAGTGGTAACGTACGGAACAGCCGGCGGGAACGGAAGGTCTACGGCAGTGTGTTTATCCCGTGAATACATCGTACGGCCGCTTGGCGTGTGTTCCGTACTAAAGAACACTGTGGGATGTGTGCTAAAGTATATGTTGGACTATGAAGGTTCTTCCGAGTGACCTGATTCAATATAAACTGTGTTTAGTAAACTACTGCAGAATCGGACTATGGCGATTGTTTGTTAATTAGTTTCGAGAATTGTGCTCACTGCTTATTTAGTTGTTTTGACTGTACTTGAATCTGCTATCTTCGGTGACGAAGAAACATTAGTATTATTGTCTGGTGGCATGCTTGTGGACTGTGTAGTCTCAGAGGAATAAATCTACGAAAACTAGTACGCATATGTGTTCTTCTTCTGTGACTTTAATTAACCAATTAGCATAGCCGAAAGACTGGCGACCGCACGGCAAAACGAACCTTTAATTAAAAGAGTAATTAGTGGTGGAAGAAAGCTTAAGAAAAATCGTGTTAGGAAGTGTAGCTGCTCAATTGCTTCAACGAACTTTTAACTATACAAACACGAATAGCGTGAGTACCGTTACATGGCTAACGTGACAGGACAAGTTGCAGTTAAAATTGTTAAGGACGGACAGTGATTAATATAAAAAAAAAAAAAAGTGCTGGAAATAATAAGCAGTGAGTAGAGCGGGAAGACAACAATCGGCGATGGTACGGCTACTTCGAGGCGGCGAGTGCACAACAATGTAATAAACGAGAGGACCCGAGCTTTCACGATCGGAACCGAACAACGCAGTCTGACGGGAAGCCTCGCCAGAGCAACAACTCGACACCGGGGCAACGCGGTACAGCGGAGAGACGCGACAGCGGAACAACGCGGGCACGCAGAAGCGGCGCGGCGTCATTGCGGTCGACGGCAGCGCGGTCAGCAACTGAGATTCTTCGAAAGGAAAGTGCGAACAATTTTTTTAATTAAAGAAAGACACAAACTGACATTAAAATAATAATAAAAATAAAAAAATATACTGTTTCGATTGGAATCACATTTCCGCGGTAGTAATTATTTCTTTTGCATTAAGGAATCTTCAAATGAGCTACTGACTATGCGGATTGCAAATTTTATGCATGCAAGCATAATGTTATTCGGTTTTGGGTCAAGTTATGTCAGTTTCTGTTAACGAATTAATTTGTAGATTTTTTTGTTGATTTTCCAAAGAAGTGCAAGATTTATTTTTCAGTCTTTGTAAAAGCACAAACCGGCACGAATAATTCGCGATTTTTTTTTAAGAGAAAAAAATTAATTATTATTTTTGCATATTGAGTAACAGAGGTCTTTTTTCCTTTTCTTTCGTTAACTTATTAAAGTTGAAAGCCGGACAACGGTGTTAGATTTGCTTAGCAAATTATTTTTCAAGGAAAAAAAAATTATTTTAGAGTTTCCGTAACTTTTTTTGGTCATTGATAGTAGTGTATGTATTCAATTGAAAGTGTATTTTATGACATGGTGTATATCTTGTTTGATAGTTAAGTTAAAAGATTTGGAAACAGAATTTTACCTTTTTTTCTGTGCTAATGTATACTGTGTTTGCTGGATTGACGGCGTTGGTTACTTCTTGTCTTTTCTACAACGGAAGATTAAATTTGTTGTGTGAAATAATTTCGTAATATGGCATCTGAGCTAGAGGGTGGTGTGAATGGAGGGATGGTGCTGGGAGGTGAGTCCCTTGGTGACGCACCCAGTGTAGACATTAATCAGTCCTCCCTTACTGTGTCGATGACGAGTTTTGCTAGTGAATCAGAAGTTGACAAGTTAAGAGAAGTGGTTAGGGAAAGTAATGAGGCGTCCATATCGGAAATGTTTCGTGCTTTCCAGGGACAATTTGTCATGTCAATTCAGTCCCTTCTTGAAGCTAAATTAAATGAAAATAGTATTTCACTTGAATCCAGATTAAATGAATCACTTGCATCCAAATTAAATGAAAATAGTATTTCACTTGAATCCAAATTAAATGAAAATAGTATTTCACTTGAATCCAAATTAAATGAAAATAGTATTTCACTTGAATCCAGATTAAATGAATCACTTGCATCCAAATTAAATGAAAATAGTATTTTGCTTGAATCTAAATTAAATGAAAATAAGGAGAGTATCGAATGTCTTCGGGATGCTTTTGAATCGCGACTAGGGCGGTTTAGAGAAGAATTGACCCAGTATAGGGAACTTTGTAAGCAACAAACTGCTGAAATATCGGGTAAATTGACTCAGTATCGTTCAGACTGCGAACAAGTAACTAGTGTTTTGCACCAAAATATGGAATCCCTAAAGAAAACAGTCGAGCTTATAGAAGATAACCATGATGAAAGATTGTCGAAGGTGGAGACTTTAGGAGAAACCCTTACCGAAAAATACACGGGAGTAAAAGAAGAAGTTGACCATTTAACAGTCGGCGTAGAGAAATTGTCGTGTCAGGTGGAAAAGGTTAAGGCTTCCACTGCAGTGTGGGTGAATGAAAAGTTACAGTTACAAGAGAAGCAAATTGAAAAAAGTCTAAAGTTACGAGTTCCACAAGTTGTGCGAGAAGAGGTTGTCAAATGTCAAATCTTGCCAAATGTGAATGCGCTCACTGCGTGCATGGTAGAAGAGAAAGTGGACTGGGAGGACTTTTGTGATAATGGGGGGATACACCCAGTTGATTTTGTGAAGAAGTTTGAAAATTTTGGGCCGTTCTGTAGGGCCGTAGAAAGAAAGAAGATAGAAATGTTCAGTAAACATATCAAGGGGAATGCCCGAATGTGGGGAGAACGGGCTGCAGATAATTGCGAGACGTTTGAGGAGTTTAAGTCAGCTTTTTTGGAACATTTCTGGTCCATCGACCGGCAAATTGCTGTTCGGCGGAATTTAATGATGGGAAAACCATACTCGCCGGGTGGTGGCACTCAGCAAAATTTTTTCTTGAAGTGTGTTAATTCTTGTAAACATTTAAGTTCACCATTTAGTGAAGGGGAATATGTGCGGATGATTAGTGCGCGTTTGCCCGAGTCGACACAGCTTGTATTTGTCAGTCACAATATATGTACCATTGACGAGGCGGTAAAGATGTTGGGTCGGCTGGACGAACAAGAGAAAAGTATAAGAGCAAAAGAATATGGGGTGAGGACACCCACACATTACGCGGAGAAATCGCAATCGGAAGGGGACAGAAGTAAGTTCACATCAGCAGCAGGAGAGCTACAATCATTTTGATAACAGGAATCGAGGCGGCTACAATAACCGCGGGCAGAGAGGAGGATTTGGACGTGGTCGTGGAACAGGGGGAGGAGGATTTAGAGGTGGATATCAAGGACCAACTGGAGATGATCGGTCCCGAGAAGAGTCAGTAAATCAGGTGCAGGTGGCCGTTGTGGAGAGTGAGCCACAGGTAAACTAGTGCCTGTCACTGCTTCAGCCTCAGCGGGGACAGGAGACGATACGAGGCTATCAAAAGAAGAACCAGAAGACAATACGAGGGGGCGAGATGAAGATGAGATTTCTAATGAACCAATTACAAACGATCAAGGAGAGGAAAGAGTGATCTGGACTGAATGTCGGAGATTATGCTAAACTGTTCATCGCTAAAGCGCGCATTCATGAGGAGGAGAGTGATGACTCGTCAGAAGAGTGGTCAAGTTGGAAGGAGATAAGGTGGTTCGGACAAGAAAAGGCAAAGATAATTTCAGAACTAACTTATAGATCAAATGGAAGAGAAACTGTGAATAAAAATGATGTTTGTGAGCCAGATGAGCAGGAGAAGGCTTGTGTGACTGACGACAAAATTGTTAAGAAAGATACTGTAGTAAAAGAAGAAATAAGGTCAGTAGAAGAAGATGGAAGACAGCGAGAAGCAGTCCTTGAGGTGAAAGAAACACTTCAGGAGACAGAAACAGTGAAGCCTGAAACTTTGCCGGAAGGGAATCTCGAAGTGAAACATTGTATGATGGTAAATGAGAACTATCCATTATGTAAAGACACAAAACAGAAGGTAATTAATGGGAAGAAAGAGACTAGGCAGAATAGAGGATACTATGTAAAGCCAGAAGAATGGTATTTTCTGAGAGAAGAAAGTTGGAAGAGGCACAGGAAGAAGTTACGGTTATATGATGAAGCAAAGAATGTAAATAAGAAGAAAGGAGGAGGAAGAGAAGAGAGTTGGAAGAAGCGTAAGAAGAAGCGGGGTTTAATGCTGTTTGGTGAAGGAAGGAATATTGTAAAGAAAAAGAAGTAGGTACATTAGGTAGAGAGGGTGAGGTACAGTCTTCAGTTGCCTCACTACGCATGATGGAAACATCCATGCATAAATGCCTTAGCGTTATGGTAGGTTTAGGTTTTCAGGTTGTTTGGTCATCACAATTATTTCTTCTATGGTATTGTACAGTTGTTGTATCAAATGTCTTTTGCGGTTGTGCGCAGATTAGCGACCCGCACACTATTTATTTTGGTGCAAACGCATTTTAAGTCGTCACGAGTAAAGAAGGAGATACGAAAGTTTAAAGTTTTGTACGAAGGTCCCTATAGGGTCAAAGCCTGTTTGAGGGATAATGCTTACAAATTAGAATATGCCGATGGGAGAGAAGTTGCCGGGACTTTCAATGTCATTTCTCTGAAACCTTACAAATATTTTGGTGAGGAGGGAGAGTGTCGGTGGGGTGTCAGGCACCGGATAGAGGGGCCCACCTCACAGCACTGTCGCATCTACCGCACCTCCAAGCTTTAAGTGTTGCCATGATTTAAGTAAGTTTTCAGTAGTTTCTTGTAACAATCAATCGCAGTCGCAATTAGAATGTGTAAGAGGCTGTGTCAATAAGTTAGTGGGGTAAGGACTTTTGGTAGTTGGGTACAGATTGGTGACCCACGTAGTATTAATACACAGTTGCGGAAGGCATTCTTGCTGGTTTGTGTTTCCCAGTAATTTTAGCCCCGAGGCTGGACAATGTACTTAGAAGTGCGGTTTTCCCTTTCATTAAAGTGTTAAGATGATTTAAGTGTGGCGCAGCGTAATGTCAGTTTGCGTCTTTCCGCGTGTGGAGTGATCAGTGTTGGTGTACAACAGTCAGTGAATGAGGCACCTGCCTGAGCAGGGCACACTGTCAGTGCACTGTCGAAGTAAACAAGGCACGATTCAGTGCATGTGTCATACATCAGAAAAAAAGAGAGGAAAAAATTGTTGTCAAAATATATTGTAACTCAATTTGTAATTTCTTGGTTATATGTCATGGATCTAAGCAAGGACATATGGACATTGAAAGGTTTGATGATTTGTTTCATGCAGTTTCAGACTGTGTGTGTTATTCTTAATGTGTATGTAATTATGTTAGTTTAAGGATAAGCAAGCAGCCACCCAGACTTCCCTTTATGTTTGGTAAACATTTAATCTTGTATTTTTTTGTAAATGTTTCTATGTATATGTGAACAAGTGTGGTTTGTGATGACAAAAGTCGGTGCTTTGTCAATGCCGACTTTTGCCACATTGTAACGGTGGGGGTGTAACGTAACCATGAACGTTACGGTTATATTTGGAGTGGATAGTGTAATCTGAGAGGTATGTAAGGTCTTTGGCGGTGGGCGAGCGCCGAGCGGGGGAGTCAGTGATTGTCAGTGGTAACGTACGGAACAGCCGGCGGGAACGGAAGGTCTACGGCAGTGTGTTTATCCCGTGAATACATCGTACGGCCGCTTGGCGTGTGTTCCGTACTAAAGAACACTGTGGGATGTGTGCTAAAGTATATGTTGGACTATGAAGGTTCTTCCGAGTGACCTGATTCAATATAGACTGTGTTTAGTAAACTACTGCAGAATCGGACTATGGCGATTGTTTGTTAATTAGTTTCGAGAATTGTGCTCACTGCTTATTTAGTTGTTTTGACTGTACTTGAATCTGCTATCTTCGGTGACGAAGAAACATTAGTATTATTGTCTGGTGGCATGCTTGTGGACTGTGTAGTCTCAGAGGAATAAATCTACGAAAACTAGTACGCATATGTGTTTTCCTTCTGTGACTTTAATTAACCAATTAGCATAGCCGAAAGACTGGCGACCGCACGGCAAAACGAACCTTTAATTAAAAGAGTAATTAGTGGTGGAAGAAAGCTTAAGAAAAATCGTGTTAGGAAGTGTAGCTGCTCAATTGCTTCAACGAACTTTTAACTATACAAACACGAATAGCGTGAGTGCACGTTACATGTTGATTCCACACAGTGTCAGGTATGGACCCCAAATGTTCGATATATCTTCTAGAACACTGCCACATGACCCATGTAATACTTTTCCATCAGTTGCGTTTCTTCCCGACTGTTCACCTCACTTTAAACGTGATGCGGTCACATTCCCGTTGAATAACAGCTGACAGTGTTTTCCTTATATGCCAGCTAAGGGCCTCCTTTATCTTTAATAGCTGTCTTATACCTCCTATACTTTTAAAATTATTATTTATTACCTAAAATTCTCTCTTACGCCAGACACATCAGTTTAGTTCGAGCAGTGTTTGCATACCCCCAAACAAGCATTCTGTTTTAACATTGTCATATCCTCAATGACAGAAAATGTGTTAACAATTGTAACTTGATTATATCAAATTCCCCAGTACACAATTTTAATGCAAGAAACAAAGAAGACTCACAAAATTCAAATGTCATTATCATTAGTACAAAGAAGGGTTAATTATTCTGGGACTTTAAAAAAGTATAAAACAGTTTGTAGAAAATAAAGATATATTTAAAGATTATCTTATTGGCAGCTGCTGCTGCAGAGATTTTTTCAAGTCAATTGTCACAGTGAATCATAAAATTGTGTTAAATAGGGTAAAAATATTTGGAGTTAATGAAAATATGACTTGGTGGGTAGTGGAATTATTGAAAGGTAGGAAAGAAAAGTTAGGTAAATAAATTTAGTATCAAAAGAGGTGGAGGTGGGAATGGGAATTTCTCAAGGTTGGTATTAATAATAAATGACTGTGTTAGTGGTTTATAGTCAGATTTTAGATTGTTTGCAGATGACATAATGTTATACAATAGAATAGAAATGAGAGTAGACAGTAGCAGGGGTGGATCCAGGATTTTGGTTTGGGAGGGGCTTGAGTGGACTTTTGGTTTGGGGGGGGGGGGGGCTTGAGTCAGGGGAAAAAAGTTAGTAGGTCTCCAAAATTACAATGTCAGAGATGGACCTAGATACTTTGGGGGGAGGGGCTTGAGCCCCCTAGTCCCCCACCCCTGGATCCGCCCCTGGACAGTAGAATAGTTGCAGGGTGACCAGGACAGGATGTCAGGTTGGGTAGGTCAACAAGAGATAAGTGCAAAGAAGGGTCACCTAATTAAGCACATAAACTGTATTATGATTTAGGATGGGGAAGGAATTATCCATTAAAGACTTTAAATGTAAATCTTGTGGCATAACATTTAACAATAAATTCACCTGGGTAGGAGGTAGGAAAATGTTTCTAAATCCTTCATTTATTGAGAGAATGTTCCAGAGAAGTGAAATAATTGGGCTACAAAACGTTGGTCAGACCTATACCTGAATATGGTGGTGTAGTATGGGACTGATATTTGGGTACCAAATACAGGAGTTGGTGGGGCTGCAAAGGAAAGCTGTTAAACTTATTGCTGAAAATTGCTGTGGAACAGAATCAGTAGCTGGTATGATAAAGGAGCTGGAATGGGATTCTTTTGATGAGAATTCTGGGAGTGTACAATGTATATATTAATGATGATATGTGTAGAGATATTGTTGGAAGAATTAAGAGTTATGGAAGGAAGGGAAAAGATGACCATGTCCACATGCTGGTATTCAATTTAAGGCATAAGGGAATAATTAAATTGAATTACTAGAAGACTGCCTTAATGCTTTCCATTCTCTTCTTAACTATCTATCAAAAAGAAATAAAAAAATATTCCCCATACCCTAGCTCTCTTTGAATAAACTGTTTTGCCCTTGAACCTCAGTTATCTTCATGTCAATCCTTAAGTGCACTACATTGTCATTGCTGCAGAACTTAATTATTTCTTCCTCATGAATGAATCTCAAATATATCAAACTAGCTTCGAGCCTGTCAAAAATGACAGTTTGAACGCCATATTCTGGCAGTTCATTATTATTATTATTTTTTTTTTTTGCAGTTGGTTAATTATATGAAATTGTTATTACATAAAATGGTCTAATTTTGTAATGTTCTACATATTTGGTAGCAATACAGCAGTAACTTCTATTGAATTAATGACAACAGAAGTATAGAACCAATAAAATTAAAAAAAAAAAATTAGGAATCCCGAAAACTTTTGCTATCCATGTAATATCAGTTTTATTCCTGGTCCAGGCACAATTCAGCATGATACGTATGGAACTACTTTCACCTGCGTTAATGAATACCTTCAGTAACATGGCACTTATGAAAGCAGTTTAATTGGATTGTAAAACTCATTTCAGAGTGAATTATGCTGTAACAAAAATGTGTCAATGGGGATTCTGGTGAACTTAACCACAACCTCTACTAATATTGTTTTCAAAAATCATAGCTTCTATTACCCTCATATGAATAATGACAGGCATCTCCTGTGTTGGTAGTAGGAATTTATTCAGGAAAAGTTTGTAAGGAAAAATGAATAACAATCGGGTCTACTGGAGATCACGATTCTGCCAAAATAACATTCAGTAATGACGTCATTAAACTGCTGTAGTCAATCGCAAGACATATTATTCAAGCACCAATTTCAATGCAATACAGCCTGTAGACTACCATTATTTTCAATCAGAAATTAGGTTGTAATACATCCTGGACCGGCATAATACAGTTTAATTTCTAGAGGATTCTTACTTTTTACCACAGTAATTCCTGGCAGAATCGCAATCTCCAGTAATCCTGATTTATTTACTTTACTTTATATTGCTTTAAATGACAGAAAGTATAATATCAAAAACGGATAACTGTCATTTATTTGAATGATATATTTCGCGATTCGTACATTTTGTGTAAACTATCTCCGAGTTTTTAATAAACTCCATTGTTTCTTATGTTCTGCCAAAAAAAATTCTTGGTTATTTTTTAACCTAGAACTTATAACTGATGCAGTTAATATAATGTAAATATAGAATACCCTTCTTCTTACATGAATTTTTGCAACTGGTTGTCATAGATAAATAAAAAGCAATATGTAAACTTAAACGGACATACTAATTGTAGCTTTTTGACCTATAATTGCCTCGCATTATTTTTTTTCCCCCCCTGCTCTCCGTACTTCCAATATCTCTGCTCACTGCTATTTTGTGGCAATAATATCGTTGTTGAATTGCAAGTGTCACTTTGCTTATACAGTAAATAGCTATATCCTTGATGATGTAAATCTAATAAAAAAAGTTATCTTAAATCTTATTTAATAGCTAACACATGTATCAAAAACTAAGGGTATCATATATAATGGTGGTAGGAATTTATTATGGAAAAGCTTATAAGGAGAAACGAATAAGTCATTTTTAATGATATCTTTCGTTATATGAATACGTTACTCTGGTTAGATTATCAGAGTATTTGGTTAGGATTTTACATAAATAAATGCATTTTACTTTAGATGACGGAGACTATAATTTAGAAAATAGGTAACTGTTATTTATTTGACTAATATATTTTGCATTACATTTCTCCGTGATTTTAATAAACTTCATTATCTTACTGTGTGCCAAAAAAATTCTTAGGTTATCGTTTTACCTACTCCTTATAACTGATACAGATAAATAGCTTAAATATTGAATTTCCTTCTCCTTACATGAATTTCTGCGTCTAGTTGAAAATAAATGAAAAGCAAGATGATGGAACGAATGTAATATGGTGGCTGTTGATTGGCGAGTGAAGGCTAGCACATGACCGTTCTCTAGCCAATAGTTATAGCAGCTACAGATGACATACGCAGACTCCAGACTTAGCGTTTTATATAAGAGGATTTCTTGCAGAATTTTTCATTTCTTATTATACATTTATTAAATTATTTTTCTCAGCCATTCAGTTATAATAACCATTTCATATTTCTCCAGTTCATTTGATATGTTCCTGATCCAAAGGCTTTTTAGTTTCTCTACATCCCATTTTTATTTCTGGTGGATTTAGTTGAACTTGATTCTATGCCTGTAGTTTAGCTTTTGGTTCTAATTTTATTAAGTTCACTCTTCAGTAAGAAGGGTTTTGTGCCTGTGAAAAAGTCACAAGACTTTAGTTGCTAACTTAATGAACAATCAATTCATCACCATCTTCAACAGTTTACAGCTACTGCTTTGTGCCCAAACCTCTCCATTTAATTTTTTTTCTCGCTGCCTCTGTCACCACTTTGGTGCAGCCCTTTCCTCTCTTCTCTACACACACCTCCATTCCTCTAAGTAATTCATCTCTTGGTCTTCTTCTTGGTTGTTTACCATGCATCTTTATTTCGTTGATTTTTCTTGGGATTCTCTGCGTCCCCATCCCATTTGTGTAACAATACTATTTTAGTCTAGACTTCTCTATGTTTTCCTGTAGAGGTTTCTCATTTACTGTGTGTTTAATCACTTTGTTCCTTATCCTGTCCGTTCTAGTAACACCCATTCTACCTAATACAAATTTCACCTCACTTTGTTGTATCCTCCTGTTGTCTGGCTTCTTCATTGTTCAGATTTCGGCACTGTATGTCAGGATAGGCACATAGTATGTATGATAAATTACTCCCTTGTTTCTCCTTGTTCCATATCAGACATCTAAAGTTTATTAAAAATGCCTCTGCCTGCCTCCTTCTTTCACTTATCTCGCCATCATTTCTTCCGCTTTCCAGGAACTTGTAACCATTAACCTTCTTCAGCTCTTCACCTGCATATCTTGGTTATCCTATTATTATTTCTGCTTGTTATCATGTACTCACTTTTATTCACATTAAATTTCATACCATATTAACCTGTACTGTCTGTCAGACATCCAACTGCCACTGAAATTCCTCTTTACTGCTTCTCCAGATCACCAGCTCATCTGAAAAAGCCTTCATGTTTTCCCCTCCTGTCACCACTGTCACCTTCTCCATTTTTTATTTTTTTTTCTGTCATCAGTCTTTCGACTGGTTTGATGCAATCCTCCATCCCTTCCTATCTTGTGCTACCCTCTTCATCTCTACATATCCCTACCGAGCGTGGTGGTGTAACGGCTAGCGTTCTGGCCTCTTATTCGGGAGGAGGGCTGTTCGAATCCCCGTCCGGGCATCCAGATTTGGGTTTTCTATGGTTTCCCAAATTACTCCAGGCAAATGCCAGGATGCTTCCTTCAAAAGGCCATGGCTGAATTCCTTCCCATTCCTTGCCCCCCATCCTTTCCCGTCTCTAAAGACCTCGCTGTTAGAGAGACGTTAACAAGATAAAAAAAAAATCTACATATCCCCTACAAACCATATCCTCAATTATCTGCTTCATATATTCTAATCTCTGTCTTCCTCTACAGTTCTTACTTTCGACTGTTCCCTCCACCAGCAAATTAACTAATCCAGCATGTCTCAAAATATGACCTACCAGCCTGTATCTTCTTTATGTAAGCTTCTTCCACAAACTTCTTTCCTCACCCATCATTTCCAAAACTTGTTCATTTCTTACTTTGTCTGTCCACTTAATTTTCAGCATTCTTCTGGAACACCACATTTCTAATGCTTCAATTTTCCTTCATTCCGGTATTCGTAAAGTCCTTGTTTCGCTACCTTAAAGTGCCGTGCTCCACACATAAAGTTTTAAAATGTTTTTCCTAATTCCTAGATCAATATTTGAAATTAAAAGATTTCTCTTTTTCATGAAGGCTCTTGTTGCTAGTGCTATTCTGCTTTTAACATCATTCTTGCTTTGGCCATCAGTTGTAATTGTGCTTCCTAAGTAACAGAATTCACTTACTTCTTCAATTGCATCCGATCCTATTTTTATATTTAATCTACTAGTATTGGTATCATTCCTCCTACATTTCATCACTTTAGTCTTGCTTTGATTTATATTCAGTCCAAAATCTTCCTTCATTATTTTGTTCATGCTATTCAGTAATTTCTCAATGCCCTCAGCCCTTTCTGCTAACAAGACAATGTCATCAGCAAATCGTAGCATAGTAATTTTTTCTCCCTGAACACTTATGCCACATGGAAATTTTTCTTTGACTTTCTTCATTGCTTCCTCTACATACAAGTTGAATATTAACGGGGATAGACTACAACCTTGTTTCATGCCCTTTTTAACTTATGCTTGTCTTTCATGATTCTCTACTTTTATTACAGCCACTTGATTCTTTTATAGTTTATAAGTATTCTTGTATCTCGATACTATAGACCTAACTTCTTTAAAATTTTGAACATCTTGTCCCATTATCAAAAGCTTTTTCTAAATCAACAAATGCCATAAAAGTATCTTTGTTTTTCTTGTTCCGCCCTTCAAGTATTAATCTTAAAGCCAGAATTGCTTCCCTTGTACCGTGATTTTTCCTAAACCCAAATTGATCTTCACCTACTACCTCTTCTACTATACTTTCCATTCTTCTGTCTATTATTCTGGTCAGTAATTTTGAAGCATGTGATGTTAGACTAATGGTGCGATAATTCTCACATCTGTCCGCTTGTGCTTTCTTTGGAAGTGTGAAGATGATATTTTTATTAAAATCAGTTGGAATTTCTCCTGTTTCATAACTTTTTGATATCAGCTTGAATAATCTTTCTATTCCTTCTTCTCCTAGGGATTTAAGAAGTTCTACAGGGATCTCATCAATTCCAACTGCCTTATTTGCTTTCAAGTTATTCAAGTCATTTCAAGTCATTAAATTCTTTCCTCAAAACAGGATCTCCTAAGTCATCAATGTTGACATAGCCTTCCTTATCCATTACGCTATTGTTCATGTCATCCCCATCATACAGTTTCTCAATGTGTTCCTTCCATCAGTTAGCTCTATCGTCTGAGCTTAAAAGTGGTTTCCCATCGGCAGCTTTAATGTTCACACCTCTTTTCTTCATTTCTCCAAAATTCTGTTTGATCTTCCTATATGTGACATCTACTTTACCTACAACCATTTCCTTTTCTACTTCTTCACACTTTTCTTGTAGTTATTTTTCTTTTGCTTTTTTGCATTTCCTGTTTATTTGATTTCTAAATTGCCTGTATTGCTCTCTTCCTGCTTCATCCTGATAATTTTTGTACCTTCTCCTCTGATCCATCAGTTCCAAAATTTCTTCTGTGATCCAAGGTTTTCGGGCAGCTTGTTCCCTAAAGCCTAATGTTTCTTTACCAGTTTTCATTATTTAAGTCTTTAATGCATTCCATTTGTCCTCAGTTGAGCTCCTTTCAAAGTTACTTCTTAGACCTAAGTCTACCATCTCTGCAAAATTTATCTCTCGTACTCTTGTTTCAGTTTATTCACTTCCAGTCTGTTCTGCTTTTGCTGCTTCCTTATTCGCTTATAATTTCAGCCTGCACTTCGTCACTATCACATTATGGTCAGAGTCTAGGTCTGCTCCTGGTTACGCCTTACAGTCTAGAACTTGATTCCTGAATCGTTGTTTGACCATGATATAATTTAGCTGATATCTGCCTGTATCCCCAGGATGTTTCCAGGTGTATATCCGTCTTGCATGGTTCTTAAACAGTGTGTTCACCACTTCCAGTTTATATCTTTCACAAAATTCTAACAACCTGCTTCCTCGCTCATTTCTTTCTCCTAGAACAGAACTTCCAACAGTATTCCCCTCTTTTCCTTCTCCCACTATCACATTCCAATCACCCATGATTATTAGATTTTCCTCCCCCTTCACATATTGGATTAATTCTTCAATGTCGGCATACATTTTCTTTATTTCTTCATCATCTTCCTGTGACGTTGGCATGTACGCTTGTACTAATGTGGTTGGGAGGGGCTTAGTTTCTAACCTTATCAAAATAATCCTGTCACTAAACTGTTAATAATAACTCACCCATTTCCCTACTCTCTTATTCATTACAAATCCCACACCAGTGACTCCATTGACAGCTTGTGTGCTAATTATCCTGTGTTCCCCAGACCAGAAATTCTGTGTGTCCTTCCATTTAATCTCGCTAATCCCCATAACATCTAACTTAAGTCGTTCCATCTCCCTTATTAGGTTTTCTAATCTACCTGCCCTATTCAGACTTCTAACATTCCACGCTCTGACTCATAGAATGTTTCTATCCATTCTGATGACTCCTCCCTGAGCAGTCCCCACCCGGAGAACCAATTGTGAACTATTTTACCCAGGAAGAAGCCATCATGATATATGTAATTTGAGAGGATTACATGTCCTTGGGATACCCTTTGGGTCTTTAATGCAATGGTTTCCCATTGCCTTCTTCATCCCCATGCCGTTGACCATTTCTGATTTATCCGCCTTTAGGGGCCGTTTCCAACCCCAAGGGCAAGAGGGTGCCCTGGATCACTCCCCACTCTTCTGCCCTCCTTTCGGATACCGTTGGTAAGCAGTGGGTGACTCCTTATACCGGGAATCATTCAGTCGCCTGAGCCTCGTCCATACAAACAGGGTGCACCACGTGAAGGAGTGGTTGACATTTGCTTGGAAAAGGCTAGTATAGTCTCTCCCATACCCTTACACCCCCCTTCCCAATTATATACAATTAAAAGTAGTGGTGAGAGGGTAATTCCTTGTTTTTACCAGTTTCTTTGTTCTAGCTAGTCTTTTCTTCCTGCCCCTATTTTCACTATAGTTCTGTCTCTCTACTGATGCTTTCTTTTGGGATTCCTTTCTTCACCGTGGCCTTCCGTCCGTTACTCCTGTGTCATATGCTTTCTCAATATCAATAAATATCAACGTAAATTGTTTCCATACTATAGTGGTTTTCCTGGATTTGACTCATTACAAATATCCATGATGATCTGAAGTTATATTGCTGTTCTCTTAGCTCATTTTCCACTCTATCATTTATTCTTCTCTCAATTATCTTCTCGCACACTTTGGCACAGTGAACATCAGTGTGAGTCCTCTATAATTCTTAAACTCCTCCCTGCTTCATTTTTTGTTTTTGAAGATGGGTACTATTATTTCTTTCTACCAATCTTGTTCCCTCCTCATCATAAGATATGGCCACTCCTTTCCAATTAGTCCTGCTGCTTGTACCATTTCCACACTCACTTCATCGATACTTGGCACATTTTAACCCTTAACCTTACCCAGAGCTTCCACTTCTTCCTAAGTTTGGTCCTTTTCTCTCTCTCTCTTACATTGATGTCGTTCTTCTGCTTCTCCTGTAGAACTGTGTCATCCTGTGTCCAATTGGGTATCAGCAAAGCTTCAAAATGCTCCTGACCATGCAACTATTTATGCAGCTCTTGTTCAAACTTTTCTTTAACTTGGGAGTTGGGCAACCTACTTGTAAGGTGTATATGTGCAGTATCTCCAGGCTTCCTATAACTGTTACCTTGACATTCATAATCCTGTCACTTATCTCTTTTGCTTCATCCTTTAGTTCTCCTCTCACAAATACCCCTATCCTATTTCTCCTTCCTTTCTCATTTCCATTCCAGTGCAATTGAAAACCTTTTTTCAGTTCCTTTATGCCTTGTACTTTGAACTTCGTATCTCCCAACCTTCTTCTTTACATCACATTCACAATTTCCTCCACTTTCCTGGTCAGTGTATTAAGAGCTCAATTTTTAAACTATTTCCATACCCACTTCTTTTATCCTTAAATCCACCCTTTTCAAGACTTGTGCATCAAAAGCAAGCTTACTTTACTACCAGCATGTTATCCCTGTTGCAGCTTCACCAGAGTCCAGTTGGCTGCCAGTTTTCAGTGTTCCTGCCAGGCCTTCGTAGTTACTCTAGCAGCCCTGGGGCACTCGTATTTCCATCTGTACCTCACCCCCGCAGGCAATTCTCTAATTCATGCTGTTGCCTGTCTCCTGTCATGTGGGGAGAGGTTGGACCTTGGGAGACAAATGAACTATCAGTTAATTGCAATAATTCTTTTTATTCCCACAGCAGTACTATGTAATGTTTATTAATGTTCAATTTTTAAATTTCCATAACTCAATCAGTATTTCCTGCAAATGTATGAGTAATTTATTAAAGCTTTTAGACAAAGATTTAATTATGAAACTTTCCCATTTAAAGTGAAAAAAACCTTCCAGACGAGGTTTCCTTTGTCTCAGGCGTCAAATATATGGTATGCAGTAAATGGGCATCTAATGCAAAAACATCATTAAAAGTATAAGATTAGATATAGTCTGAATGTTACATTAAATATGGATTAAACTAAGGAACATGGAAGCGGCTTCTATAATATAAATAGTGAAGGAAAGGGAAATTAACCCACCACATACCAAAGTTGATGGCTGTGACGAGATAACACACTTAGGTGGACAAACAAATACATATAACCTTCGGCAACTGCCTTCTTCAGTGGTAAATGAATGGGCCATTAGGCTCCGTACGTATTCACACACAGAACGTCACCCAATGATTCCTGTGTCATTGGGTGACGTGACATTCTGTGTGTGGACACCTACGGAGCCTAACTGCCCATTTATCTACCACTGAAGAAGGCAGTTGCTGAAAATTGTATGTATTTGCTTGTCCACCTAAGAGTTATAAGTGTTTTCTCATCACAGCTGTCAACTTTGGTACGTGGCAGGTTTATTTCCCTTTCCTTCATTATTTAAATATGTGTTAATATGTCTCATTATTTTTGATGAATGCATAAATATCTTTCCACACCTTATCACCAATATATACCGTGTACATTCCCACGAATCTCTTTACACTACTCCTATCTTCCAATGAATCCCACTCCAGCTCTTTTATCTTATTGGTTACTGATTGTGTTCTACGGTAATTTCCAAAGACAAATGTAATAGCCCTTCTTTGCACCCCCTCAAACTCCTGTATTTGATACCCAAAATGTGGGCACCATACTTCACCACTATATTCAAGCAATGGTCTGACTAATGTTTTGTAACCCAATTCCTTTACTTCTCTTGTACATACCCTCATCACTATCTCCAACAATTGAAGGATTTTGAAACCTTTTCCTATTATCTGTCCAATGTGTCTTCCTCAGTTAAGCTCGTTATCAAATCTCACGCCAAGATATTTACATGTCAAGTCTTCAACAAGAAATTCTTTTCCCACCGTGTAGTCATAATCATCCTTTAGTTTTTTATCTGCATATCTAATAAGCTGACTTTTCTTTGCATTTATTTTCATCTCATGTTTACCAACCCAGCTAGATATCCTGTCCAGATCACCCTGCAGCTGTTCACAGTCCTGTACCGTTTTGATCCTTTTATGTAGCTTTATATCATCTGCAAACAACCTAACTTTTGATAGTAAAACCATCAACACAATCATTCATTAGAATAACAAACAGCAATGGTCCCAATATGCTACCCTACGGCTCTCCCATTTTCACTTCCACTTCTAGTGATACTACTATTCCAACTAAAACTTTTTGATTTCTACTTTTTAAAAATTCTTCTACCCAACAAATCACATTCTCATACACCCCAATAGTTTTTACCTTATTTACCACTGTTTTATGACTCACTCTTTCAAAGGCCTTTGAAAGGTCTAGTGCCACACTGCTAATTTGGCCTGTCTTGTCCAATTCATTCGAAATATCTTGCATATTTCATACTAACTGAGATTCACATGAATATTCTTGGGATAAACCCTTGTTGCCAACTTGAAAAATCACTTCTGTTCCTCATATATATTTCTCATGTGTTGTCATGTCAATATCTCCATTAATTTACCTACCACTGATATCAAACTAATTGGCCTATAATTTTTGTCTCTATTTCTCACCTCTCCTTTATGTACCGGTACTGTTATTGCACGTTTCCAGTCCTCTAATAAGCAGTATCCTTTTTTTTCAGTTTTCTTAGTTCTTGCATGTTGGCCTCTTAATCAGTTTCAATTTTTTTTTGATCTGTCATTTCTAATTGTGTTGTTAAGCTGATTTTCCAATTTACACCCTCCCAATTCTGGTTCATTGTCCCTGATGGTCTCACTAAATCAGTTACCTAAAATCTCTGCCTTTTTCAAATCCTCAGTAACTTCTTCTCCAGCCTTATCTATAATTTTCTCAACACTCTCCCTTCCCTTAGTTTTCTAACATAACCATAGAAATTTCTAGTTGCATCGATCAGCAGTTTCCCTGCACTGATAATACCCTTGATAAACCCACCTTTTGGCACTTTCTTTGCTGTTATTAAATCCTTTTTAGTTGTTTCAAATATTCCCTACTGCCTTGCTGTCTCTTAACTCTGTTATTTTCTCTTCTTAGCAGCCTCTTTAAACTCCTCACCTCTCTATTATAGTACGTAGGTTCTCTACTTCTCTTTATTTTTTATTTTGTAATAAATATTTCTTCTCCTCTTCTTATTGTCTCCATTAATTCTTTACATCTTGACTCTACCATAGTTGTGCCATCCTTCCATTTGCTAAATCTTTCACTGAATTATCTCTCGAAGTTTAAAATCTGTGCCTTTTTTTAATTGTCTATTTCCCCCTTCAGTTTTGACTCCTGGTTTCCTGAATCCTCTAATAT
The DNA here is from genome assembly GCA_031002005.1 of Vandiemenella viatica. NCBI lineage: Eukaryota > Metazoa > Arthropoda > Insecta > Orthoptera > Morabidae > Vandiemenella > Vandiemenella viatica. The sequence goes on from JARYHS010008075.1 coordinate 29,218,342, forward strand.
CCATCAGTACTACTTTGTGATCAGTTATGCTTTCTGTTGCTTGACGTCCCACACGGTTATCATCCAGCTTTATTAGGAAGATAGCCAGCATGTTTTGTTCCATAGTGTTCTGCTCTATGACTTGTGTAAACCCTCCTTCCTTTATTAAGGTATTTGCAAATCTCTGTTCCCTTTTGTTGTTAATCTTACTTTCTGCCGAATTTGCACCTGGTAAATTTAAATCTCCACCAATAATGACCATTCTACTCTCACCTCAGAAATCTGAGTATGAATTTAATTTCTCCCCAAGAGTCTCATCTTCATCAGTCATCTCACTACTGTAAGCAGCCAATACCCTGTTTTTTTCTTTTTTTAGTACCTCAGAAATCTACCCCAAGAAACTCATGATCATGATCTGTGAACACCAGTGAACTGTTATAGTGTTTGCTAACTAGTATCAAAACTCCTCCACCAACTGCTCCTCTGTCTCTGCAGTACACTCTTTAACCGTCAATAAAAACCTTGTTGTTTGGTACCTCTTCTTTTAACCTGATTCTATACGTATAATTATTTGTAGTTCATGTTTCTCTATCAAGTTTGCAAATTCTATTAGTTTTTTCATTATTCTTCTACAGTTCATCAGTAACACCCTTATTATTGGCTTTGTTATTTTTTTCCAGCTGTTACTTTCTCTTTCCCAGTTCTGCCCCAGTCAGTTATTATTTCAGCAGCTTCATCTATTTCTTTAGCATTGGTGATTTATCCCATCATGGATCTACTATCAGTATCACTTTGATGATCTATTTCAATCATCTCACCAGCAACACCTAACCTAAAAAAAGTCACGGTCCTAACTCCATCATTACTGGAACAACTTGGAAAGATCCCCTTCTATTTATGTGTGGGTCATGAGTGGTGTTCAGAGGCACCACCCCCAAAACAGAACTAATGTTTTTCTCAAATGGCACCTCATTTCCACATTTACCTGTCTCACAGTATGATTCAACTGTGGCAGGTCATGGCAACTTAGGACCTGCATGAGTTCAACCCTGGTATGCTACATCTCCGTCATCACCTTTGTCAGGCCACTCTATATACTATAACTCACATTTGTATCAATGCTATTCCCCACACTCCCCACTATCACTAGTGTATTGTCCTTAGTGAAACTCCTACAAAGTGAACCTTTATCCTCTATTACATGATCTAATGTTCTACTAGGCTTGAAAATGATTGTAATTTCATAACTTGTGCTTAACTGACCCTGCAGAAGAGGGCCTACAACTCTTACATGGCTGCTACCTACCATCAGATCTCTTTTCTTCCTATTTACCTGAATGCCCCTATTCCTAAGGCCTGCTGCCTTTTACCTGCTTCTACATCTATATGAGGCTCTTTTCCTCCTGGCTCTGGTAAGAGATCAAACCTGTTTTTATCCACAATTTCTGAAGTTTCTGGCTTCTTTATTCCACAATTCATATTTCTCCTACCACCTCTTACGGCATCCAACCATTGTTCTAAACCTCCTTCACTAACTCTACTTTCTGCCCCTATAGCCTGAGTCTCATGGACAAAGCCTCCACATGCTTAGATTCCACAGACTGTGCCTCTACAGACTGTGCCTCTACAGACTGTGCCTCCACATGCTGAGACCCTGCAGTTGTAACCACCAGAGGCCCCACCTCCACAGGCTGAGCCTCCATAGGATTTGCCTCAAGAACTCTGACATTTTCACACAACTCCCTGATTATTTCACCCATCTCTCTTACCCTTTCATCTCTAAGACAGAGTGGACAAAACCATGGGAGAGCCTCATTTATTTCCCATGTTCCCTCTTCCCTCCATGTCCAAAGAAACTTCTTCTTACACCAACTCCCTTCACCATGTACCTGCAACAGGCGCCCACACTTTCCAGTCATATTTTTTCCCCAAATTCTTCTGGTACCTTCTGAGTTGCAGTCTCATGTATGTTCATAGCAGGGTTTGTAAAAAAAAAGAAAAAAAAATCATACAAACCTGTTTCTATTGCTATAAATAATTTTATATGTTTTACCATGTCACTAAAAAGCATGTTTGTAATAACAAATTTAAAGCTCTGTGTAAGAGAGAGAAGTGAAAGGAGAGAATGTATTATATGGTACACTTGCTTTATCAGAAAACTGAAATCTATGAATCCACCCAATTTTTTATATTGTGTGTTAGACATTCCTTTTTTTTTGCAGAGTTATGTTAGACATGCTGTCAGTTCAAGGAAACATCCAGAAAAAATGGGATCAGAAGATTAGTAAAGTTTTTTGGAGAGGAAGAGATTCCCGTCGGGAGAGACTTAAACTTATTGATATAGCACACAAATATCCAGATTTATTTAATGCTTCCTTGACAAACTTCTTTTTCTTTAAGGAGGAAGAGAAATATTATGGACCAAAGGAGAAACCTGTTTCTTTCTTTAGGTTCTTTGATGTGAGTCTAATGAACTAATTACAGTACCATATACTGTTCTTTATGAATTAAAAGTCATTAAATATTGCTTATTTTTATAAATGTTTAAAAATCATTTTTGGTTTATTTTAATGTATGGTTTATATCAGGTTAGAAAATTGTTATTGGTTCATAGTTTTGGTTTTCGAATGAAGATAAAGTTTTACATTTAACCTGTTCAGCAAGTAAAAGGTTTTTTTACTGTTAGAAATATAAGAATCTTTTAAACAGCATACATAAATACATTTAATTTCATTCATTTTAACAGTACTAATATGAGAAATTACAGGGTTTTTTCATTGTTATCATTTCAGAAATAGATTTTTTTAAAGAATATTTAATCAAACTTCTTTACATGATCGACTCTTGGCTATCCAGATAATGCCATGTCACTGTAAATATGCTGATGGATTGGCTGTCATGCATGACCTTGCTGGGCGGAACTGCCAGGAAGAAGGAAGGCCACAGCATGACTAATGAAATGTCGGCCTTTTACACACTGACACAACGTCATTTGGATTGTCAAGAGAACATTGACTGCAGGGATTACATTCTTTACACGTTATTTTAAATATGCATGTGTTTTTCCATGTTGCACTCAACTGACAAGATTTTCTAACTTTCTATGCTTAATTTAGGTAAATTTCCTTTGCAGAATTCCAATTCTTCATTATTTTGTCTGAAATTCGTATGCTAATAACTTTACTTCTGGTTTACTATTAGCTGGTAAAATTACATCTATAAGACATTGTTGTGACTTATTTCTATGTAATCTTTTTTTTTCCAGTATAAATATCAGGTGAATATTGATGGAACAGTAGCAGCATACAGATTTCCTTATTTGTTGGCTGGAGATTCACTTGTTTTTAAACAAGAATCAAAATACTATGAGCACTTTTATAAGAAATTAAAGCCATGGCAGCATTATATTCCTGTCAGCAACAACTTAGATGATCTAGTTGAAAAAGTTGTTTGGGCCAAAAAAAATGATGCAATTGCTAAAACTATTGCAGAAAGTGGTCAGCAATTTACTCGTGACAACCTAATGCCAAAAGATATATTCTGTTATCACGTAGTATTATTACAGGTAAAAATTGTGTTTCATTTACTTGTATTTGGGTTTTACTTTGTGTATTATATTATTATGTCTTTTGCTGAAATTGAATTTTTTGATTTTGACATCTAGGTCACAATTATTATTTTTTGCGTTTGTTTCATATCAATCCATTATCCCCTGAAACATTTTGTTGCTTTTAAATCTCAACTGGATTGGCTGACATGTTTACCACTTCTTTAAGCTTTCTAACAGGGAAGTTATGCAAAACACTATAAATCAGTATCCAACACAGACCAGTTGAAGGTTGGTCGTGTATCTTTCCCTCTTTGTTCAAATATTTTGTAGTTTTGTTAATGGTTATACTCATCTGACTGAATATTTAAACCATAGTGACTATATCAATCAGTGTCCCTGACATTAGACAAGAATTGACCTCCATAAGTTTGATTATAGTACATTTTTAACAGTTCTCCTCCAAACTGTTTCAAACCATTTTCCATATTTTTTGTAATATTCGAGTTTTTAACCCTTGTGCTCCAAATTATTTCATTTTAATTTTCACTCTAATTATCTGTTGCATATTTTTTCTATTACTGAAAATATCCAGATGTTTGGTTGAAGACATTAAGACACTCTCATACTGAACTTTTGAAAACAACTGGTATGTTCCATCACCAGTGTTGGTCAAATTGATTACATTTTTTTAGTAAGTTTTCCATAAATGTCAAGACAAATGTTAGGATGATCCCTATGTTTCATGAACAGGATAACACAACATTGCTTGTACTGCTTGCAGAATGTAGTGTAGTGATCTGACGAGAAGTTTCCCACAGGTCACTCTCAGAGAAGAACTGTGGTTAAGGGTTGTGTGGAGGAGACTAGCTTATAAGATTGTGGCATTTTACTGTCATCTCTCCTTGATGTGTCATACCAGGTGTGTAAATATGAAACCGGAATTTTTTTGATCAAAAATACACGTTCATTGCATAAAAATGGTACGACATACCTTATTCAAAATATTGTCAATTGCAGGATATACATTTTTCCCATATCTCTGGTAATTTATGAATGCCGCGCCAAAAAAAATATTCTCTTTTGATGCAATCCAGTCATCAAGCCATTTTTACACATTTTCGTAAGAAGTGAAGCGCTGCTCAGCGAGTACGTGTCCCATCGATGCAAAGAGACAGTAATCCAATGGAGCTAGGTCAGGTGAGTAAGCCGCATGTGTCAGTATCTCCCAACTAAGCGACTCAATCATTTCCTTGACAGGTTTTGATGTGTGTGTTGGTGCGTTGTCGTGAAGCAAAATCACTTTGTGTTGTCTTTTCTGGTATTCTGGTCGTTTTTCCCACAATGCTTGGTTCAAATTGATAATTTGCTGTTGATAACATTCACTATTAACAGTTTCACCAGGTTTTAGAAGCTCGTAATAGATCACACCACTTTGATCTCGCCAAACACAGAGCATTGTCTTCTGTCCATAGCGATTTGGCCTTAAAACTGACGTTGACGGTTCACCTGGAGATACCCATGATTTTTTACACTTAGGGTTCTCAAAATATATCCACTTTTCATCACCAGTCACAATTCTATGGAGAAATGATTTTCTTTTATATCTGGCGAGCAGCATTTCACAAGTGGTTTTTCAGTTTTCTTGCTGTCTGTCAGTCAGTTCATGTGGAAGCCATTTTCCCATCTTCTAGATTTTTCCCATCTTCTAGATTTTTCCCATCGCTTTTAAACGTATGGAAACAGCTTCCCATGTCACATTCAATTGATCTGCAAGTTGTTGTTGCATTTGAGCATCATCCTCATCCAACAATGCTTGCAACTCACTGTCTTCAAACTTCTTCGGAGTTCTTCCACAGTCTTCATTGTTGATGTCAAAATCACCACTTTTGAATTTTTTGAACCAATCGAAACACTGTGTTTTACCGAGAACACGCTCACCGTAAGCTTCAACAAGCATTTGATGTGATTCTGCAGCAGTTTTCTTTAAATGAAAACAGAAAATCAACGATGTCCGCAAATCGTAGTTTGTGGGCTCAGAAGTCGACATCTTCAACAGTGTTAAAAACTGCACTGTGGTATGAAACTTGTATTGTTGGGAGTTGAAAATCACAGTCGATTGTTGACAAAAGAAACTGGCGACAGTGACGCGATCTGGCGGTAACTGCTTTGATAGCTACAGCCATCTATCAGCAAATTCCGGTTTAATATTTACACACCTGTTAGTGGTGTTTCTTGTACACAGTCTGTTATGGGGCAGTGCCCTGCTTCTTGATGACACAGCTATTACAATGTTGCACTACTTCAATATATAGGATGGGTAACTCAACTGGAGTTGTTGGTGAAGTCATTATGGGTATGTTAGTATTGTTGGGTGCTTAGGTGGTTAGCCTGAAAATTCCTGTGTGCTAAAATTGAGTGTATGTTCCTATTTTAGGGTTGCTATCGTGTGTTGTAACCTTTGCCATCTCTCAAGGGAAGTACACACTCTTCCTCAGGGTGAACAATGGTTGCAGATTATTGATACTCTTCTTGGTCGCTGATGCAGCTAACTGTGACATGTGTAGTGACGCAGATGCCATGCCTCCTTGTATGTCCAGCCTCTTCAAAGCCAGGCTGCATCCTTTGCTGGTATAATCTGTAACATTGATAGAGTATATATGCACAGCACACACAGATGCTACCAACTATGATGATTATAAACACTCGCAGTGTGATATCATGAAAACTGTTAACAGTGATATCTCCAGGATATCACCATGTATGCAGATGTTGCCCCAGCTCTTGTACATTTCCACCTGTACCCTGTAAATCACTTAGGTAATGAATTGATGGTCCTGTATGAATTGCAATAAAAAGGCCATGAAATTAGCTCCCTGCATATCATTCAGCCCCCACCTAAATGGCATATTTACATCAGGAATATAGATATTAGTCTGTATGATCATTCCTGATTGCAACAGCCCTCAGGCACTATAGGCCTTATAATTTGTATCAATTTCCCTGTACCTGGGAGCATAGTGTCAACTGTCTTTTCATGACCACAGAGAATATTGGTCTCCAAAGAAGATCTTAACAACTGTTGAATTGTATCCACACAGTAGAGATTAATTTTACCTCTTTCCAATGATATGCCTTAGGAAATTCACCGATATTCTGTAACAGTTGTGATTTTCCCGTACCAAGTGAGTGAGTATATGTGAGAACAAATGTCTGCCTACAAAGTTGAGTATTTACTGTTATTTGTTTGTCATCTAACTGCACAACTTGTATGAGTATACTGGTTCATAGCTTCATTCATGATGGATATTCCCAAGAAAGTTGGATATACCGAAAACATGGTTCTCTTTGTCAAAACTAGGTACAGTTGAAAATACTGATTCTCTACTGATGGTAACAAAGGACTGAACTTGCTATGTCTGTGTGAGGTTACAGAGTTATTTCTGAATAGTTTGTAACCTGCTTCTTCCATTAATGCGATGGGGAATTTTTTATATCGTCCCTTATAGCTTCAGATAACATACTGTTTGTAAGGAGAAATAATGCATCTCACTGTGATTCATTGAAACTATTACCCCATAAATTCTAAAAGATGTAAGTTGTTTACCCTAGAATTCTCCCTGTATTTCCTTTCTCTGATGACTTACATCTCCTATAGCTTTCCGTAACTTGCAAACCACATGCACACTGAATTATGCCACATCAACTTATGATGTGTTTTGCCCACTGATGGATGTAAACCTATTTACTTCAACCTAAAACATTGATATCAACCTTTCTGAATATTTTTCCATATTTTTCTTCCACTCTGTTATTGAGGGTGACAAGATTAACTTCACTTTTCAAAGTAAACAAGAACCTCCTCTAAACCATTAGTTCTTTGAATCAACATTTTTTTTTAGTACTTGCACAATTTGAATGTCAAGTAGTATTTGTCTTTTTCTGCAGCACAATTTACTTATGGTTGGAACTCAACTGATTGTGTGTGCAGTATTTTTCTGACCTCTTTTCTTTGGAGAGCGTGTTCCCCTCCCCTCCCCCCCCCCCCCCACCAAAGATTTATCGATGGGAAACCTTGTGAATAGCCTTGAGATAAAGTTCTAAGAAAAAAAGTATTGTCCTTCAGGCCAGATGTAGAGCTAGCCTATAAGAGGAACTGATAGTGGGGAATCATTTAAAATGAAGCTTAGAGTTGAGAATGTAATGAAGAGGAGTCATTAAATTCGTCCTTTGAATCAAAATTTGAGAAGATTGAGGGTTGAATTTTAGAATTGCAAAGCAACCAATTAAGCAATGGATCACAGTTGATCTAGCTTAGGGAAGAGATTGGGCAGAATAAGGAGATTAGTGCTGAACAGGCAGCAAACATTTCTTCTCAATTAAACCAGTGCCAAATAGATCAGAAAATGAGTCATCTGCAAAAGAAATCACAGTCCCTTAAGAAAAAAGGTTTAACTGATAGAAGAAAGATAGCTAATATCAAAGGTTTAATTACGACCTTACTGTGGGGTATTCAAAGGTGAAGTTCCAATTACAGCAAAAATACATGTTAAATAATAATAATAATAAAACCATAATGTTACTGGTACCTGATGCTTTGAGTGAGTGCCAGGTTGTGACCAACTCATCTATATCCCCTGCTGGTGTGATGGAGGAAACAATTGATTGTGATGACTTTTGTGACAGGAGTGATATTTTATTCAGTCGAATTCATTAGGAAATTTAAGAATTTTTGACCTTTTGCATAGTTAAGGAGTGGAAGAAGATAGAGATGGTTAGCAAATACCATGTTGCTCGTGTATGGGATGTGCTGATGAAAGTGAGACATTTACACGAGCAAGCCTTCTTAAGACACTTAAGACTATTAGACCACAGTGAGATGTCAATTTAGTATCTCACAAGCCATAAAAATCTGAAACAGATATAATTTTTTTTTTTAATGACGTGCATGAATTCTTGTAAAAACTTAAACCCTCCATGAAGAGAAATGCACATTATCAGTGCACATCTACTGTAGCAAACACAGTTGACCTTTGTGATCCACCACATCTTTTCTATTGGTGAGGCAATATAGATGCTGAGGAGGTTTGATGGACAGGAGAAGACTCTGAAGAAAAGTTAGGAATGGGTTCATGAATTGCATAGACAATTCCCAGAAGGGAAGCATTGTGAAGAGAACTACAGAAGTGATGGAAGAAGTAATTTCCATCAACAAGAGGGCTATCTTTTTCCAGTGGTGATCATAGGAACATGTAATGAACAGTGTACTTGATGCAAATTTTTGGTGGGTATTATAAGTAAGAAGGGAATCCTTAGGCAAAAATATGAAGTAAAAGATAAAATAATGTGAACTGCTATGCATTTGAGAATGATGAAGAAGTGGAAAATATCCCTACAAGGAAAACTGGCAAAAAAAGAGAGAGAAAAAACACCTGAACATCATGCATGCTACTCTGATCAAAATGATGGTGAATGCTATATCCATTTTAATAGTTGAGGTAACATCCCAGTATACTGTGGTGAAGAATATAATACTATCTATAGTAGTAGTAGTATTTGATTTGTTCCCTAAATCATATACATGTACTTTGTACATAATGATATGAGACATGTCAATTATAAAATATGATTTACATTTACATTATTTACACTAAATTAATTCATACAATTCAAATATTCTTCCACAGAGTAAAAAGAATGGTATTGAAGGTGTGACATCAACAATTTCTAAAAAATTCCTCTTTTTGATGTTGCTTTTACATTATGAGGTAATTTATTGAAAAGCTTAGTCCCTAAGTGAAATGTTCCATTTTGATACATTTTTGTTTTTGTATGCATAATATGCAAATCTGATTGTTTCCTTGTGGAATGATGATGTACCTCGTTATTTGTTTTAAGAGCTGCATCTTTACCTATGACATTATTTCTAAAAAACATAATGGTTTCAAGGATGTAAATGCTTGGTAGTGGAAGAATATTCATATATTTAAATAAGGGTCTACAAGATTCCCATTGATTTGTGATTTGTCATTATTCTTATTGCCCTCGTTTGCATTTTGAAACTACTTAGAGCATCTGATGATGAACCCCAGAATATAATTCCATACTTTATTTGTGAGTGAAAATGGGCAAAGTATGCATTTTTCAAAGTTTGTTTACTAGTGGTTAATTTTAAGATACGTAATGCATAACAGATTTGATTTAATTTAGAGTTCAAATATTGAATATGTCTATTCCATTTAAGATCAGATTGAATCCATAAACCTAGAGATTTTGAATCTAATTTGTTTTCTAAAGTCTGATTGTTCAAAATAATATTTGGGTTAAAGGGTTCCTGTTTTGAGCAGTATGGAAATTTACTGCAATGGTTTTTTTCACAATTTATTATTAGATGATTGTTTTTGGACCATTCAGATAGCTGTTTAGTGGTTTTATTAATACTTTGCTGAAGAACTTCTTTGGCTTCACCTTTCATTATAAGTGTTGTGTCATCTACAAAGAGAATATTATCATGTGACTCAACATTTCCATTAACGTCATTAATATACAAAAGAAACAGGAGGGGTCCAAGAAATGAATTCTGTGGAATACCGTGTTAAATACTTCTAATGTCTGATACATGCTCTCTGATTATTTCACTTTCTGTGTCCTTACATTAAGGTGACAACCTGTTTCCTTCCATCAAGGTATGACTTGAACCATTTGTATGCTATACCCCTGATACCATAATGATAAAGCTAAGACGAGGATTTTATGATCTACCACACCAAGCTTTAGACAAATCAAGAAATATGCCAGTTACTTTTTCTTTTTTATCAATTATTTTTAATATACTGTCACAAAATATTGTGTCTTGGAAGACGCAGAAGCCACGGACCATTCTTTTCCATTATGTTTACTTTGCATTGCTGTTAAAGATTCATACTCAGTTTTTTCATGGAAGATCGGGAGATCAGAAGAAAATTTTAACAATTTACAAATTTGAGTGTGGACGGTGCAAAGTGAAGTTCAGCAAAAGTTTGTCTATGTTCAGAGGTATGTGCAGTATCATTGTTGAGTAAATCAAATGGAGCCAATGGAGCACAGTGCTGTGCGTATCAAGAAAGCAATGAGGGTTCTCTGCAGATCTAGTATCCCATTCATTTTTAGTATGCATTTAAAAAGTTGTAATATTGTGTGTTTAATGTTGGCATTCAGTGCAATTTTGTAAAAGTACTTTCACAAGTAAGCAGAAAAGTTGATTTTTGATGTGACATTATTAAGTGAAATGAGCATTTTATCTGTTTCCTTTGCTTGTATTTTATGATTATATGATTAGTGGTATGACAGCTGATCTTGAGATTACTAATATTCCTAGCTTAAGAGAATAGCCAACAAGTATACTTATGTTGTATCTTTAATGATCATTCCTTACATTTGTGAGTATTTTGACAGGAAGGGCTTTCTTTTTTCTGTTCAGTGACAGTTTAAATAATGGCTTTGTCAAATCAATCAACTACTGCATTTTATAGCACCCAAATAACACCCAAACCCTTTCTGGTGTTATTTGTTTGAAACCTTTGACTCAAAAGACTTCTAGTATTGGAGACCAAAAGTGGGGGGCACACAGTAGAAAACAGGAGTCACAGTAAGGAAGTGATTGAGTGCAGTTTTGGTTGGTTTGGATGTGTATGACAGGGACTTAGCCATCCATTATCATTTAACATTGGACTATTATTGAATAGAAAAGATCCAGGAATGTTTGTGGATAGTGATACTAAATAACATTTTGGTTTTTCTTAGCTGTCTGGGTGACGCCGCGTCATGATGTGTGCAGCCGAAGTTTCGATCATCCTTCTGCAGTCTTCTTGTAAGGCAGAACTGCATCTTCCATCCAAGGCCTGTGACCCATCTAGAGAGATCGGTTTACCTGGCCAAACAGAAAGTCTGAACTATCATGTGTTTCGTTGGCCCGGTGGGGTGCGCTGTGGTCTGGTGGGGACGACACGTGACCCGTTCCGTCCGCACTAGCAAGAGTTTCAGCCCATTGTCTTCATTTATGTTGTCTGGGCATTTGGTAATTTCCAATGCCTCCTTGGTCAACATTTATCTTCACGCACTGTCAGGGTGATGTTTTTTAAATTTATGGCATTGTTAGTTTTGGCTGCGTGCCGTGCAGTGGAGGACTTCTCAGTGTTATTGGATCTATAATTGTGGATATGCTCACGCAGCCTGTCCTCAATAGTGTGCCCTGTCTCTTCTGTGTACACCCAGCCACAGGTGCCAGAGGTTCATAGACACCGGCAACATGTAGGGGGACAGCTTTTCCTTAACCTTGACAAGCTAATTACTGACCTTGCTGTGTGCTTTACAGACAAGTTTCTGTTGAATTTTTAAAAATAGCTTTCCATTTTCTCTAATATTGGTGTAGAACAATTTCTTGGCATTCCTGAGAGGTGAATTGATTTGGTGCTGAATTGGCATCTCTCCCTATTGTGGCTGCATGCAATGCCCATTTAATACAAAGGTTGTGGTAGCCATTGGACCTGAATGTATGTTGCAGTGTCTTTAACTCTATTGTCAAACTTTTAGCAATCACACTTTCGTCGCTCTTGTAGACAAGGTTGTGAGGACACCTCTTTTTGTCGCTGGATGGTGGTGTGACACAGTATGTAAATATCTATTTATATGTGTCAGCTTTTGATAAAATGGTTCAAGGTTCTTGTCATCATGTTTCACTACTAGCATGTCTAGGAATGGCAGCTGTCCTTGTTCCTCCGTTTTCATAGTGAAATTAGTTTTAGGTTGTGCTTTGCTTATATAATCGAGGAACTCGTCAAGGGAGGTGTCATCAACATAGCGTACCACAGATGCAGTTTGAGGGGCGCATTGTCCAACATTTTTGTCTCAAGTGCCTCCATAAAGATGATCGCTGCTATAGACGAAAGTGGTGCGCCCTTGGCTGCTCCTTCCACTTGGGCGTAAAATTTTCCATTGTACTGGAAGAACGTTGACTTGAGACAAAACTCTGCCAAGCCCGCCTATTCTTCTGCTATGTGAAGGGCGTATAGCTTGTTTTTTATTATTGCCACTTCTTCTTCCACAGGTATGTTGGTGTAGAGTGACATGACATTAAATCTCATTAGGATGTCAGTTTTTATAATTTTGAGTGATGAAATGATTTCAACGAAGTTTGAGCTATTTATGGTAGTAAAAGCAATGCCTTCTGATGAAGATTTTAATTTGTCAGCAACATAGTGGGCTAGTGGATGATTGGACAGTTTATTGCGCTGATGATTGGCTGTAAAGGATCTTCTGGTTTGTGTATTTTTGGCAAGCAAACGAGGAGTAGAGGTATTATTTCTCTTTAGTCTAGCCTTGGTTTCTTGTTCGATTTCTGAAGAGTTGTTGACAAGAGATGCTACATTAGACCTCAGTTTATGTAGAGTGTGCCTATCTAGTGAGGCATACGTCTTGTCTTCTAAAAGGCTCACAACCTTATTGTGGTAGTTTTCCAATTTCATCAGTACTGTTGCATTTCACTTATCTGCTGGCAGTAGAACAATATCATCACACTGGTGTAATCTGTGTAGTGCTAGTCTTTCCTCTGAAGGAAGTTTTGCTCGACTGTTCATTCGCGTTGGATTTTGTCAGCATCCTCTGTGTTTAAGTTCCCAATGGCACTCTTCCCCTGTAATGATGTCCACCATCGGCAGCTTCATCAGTACTGAAGCAGAGTTTAGTCCTTTAGCCAGTACTGCGTTGGTGGCAAGATCTAGGAATATTCACTGTCTACGCAGAGCAGCAGTTAGTTGGTCTCTAGCAACAGTCATGTGAAGTGCCACCATTTCTGTTTAATTAATTTAAAGTTTTGTGATAGCTTTTGTTTTATTTGCGTTATTTGAATAGCAGCAGCGTACTGTAATTGTGCTCACCTTTAAATTTTATCTGTAAGAAGGTATATAGAGCTTATTTGTTCTTTTATTATTATTGTTGGTAGTTAACACAGTTTACTGATACGTCCCTTAACTACTCAGTGCAGTATCTGGCATCTGGTTTAAATTTAACTATCTCCACAGTTAGGTTTTATTTAAGCTGTGATTAGTGATTGTTAGTAAGTAGTGAACAGTGTGTTATTTAGATCACTCATTTAGTTCATTCTTTCATCTTCTTCTCAGTTTTTGTTCTGAAAGTAATATGTGTAGGGACTGTGATTGCTGTGTGCGGACATGGGCACTCAGCTTCCAGCTTTGTTAACAAAAGTTACAAGGCTGGAAGCTGCCATAGGTGACTCTAGCAGATGTGGTATGTGTGACCCTGTTGAAGCCAGTGGTCTCTCAGGTTCTCCCCTAGCAGTCGTCATACCTGCAGTCCAGGCTGAGATGTTGGAGTCTGTGTGGTGGTCAGACTGGCGTGTGATTTCGACACCACATGTGGGGACAGTCGTACAAGTCTGAATCCCAGGAGGGCAAGCTTGTACCACTGTCCAATCAGTTTGCTGTATTGTCCGAAACTGATTCAGTTTCATAATCGTCATCCTACGAGTTGCCAGCCCCTCCCCCCCCCCCCCTGCTAGATCTGAGCAACCACAGAGGGGGATTCTGTTGGTAGGAAGCACCAATGTTAGGCGGATTGTTGAGCCCCTTAGGTAAATGGCGAATAGGTCAGGGATCAAATCCAATATCCTTTCATTGTACATTCCAGGTCTGATCCAAGATGTGGAACAGGCCACTCAGATGCCATTGGACGGATGGGGTGTAGCCAGCTGCAGATTGTAGCTAATGTCGGCACCAATGATAATTGTCACCATGTGTCAGAGGGTATCCCCTCTTGCTACCAGTGGCTTGCTGAAAAGGTAAACTCTGTGGCTAATGACTGCAAGATTTCGGCTGAGTTAACTATCTGCAGCATCGTCCTCTGGACCTCTGGTTCAGAGCTGAGTTGAGGGAGAGACTACTGTGTTTCTGTGATAAGCATGGCTGCAAATTTCTAGATGTTCACCCTGGGGCCGAGCTGTGTAGGGTCCCAACAGATCTGGTGTGCACTACACATGTAAATCAGTTACATGGATGGCAGGGGCTCTGTGGAGTGCATTGAGGTATTATTTGTGCTAAGGGAGGAAGACCCAAAACTGGATTTACACTTATGGACTGCCCAATTAAATTGACCATATGTTAGGAGTAGATTAAATCAATCTCAACTGTTAAAAGTACTTGTTACTAACTATAGAAGTGTTTGTAAAAAAGCAGCCTGAGCTTGAAAGCGTTAATAGCAGTACATGAGCAGATATTGTTTTAGGGACTGAAAGCTGGTTAAAACTGGATATAAGTTCAGCAGAAATTTTTAAGAATAGCATGAACATTTTCCGTAAGGATAGGTTGCATTCCAATGGAGGTGATGTATTTATAGCTATTACTAATCACCTGTCGTGTAACGAAATAGATATCGTTACAGTCTGTGAAATCCTGTGGTTAAACTCAATGTAGCTAGGACAAAACTTGTAATAGGGTCTTTCTATCAACCACCAGATGCAGAGGCAACTATTGCTGAGGCCATAAGGAATAATGTAAGTAATATAGCTCATCAATTTCTGGATCATATAGTAATACTAGGAGGTGATTTCAACTTTCTGTATATTGACTGGACTAATTACATTCATGTTACCGGTGCTAGGGATAAAACAGCCTGTGAAATTATTCTTGACCTTTTCTCAGATCTTTATCTTGAGCTCATCACTGAACCAACACGATGTCACAACAGTAACGAAATTTTTTTTTAGATCTTCTCATTACAAATAGACCTGAATTATTCACAGACATGTCTATCACCAAGGGAATAAATGATCATAAAGCTGTAATTGCTACAGTTAAATTAACAACTGTTCAAAAAAGAAAGGATCGTTTACAGATTCGAAAAGGCCCCGAAGGAGTGTTTTAGAATGTATTTGAGAGATAATTACCTTACCTTCATAGAAGCAAGAGGCTTGATTGAAGAGATGTGGCTTCGATTCATGCATATAGTCAAGGAATGTATAGACTTACATATACCAAAATGCAGAATCAGGGAAGGGAATGATCCGCCGTGGTATACACATGATATTAAAAGGTTACTTAAAAGCAAAGGAAGATACATGCACACTCAAGAAGGATTATGTATAAGACTGATTTAGAAAAGTTAAACGAGATAAGAGGACATGTCAAGAATGCGATGCACGAAGCCTTTAATGACTTTCATTGTAATTCACTTTCCAAGAGCCTCAACGAAAACCCAAGGAAATTTTGGTCATATGTAAAAAAAGTTAGTGGTAGTGACAACAATTTGCTAGTTCTACTACAAGACAGCCAGGAAGGCTACCGTATTTAAAAATTCTTTCACTGACGAAAACATGGGAAACATTCCTGCCTTTCCACTGCTTATTGAATTTGAGGTGGATCTAGTACAAATTGATAGTGTAGGTGTTATAAACCAATTAAAACTCCTGA
The DNA here is from genome assembly GCA_031002005.1 of Vandiemenella viatica. Classification (NCBI taxonomy): domain Eukaryota; kingdom Metazoa; phylum Arthropoda; class Insecta; order Orthoptera; family Morabidae; genus Vandiemenella; species Vandiemenella viatica. The sequence goes on from JARYHS010008075.1 coordinate 29,234,329, forward strand.
AGTGGGGGAAAGTGCTGGGTCCCAATGGTATACCAGTAAGAGTATTTTCAGAATACACAGAAGAATTAGAACCATTTCTGTCAGATATATTCTGTAAATGTTTAGATGAGAGAAAAGTACCTTCTGACCAGAAAATATCCCAGGTGATTCCTGTTATCAAGAAAGGAGATTAGAGAGATCCTAGGAATTATCGACCCATATCTATAACATGTCGTATGCTCTAACATTATGAAGTTTCCAGACAAAAATGAGTTACTTATACTGTAACAACACAGATTTTGGAAGAAAAGATCGTGTAAAATGCAACTAGCCCTATTTTTTTCATGATGTAATGAAAGTTATTGACGTGGGTTCTCAAGATGATGCAATTTTCTTGGATTTTCAGAAAGCTTTTGACTCTGTAACACACAACTGACTTTTAGCAAAGATACGATATATCAGATCAGATTTACAAATGGATACACGCTTTTCTAACTGGTCGGTCACAGTATGTTGTTGTTGACAGGTAAGCCTCTTCTAAGCTAGATGTTACTTTGGGCGTTCCTCAAGGAAGTTTAATAGTACTACTTCTTTTCCTGAGTTTTATACGAGGTGTGTACAAAAAGAAACCGAACTAATTAAAAAGTGCGCCAACGGCTGCAGATAAAATTCTCTGACTTCCGTGCACACTAGTGACTTCTCTTGGCAAGAGATTGCCTCTTGTCGCACTACGGTCGCTGCATTAGTTAACCAGTGACAGCCGGTTGAGTGAGGTCGTTCACAGAGTGCTTATCGGATTTGTGAGAAAGCCAGAATGAAGGAATTGGAGGAGCAACGCGTCTCTGTGAAATTTTGTGTTAAACTTGGGAAAACTTTTACCGAGACACTTCAGATGCTTAAACAAGCATACGAGGATGACTGCATGAGCCGAACACAGTGCTATGAATGGTTTAAGCGCTTTAAGGAGGGCAGGAGTTCGGTTACCGACGATCCAACATCTGGTCGACCCTCCACATCAACAGACGACCACCATGTTGAGAGGGTTCGCACTGTGATTCATGAAAATCACCGTTTGGTTGTCCGTGAGGTTGCTGAAGAAGTCGGCATAAGTGTAGGCTCTTGCAATCACATCCTGAGAGAAAAACTTGGAATGCATCGTGTCAGTGCAAAACTGGTGCCGCGCTTGTTGACGGACGAGCAGAAGGAGAATCGAGCTAGAATCTGTAAGGAGCTGCTTGAAAAAGCAAATGAGGACAAAAGCTTCCTCAAGAACATCATTACAAGCGATGAAACATGGGTTTATGGGTACGACGGGAAATAAAGAGGCAGTCTACAGAACGGGTGGGGAAAGGATCTCCTCGACCAAATAAAGCGCAGATGAGTCGGTCGAACATCAAGGTGATGATGGTCATGTTTTTTGATTGCAAAGGAGTTTTGCAACCACGTGGTCAGGTGGTAAACGAGGAAGACTACCAGAAAATTCTGACATGATTGAGAGATGCTGTGCGTAGGAAAAAGCCTGAACTGTGGGAGAATCAGTCGTGGATGTTGCACCATGACAATGCACCCGCTCCTGCATCATTGTTTGTCACGAATTATCTGGCAAAACATCACGCTCCCATTGTGCCTCAGCCACCCTATTCTCCAGACTTGGCTCCGGCAGACTTCTTTCGCTTCCCAAAACTGAAAAACAATTTGAAAGGACGTCGTTTCCAGACCATAGAAGAAATTCAAGACAATGCGGTGAGAGAACTGCGCACCATGGAAGAAATTGCATTCCAGGAGGCGTTCCAAAACTTGAAAAAATGATAGCAATGGTGTACTGATAGTGGAGGACAGTACTTTGAAAGGGACAGTGTGTAAAAGTTAGTATGATGAGCAATAAAGCAATTACAGCAGAGGTACAGTTTCTTTTTGTACACAGCTCGTAAACGACCTTGGTGATAATGTTAATTGCAGGTTTTGATAGTTTGCTGATGATACACTTAGCTATAGGGAAATACGGTGCTCTGATGATTGCTTAGAAACTCAGTGTGATCTGGGTGTTATTTTGGAATGGTGCCATAAATGGTAGCTTACACTTAACTGTGAAAAGTGCAAGGCAATACAAATAAGTAATAAAAAGACTCCACTTGTTCACGAGTACAAAGTTTAATTTAATTTAATTGCAATGGAGCACACGCTCCGGTGGCAATTTCCCTACACACCCAACTTCCCCCTGTCCTGCACCCACCACCATTTGCCCTCTACAAATTTCAACTTTAATTTCTTTTAACGTTTTCGGTAAGTTATTCATCATTCCCCTTGGTAACTCATTCCAATTCCTGACACCCTTACCTAAAAAAGAAAATCTTCCTACACCCTTGTGCCTGAAATCGAGTGCCAGCTTGTGGTCATGGTCATCTTTTCCCTTCCATGAACTACTTTTCATACCTACTGCAATATCTTTCCATGCCTCATCGCCAGTATACGCCCTGTACACTCCCATCACCCTCCTCAACCTCCTATTTTGCAATGAATCCCATTCCAGCTACTTTATCATATCTGTCACTGATTGCATTCTGCGATAATTTCCAGAAACAAATCTAGCAGCCCTTCTTTGCACCCTCTCCAACTCCTGAATTTGATATGTAAAATGAGGGTCCCATACTACACTACCATATTCGAGCAATGGTCTCACCAAAGTTTTGTAACCCAATTCCTTTACTTCTCCCGTACATCCCCTCATCACTCTCTCCAACAAGTGCAGAACTTTGAAACCTTTTCCTACCACCTGTCCAATGTGTCCAGACCAGTTAAGCTTGTTATCAAAAGTAATTCCAAGATATTTACATTTCAAGTCTTCAGCAAGCAATTCTTTCCCCACCTCAGTCGTTCTTCGGCAGCCATTACGGGGAGCAGTGTCTTCTGTGGTGATATAATTTAAAGTGTTTAGTTTTCTTTTGTTTCATCTTTGAATATTTGTTTAGCAGCCCCAGTAGTCAGTCGTTCTTCAGGAGCTGTTATGTGAAGCAGTGCCTTCTGTGGTGATATAATTTAAAGTGTTCAGTTTTCTTTTGTTTCATCTTTGAATATTTGTTTAGCAGCCCCAGTAGTCAGTCGTTCTTCGGCAGCCGTTACGTGAAGCAGTGCCTTCTGTGGTGATATAATTTAAAGTGTTTAGTTTTCTTTTGTTTCATATTTGTTTAGCAGCCCCAGTAGTCAGTCATTCTTTGACAGCCGTTACGGGGAGCGGTGCCTTCTGTGATAGTTTTAATTCAAACTGTGTGGTTAGCATCGTCTCTGTATATTTGTTCCTCAGTAGCAGCAACAGCAGCCATCGTCGGAACCATTACGTGATGTAGTACCTCTAGTGATAATTTAATTAAAAGTGTTTAGATAGTTGTAGCTTCATCTTTGCATATTAGTTTGTCAGTAGCAGCAGCTGCAGTCATTCGTCAGAACCGTTACGTGAAGTAGTACCTCCAGTGGAAATTTTAATTCAAAGTGTGTAGTTGTAGCTTCATGTTTGCATATTTGCTTGTCAGTAGCAGCAACAGCAGTCGTTGTCAGAATCGTTACGTGAAGTAGTACCTCCAGTGCAAATTTAATTTAAAGTGCGTAGTTAGCGTAAGCTTCGTCTTTGTATATGTGGTTATTGACAAAAGGCCTCCTACTGAGAACGTATAGTGAGTCCGTTTTTTTTTTTTTTTTTTTTTCTTTTCCCCCCGTGTACTCCTTAGTTTTTCTTTCTGTAAGGTAGTACGTGTAGGGACTGTGGTTGTTTTGTGCAGACGCAGGCTGAGGTGACTGACCTGTGCACCCAGCATGCAGCTTTGGTAACAAGAGTTACACAGCTGGAAGCTGCCGCAAGTGAGTGCAGTAGATGCGGTATTTGTGACCCTGTAGAAGCAAAGCGGCTCGCAGGTTCTCCCATACCTGTCATCGTACCTGCAGTCCAGGCCGAGACGTCGGAATCTATGCGGCCGTCGCCTAGTGGTGGCTGGCGTGTGGTGTCTGGACGTCGACGGCACATGCGGGGGCAGTCGTGCAAGCCTAATTCCCAAGAAGGCGAGCTTGTACCACTGTCCAACCGGTTTGACGCATTGTCTGGAACTGATTCAGTCCTGCAATCGTCAGCCTGTGAGTTGGCAGCCCCACAGCCCGCTAAGTCTGGACAACTGCAGAAGAGGGTTTTAGTGGTCGGTAGCTCCAACGTTAGGTGCTTTATCGAACCCCTTAGGGAAATGGCGTATAGGTCGGGGATGAATTCCGGTATCCATTCATTGTGTATTCCGGGGGGTCTGATCCGAGATGTCGAACAGGCCATCCTGGATTCCATTGAACGGACGGGGTGCAGCCAGCTGCGGATTGTGGCTCATGTCGGCACCAATGATGCTTGCCACCTGGGGTCGGAAGCTATCTTCTCTTCCTTCCGGCGGCTGGCTGAAAGGGTGAACTCTGTGGCCAGTGGCCACAAGATATCGGCAGAGCTATCCATCTGTAGCATTGGAGACAGAGTTGGCAGGGGCCATGTGGAGTGCATTGGGGTTTTTTTTAGGCTGAGGGAGGATGACCCTGAGGAGGAAATTCAGTTGCGGTCAGTCAAGATAAATTCAGCACCGCGTGTTAGGGGTAGCTTAAAAGAATCCCGAACATTAAAAGTTCTAGTAGTTAACTGCAGAAGTGTCTGTAATAAACAGCCTGAACTTGAAAACGTTATTCGTAGTGCAGATGCTGATATCGTAATAAGCACAGAAAGTTGGTTAAAACCGGATATAAGTTCCGCCAAAATTTTTAATAGTAACATGAACATTTTCCGTAAGGATAGTTTGCATTCCCAAGGAGGTGGTGTATTTATAGCTGTTAGTAAGTACCTCCCATGTAGTGAAATAGATGTCCATACTGTCTGCGAAATCATATGGATCAAGCTCAACGTAGCTAGGACAAAACTTGTGATAGGCTCCTTCTATTGTCCACCAGATGCAAGTGTAAATATTGCCGAGGCCTTAAGAAATAATGTAAATAATATAGCACGGCAATTTCTGGACCATTCAATAATGCTAGGAGGTGACTTTAACTTGCCAGATATCGACTGGGCAAATTACGTTCACGTTACTTGGGGCATGGATAAAGCAGCTTGCGAAATCATTCTAGACCTCTTCTCGGATCACAATCTTGAACAGCTCGTAACTGAACCAACGCGATGCCTCAATAGTAATGAAAATATTTTAGATGTAGTTGTTACAAATAGGCCTGAATTGTTCACGGATATTTCTACCACCGCAGGAATAAGTGATCACAAAGCTGTAATTGCTACAGTAAAACAAACAACCACGCACAGAAAGAGAAAAGGGACGATTGTTTACAGATTCAAAAAGGCTTCAAAAGAATGTTTTCGAGCGTATTTGAGGCATAATTACCACACCTTCTTAGTAGCAGGAGGCACCGTTGAAGAGAGGTGGCATCGATTCCTACATATAGTCGGGGAAGGTATGAACTTGCATATACCGAAACGGACAATCAGGGAAGAGAACGATCCCCCATGGTACACACGGGAGGTTAAAAGGTTACTCAAGAAGCAAAGGAAGATACATGCACGATCAAAAAGGACGATGCATCGGACTGATTTAGATAAGGGAACGTGTTAAGAATGTGATACGTGAGGCCTTTAATAACTTTCGTGACAATTCTCTCTCTAAGAGCCTCACTGAAAACCCTAAGAAATTTTGGACGTAAATAAAAAAAGTTAGTTGTAGTGGGAACAATAAGCCAGTTCTAATAAAAGACGGACGGGAAGTTGAAGACAGCCGCGACAAGGCTACCGTATTTAACACCGAATTCAAAAATTCATTCACGCCAGAAAACATGGAAAACATCCCCATTTTACCACATCATGTGGAATTAGAGATGAATCCGATAGAAATTGATAGCATAGGTATTGTAAAGCAATTAAAACTCCTGAAATGGGGTAAAGCGCCAGGTCCCGATGGTATACCGTGTAACGCTTATGTGCCATGTAAATGATTTATGGCTGTTGCGTATATGTTGATAAATACATTAATAAGTCTGTTCAGATCAATTTACTAAACAAACAGTTGCATTCAGTTTCTGAGCAGCTTTAGATATGCTGCAGGTTCGATATTGACCACAGTCGCCACGGGCAAATTACCCGAAATAAAGTCATTCAACGGAGCTACTAGCATGCAAAGAAAACATCACTCCGGAATACAGTTCACACTTATTTATTACGTAAATGTTCTCAAACTACTACAAACCGTAGAAACCACCAAATGAATAATGTTAATCGGACTTCGTAAATCTGAAGATTGTCAGGTTCGTTTAAGCAATGAACAAGACATTAATTATCGCCACAACTAACACACATGCAACGGCAACACTTTACTGCTCACAGTCCCTACTTATTACCACTTTTCACTGAAATCATCACTGCCATAAAGTCTGTAGTCACACTTAATAAAGTTTCTGTAGCTGACTTACAGTTTATTAGTCCATCGAACAACCAGTTATTCGTCCGCGCGCCTTACACATCTCGCGCCATCTTTCCTTCCACTACTCCCACACCGCTCTCTCGTAAGGATCGATATATCGATCTATTGATTGTTCTGTTACACCCCCCTCGCTGGGTTTGTGGCGAAAGATGCGGTTGACAAAGCGTATCTTGCGCCAACATTTACTCAAGCAACATCATCATCTCACAACATTACCAATAAACCTGGTGGTTTCACGGCAAATTAATCATAGGTACTTATGACTATACACAAATGCCATTACAAACCATCAACACATATAACAAATCAAAAAACACATACAAAACATCAAGAATACAAAACTGAAATAAGATTGCTTCCTTTGCAAAATTGTCCTCTTTCTACTATTTTTCCCAAAATGTCACAATCATGTAACATACATACAACACATCAAGAATACACAACTGAACTAAAATTGCTTCAGTTGTAAAAATTGTTCTCTTTCTATCCTTTTTCCAAACTGTCACAATCACAGCACTTGTAAGTACATTCCCCGGCCTCGGGGCCAAAATTACTGGGAACCACAAACCAGCAAGAATGCCTTCAGCAACTGTGTATTAATACTACATGGGTCACCAACCTGTGCCCAACTACTGAAGTTACTTTATTCTCTAATTTATTGACACATCATCTTACCAATTCCGAAATTGCAACCGTGACTGATTGCTAAATGAAACTCATGAAAACCTACATAAATCACGACAACATTTAATTATCAATGATGCTGGCAATGCTGGGAGGTGTGCCCTTCTAACCGGTGTCCGACACCCCGCCAACACTCCCCTCCTGACCGAAATATTTGTAAGGCTTCAAGGATACTACGTTGAAAGTTCCGCTAACTTCTCTCCCATCGGCATATTCCAACTTATAAGCATTTTCCCTCAAACAGGCTTTGACCCTATAGGGACCTTCGTACAACACTTTGAACTTTCGTATCTCCTTCTTTACTCGGGACGACTTAAAATGCGTTTGCACCAAAACAAGGTCCCCCCACCTCGTACGTCGTAGCCTTTCCTCTACCGTCATGTCGTCTCTTATTTCTCGTAGCTGCCTTCTCCAGGTTCTCCTTCTTTTTCTTTACAATATTCCTCCCTTCACCAAACAGCATTAAACCCCGCTTCTTCTTACGCTTCTTCCAACTCTCTTCTCTTCTGCCTACTTTCTTCTTATTTATATTCTTTGCTTCATCATATAACCGTAACTTCTTCCTGCGCCTCTTCCAACTTTCTTCTCTCATTGCTCTTCCTCCACTTATTTCCACATCTTTTCTTAGCAAATACCATTCTTCTGGCTTCACATAGTATCCTCTATTCTGCATAGTCTCTTTCTTCCCCTTAATTACCTTCTGTTTTGTGTCTTTACATAATGGATAGTGCTCATCTACTATCATACAATGTTTCACTTCAAGGTTCCGTTCCGGCAAAGTTTCAGGCTTCACTGCTTCTGTCTCCTGAAATGTTTCTTTCACCTCAAGGACTGCTTCTCGCTGTCTTCCATCTTCTTCAACTGACATTATTTCTTCTTTTACTACAGTATCTTTCTTAACAATTTTGTCGTCAGTTACAAAAGTCTTCTCCTGCTCTTCTGGCTCACAAACATCGTTTTTATTCACAGTTTCTCTTCCCTTTGATCTATAAGTTAGTTCTGAAATTATCTTTGCTTTTTCTTTTCCGAACCACCTTATCTCCTTCCAGCTTGACCACTCTTCTGACGAGGCATCACTCTCCTCGTCATGAAGTCACTCTTTAGCGATGACCATGTTAGCATAATCTCCGAAATTCGTCCAGATCACTCTTTCCTCTCCTTGATCGTTTGTAATTGGTTCATTAACAATCTCATCTTCAGCTCGCCCCCTCGTATTGTCTTCTGGTTCTTCTTTTGATAGCCTCGTATCGTCTCCTGTCCCCGCCGAGGCTGAAGCAGTGACAGGCACTAGTTTACCTGTGGCGCACTCTCCACCACGGCCACCTGCACCTGATTTACTGACTCTCCTCGGGGCCAATCGTCTCCAGTTGGTCCATTATATTCACCTCTAAATCCTCCGACTCCGGTTCCACGACCACGTCCAAATCCTCCTCTCTGTCCACGGTTATTGTACCCGCCTCGATTCCTGTTATCAAAATGAGGGTAGCTCTCCTGTTGCTGTTGGGAGTTACCTCTCTCCCCTTCCGATTGCGACTTCTCCACGAAATGGGATGGTGTCCTCCCCCCATATTCTTTTGCTCTAATACTTTTCTCTTGTTCGTCCAGCCGACCCAACATCTTTACCGCCTCGTCAATGGTACATATATTGTGACTGACAAATACAAGCTGTGTCGACTCGGGCAAACGCGCACTAATCATCCGCACATATTCCCCTTCACTAAAGGGTGAGCTTAAATGTTTACAAGAATTAACACACTTCAAGAAAAAATTTTGCTGAGTGCCACCACCCGGCGAGTATGGTTTTCCCATCATTAAATTCCGCCGAACAGCAATTTGCCGGTCGATGGACCAGAAATGTTCCAAAAAAGCTGACTTAAACTCCGCAAACATCTCGCAGTTATCTGCAAACCGTTCTCCCCACATTCGTGCATCCCCCTTGATATGTTTACTAAACATTTCTATCTTCTTTCTTTCTACGGCCCTACAGAACGGCCCAAAATTTTCAAACTTCTTTACAAAATCCACCGGATGTATCCCCCCATTATCACAAAAGTTCTCCCAGTCCACTTTCTCTTCCACCATACACGCCGTGAGCGCATTCACATTTGGCATGATCTGACATTTGGCAACCTCTTCTCGCACCACTTATGGAACTTGAACCTTTAGACTTCTTTCAACTTGCTTCTCTTGTAACTGTAACTTTTCATTCACCCATACTGCAGTGGAAGCCTTAACTTTTTCCACCTGACATGACAATTTTTCCACACCTATTGTTAATTGGTCAACGTCTTCTTTCACTACCGTGTATTTTTCGGCAAGGTTCTCTCCTAAAATCTCCACTTTCGACATTCTTTCGTCATGGCTATCTTCTATAAGCTCGACTTTTTTCTTTAGGGATTCCATATTTTGGTGCAAAACACTAGTTACCTGTTCGCAATCTGAACGATACTGAGTCAACTTACAAGATATTTCAGCAGTTTGTTGTGTACAAAGTTCCTTATATTGGGTCAATTCTTCCCTAAACTGCCCTAGTCGCGATTCAAAAGCATCCCGAAGACATTCAATACTTTCATTATTTTCATTTAATTTTGATTCAAGTGAAATTTTATTTTCATTTAATTTGGATTCAAGCGAAATATTATTTCCATCTATTTTAGATTCAAGTGAAATCAATTTAGATTCAAGTGTTTCCTTTAATTCTGATTTAAGTGATATCCTATTTTCATTTAATTCTGATTTAAGTGATATCCTATTTTCATTTAATTCTGATTTAAGTGACTGAATTGACATAACAAATTGTTCCTGGAAAGCACGAAACATTTCCGACATGGACACCTCATTACTTTCCCTAAACGCTTCTCTTGACTTGTCAACTTCTGATTCACTGGCAAAACTAGTCATCGACTGTAAATGATTAGACAAAGTAAGGGAGGACTGATTAATGTCTACACTGGGTGCGTCACCAAAGGACTCACCTCCCAGCACCCCCCGTCCATTCACACCAACCTCTACCGCAGATGCCATATTACAAAAATATTTCACACAATCAATTCAATATTCCGTTGTAGACAAGAAAGAAAAAAAAATTAAAGCTGTCGAGCCAGCAACAAGAATACACAGCTAATCATTAGCACAGAAAAAAATAATAAATTTCTGCTTCCAAACCTCTCAATTTCGTTACCAAACAAGATATACACCTTGTCATAAAATTCACTTTCAGTTGAATACCTACACTACCATCAGTTACCAAAATTATGGACAATCTACTGAAATCTCTATCCATAAAATACAAAAAAACTATTGAAATTAACTCACTCAACTACAGCTGGCGTATATCTGGTTTGTCACTACAACCTTAAATAATTTTTTTTTTTTTTTTTTGAAAATAATTTGTTAATCAAATTTACTACAGTTGCCCGGCACTTCAACTTCAAAAAGTTATCAGAGAAAAATATTTGTCACTTAATATTCAAATCAATTAAATATTTATATTTTTTTTCTTCAAAAAAATTGCTAATTAATTAATTATTCGTGCCGGCTTGTGTTTCTTACAAAAACTGAAAATAAATCTTTCACTTCCCTTTCGATGCGACGAACAGCAACATTCTTGGACGCCAATCAGCTGTGTGAAGTCTCGACCCGCCAGGTTGTTGTCGTCTGCTATATCCGCTCGCTTGCTGTGCCTTCTGAAGACTGAGCAGTTTCCCAAAAAACCGCTGCGTGTCGCTGTCGACACTTCTTTGGTACTAAACTATCCACACTCTCTGAATGCACCGCCCTCTAAGAAAAATAGTCTTTGCCGAGTGCTGCGCACAATTTCTCTGTATCGCAGAACAAGCCTCTCTGACCACGCTTCGCACCAACTGTTCAATTGTCAGCTTTGATTGTTGATCGTTCACTGCTTAATTATTTCGTATATTTCACCTCCGGTTGTGACTAATTATCGTCAATTCCTCCCGTGGTTTACATATACTGTCCTGTCCAAACGGTTAAGCCATGTAACGCTTATGTGCCATGTAAATGATTTATGGCTGTTAGCGCATATGTTTATAAATACATTAATAAGTCTGTTCAGATCAATTTACTAAACAAACAGTTGCATTCAGTTTCTGAGCAGCTTTAGATATGCTGCAGGTTCGATATTGACCACAGTCGCCACGGGCAAATTACCCGAAATAAAGTCATTCAACGGAGCTACTAGCATGCAAAGAAAACATCACTCCGGAATACAGTTCACACTTATTTATTACGTAAATGTTCTCAAACTACTACAAACCGTAGAAACCACCAAATGAATAATGTTAATCGGACTTCGTAAATCTGAAGATTGTCAGGTTCGTTTAAGCAATGAACAAGACATTAATTATCGCCACAACTAACACACATGCAACGGCAACACTTTACTGCTCACAGTCCCTACTTATTACCACTTTTCACTGAAATCATCACTGCCATTAAGTCTGTAGTCACACTTAATAAAGTTTCTGTAGCTGACTTACAGTTTATTAGTCCATCGAACAACCAGTTATTCGTCCGCGCGCCTTACACATCTCGCGCCATCTTTCCTTCCACTACTCCCACACCGCTCTCTCGTAAGGATCGATCTATCGACTGTTCCGTTACAACCGGTAAGAGTATTTTCTGAATATGCGGAGGATATTGAACCATTTCTGTCAGATATATTCCGTAAATCACTAGAAGAGAGAAAAGTACCTTCTAGCTGGAAAATAGCCCAGGTAATTCCCGTTTTTAAGAAAGGAGATCGGAGTGATCCTAGGAATTATCGACCCATATCTCTAACATCGGACTGTAGCAGAATTCTGGAACATGTCATATGCTCAAACATTATGAAGTTTCTAGATGAGAATGAGTTACTTACACCGTGTCAACACGGATTTCGGAAGCAGAGATCGTATGAAACACAATTGGCCCTATTTTCCCATGACATAATGAAAGTTATCGATGCAGTTTTTTTGGATTTTCAGAAAGCTTTTGATTCTGTGCCACACAACCGACTTTTAGCGAAGATTTGAGCTTACGGTATTTCGGCTCAGATTTGCGAGTTGATACGTGATTTTCTAACTGGTCGATCACAGTATGTCGTTGTTGACGGGGAAGCCTCTTCTAAGATAAATGTTACTTCGGGCGTTCCTCAAGGAAGTGTAATAGGTCCACTTCTTTTCTTCATATTTATAAACGATCTAGGTGACAACGTCAAATGTTGGTTGCGATTGTTTGCCGACGATGCGGTTATGTATAGGGAAATAAGGTGCTCCGACGATTGCTTAGAAATTCAGTGCAATTTTGATGCTATTTTCGATTTGTGCCATAAATGGCAGCTTACACTTAATTCCAAAAAGTGCAAGGCAATGCGGATAAGTAACAAGAAGAATAAGTTTGTTCACAAGTACAAAATAAACAATTCAGCTGTTGACACGGTTGATTCCGTGAAGTATCTGGGGGTGATAGTACAAAACAACATGAAATGAGACGTGCCCATAACTTCCATCGTAGGCAAGGCTAATTCTAAATTACGATTCATAGGTCATATTTTGAGGAATTGTAATGCTCATACAAAGGAGATAGCGTATAAAACACTAGTGCGTCCGCATCTGGATTACTGGTGTGGGGTTTGGGATCCGTATCGCAAGGTTCTGATTGCCTCAGTTGAGAGGATGCAGAGGAGAGCCGCTAGATTCGTGACTTGTTGTTACAGCCCATATGAAAGTGTCACAGAATTGATACATAGATTGGGCTGGGGTAGTTTGAAAGACAGACGACATAGCTTGCGTTCGAATTTATTGGAGAATATGCGAAAAAAATTAAATTTTGAGTGCTAATGAAATACTTCTTCCGCCAACCTATTTAATGATCGGAGGGATAAGATTAGAGAAACAAGATGCCGTACTGATGCTTACATGTATTCCTTCTTTCCTCGCACTATTCAGGATTGGAATGGGCGGGTTTAGGATTGGTGCTTAGCACCCTCTGCCACCCACAATGTTTGTGATTTGCAGAGTATGGATGTAGATGTAGACCTTATATTCATAATTAACCTTTTGTTTTTTATTTGTGTATCTTATAAGGTGACTCTTCTTTGCATTTATCTTCATCCCATGTTTACCAACCCAACTAGATATCCTGTCCAGACCACCCTGCAATTGTTTACAGTCCTCTATCATTTTGATCCTTTTATGCAGCATTATGTCATCTGCAAACAATCTAATTTCAGATAGTAAACAATCCACACAATTATTCATTAGAATAATGAATAGCAATGGTCCCAATACGCTACCCTGCGGCACTCCAATTTTTACTTCCACTTCCTTTGATACCGCATTTCGTACCCTAACTTTCTGTTTTCTACCTTTTAAAAATTCTTCTACCCAGCAATTCACTTTCTCATCCACTCCAATTGTGTTTACCTTATTTACTACCATTTTGTGGCTTACTCTGTCAAACGCCTTTGAAAGATCTAGTGCTACACTATCAATTTGGCCTTCCTTGTCGATTTCATCTGAAATATCTTGCATATATCCCACGAACTGAATATCCTTGCCTGAACCCATGTTGCCTACTTGAAAACCACTTACGTTCCTCACATACATTTCTGATGTGGTTGTATATCATTATTTCCATTAATTTACGTACCACTGAAGTCAAACTGATTGGCCTGTAATTTTCGACTCTATTTCTCACCCCTCCTTTATGTACCGGTACTACTATCGCACTTTTCCAGTCTTGTGGTATAAGTAGCAAGTATCCAGACTCAATTTAAATAATATTTCAAGATAAGGTACAATGTCATATCCGGCAATCTTTAGGATATCTGTTGTAATATTATCTACACCAGCCCCCTTATGTTTTTTCAGCTTGCTTATTTCCTTCATGATTTCTTCAGGATGAATTTCAAATATTTTAGTATCTTCATTTCTAATCGTATTGTTAAGCTCATTCTCCGAATTAGACCTTCCCATTCATTGTCCCTAATGCTCTCACTAAACCAGTTACTTAAAATCTCTGCCTTTTTCAAATCCTCAGTAACTACTTCTCCATCCTTATCTATAAGCATCTTTACACCCTCCCTTCCCCTCAGTTTCCTGATTTAGCCATAGAAATTTCTAGATGCATCAGTCAGTGGTCCTCCTGCACTGACAATACTCTTCATAAACACATCTTTAGCCACTTTCTTTGCTGTTATTAAGTCCTTGTTTAGTTGTTTTAAATATTCCCTACTACCCTGCTGTCTCTTAACTCTGTTATGATGTTCTCTTTGTACCAACCTCTTTAACCTACCCACTTCCCTATTATAGTACACAGGTTCTCTACTTCTCTTTATTTGCTGCTTTGGAATACATTTTTCTTCCCCCTTTCTTATTATTTCCTTGAACTCTTCCCACCTTGACTCTACTGTACTTGTGCCTTCCTTCCATTTGCGGAAACATTTGCTGAAACATTCTCTGAAATATCTCTTCAAATTTGAAATCTGTGCCTTTTTATAATTGTACCTATTTCCCCCTTCAATTTTGGCTGCTGGTTCACTGAATCCTCTAATATCCATCAGAACTGCTTCATGATCACTTATTCCTTCCATTACTTGACACCCCACAAGGTTATCATCGGGCTTAATTAGAAATATATCCAAAATATTTTATCCCCTAGTGTTTTGCTCTACCACTTGTGTAAATCCTCCTTCCCTTATTAAGGTATTTGCAAATCTTTGTTCCCGTATGTTATTAATCTTTTTTCCTTCCCAGTTTACACCTGGTAAATTTAATTTCTCCCCAAGAGCCTCATCCTCATCTGTCATTCTTCCACTGCGGTAAGCAGCCAACACCCTGATTTTTTTCTTTTTTACTACCCCAGAAATCTAACCCAAGTAACTCATGGTCTTGATCTATGAACGCCAGTGAACTGTGGTAGTTTTTGCTAACTAGTATGAAGACTCCTCCACCAATTGCTCCTCTATCTCTGCTGTACACTCTGTAACCATCAGGAAAAACCTCACTGTCTAGTATGTCTTCTTTTAACCAACTCTCTACACCAATTATTACTTGAGGTTCATGTTTCTCCGTTAAGTTTGCAAATTCGATTACTTTGTTCATTATACTTCTACAGTTTACCATTAACACCCTTATTTTCGGCTTTATATTTCCAGCATTTATCTCATCTTTCCCAGTTTTACCGCAGCCAGTTATTGTTTCAGCCACTTCATGTATTTCTTTAACATCTGTGACTTTCCCCATCGTGAATCTGCAATCAGTATCAATTTGATAATCTATTTTTGTCCCTTCACCAGCAGCCCCTAACATAAAAAAGGCACAGTCCTGACCCCATCATCTCTGGAAATGGGCTCCCTTACTGCTTTATCTAACAATTCAGAAAGCACTCCCTTCCCCCTTCTATTTAGGTGTAGGCCATGCCTAGTGAATCCCCACCTACCAATGGTGTTTACAGGCACAACCCCCTACACAGAACTAATTCCTTTCCCAAGTAGCACTTCCGTTTCCACATTTACACGCCTCGCAGCATAGTTCAATTATGGCCAGTCATGGCGTCTTAGGACCTGCATGAGCTCCACCCTGGTATGCTGTGCCTCCTTCACCACCTTCCTCAGGTCACTCTCTATACTATAACTAGTGTTTCTATCAATACTATTCCCCACCCCTCCCACTATCACTACTCTATCTTCCTTAGTGAAACTCCTACAAAATGTAGTTAACAATTTAGTTTTTGTCTGGGTTGATTACCTGAAGTATCTTGGCATAATAGCACAAAGCAACATGAAATGGGACTTGCACATAACTTCCGTTCTAGGCAAAGCTAATTCTAGATTACAATTCATAGATCGTATTTTGAGAAGTTTTAATGCTCATATAAAACAAATAGCGTACAAAACTCTAGTGCGTCTACATATAGATTACTGTTGTGGAGTTAGGGATCCGTATCAGAAGGGATTGATTGACATGTTGGAGGAAGTATAGAAGAGAGCTACTCAATTCGTGACTGCTAGTTACAGTCCTTACAAAAGTGTTACAGAATTGATTCATAGATTGGGCTGGGATTGTTTGGCAGACAGATGACTTCATTTTTGGAGAATCTGCGAAATTCTTTAATTTATGAGTGCAATAAAATACTTCTACCGCCAACCTATTTAGGTCACAACGACAGGTGGGATACGATTAGAGAAATAAGATGCCATACTGATGCTACACCTGCAGACAGAGCTGATCACGTGTAGCCCCTGATAGACCGTCAGGCCAACAAAACACGTGACGTTTCAGACTTTCTGATTGGCTGGGTAAACCAAACTCTCTACATAGGTCAGGGGCCTCGACTATATAATAATATCACAAACTCATAGAAGATGCAGTTCTGTCCTAGGAGAAGATTGCAGAAGGATGGTCGAAATGTCGACGGCGTCACCCGGTCATCCAAGAAACAACTGACTCTGGTCGCGGAAGACTACAATAACATATTTATTATTTTTGGACGTTAAGTCAAGAGTTATCTTGATGTTCTTGATGAATAAGACTATTTCATCTTTGGATGTGGCTCGGTGTAGATTTTGTGGACTGTTCGGTTACATCAGTCTCATTTCCAATGAATAGACTTGCACATCTTTGGGAATGAACAGACTTACTAAAATTTGTTAGTGACAATAGCATGGGATGGAAAGAGAGTGGTGATCAGTAAATCAGGAGTAATCATTGTTGATTCATAAAACAGACTAATGATTTCTCTTTAGAGAAGTTGACTTGTTATTTCCTCATATTTTTTTCCCTACATGGAATATATCCATCACCTGTCAGTCAGGAAACAATTTTAAAACTAGACGGCCCGTGCAAAAATTTCGCGAATAAAATGCGATGAATAGCAAGTTTGAATTTTTGTAATATAATGAAAAGTAGAACCGTACTTTTGTGGCAAATATTTATTTTTTTAGTGTAATAGGTACGCGTCAAAATACTTACAACATATTACGAAACAGTTAGGAAAATTTAAAACACTCTGTATTTATGACAAAATGTCACTGACCTTAACAGAATACAGCCAACCTGAACAAAATGCACACAACATATCAATATCTCTGTGATATTTGTTGCTGTGCGAATATAATGTGTACATTGAAATTGTATAGAAAATGAAAGTGTTTCCATAACAGAAAAACTATCCGAAAAGCTACTTATTGAATAAAAAAAAGTTTCTTGACATATCTGTGATATCTGTTGCTACAATCTAGGGACTTGGCTCTGTACTTTCTCATACGCGCTACCACTTAAGGCACAAAAATCCGAAAAATTCTTTCTTAATTTATGATTTTACCTCACTGGAGACCTTAATCTTTAAAACGATATGATATTTATCGATTTCGGCTAGGTATCAAAGAAGATAAATGGCTTGACATAAAAAAAAGCATGCTGTAGAAATAATATTGATACTTTTGCCCTTTAAGTGTCAAATTCCAAAAAAATTCTTTTATAAAACATGGTGTGACCAAAGCAGTCACCGTGGTCATTAAAATGATACCACAATTATCAATTTTGGTTAGTTATCAAGCTAGATAAAAAAAAATGTTCTAGAAATGATGATATTTTTGCCCCTTAAGGGTTGAATTTGGAGAAAGTTTTTTTCTTAAAATATGATGTGACCAAAGCGGATAATTTAATATTTAAAACGATACCTGATTTTTTAATTTCGGTTGGGTATTAAGGGAAATAAATAGCTAGTGACAGAAAAATGTGTTGTAGAAATATTAATACTTTGGCCCTCTAAGGTTAGAATTTTGAAAAATTTCTTTCTTAAAATGTGGTTTAACGGAACCTAAGACCTTATGAAGACCTCAATCATTAAAATGATATCTCGTTTATCATTTTGTTTAATTATCAAGGGAGATAAATGTCTCGAGACACAAAAAAATGCATTTTAGAAATACTGATATTTATGCCCTTTAAGAGTTCAATTACTGAGCGTGGCGGTGTAACGGTTATCGTTCTGGCCTCGCATTTGGGAGGACGGTGGTTCGAATCCCCGTCCGGGCATCCAGATTTGTGTTTTCCATGGTTTCCCAAATCACTCCAGGCAAATGCTGGGATGCTTTCTTCAAAAGGCCATGGCCGAATTCCTTCCCATTCCTTGCCTCCCATCATTTCCCGTCTCTAAAGACCTCGCTGTTAAGAGACATTAAGAAGTTAAAAAAAAAAAAAGTGGGGTTCAATTCAGAAAAATTCAATTCTAAAATGTGATGTTACCACAGCGGAAACCTTAATTTTTAGAATGATACCACATTTATCTATTTCAGTTAGATATTAATGGAGATAAATGGCTCGTGACACAAAAATGCGTTGTAGAACTATTAATACTTTTTCCCTTTAAGAGCTGAATTCCAAAAAACTTCTTTTTTAAAATATGATGTCACCAAAGCTGAGACATTTCTCCTCATAATCTTACTTGAATTATCGATTTTGGTTGGATATCCAGGGAGATAAATGGTTTGAGACACAAAAAAACGCATTTTAGAAAAATTGACATTTTTTCCCTCTAAGGGTCAAAATACGAAAAATGTGTTCCTTAAAATATAATGTTACCACGGTGGAGACCTTACTCTTTAACATGATATTTCATTTATCTATATGGGTTAGATATCAAATGAGATAAATAGCTTATGACACAAAAATGCGATGTAGAACCATTTATACTTTTTCCCTTTAAGGGAGCAATTCGAAAAAACTTCTTTCTTAAAATACATAGTCACCACAGCTGAGAAAATACTCCTCAAAATCTTACTTGATTTATCGATTTTGGTTAGATATCCAGGGAGATAAATGGCCCGAGGCACAAAAAACGCATTTTAGAAAAATTGACTTTTTTGCCCTTTAAGGGTGGAATTATGAAAAATTCCATTTTTAAAACATAATGTTACCACGGCGGAGACCTTAGTCTTTAATATGATACCTCATTTATCTATATCGGTTAGATATCAAGGGAGATAAATAGCTTGTGACACAAAAATGCGTTGTAGAATCATTTATACTTTTTCCCTTTAAGGGATGAATTCCAAAAAACTTTTTTCTTAAAATATGATGTTACTAAAGCTGAGACATTACTCCTCATAATCTTACTTGATTTATCGATTTTGGTTAGATATCCAGGGAGATAAATGGCTGTAGGCACATAAAACGCATTTTAGAAAAATTGACATTGATGACCTTTAAAGGCCGAATTACGAAAAATTCCTTTGTTAAAATAAAATGTTACCATGGCGGAGACCTTAGTCTTTATTATGATACCTCATTTATCTATATCGGTTATATATGAAGTGAGATAAATGGCTTGTGACACAAAAACACATTTGAAAAATATTGATACTTTTGCCCT
Organism: Vandiemenella viatica; assembly: GCA_031002005.1. Classification (NCBI taxonomy): domain Eukaryota; kingdom Metazoa; phylum Arthropoda; class Insecta; order Orthoptera; family Morabidae; genus Vandiemenella; species Vandiemenella viatica. Next base: position 29,253,861 of record JARYHS010008075.1, read on the forward strand.
TTCAGGGTCGAATTCCGAAAAATTCCTGTCTTAGTATATGACGTCACAAAAGCGGAGATCTTAATCTTTAAAATGATACTTCATTAAATGATTTCAGATTGGTATCCAGGGAGATAAATGACTCATAATACAGAAAACAGCATTTTAGACAATTTGATATTTTTGCCCTTTAAGGGTCGAATTCTGAAAACTTTCTTATCAAATTGGAGACCATAAGCTTTAAAAAGATCCTCATTCATTGATTTCGATTATGTATGAAGGAAGATACAGGCTTGTGACAAAAAAATAACTTATAGAAATAATATATATGATTGATCCTGTATATTTAATTTGAGCATTGTCTACATGTCAAACTACATATGAGGTCCAATAGAGAAGTATAAGAACAAGCTCTTACAATTAACTCGCATGTTCTTCACTCATTATTAGAACATGATCTGGGCTTTTATTTTTGTACTAACTGAGGGTAACCCGCCTCACTTGTATTTTTGTACATCTGTTTAGTTTTTTGTATTTAATATAGAAGACGTGTATTAAAAGATATTTGTTTATTGTTTCTTGTTTTCTACATAAATATCTTACACATTAAACATACAAAAATCCTACATACTGAATAATTTTATGGAAATAAATCTTTATAAACAATATTTGATGTTTTGTTGTCTGGAGCATATACAAATAGATTTTTTGCTTGTCCGACATGTGAAAAAGCAACATAAAGTTGATCTTATGAGAAACAGGATTCTTTTAAATTAACTCCGCAGTAGTGGAAAGTTTGACCCTGCGCCTTATAGTCGTACTATAAGCTAATCTCACTGGAAATTGTAACCGTTTGAAACAAAATGACAAATCATTTGAAATTAATGGGATTCATGGTATGAAAACCGATTTTCCTTTTTCTTTTCTGGTTAGGAATACCGCCTCAATGATATTGTTTAGCAGCTGGTTCATGCTTAATCTTGTGCCATTACATAATTTAGGTGAATCAAGATTTTGTAATAGTATAACTGGTGGTCCAATTTTTAGCTTCAATACATGCAAAGACATACTTGGGGGACTTCATAAATTTAAAAATTCTGTTCATCTTGATCCATAGTTGTGTCTATTGATTTATATATTTTTTCTTCCTCTGGTGTAATATTTTGTATCTGCTCATTTATTCATTGCACAACATCATTCTTTGTAGCTATAATCGTTCGCTCACATAACCATTCTTTATTCATGCAGCTTTTTTTCTATAAATGGATACACTTTTTCAATAAGTTTTACATTCGTGTCTACCACGTTGCACAATTCTTCTGTTAAAATAAGTTTACCAGAGTCAGTATCCAGTGGATAGGTACCATTTCCAATTTTCAAAAGATTTTCAGCAAATGCTCCTGTAAATTTTTCAGGCATATTTTCTGTTAGAGATAACTTTTCAAAACATTAATCGCTTTAAACATGTGTTTATTTCATCAGACGATGTTGATTTTGGAATTACCAGCAATGTCTGTCGAAAATCTCCTGATAGTAGCAATAAAATTCCTCCCATTAGACTTGTGTTCTTCTGAAGATCCTGTAATGTTTTATCTAGGGCTTTGGGTGACATTCTGTGGGCCTTGTACATTCATCCCATATTATAATTTTGCATTGCAAAAAAATCTGACCATGTACAGAAGATCTGGTTATATCACAGACTGGATTCTCTTGTTCAGCTACATTTAATGGTAATTTTAATGCAGATTGTGCCATTTTCCCACCTTCCATTAACATGGCAGCAATTCTTGATGATGCCAATGCTAATGCGATTTGCTTTTTCAGTAGAATTTTAGCTAAGATCAAATTAACAAGAAACGTTTTACCAGTGCCTCCTGGTGCATCATCTGTTTCAATATGATTAATGATTTTGTCATAAATAATCTGTTGTGTTTGGGTTAATTTTGGTTCATTGTCTTTGATGTAACAATTCAATTCTCTTATATTATAACTGAGCTCTTTCGTCAATTCTGAATTAACTAGGTCTATCTCACTTCTAACAAGAGGTTAAACTCCAAGTAGAATTAAACTTTGATTGCTCATCGCTAAAGATTCTCTAACATTGTCAGTGCTTCATAACAAATATGTTCATTGAAAGTTACATCCAAATCCGGATTGTCTCTCTGCACTCTGTTTAAAATGTCGCCACTTATGCTGTCGTGATATTTCATTCATAGTTTATTAGGGTTTGAGGGATTATTACAAAAATCTCTCATACTTGATCCACGCTTGCTACTTTTGCAGCCTCTCTCATTGCTTGCTCCCAATGATTGTCATTTTCTAATGGACAACGGCGCTGTCATGCCTCCCGGTATGTTTCGCAAATGTAACCATCTACTGGTTGAAGATATTCAAATGATATTGGTCCATGTATTTCGTGAAGCAGTAGACACAAGTAAAAACATTCTGCATTTTTTGGATGAACCGTGTATGCTCAACCAATAGCATTGCCTTTGAATACTCCTTCAAACCCTTCTACAGGAATTCCTCTCTTCCATCGATTGAATATTTTTCGTGACGTGTGCTGTATGTAATAATTGAGAACTTCTATATAGAAAAGTGTTGTTGCAAACGGGTCATTTTGGCACAGGGTCATATTGGCGGGATGGTTTGAAACTTGTTGTGCAGATTGACTTGTAAAATACACTCATTGTCCATTAGTGGACTGCTAAATGAACAACTGCTGGATCTCTGTCGTGAATTGGAAAACCTAATATGCGACAAACCGCCTCATTACTATTGATATAGTGTCGCATTTGATAATGCAAAATTTCATCATATTTATTTTCGTTTGTTGCTCCAAAGACTTCCTTTATTAATATATTTACTCACATATTTAATTGACTTGACAGAACTGCAATATGTTGATATGTGCTTGAAACATCCTTGATAATAGCGTATTATGTGTCACTACCCACTGATTGTCAATTTCTACTTCTAGGTCATTTCTCAGCTTGATTTTCACCATAAATCCTCCTTCACTCAGTGGTCAATGTCTGTATTTTGTATAACCATATTCACCCGTTTGTGTTTCACTTAAATATGGTCTCGGATACCGCCTTGAGTATCTGTTATCTTTCGTACATGGTGATCGCATTTTAAGTACTCACATGGTCCATATTTTTTTATGATTATTTCATACAACACTGGATGTTCAGTCGGATTTAGATACTCATCCTTGACAACGTCATCGATATGATTTAAACGAATTTGGATAACCATAATTTGGATAACCATGTTCACCCATTTGTGTTTCACTTAAATATGGTCTCGGATATCGCTTTGAGTATCTGTTATCTTTCATACATGGTGATCGCATTTTAAGTACTCACATGGTCCATATTTTTTAATGATTATTTCATACAACACTGGATGTTCAGTCAGATTTAGAAACTCATCCTTGACAACGTCATCGATATGATTTGAACGAATTTTCTCTTTTAGCCAAATTAAATTGTATGAATGTGCCAATCCTTTTTTTTTTTTTTGCCATTCAGTTGAATACATCCAGCAAATGACGCCTCAAAAATGTGACCCTTCGCAATTGTATCAATGAATTTGACTTGCTTTTGTCTGAACACTTGTGTGATTATATCATGTCTATTAGGTGGTGTTTGGCCATACTGTAATTCATCTGTAATCTCCTTCCACGATAAATTACATGTGAAATTTATAAAAAAAATCTGTTCGACCATGTTTCTTCACAAAGTCATAGCATCTTGGGCATATTTGTGCATATGTCTGGGTCTACCGGTGAACATTGAGGGTAAGATTACTAATTGCCCCAGATTTTCAATATTACCATCACTGGTTATCGCATCCCGCAAATCAATGTATTTACCTGCTCGTAACTTGCTTTGATTTTGGTGAATGTAGAGCAGTCTTTCTGACTCTATTTTTGTATACATATCAACAATAAACTGTTGAAATAATTGCCGACAGTCAATTACATGATTATATTCGTTTTCTCTATCCATTATGTGCTAATCATAAAACTGTTTCGAAGTTACTTTTTTATTTGTTGTTTTATTCATTTTTGGGTTAACTTGTTGAATATTAAAATGGCAGCTATCTTTGCCTTGCCAGAATATTAATAGATATTGCAGAGCATCATAAATGCGATTAGTTTCTGCAATACGTTTCAAGTGATGGCTCCTTCGTTGTACGACAATGTCCCAATAACTACTTTCATTATCCAAAATTCTTAATAAGTCACTATGTTTATAACTGAGCATGGTGGGTGAGTGGTTAGCGCTCTTGCCTCGTATTCAGGAGGACGGTGGTTTGAATCCCCGTCCAGGCATCTAGATTGGATTTTCCGTGGTTTCCCCAAATCACTCGGGGTGAATGCTGGGATGCCTTCTTCAAAAGGCCATGGCCAAATTTTTTTCTGTTCATTGTCCCCAATCCCATCCTGCCTCTAATGACCTCAATGTCGATGAGGTGTAAAGCCATAAGTAAAAAAAAACTATGTTTATGTAGGAAATGCTCTAGATCAAGTATTACATCTCAACTCAATCCTGCGATATTCACCGAGCATTGATCTACATCATCTTTTTCATTTCCTATGAATAAATTTGTAAAAATGACCCTATTTGTAATAATGACCCTATTTTATGATACACTTGCCCTCGCACTTTAATCACCGGATTAAATCCTTCCTTCTCCATTACTACTGTTGCTCCAAATGATGTTATTTGGATTTTTTTTAAAGAAGTCTTTAGATTTCGGTGTTTCTCCATTCATATATTTAAAGAATTAATGCAGCAGGAAAACAGTGCTGGCAAACTAATTTTACCACTTGAACAACATACACTTGGCGTTTCTCCTTTCAATTTTTTGGCTTTGCAAAAATTACATACTCTATCCATTTTCCCAATTATTACACTTGGATGCTCATTATAATCTTTACTTGGATCATAATAAAATGCTTCGTGTTCAAGACTATAATGTTCTCGTATTGTTTGGTGCACAGCATGCACAGTTGTTTCCAATAATTGAGAATGGACCTGCACCCCTAATCGAAGGTTACTCGTTCTGTCTCTATTCTGTTTATTTCTTTGATCCGTTTCTGCACCTGTTCCTCTTTCATCATGTCATCTTTGTCTTCTTTGATCTGTTTCGTTAATATTTTCACATTTTCCTTCTGCCTGATTATCTCCATTCTGTTGATAATTTTCTTGTACCAATATTACATGTGCTTGTCTTTCTTCTTCAGTTTTATTTCTCCACACCATGTTTTGCCTTTGTGATGTAATTCGAGATCGTGAATATTGCCTCCTTTCATGCACAGCATGCACAGTTGTTTGCAACAACTGCACATCGACTTGCACCCCTGATGGAAGATTACTCATTCTATCACTATCCTGTTTATTTATTTCATTCGTCTGTGCACCTGTTTCTATTTTTCTGCATAATCGTTGGCTTACAAATTGCGAATATTCGCTTTTACACATTGGCATTTTTTATCTTTATATATTACCTCTTCACACTTAACCATTTTTTAATTTTTCAGCCACACTAACACCAGTGCTCTGTGCTAGAAAATTCAAAATAATATTTAAAACACTTTCTCTGGATTAAGCAACTATTCTACTGTGACCATTCCCAAATATAGACATACACACGTCTAATTCTATATATATACCAATTTCAACCACCATGTTTCCCACACACCCACAGCTACCAACAAGCAACCTCAATGGCACAGGATTCGAGACTTCATGCTACTACTACTACACACAAACTCAAGTGGTCAGAGCAGGAAGCTGTGGCTGCAAGCTAAAATATAGATACACATACATTTTAGTCGAAATAAGAAAATGCCACTTTCAACCACCATATTTCAGGCACCCACATAGCTACCACTATGCAACCATCGCAGTGCACGATGGTAGCTTGGAGGCTACTATCACACAAACACCCGTGGTCTGGGCTAGATAGTTGGGCTTCAGGGTGAAATATAGGAAGACACACATCTTTGGTCGAATTATTAAAGTGCTCCAGGTCAATCACTTTCAACCCCCATATCTTCCACTTTCCCCTTCCCCCGTAGCTACCGTCATCTAACCACCATAGTGCATGAGGGGAGACTCGATGCTATTACCGCACACAAATGCCAGTCATCCGTGCTATGTAGTTCAGGCAGCAAAGTAAAATATACGGACACATATATCTTTGGTCGAAATACGAAAATATCCTTGATCGGCCAATTTCTAACACCATATCTCACACATTCTCTCAGCTACCGAAATTCGCCTATGCTTTGATTGATGGGTGACTCTGCACTACTGCCACACAGAAACACCGGTGATCTGCATTACATAGTTTTGGCTGAAAAGTGATGCACCGAGACACATATGTCTTTGGTAGAAATATGAAAGTGGCACAGGTCAACCACTTTCAACCATCATATCTCCCACACCCCCATAGCTACCAATGATAGGAGACACAATACTACTACCACAGACAAACACTAATGGGCTATGATATGTAATTGTGGCCGCAAAGTGACATATACGGAGACACATTTCTTGATTGAAATATGAAAATAACCTTGATCGGCCACTTTTAACCACCATATCTCCCACACTCCCACAGTCACTGAAATTCGACAACGTTGTGATTGGTGGGTGACTCTGTGCTACTACCAGACACAAACACCATTGATCCGTGCTAGATAGTTTTGGCTGAAAAGTGGTACACTGGGACACATACGTCTTTGGTACAAATATGAAAGTGGCGCAGTTCAACCACTTTCAACCACCATATCTCACAAACCTCCATACCGATATCTAACCACCATAGTGCACAATGGGAGATTCGATGCTGCTACTACACACAAACACCAATGATCTATCCTATGTAGTTGTGAAAGGAAAGAGAAGTATAAGAAGACAAAAGTCTTTGATCAAAATATGAAAGTTCCCTGCATCAACCACTTTTAACCATCATATCTTCCACACCCCCACAGCTATTGGCATTCGGCCAATGTAGAGCACAATAGGAAACTCCATGCTACTTGCACACACAATCGCCTCGCATTCGGGAGGACGGCGGTTCGAATCCCCGTCCGGGCATCCAGATTTGGGTTTTCCATGGTTTCCCCAAATCACTCCAGGCAAATGCCGGGATGCTTCCTTCAAAAGGCCATGGCCGAATTCCTTCCCATTCCTTGCCCCCCATCCTTTCCCGTCTCTAAAGACCTCGATGTTAAAAAGAGACGTAAAGCAGCTCCAAAAAAAAAAAAAAAAAAAGCACACACAAACACCAGTAATCTGTGCTAGATAGTGGTGACTTAAAAGTGAAATATAGGGAAACACACGTCTATTTTTATATATATGTATAAGATTTTTCTGTTTTTCATTGGCTTGAAATCTCTAATTTTTGCCTTGATTGTGTATCTGGTTTACTTTGCTACATCTTTAACAATTGTCCGGAACTTCATTTCTGTGGCTTGAATTTGGCTAATATTTTCTTTTAAAAGGACCTATGTTCCACTTTGATATAATGCTGCTGGGATTTTTTTTTTTTTTTTTTTTAGAATTTCATTTGAGTTTCTTTTTGCAAGTCTTACCCATTGTCCTTTTAAACTGCTCCCCACATCCTTAAAAATTTATTTAACTTGTGTTCAAAGCCTTTTGTGTGTGACATTGCATACCAATAATTTGTGGTTTCTGTTCCAAGCAGAAACCATCCAGGTATATTTTTGATCTTATCATATGTTTCCCTGCAAAAGCCATAAGTTTTGTTTGATTTTAAAGCTTTTACAATTACATGTTTTGGCTCTGGATTTTAGATGTATAAATTTCTACAGATTGGTTTCTCAGGAGGTGATGACGACATGATGATCAGCAAAGATTAACTTTTTAAATGATTTATTACTTTTGGATTTGAATACATCTTGGGGTTTAGTTCCCTAAATTTCATTGCCAGGTAATCAACATATAAAGCAAACAACACTGGATACAGATAGGAACCTTGTCTAACCTTTGGCTGGTTTTTATTGGCTTTGTAGCTTTGTCATTTAGTTTGCCTAAAACTGTGTTGGTGTACAAGTACGAACTTTGAAGTGCCGGTACTAATGTTCTTAAAGTTCAGTCACACACCACAATTTATTTAATTTTTGCCTTATGAAAGGCATTATATGGTAAACATGGCTTTGAAGAATGAATGGCCTTTCTAGAAACCTTTTTGGTTTACTTCTGAGATGTATTCTACTATATTTTGAGTTTTTGTGGTGGTTACTTGAGCATATATTTTCCATTCAGAGTTCAGCAATCTGATTTTCCTGTAGTTATCAGTATTTCTCTTGTCACATTTCTTGTATAATGATAATACCTTAGCCCTCCATTCTTCATAAGTCATCTTTTGTCTCCAATACATATTTAACAATTGTAGTAGCTTCAAGTTTAAAAGTATTCCATCATACTTAAAAATAATTACGTTAACAACAGCTTCACTGATTGCTTTTTTGTTTTTGAACCTGCTTAGTATATTTTCCAATTCGTCTATTATTATGCTGTCTGACTGGTATATTGTCACATCTATATTTTCCTGTTTGTGAATCAGGACATGATCAAATCACAGATCTCTGTAACATTTGTCCCAAATGTGATTTTCTATTACACCAACTTCTTCAGCTTCCTTCTCCTCTTTGTTTAAATGTTTCAGTATTTTTTATGCTTTCACCTCTCTGTCATGTACCTGCTATTACTTATGTGTCTTTCCCAGTTTTCTTGAGGCAGTTTTCTCATCAAAGATTTGGTTTCTTACTTATCTTTCAATATGTGACATCATTTTCTATTGCTATTTTTCATAACATTTTGTTGTATACTTTATGCTTCCCTTTAATACTATACCAATTTTTTATTCTATATCTTTAATATCCTTATCCTGCATTTTACATTGCTTTTGCCTTATAAGCAGCTTGAAACACTTGTATTTTGTAGATGCCTTCCTCTCTCAGCTTCACCTAAAACCCAAGGTGATGGGCATTCTAGTTTTACATTGATCCAGAAAATTTTCTGATTCAACATCTATGCCCTTGTGTATGTTGTGTCTTGCACAAGGTTTACAAGCTTTGTATTAACAATTATGTATTCTAATTTATTAGGTATCCAGGTTTATTTATAGATATCTTTTTTATATGAAAGTATTGTTACTGAAAGTGTTAAAATCCCACAATTTGTCATCAGATGTGGTGGGTGATCATTAATGCTCTGTCCTCACATTTGGGAAGATGCTGGTTCGAATCTCTATATGGGCATTCAGATTTGGGTTTTCCATGGTTTCCCCAAATCACTCCAGGTGAATGCCGGAATGCTTCCTTCAAAAGCCCACATTCAAATTCCTTCCTTTTCCTTTTCACCATTCCTTTACTGCCTTTAGTGACCTCGATGTTGACGAGGTGTAAAGCCATAAGCAGAAAATTTCAAAAAATAAGTAAAAAATACACTTTTGTAATTTTTTGTGAACTCATTGCTTGCCTTGGTTGCCCAAACATCTTGAAATTGTGTTATTACCGATCTATGCATTTTAGTCTTCTCAACTATTATGCAACTATTTTTGCTCACTGCATCATAAGTTTTCAGCAATTCCTCATGGAACTTTTCAGCTTTCATAATTTTTCCCTCTTGTTGGAAAGCCATGTAATCCTTGAAAAATATTTACATTATGGTGGCTTCTTCCTGGGAAAAATATTCCCCCAGTCAGATTTCCAGGTGAGGGCTGCTCAGAGAGGGGTCATTAGAATGGATAGAAACATTCTATGAGTTGGAACATGGAGTGTTAGAAGTGGCAGATTACGAAACTTTAAAGTGGAGATGCAGTGAGTGAAGTTAGTTGTGGTTAGGGTTAGAGAGATTTGGAAGTAGGCACAGGATTTCTGATTTGGGGAATACAGAATAATTAGCACAAAAGCTGTCAGTGGAGTTAGTGATGCAGGATTTATAATAAAAAAAAGAGTAGGGAATAGGGTGAGTTAATATAAATATTTTAGTGTTAAAATTAAATTTATGAGCATAAAAACTAAGCCTGCACCACCCATGTTAGTATGAGTGTACATGACAACATCACAAGAAGATTGTGAAAAAATATGGGATGGAGTTGAAGAATTAATCCAATATGTAAGGGGGAATGAAAATTTAGTAATCATGGGTGATTGGAAATATGCTGTGGGAGAAACAAAGAAAGGGGTATGCTGTAGGAAGATTTGGTCAAGAAGAAAAAAAATTGTGAGAAAGTTTGCTTTGTGAAAATTATAAACTCATCATGGCAAACATACTGTCCAAGAACCATGCATGAAGCACATACATAATAGGAATATTGAGGGGATACAGGGAGATATCATGGTTGTACATAGATTCAGCCTGTGATGCATATCCAGGAGCTGATATACAAGGGGGTATCCAAAAATAACTGGAATAGCATTGCTATGGGTGGAGCTTGTGTAGTATGAGTTTCTGCCGATAAGAGTTTATAGTGCACCTTATTGCCAGAGCAATGCCGCCTGTGTTGTCAACCTGGCTTGCTCTGTTAATTTGCAGAGATTATTTTTGCTAGCACTGTTTTGTTATTATTTCATTCTTGATGATGGTAAGCTTAAGTGAACAATGTGCAGCTGTGAAATTTTGTTTTGTATTCAGTAGAAATGCTGTTGAAACTGTTTTAATGTTGAAAAACTCAAGTGTACGAGTGGTTCGCTCAGTTTAAAAATGTTGACATGTTGATTGATGAAAAATCTCGTTCTGGACATCCATCAATTCCCCGAATCAACAAAAATGTTGAAAAAATTTGAGACCTTGTGCTCTCAGACCATCGGCAGACAATTGATGATGAACTGCCGGAGATTAGTGGATTATCCTGGAACTCGGTTCAGTGAATTTTAACCAAAGATTTGGGAATGTAAAGAGTTGCTGCCAAGTTTGTTCCTCGGGCTCTGACTGACAGTCAAAAAGAAAGTGGAGTTGAAACATCTCATGCTTTGAAACAACAGCTTGAAAATGATTCAGATTTTCTGTCAAAGGTCATTACTGGTGATGAGTCATAGTGCTATGGTTACGACCCAGAAACAAAGCAACAGTCGGGCCAGTGAAAGATGTCATTGTCACCCCGTCCAAAGAAATGTCATCAAGTCAAATCAATTATCAAAACAATGCTTATTTGCTTTTTTGATGCCAAGGGCATAGTTCATTCAGAGTTTGTTCCCCCACATCAGACCACCAATAAAACCTTTTATTTGGAAGTTTTAAGAAGATTATGCAACAGTGTTCATTAAAATAAGATCCGATTTGTGGCAGACAGGAGACTGGTTCTTCCACCATAACAATGCACCTGCACACACAGCTGTGTCTGTAATGCGTCGCTCACTTTAGTCACCTGACCTGGCTCCGTGCTACTTTTTCTTATTTCCACGCATGAAAGGAAATCAATTTGATAATATTAAAGAGGTCAAGAAAAAAATGAGCGAGGAGCTGTCAGCCATTTCTAAAGATGACTACAGAAAATGTTTTGAACAGTGGAAGCACTGGTGGGACAAATGTATTAGTTGTAATGGAGAGTATTTTGAAGGGGAAAGGTTGTTTTGTAATAAAAATTGAAAATATATAGCTTTTAAAAAATAATTCCGGTTTCTTTTCTTGGTACCCCCTCATAGACTCACAATCTGATTGTTATGAAGTGCATACTGAATTTCAAGAAGGCAAAGAAGCAACATAGGCAGAACAGACTGGAAGTGAATAAATTGAAAGGATTTTACATGAGAGAAAAATTGGCAGATATGGTAGACGTGGCTCTAAGAAATAACTCTAAAAGGAATTCACCTTATGGTGAATGGAATACACTTAAAAGAGAAAAAAACCAAAGCTGATAAAGAAACATTATATATTAAGAAAGAAGCCAACCAAAAATCTCAGTGCATAAAGAGATTTTGGAGTTGATGGATGAGAGGAGAAGGAACCAAACTTCTCAAGATGAAACAGGAAGTGTGTAGTACAAATATAGCAAATAAGGAAATACAAGAAACCAAAAAAGTGGCTGCAAGTAAAGTGTGAAGAAGTAGAAAAGGAAAAGGTCATGGATAAAGTAGGTTTGCTCTATAGAAGGATCAAACAAAGTTTGGAGAAATTAAAAAAGGATGTATCATCATTAAAGCTATGGAAAGGAAGCCTCTTTTAAGCTCAGAAGATAGAGTTAACCAATTGAAGGAATACCTAGAGAAGCTGTATGTGGGTAATTATCTGAACAAAATTGTGCTGTAAAGAGAAGGAAGCCGATTTATGATATCCTGTTTTAGCAAGACAAAAGTGATGTAACGATATCAATAACAATATACTAAATATAAAAATATGTTCATATGTAATAGGAGAAGTAAGTGAATCCTGTTATTTACTAAGTAAAATTGCAACCCATGATCAAAGCAGGAATGATAGTTAAAGCAGAACACCACACTTGAAAAAGAAAAATCTTTTAGTTTCAAATATAGATATGTAACTCAGAAATAACTTTTAAAAAACTGTGTGGGGAACAGCACTTTATGGCAGTAAAGCATGGACTTTAGGGATATGAGAAAGAAGGAAAGTTGAAGAATTTGAAATGTGGTGCTAAAAAACATGCCAAAAATTAAATGAACTTGTATAGTATTTTTTAATTTAATTTTTAATTTAATTTAATTGCAATGGAGCACAGTCTCCGGTGGCAATTTCCCTACACACCCATCTTCCCCCTATCCTGCACCAACCTACATTTGCCCTCTACAAATTTTATCTTTAAATTCCTTCAAAGTTTTCGGTAAATTATTCATCATTTCTCTTGGTAACTCATTCCAATCCCTGACACCCTTACCTAAAAAAGAGAATCTTCCCACACCCTTGTGCCTGAAATCGAGTGCCAGCTTGTGGTCATGGTCATCTTTTCCCTTCCATGCGCTACTTTTCATACCTATTGCAATATCTTTCCATGCCTCATCGCCAGTATATGCCCTGTACACTCCCATGACCCTCCTCATCCTCCTCCTGTCTTGCAATGAATCCCATTCCAGCTCCTTTATCATATCCGTCACTGATTGCATTTTGCGATAATTTCCAGAAACAAATCTAGCAGCCCTTCTTTGCACCCTCTCCAACTCCTGTATTTGATACGTAAAATGAGGGTCCCATACTACACTACCATATTCGAGCAATGGTCTGACCAAAGTTTTGTAACCCAATTCCTTGAGTTCTCTCGTACATCCCCTCATCACTCTCTCCAACAAGTGCAGAACTTTGAAACCTTTTTCTACCACCTGTCCTATGTGTCCTGCCCAGTTAAGTTTGTTATCAAAAGTAATTCCAAGATATTTACATTTCAAGTCTTCAGCAAGCAATTCTTTCCCCACCTTATCTTCATAATTAACCTTTTGTTTTTTATTTGTGTATCTAATAAGCTGACTCTTCTTTGCATTTATCTTCATTCCATGTTTACCAACCCAATTAGATATCCTGTCCAGATCACCCTGCAACTGTTTACAATCCTCTATCGTTTTGATTCCTTTATAGAGCATTATGTCATCTGCAAACAATCTAATTTCAGATAGTAAACAATCAACACAATTATTCATTAGAATAATGAATAGCAATGGTCCCAATACGCTACCCTGTGGCACACCCATTTTTACTTCCACTTCTTTTGATACTACATTTCCTACCCTTACTTTCTGTTTTCTACCTTTTAAAAATTCTTCTACCCAGCAAATGACTTTCTCATCCACTCCAATGGTTTTTACCTTATTTACTACCATTTTATGGCTTACTCCGTCAAACGCCTTAGACAGATCTAGTGCTACACTATCAATTTGGCCTCCCTTATCCATTTCATCTGAAATATCTTGCATATACCCCACCAACTGAGATTCGCATGAATATCCTTGCCTGAAACCATGTTGCTTGCTTGAAAACCAATTACGTTCCTCACATATATTTCTGATGTGGTTGCATATCAATCTTTCCATTAATTTACCTACCACTGATGTCAAACTGATTGGCCTGTAATTCTCAACTCTATTTCTCACCCCTCCCTTATGTACCGGTACTACTATTGCATTTTTCAAGTCCTGTGGTAAACAGCAAGTGTCTAGACTCAATTTAAATAATATTTCAAGATAAGGTACAATGTCACATCTGGCTATCTTTAAAATATCTGTAGTAATATTATCTTCACCAGCCCCTTTATGTTTTTTCAGCTTTCTTATTTTCTTCATGATTTCCTCAGGGTGGATATCAAATTTTTTACTATCGTCATTTCTAATTGTGTTGTTAAGCTCGTTCTCCGAATTAGACCCTCCTGTTTCTGATTCATTGTCCCTAATGCTTTCACTGAACCAGTTACTTAAAATTTCTGCCTTTTTCAAATCGTCAGTAACTTCTTAAATGAGCTAGTTTTGGAAATGTTGGGAGAGGAAAGAAGTTTCTGCAAGAAGCTTACAAAAAGAAGAGAGAGGACTCTGGGTCACATTTTAAGACATGGGATTGGTTAATATGTTAGTAGAGGTAACATTTGATGGTAAGGACTGTAGACAAAGACAGAAATTAGAATATATGAATGACAAACAAGTTTGCTCTTCTTTCTTCCATTAATCTTGTTAACAAATAGTATTTCTGTTAAAACTTCCTTGATGTTCAATGGCTGTGTTGGTTTTATTTGAAATTTACTTTTGTCTGTTGCCTGGGATGTATCTATGAAGACTGTCCAGTTTGGAGCTCCTTTCACACTGCTGAGAAGGTTTCATTTTACATTGATGTGTTACCAGACCATCATACAACTACCAATCTGGAATATATGGGTTTTCTGTTAGGGTGTTCCATCCCTTTGCCAGCATCCCAGTTTTCAGGATTCGGCCTTTCATGCCTTCTAGTCTGAGACAGCCATGATGGAATGATGGAGCACATTGCACAGAGTTTACATGGCTTATTTTTAATTTTATATAGGATTTGGATTTGCTGTTAGAGCTTCTAATGGAAAACACAAAGGCATGTCCTGAGGTTTAACTATCCTTACCATCAAGCATTAAATATAACTCTCAATATCATAAAATGCTTTAACCTGTATTCTATGACCTTGTATTTCATCATTTGTAACACCAGCACATTTATAAACAAAAAAATATTTATTTCTTCATACACTGTGAATTTTACAGCTTTTGTTTTCTTACTTTTAGATTAACTGTTGTAACAGATTATGTGTTCTGTTTTGATTTTAAACATGCAAACTTCACCCAGTATCAATGACCAATATAGTTTGTAAAAGTTGGTGAGATAGTTTATCAGTTAAGAAATGGCATAGTTTAATGGTTGGCAGCCACCCAGGAAAGAAACAATGAACAAATCTGATATATATATATATATATATATATATATACACACACACACACACGTCTATATATATAGAGACGTGTGTTTCTCTATATTTCACTTTTCAGCCACCACTACCTAGCACAGATTATTGGTGTTTGTGTGTGGAAGTAGCATGGAGTTTTCTGTAGTGTGCAATGTTGGCCAAATGCCGATAGCTGTGGGTATGTCAGAAATATGATTGTTAAAAGTGGTCGATGCAGGGCATTTTCATATTTCGACCAACGACTTGTGTATCCTTATACTTCTACATCCTGCCACAACTACATAGAATACACTATTGGTGTTTATGTGTGGCAATAACATCGAATCTCCCATCATGCACTATGGTGGTTAGATGTTTGTAGCTATGGAGGCATGGGACATATAGTGGTTGTAAGTGGTCAACCTGCTCCATTTTAATATTTCTACCAAAGACGTATGTGTCATAGTATATCGCTTTTTGGTGAAAACTATCTAGTGCAGGTCACTGGTGTTTGTCTATGGTAGTAGCACAGAGTCACCCGTTGATCACAACGTTGGCTGAATTTCAGTAACTGTGGGAAATATGGTGGTTGAAAGTGGCCGGTCAAGAATATTTTTGTATTTTGACCAAAGACATGTGTCTCCGTATATGTCACTTTGCTGCCACAACTACATAGTGTAGATCATTGGTGTTTGTGTGTGGTAGTGGTATTGTGTCTTCTATCATGTACTATGGTGGTTAGCTGTCGGTAGCTATGGAGGTGTGGGAGATATGGTGGTTGAAATTGGTCGACCTGCGGCTCTTTCATATTTCTACCAAAGACGTATGTGTCATGGTGTATCACTTTTCAACCAAAACTATCAAGCGCAAAGCACTGTTGTTTGTGTGTGGTAGTAGCACAGTCACCCATCAATCACAACGTTGGCTGAATTTCGGTAACTGTGGGAGTGTGGGAGATATGGTGGTTGAAAGTAGTCGATTAAGGATATTTTCATATTTCTACCGAAGACGTGTGTCCGTATATTTTACTTTGCTGTCGGAACTACATAGCGCAGATGACTGGTGTTTGTGTGTGGTAATATCATCGAGTCTCCCATCGTGCACTAAGGTGGTTATTTACAAACATGAACAAAGTCGTGGGCACCAGCTAGTTTACTAATAAATTTTTAAATAAGTCCTTGAAATAATTCAATGTTAAATGATTCTTTCTGATAATTGAATGATAAGTAAGTTCTGTAGGCAAAATACTTTCAGTTAATTAAAAAACATTTTAACACAATCATTAAATATTGTTCAGTTATAACTTTGGATCAAACCCTCGGATCACAATTGTATTTATAATATAAAACAATGGTACCACTTGCAGACAATACAGCCATCAGTCTGTTCACATTATTTTAACTCCAGAACTTATGGTCTGGTGAGTGGCGAAGTTCACGTATTTGTAGATTAACATTTTCTGCATGTTAGTACAACTAATGGTGATGATACTATGTTTTGAGCACTGTGAGCCATAGGTGGAATTTCTGTTCAACACAGACTTTACTTCAATTGTTTCTGGAGCAGACTGACTAACCTTCAGCAATTGATTTTATACAACTGATCAGATCCCTCTTTTGATTACCTGTCATGATCTTAATCAGCCAGGCAGTTTCTTCTTCTTGATAATTATGTAAAAAACCATTTCTTAACATGCTTTTTCAATGTAAATATTCTATTTTCTTAAGTTCTCTTTAAAAATTTTTATCAGTTTCAAATCAAAAAGTCATGCTCATCTTATTTATAGCATCACTTTTCATTTGTTATTTCACACAGTTTTCTCTTAAATTTTATTTGCAGCACTTATTTTAATATCTTCAAATAATTTATTATCTCTTTTCTTTCTCCCTCCGAATGCTTCTCAGTAATTATAGCACATTGTTAAACTTCCTCTTCCTTTTACAAAATTCTCATACAACTCATTCTCAAACTTTAAATCCTCTTAATACTTCATTTTCATGTCTTCCTACTATGTTGTCATCTGTTGTTCGTATGTAAATTCTCTAAATCTTTTAACATTACTACATAGGGACAAAAAACTGTCCCATTGTAGTGTACTGACTCTGCTGTCTAGATTTCTTGCAGTGGTGGCCCTAGCAAGATTTTCAAGTGGTGTGAGATCTCATTGTGGTGCCATGGGCGCCGGGAGGGAGGTGCAAGTGGGTGCACTTGCACCTCTCTTCTATGAAAGAAAATACACAGAAAAATATTAAGAAACAAAAATTTTATTAGTAAATTCACTGTTCGAATGATGACTTAAGGTGCCTGTGTTGTTGTCCAAATTTGTTCGACACCTTGTAAATAGATTCAGAAACCTTAGTTAATAAGTAATAAATGGTATATAAAATGTATAAAAAAGATACAGATTCACCTCGGTTAAAGTAATCCTGCCTGGCCCATGTGTGGCACCCCAAATGAGCAATCCTTTATTCGTGACTAAGGTGTCTATATAGATAGACTTAAGATAACATAGATTTTTTACATCCTACTAATATTATAAATGTATAGTTTGTTACTGTTTTACTTCGAAAGGGCTGAATGCCTTAGGATGAAATTTGGAATAATGTATTGGCTGTCTACTTTTATCCCGATCGAAAAAGTGGCTCCCGTGGGATTCGAATATGTATATGATTGCGTTATGAATTCCACTCAAGCAAAGCCGTGGGCAGAAGATAGTCTTTATATATTAATAACAACTCAAACCTCACATAGATTATTATACAATAGGAGTGGTATGAATGAGGAACAACAATAAACAGGAACACTGTATGTTTAAAAATGTTATTTAAGCTACTATGGCGTACACAATACTCACATAACGTACTTGTCAAATTCACATAAATTTTAATAATTATTTTTTTAAACAAACAAATGAGGAAGTAAAATCATAACTAAAAGGCCTAGATTGCCACCTTCCTCGCTTTTGCTCTCGGGCAATATTATTTTCTATAGATAAAATTGCAAGATCTGACAGTCTATCTTGAGTCAGAGTTTACCATAATTAAGTTTTAATAAGTTTTTATTTATTGAAAATTTTATTGGTTCTGCTGATTCAACAACCATTAACAATAGTTTCATGTAGAAAGTTCCCCAGCCAATTCACAACTAGATATGTCACATTTTTCTACATCAGTTAAACTTTTTTCTAAATCTGCACTGGATGATTCCAATCTGGACTTTTCAGGAATTGTTTTGATAATGTGTAAGAACGACACTGTATAATTAAATTTGGATGGTTGTGTAAATTGCATCGATCAAATGCTAAAACACGTTCATTGAAAACAATTCTTCTGGATCTGTTGCTGTCTCATCTACGGCCTCCTACTCAAAAAATCTCTACTTTATTCAGGATGTGACTGGCTTAGTAATAGCATATTTCCTGGTATGAGAAGCAATTTCTCTAGTTGTTATCAGAGCAAACAAATAACCCCGGTACTCCTCAAATTCTGAGCTGTTTTCCAGTGATTGTGAAGTGTTTCATAAATCCACTTTCGGTATGCATAGCCTTGCATATAATATTTAATTGAAACAATATATTATACCAAGTCACCAATGTAACTATGAAATCAAATTGTTCTATGATCTGGCTCAGGGACAAGGCCTCTGTTGCTGCAACTGAATAATTCGTTTCCAGGATGTAACGAACTGCAACGAGACTGGAAACTCTATTCTTCAAAAGAGTTTTACATATTGTTTTGGTGTAGTCCTTCTAAGTGCTTCGATACCAGTTTGTTGATCGAGAGAATAGAACAACTATAGTTTGAAGAAATCCGGACAAGGAAACCTATTTAATTGATGTTCTGGTGGCACCTGCTATTGCCAAATTTAATGACAGTTACATGGATTAAAAATGCTAGAAGATATTGGTTCAGAATTCTGCTTTGGACACATTTTCTTCCCCCTATCATATTGGATCCATCGTTATATCTTCGGCCTCGACTATCGTTCATATCCAAATCGAACTTTTGCGAAGTATCATCGATAAATAGGGCAATGAGTCCTGCTCCCCAGTCCCGAAGAGTCACTTACCGGCCTGTAAGCAACGAAACACTCACATACTTGGACTTAGTCTTTATTAATGTCAACAAAAGCGATGCTAAAGATAACTGTTCGGCATGACTGGCATCTGATGTTCAAATCAGTATGATGGAAAAGTATTTAGTTCACTAAACCGTAGTCAAAATTTTATTACGAATTTCATTCATTTTGAAAACATTTGCCAAAATAATAGACATTAGTCTCCTTATCAGTAATACGGTGGAAATGCTCCATCATCACAGGGTCATATTTTCCTAGCAGTTGCAATATACCAAGGAAGTTATCATTATTAAAAGTATTTATTGTTTCAGATCCAAAGCTTCCTCTGAACAAGATGATATTGCTTGTTAAAAAGAATACTTTCGACATCATTCATTCAAGGATAGCAATCGACGGTGATTTTTTGTCTTCAATCTGTATATACAAATGCTTGTCTATTACACTGAAGTTCTTCAATCGAATCAATGCTTCTATCCAACGGAGAATGATGTGCTGGTGGTTTGAGGAAGTTTCATGAATTTTGAGACGCTCTGATAAGAAACTCCATTCATCAAATTCTTCTTTTCTCAAATAAGAGTGTTGAATAAACAACAGTAAAAACAACTTTATCTGCAGATTTAGATTAAACAAGACATCTTTTTTATGTTTTTTTTTTTCCATTTGGCGTTACTCTTTAAAAACGTGTACTTGAAAAATGATGTCCATGATTTTTTTTATTGGATTTTTTCGTTGCTCGAATGATTATTTCATCTCTGGCTCTAGAGTCAATGAGCGACCATTTTAAAATATCATCATAATTTGTATTTTGAAAAGGCGACGGTGGTGGTAGGTCTGGTATACTCCATTCGAACTGCAGGTAGTGGCATGTCTTGTCTGTAAAAGAAACATTATGATTTGTAAATATTTACGATACAAACGTTAATTGTAATCACCTAAGGTCCTAACGTGGTAGAAATGAATAAGTTGTTTGAATCTCGCCCCATGTACATGCACGTGCATATGAATGAACTTTTACCACTACAGCCCAAAAGGCAGGAAACAGGTGCAGGAGGCATGGCACAGGAGAGTTTTAATAATGGGACAGGTTGTGATATTTTTGATTGGAGTAACTCGAACTGACTGGAGTCGCAGTTCAAGTTGATTCGATTTTATGACGACGTATGACTATGCATTACGCTGAAGCTCTTGCATTTATAAACTGTTCTGGATAATTAGTGGGTTAAAATAATATGTGAACATCAAGCTGGGTTATTAGAGATTTTATTTTCATTTTTTTGCGCAGACGATCTATTGCTGCATTTTCGGCGCCCCCCCATATTATGGCGCCCAGTGCGGCCGCACCTCTTGCACCACCCCTGTCTTCTTGTTTATCCAATGTCATCTTCACAGACACCTTTTTTTCCTCTTCTTCAGCTTGTGTTAAGTGTTGTCTAATCAGATATGTGATTCTAAACTTTTCCAGTTTTTACAATTAAACTTGACATCACATAAATTTTCTTCAATTTTTTTTTTTTTTTTTTTTTTTTTTTAAATATTACTCATCGACCCCGATTTAAATCTCCTAGTTTTAGATTCATTTCCTTCATAATTGCCATCAAATTTTTCTTCATAGCATTATTTTACATCACACTAAGTTTTACTTCAATGCCTCTGTCAGTCCCACATCATGGAAAATTGCCAATCTTTCTTCATTTAATCTTTACTGTCTTACCATGTTCAGTATACCTACATTTATTGCTGTGGCTCAAATTTCTTAATTCTAACAGCATAAACTGTTTTCTGACTTGAACAAATTTTTCTTACAAGATACTCCAAACCCTTTATTTTCTATTTTTAAAATAAATGAAACTCAAGAGAATGATTTTCTTAAAAAAAAAATTAAAAAAAAAAAATTTGCAGCAATGTCAAAATCACAGACAAGGTCACATCAGAAATTCATACCATATAATCACAAATTATGAGCAAACTTCTTTGAAGCATAAAATTAAAAAAATATCTGCTATTACCGTGAATGTATTTAATTGTGACAATTTTTTTAACAAACTATTTAGGTACCAATAAAAAAACTGTTGTTTAATTTCACTCGAATTTCACTTTATACTAACAATCATGTCGCTATTTACTGACAACATCTTTTAAACTATTAATTGCAGTTTGTATAGGCTTCATAATATTTAACTTCTTCCCTTTTGTTTAAAGTCAGTTTTGTCTCCAGCTTTGGTCATCTTAAAGTTTTAGATGCTTTAATTATCAAACTAATATAATTATCTCTTTGACCTGTTCACATTAGCTACAGTTAAAACCAATAATGATTAAATATAATGTTGATGTATGGCTCTATACTTGCAGTGAGACCCCTACTTACATGCTATCTTATTGTCTTGCTCACTCTTTCACCATCCGTTTGTGCCTTGCACTCTTTCAATTGAAAGTGTTGCCAACTTTTTCAACCTTATAAATATACAAAGTTCTTAAATAAATTAAATGGGGGAGGAAACCTAGTTAATTCAGAAACTGCTCAGATTATACACACCAGGCAAAGCAGTATTTTGTACATGGATAGGTGCTCTGTTGTTAAGGCTTACCATTGCGGGGGGTTCATGCATACAGCTAGTGCTTAAGCTATGATTGTTACTGTAGCTTAATGGTTCTCTGTCGTTTGGTCACCAATCCCCTGTAAAACCCCAGGAGATAAAGGTAGATTCTTAAATAACTTTCACTGTAGACTTTTACTGAATGTTCAACTGTATATTCTTTAAAACAATGTGCATCATTGGTACCAAAATTTTAAAGCATTGAAATTCTTCTCCAAAATTAGTGATTGCAGATTTAAGCCATGAGACAAGCAGCAAGAAACTACTGATGACCCCAAAAACTAAACAAAGTTCTCTTTCATTGTGAGCTAATCATCACTTTCACTAGATGTTGAAGCTAACCTAGTAGTGGCTGACCACTACATTACTTCTGCCTAAGTTTTCCGCCTAAGCATATGGCCCCAAAACCCACTCCTCGTGGACACAACCTCATGCTACCAGCACTTCTGAATGACTTTCTCAACATAGACTCCGAGCCTCTTTAACTAAGCAATAAGATAGCTGATGCAAGATACCCGGATATTTCCCGATGCTCAACCTTATTTTATCTCTGATCTTCTTGAAAATGTTGAGGATTAGCCAGAACATTAAATCAAATTTTTCTCTAACTACCGCCATTACTTTATAAAAATTCCTAAAGTTCCAAAATGTAAATTTGCCTCTCATTTGAAAAGTATTATAGCTAAAGTGTTAATTCTTACTTCAAAATCATCTACAGATCCTCCTCTAACTTTTGATATATAATAGAGCCAGGGGCAGATCTAGGATTTTGGTTTGGGAGGGGCTTGAGCGGACTTTGGTTTTGAGACAGCCATGGGGTAGTATTTTTTGGGGGGGAGGATTCAGCCCCCTAGAGTCCCCCCCCTTTATCCACCCCTGAATAGAGCATGCTTACAATTATATTTCTTAATGAAAACTGCTATTGCATCTTAACCGAAAACTTTAGATATTTTTTATCTCCAAAGGTACCAACGATACAGAGCTGAAATGCATGCCAAACTTTACAGAACCCAATTTTTTTTATATATTATTGATGTTTTTTATGTGCTGTCTACAGTCTTTAAGATAGTTTTCTTTCTTTTGTTCAAAATCTATAATATCGTTTCATGATACCATCCTGCCATTTTCTCGTTTAAATTTAAAATTTTCTTTTCCTTATCTCAGCCAAAATCTTTACAAAAATCACTCAATTTGCATAGAAAAAAAACCTACTTTGTTTTAAACACACTCTCAAGTCTGTAACTAACTGAATTCTGCAGTGTAAAAATCTTATACTTCTTACAAAATCACTAGTTCTTTCCAAAAAAGTTACTTACGCTTTACCTACCAATTCTAAATTTTGATATAATATAGTTCAAATTTGTCCTCATCTTTTGAGCTATGAGGCTTTACTGCAACTTAAAAACTTTGTGCTGTGGGATTAAAAGACAATTTTAATTTTGTCAGTTTTTCTGACCAAATGGCTGGACTCATCTTAAATTTCAAATATCTCTTTAGTACTATTTTAAATACCTAAAGTGTTGTACCTCATTTAAATTGTGATTGGCTACTGCATCTCTGTACATGAAGGGAATTAATTCTGTTATGAAATAAGTTATTCTACTTAAATAGCCAATGTTTACGATATATAGTGATTGAACTTTACTATTTAATCCTACTATATACCTGAAAACTACAAGAAAAAGATTTTGAACATATTCAACTATCGAATTCTTATGAGCTCACAGTTCTTTTAACTAATTTTGATGATCTATTAACAAAATTAAGGTTATATGACAGTGTGGTTTATATTTTCAGTAAATGTAGATGGAATGGTGATGAAAGATCACATTTTTCCATGTCATTCTGCAATTATTTTAATATGTTTTTAATACTTGCTATCAGAAAATGTAGAAATGAAGGTAAATTATAATTCATAAAATCTCTCTTTAATTTCAGAAGTGGAGTCAGAATGTTATAAGTGAAGCAGAAGTTCAAGAAGATATGGAACATGTTGCACAATTCCCTGAGAAGCTCTATGGATCATGTAATTGTAGTCATTATTCCCAGGAGATGCACAGTATAAATCTTGCAACCAAAGATGAACTTTAACATTATGAAGAAGTGGCTAGCTGTGTGTAGCTGGAAGAAAAATAAACATGGCAAGGAGTATGGAGTGTACCCAAGTACTGTTAAATTGAAAACTTTATCTTGGAAACAAGTCAAGAGAAGGCAGATGCTTTCTGGCAGCAAATATTGCCCAGTATTTTTTTTTTTTTTTTTTGCACAGAAATAGAGAATATAAAATATAAAGAAACTTAAATAAATAACAAGAAACTCAAAGATATTATGTATGCACTAATTAACCATTACTTCTGGTGATCACTTCAGAAATTCTATTGTAGATCAGGCGCTCAAGGAGTTTGTATGTTACACTTAGAAGTGCTATTGGTCGATAATTTGCCACTTTCGTGGGGTCCTTATTTGGTTTCAATATGGCTAATATTTTTGTTTTCTTCATTAACAGTGGGAGGTTTCCAGTTTGTAGGATATTTGAGAAGAAGTTGGTAAGCCATCTTACTGTAGCTGGTCCACAGTGGGCCAAAAGTTCAGGATATATACCATCAAATCCAGCTGCTTTTCCCAGTTTCATTTGTTTGATTGCATCTTTGGTTTCTTCTTCTTGGAATGGAATGGAGAATTCAGAAGATTGTGGGGCTGCTTTTTTCTTGTTGCGTAATTTTAATTTGATATCTCTTTTAGTTTGCTTATCTTTTGTGTTCTTAGAAACCGATACTAGATGTTTGGCAAAATCATTCAGATTGATGGCAGTTTTTGATCTTCTGATCACAGAGGTTGAGCAAATGACTGACCAGGCTTTTCTGCTAGCGTGGGTGTAATCCAAGGATTCTACTGTGCGATGCCAGATATTTCTACAACCCTCATCTAGTGATTGAAGGAGGCGTGTTGCATTATCAGAGGTTGGATGTTCCTCATATTTCATTAATAAATTCTCACTCTCTGGGCTCCAACCAGGTATGTACTCTTTGCGATATCCTCTAGGAATGCATCGTCTAGCTACACCTTTAATGACCCCAACAAATCTATTATAATTATTGTAGGTTGGTTTAATCCATCTGATATTGGAGTCTGTTTGTTTTGCAAATTCAATCCAGTTGGCTTTCTTGAAGTTCCATCTTGGTATAGGGTGCGATCGTATAACAGGTATGGACATTCCTACCTCTAGGATAACAGGTCTGTGTTGACTGTGAGGAAAATCCTTGACCACTGAACGACGAATTTGACTGATTGCACTCTGGATCTGGGTTGTAAAACATAGGTCTGGAGTGTATCCTTGGGACCATCAAGCTGAATGAAAGCTCGGCAGATCTTTAGCATCATAAATTAATTCCAGATTATCAGTTTCCATCCAGCTTTAAAGTATTTCACCATTAAGGTCATTCTTGCTGTAGCCCCAGAGGTTATGTTTACTGTTGAAGTCACCAAGTACTATAGTTGGGTGTTGTTGAGGTGGAAAAGGAGGGTTAGGCCAAATAGTTTCAGGTGGCTTGTACACATTGACTATTGTCAGATTTTCGACTTTTGCCGTGATGGTATAAATGTCATTATCAGAATTTACTAACAGGAGTTGGTAATTTGGCAAATCATTCTTGACATAAATTGCAAGGCTGTACTTGGAATGAAAATTGGAGGCTATTAATTTAAAACCTGGTATTCTCCCTCTGCGTTGTATCTGTTGTTCGTCTGCTGTGTGAGTTTCTTGGAGCACAATGACATCGACTGCATATCTTTGTGCAAGTCTCGAAAGATATTCATATTTTGCTCGACTTATTCCTTCGATATTCAGTTGACAAATGCGTAGAGATGGTTCAATTCTACGAGCTTGTGGGTCCTGAAAAGGACCTTCTGGCTCCTTTTTGTGTATCCTTTGACCGAGAGGTCTATTCAGACTGTTCGGTCTCATCTTATCGCTGTTGCTTTCTTAGCACCACCCAGGGGTCACGTGTAGGGCAATTGAGGTTATACCTATGGATGTGAAGCAACTTAGAACAAGCAGGATTTAGGCCAGGGAGAAGTTGTAGTGACCAGGTTTTCACTCTTACCTCTCATATTGAAAATGGGTTTGAGAAGAAATCAGTAAGTGTGGCTGCCTTTTTGGATCTGTCAGCTGCTTATGACACTGTTTGGCGAGAAGGACTTCTTCTGAAATTTTTGAGTATTATCCCATGTTGAAAACTTACAGAACTACTTAACAACATGTTGAGCAATAGATACTTTCAGATATACTCTGATAATGACAGAAGCAGAATATTTATACTAAATGTTGGTTTACCCCAAAGATCTGTTTTAGCGCCCCTCCTATTCAATTTGTATACTCATGATTTACCAGAAACATCTTCAAGAAAATTTACTTATGCTGATGACATTTGTTTGGTGAACCAGAACCCCAACTTTTCTGATGCAGAAACAACTTTATCAGCTGATCTGGAAAAGTTAGATGACTACTTCAAGAAATGGTGCCTCCATCTAAATCCTCAGAAAACAGTTATTTCAAAATTTCATTTACGCAACAGACAAGTACACTATAAACCAGAAGTTAAATTCAGAGACCAACATTTTTGGGGCACACCAAAATATCTGGGTATAACACTGGACAGAACTCTAACTTTCAAGCAGCATCTCTCAAACGTGGCTGCCAAAGTCAAAACGAGAAATAATATTCTCCATAAGCTTGCTGGTACTTCATGGGGAGCCAGTGCTCACATTCTAAGATCCACAGCCTTAGCTCTGTCATACTCTGTTGCTGAATATTGCTGCCCATCCTGGATCAATAGTGCCCATACATAGAAGATAGATGTGCAACTCAATCAGGCAATGAGGATAATTACGGGATGTATTCACAGTACGAACACCATATGGCTTCCAGTGCTATGCAACATCTCACCCCCAGCACTAAGAAGATCAGAAGCTCTCTTAAAAATCTGGAAAAATATCCTGAAGAACCATCAGCTGCCTATACATCAAGACATGATTCAAATAAAACATCAACACTTGAAATCAAGAAAATCACCATGGCGCACAGCAATCAACCTTACAGAGTCCTCTTTCAACACCAATAAGCTGTGGACAACTCAATGGGAGCAGTCATCAGTAGCCAATAAAAATCTAGTTGAGGACCCCTCAAAAAGGTTACAAGGTTTCGATCTCCCCAGGCGGCAGTGGAGAATCATCAATCGGATTCGAACAGGACAAGGCAGATGCGGCTACTTACTACACAAATTGGGCTGGGTAGATTCTGCAAATTGTGACTGTGGAGCCACCTTACAGACAATCAATCACATCGTTTCTGACTGTCCTCTTCGGGCCTACAAGGGAACAATGGCGGAAATCCATGATGCGTCGATCAGTGCAGTTGACTGGATTAAAACATTAGATCTCGAGATATGAAATTGTACAAGCTTGTGATATGTACATTTCCTATTGTTTACCTCATAAATAATCATATGATAAATAAATAAATAAAACTTCTGGTGAGCAGTGGTTCACGTTGGGAAACAATAGTGTGGGCAGAAATAAAATAGGAAGATTACTGGATGTTATCTTTAGTTCAGACCTGGTGTCTGTCTGGTTTCCAGTTTGTAATGGTTAACCAGTTCCCATCTTCTACTGGTGCTGTTCAGGACAACTGTGGATAGTATGGACGGTGAAGCAAGAATTAAATTTGTTGGTATCATCTGCTGTGGTATGAGCAGGTACTGGGTCATCAGAATTCAGGGTAAAAAGAATTTTTCTATGCCATTTATTGGTGGTCAGACTTCTGTAGGAGGCGAACAATAGCTGTAGGTTCACTAGTATATTTCATGGGAGGTTTTACAAGTGATACGACCTAGGATGGGAAAGCTTCTCCAGTGACTGGGTTGGTGGAGGTGGTAGAGGCATGGTGTATGTTGCATGTTTTGCAGTGGGATCTGTTGGATGAGAAAGAAGCATGGGGCTGTCTTAGTAGGATAGGGAAGACCATGTTTGTGGACAAGGAGTTGGCTGAGGTTAGGGAGTCTACTGAAGCATGTCATGCAGGGAGGATTTTAGGGAAGAGAGATCTCATTTTTGGGCAGGCTTCAAGGAAATGCTGTTGTCTCTTTCTTCCTGCCCACGACTTGTATCTGTGATAGAATTTCAAATTTTACAATTTTTGGGTTTATGCCCCTCACCATGTTGATAATTTCCCCACCCTGAGGTGCCCACCAATGATCTGAGCCTCCAGTTAGCTGCTATCCACTATCATGCAATTACCTCACTGTAAAGTTGGAGAAGGGACATAAATACGGAAATTACAACCTCAGACTGTGTACGTATATGTCAAAGTTTCGACACCATCCTGCCTGATAGTGTGGTAAACGGAGTTAATTCTCCTATCCAAATCTTTTATTTGCCCTACTGTTTAGCACCTACTACCTTCTAATAATATATACATACTCACCCACCATCAAAGCTTAAGGGAAGAGGGCAACAGCAATAAAAAGCACTCCATGAACACATAACACACAATTTTCAGCTTATAAGAAAATAGAAACATGTTACTGAGCACACACAGGCACCACCAGTCAACGCAGCCACATGAATGGTGGTTTTGACCATTACATTGGGAATGGGTAGCAAAGAGAGTATCAGTGCCAACGTTAATCAGGGCAAAGAAATTAATCAAAATGAATGGACATGTGAACAAGGTTTAAATTATTTAAAAATGTAAAGGCAAATAAAAAAAAATTAAACAAAATTTTGAAAGAAAATAATTTCTCTTGTAAATTAATTATACTATTAAATGATGCATATATAGGGGTGAGGAAGGTGAGTATTATCTGAGAGTAAGGCTCAGTGAGGAGGAAGTGGGTGTAGTGTGGCAATCAAAATGTGTTGTTAAGTCATGTCCCACCTCCAGGGTTTGGATGACGATGTGGTTTAAGAGAGGACGCTAATGGCTATGATTTTAACGTTGTTATTGAGTTCATGAGAGTTGTAAGAGCTGACATTGGCAGTAGTAGGCTGGTATAAATTTTTGGGAGTAAACTGTTTGTCTGTGACTATGCATTCTGATGAATAATTGGTTTACGGCAAGGCCGACATAAGAGTTCTGGCAGTGAAGTCAGATGAGACGGTATATGAGATGAGTCGTGGTAAGCCACATTTGCACAATGTGAGGCTGTGTGTGTCGCACACAATGTAACACACACACCCCAGTTTGGAACATGCATTACAAAATAATAAGCTGCATTTGTTCGGATAATCAACGCAAACTGTAGCACACAGCATGACCCCACCACAATGAAATGAGCAGATCGCTGCACTATAATTAATATGTTTATACAGAAATGGTAGCCACAATGTCGCTCATAATGGTGTTGAAAATACTTAACCAGCATTGCTGTAATACGGAAACAGACTTTTGAGGAATAATACTTGCAAAGAAGATAAAACAAATTTCGTGTGTATGGCCACCGAAAACTTGAAATATCTTTTATGTCTACAAATGAGCCTACACGAATTAGTTTGAAGCATAAATGCTTGAAGCTAGAATTTAGAAGTATATTTTTCATATTTACTGTACAGATAATATATCAAATATGTTTTTATAAAACTCAGAATATTTCCAGAGTTGGAGTATGTCTTTCCTACTCTGCAAACATGACATAGTACTTATTGTAATGAAATAGAACTAAATACATACCTGATTCAGTAAATGCTATTATTTTCCCTTGATTTTTCTTGTGTGTTGGATACCACGAGGCAACTGACCTTTCTTCCAGTTCTACTACAGGTACATTCACTTTGGTGGATATTTCCTGCCAAGCATCTTCCCTTTTACTTTTATTGTAATCATATTCACTTTTGTCATCCCATAAGAGTTGATTAACTTTTTAAAATTCAATAACATTATGTAAATCTTGGCTGTCTATTATGCACGCAAAGTGCGGAGCAAGGCTAACTTCACCCATCCACACACAACTTGCGGTTCATACTGAGGTGCCTCTGGGCATAACCATTTTAACAAACCATGCCCAGACAGCTGTTGTACATGCCTTTGGAGCACCATATCAGATATGCAAAGTGGGAGTTGTGTGTCACATGCTGTGTGATGCCTCTCTTTTTTAATTTTTCATCCATTCCATGGCACTGGCAAACAATCAATCTCTGATCCCTCTGTTAGCTGCCAATTTCCACCATGTAGCTACCTCATACTACTTTTGATGAAGGCCCATTTGACTCAAACATTTCAATGGTCAATGTGTGTACATGTCGGTCAACATTTTGGCACTGTCCTGCCATGATTATTTTCCTATTCAAATTTTTAATTTTTCTCCCTATTAAGTGTCTGTTTTACATATATCATGATATATGTAAAAGTAAAAGTTAAAATTTATTTTGAAATATTTTTAATTGTTCTTTTAAATCAAGTTCTGTAATAACTAGCTTGCCATGAATAATGACAGGACACCGTAGATTTTAAAAATATTGAGTGTATTAAAATTATTGACCAATTTTCTTTCCTTGCTACATTCTTGCGAGTGGTTACTCCTTTCTACATTGCTATTTATTTCTGGCTGGGGAAAAGAGAAGGGAAGTTTGGTCACTGAGTGTTTTCCAGGTATTATCTATTTATCTACTATATAATTTCGTAAGGTCATCCACTCACCTCGATAACTATTGGCTGAAAAATGGTGACGTCATGGGCTACCCTTTGCTTGCAAAACAGCGACCAGAGATACCATTCAAGAAATTCGAGGTTATGTCAACAATTTAATATCTAAGCTCCAAATTAAGTTTGATTTTAATAGCATTTCATAGTTAAAAAAACATACCGATAAACTTTACTGTTAAACAAACATGGAACTACTTTCCAATAAGATGTTGACTTTATGACCAAAGTTTATACACATGCTAGCTATTAAATGAGCGCTAAGCTTACCTTTTTATATAGATTTAAAGGATATTGACTATATAAATGCGATGTGAAACACATTAATTCACTTGATTTTTGCCTTTAGCTGCAGCATTTACTATTTAAAACACATGAATAAAATATTTTCTTCCTCTTCTTATTTCAAGAAAAGACAGCACTTTCAACAACGATATTCTTACCGTTTATGAACAGCAACCAGAGATTTTAGAATATGCAGCGTTTAATACCTAAGCACCTGAAAACATGGGACTACTTTTCAATAACATGTCGACTTGGATAAATGACACTTAATTTGTACAGGACAAAAAATTTCTGCAATGTTTCTAATGCATAATGTATTCATTTTAATTGTAGTTAACTAAACCACCACTGTAGTAAGGGGGTAAGTAACATGGGTTAAATAACATGTTATTGTATAGTAACACACTGAAAACGCATTACATAGTCAGGCCACATCTTCAGCACAAATCTGTCTTTACGCATCTGTATTTCAGCCAATTCCAGTCAAGAGACCTCGACGTTTGAAACAATTATACGAAAGCACGATCATCTTTGTCCATGTTTAATACGTCTATCATTATACTACTGAGTTCTTCACGCAAAATACATTTTATTCATTCCAACGGTGAAACACGGGTCTAGTTCGTATTTGGCCAGGTCAGGTAAACCTATCATAATTAATTTAATTGCAGTGGAGCACATGCTCCAGTGGAAATTTCCCTACAAACCCAACTTCCCCCTATCCTGCACCCACCTACATTTGCACTCTACAAATTTTAACTTTAAATTCTTTTAACGTTTTCGGTAAGTTATTCATCATTCCCCTCGGTAACTCATTCCAATCCCTGACACCCTTACCTAAAAAAGAAAATCTTCCCACACCCTTGTGCCTGAAATCGAGTGCCAGCTTGTGGTCATGGTCATCTTTTCCCCTCCATGAACTACTTTTCATACCTACTGCAATATCTTTCCATGCCTCATGGCCAGTATACGCCCTGTACACTCCCTTGACCCTCCTCCTGTCTTGCAATGAATCCCATTCCTGCTACTTTATCATATCTGTCACTGATTGCATTCTGCGATAATTTCCATAAACAAATCTAGCAGCCCTTCATTGCACCTTCTCCAACTCCTGTATTTGATACTTAAAATGTGGGTCCCATACTACACTGCCATATTCGAGCAATGGTCTGACTAGTGTTGCAAATTGGAAAAAAAAATTTTTTTTTCAGATTTGTGAAAAAAAAAAAACATGAAAAAAAACCTAGCACCCTGGTTTTTTTTTTCTAAATATGTGTTTTTTCTTTTTTTTTCAGAAAACAATATATTTGATAAATTATAGTTTTATTTACGGAACTTACATTTTACGTTGTGTTTTAAATCTTACTAAATCATATAATGTCTTACATAATGATTCATAAATGTATCTATATAGGTAACATAATTTTTTATCCATCCTCTTGGTCAGTACCACATTCACTAGTATCAGTAATACACTAGTGCGGTAGGAGTCAGAATTTTCTGTTTCTTCTTCCGTCTCCTCTAGATCCATAACTTCAGAAGTAGTTACATTTTCTTTTACTGGTTGTATTGTACACGAAAGATTTTGAGATTGCAATTTTAAATTGTGAGCAAAGTACACACTGTGCGTAAAGACTGCGCTGATAGTTCCTTATTACGGTCTTTTAAGTTTGAATTTAAATCTATTATCATATAAAATAGGAGCTTTATTTCTTTTCAATCGTTGGTTTATGCCAACGGTTGAAAGGAAATGACAGTTTAATGACTCGGTATCACTATATGCTGCGAGTTTAACAAGTATACGAATATAAGGAAAGCACAATAAGTATAAAAAGAGGCAAAAAAAATCGTTGATAAATTTAAAATTCCTAATTTTTTAAAAAGATCCGTAGATCTACAGATAAATTTGTAGGGCTGGCAGCACTAGTTCAAATAGTGAGTATCAATCCAAACAACGGGGATTCCTTCTGGTGCAACCTAGCCTATTCTGGAAATCCCCATTCGTAAAAGAATTCTTCAGTCAATGTTGCCAATATTTTTGTCATTTTTTTTTTCTACTTAACCAGAAAAATATAGTAGATTTAAAAATTAAGATAAGTACTTAGTATAAACTCTAAAACAGTCATATTAAACGATAAATGCCTTAAAAATATGAAATTTAGTAGTTATGAAAAAAAAACATGTCCCAGAAGAAAAATGTGTTTTTTTCACAGCTTTTTTTTTTCAAGTCAGAAAAAAACCGTTTTTTTTTTTTTTTTTTTTTTTTTTTTTTTTTTTTTTTTTTTTTTTTTTTTTTTTTTTACAACACTAATCACAGGTCATATGTTTTCAGATGCCCTACTTTCATGCCTTAGGTTGGGGGTCTCCAAACTTTTTACCACATCGACCCCTTAATACGATATTTGCCTTCTTACCGACCCCCCACAAGTATTTAATAAAAACATTAAATCATTTTTGGTATTTCTGATGCTAAGCAATAAGGAGGCCTGCATAATAATTCAACGAAAGAATTTATAAAATCTACCCAATAAAATTAACAGAAAAGCGAGATACTTTCCACTATTATTATAATCTCAAAAAATAGGAACAAAACTATGGATAGATGGGATAAATTTCAAATAAAGACCAACCAAAAATAACAGATGGTTGTTGTTCTGTTTTAACTTGTCAAATAGCAATGGATCCACCTTCCTAAGGCACTCTTCAACTCTCAGTACTGTAACTATCACCTCTTGACAACCACCCTACCTCAGTGAGCAAAATTAATAGGTTGAAAGTTTCATCATTTACTTCACATGACTTTGCAAAGAGACGAGAATTGAGAGGATGAGTTTTACTTTTATTTATTGACCTGATTGTTAGTAGAACATTCCTATTTTTTTCCTGTACAGGTTAATTGATTCTCTTTAGTATTAATTGCCCCCCTTTCGACCCCCCTGTATTAATTGACCCCGGGAAATCTCTTATCGACCCCAAGGGGTCAGTATCGACCCCAAGGGGTCAGTATCGACCACTTTGGGGACCCCTGTGGCTTAGGTGTTAGTATTACTGTGGTCCAGGCCAGATCACAGTCTAAACACAAACTTTAGGTTACCATCATTAGAGGAGTGGTTTTTGCATGGGACCTATAGTAAGCAATACAACTCACTGGTTTATGTATTCATGGCCTGAGGGTCCCTAAGTCGGTGATCGGGCCCCCCATCAGCCAGCGGGGCCCGGGTACTTTTGACCTGCTTAACCCCTCCCCCCCCCCCTAACGCCGGCCTTGTATATCCAGCAGGTTACCTTGCGACTTACTTCCAGGTACAGAACACTGCAAACCCACTTTGTGGTTTCCAGAACACCTTGTGTATAACAATTCATGATGCTGGGTAACTGTCAGAAATAAAATTCTTGAGAAAAAAAGTGTATATATTTCAATCCACTTTAACAAACACTAAATTTTACACCATCACTGCTTATTTAATACTCTTTTGTCCGAAGAAAACAGGCTCTGTACCAGAGACATTAAATATTTGTTTACCATTGGTTTGGCTCATTTAGAAAAAAGATTAGGAGATAATTCTAATTTATTTGAGTATCAGAATCATGTAATTTTGTTAAGTTTTACAGCATTGTGCCATCATATCCTGTTTATTTGGCATAGAATCTGCCAATTGACAGTTCAAAGTACTCATAACACGTGCACTGTTGAGCACACAACTCAGTAGTTTACTAGTGACCCACAATATATGGATCGGTCTAACTTATTCACTCACAGGAGAAAAGTAATCATCAAGGGCTAGGAATAGTTATTCGCTACTCCAACCTTGCCATTCACTGTTAGTTTTATTCAGTAGGACCAAGAATCGTCCCTCTGCTTTAATTGGAACGTTGTCTGCTCCCTCTCCTACTACCCTCCACGATGCTTATTTAAACCCACGATACTTGCATTTATTTAATAGTCAGGAAGCAGATTCAAGGGAGCAAGAAAAAAGAACTGAAGAGCAGAAGATACTCTACACAAGTCATAGGGCATCACTAGTAATCATTGAACCCTTGTGGCAGCCACTCATAGGTTGACGTCCGATCACAGTCAATAAGAATGTTTTTATTACATCCATTTAAACACCATCACAGAGCTTTATGTTGGTGCACAAAAACTATAACTCACATGTGCAACAACTGTAGGTCACCTCTGGCTCCAAAGACCATTGTCTTCCTGTTTAGGGGCCATCCACAAATTACGTCACACCTTGAGGGGGGAGGGAGGGGGTCAACAAAGTGTGACATCATGTGACAAAGGGGGGGAGGGACATGTCATAAACTTTGTGACATCACATGCATAATTTGTATCACTTTTTGGCTCGTGGCGGCCATGCGAGTTCACACTCGCTGGGCAGTGTCTCGCGTCGGCTCCCTTTGACATTAGCTGAAAGACCAATACCGCCACTGAGGCTTTAACAATGGCCACCGTCGCCGTGATTTCGTCTATGTTCAATTGTTTATATCAGTGGTTCCCAATTATTTCTTCCCGAGTACCACTGCAAGAAGGAGCTCAACCGCGCGTACCCCTTACAGCTGAAATGATAAATGAATTCGTTCATCCCAGTAGAGTGCTTCTCACAACCACAGGATTACAATAATATAATTGACACAAACACAATTTATCTTAAAATATATTTGGGTGATAGTAATGTTTCTTTTGGCTGATAAAAGTGGTTTTTTTTTTCAATTATTTTAGTGATCACCTTAGCCAAGAGACTACCGCGCATACCCCCTGAAGAAACCTCACGTACCCCTGGGGGTACGATTAACACTAATTGGGAACCACTGGTTTATATCATTCAGTCAACATTTGCCTTTCACTGAGTGATAGATGTGTTTTTCTTAGTTTATTAAGTTTATTATTTTCTAATTTTCAGTTTATCTAACAAATTTATAATGAGTAAAGCTGATTTGGGTATTCTTTACCGCAAACTATATGAAGCATTCAGTGCAGCTTATGCTGATAAAAATATACAGGATGAGGTTAACACCTTATGGCGAAGTTTGAAAAGTAATGATAATATTGAAGGTGAAGTGAATTCGAAAATCATAATTCAAGTGAAATTGATGAAGAAGAAAGCGACACTTGTAGATTTTTTTTTTTTTTTTTTCAAAAAATCCTTCGTTATCAAAACCATCAGAACAACTGGAGTCCATGAGCGTAAAAGTAAGTTCAAGTTTTATATCATTTTAATATTTCGTTCTCCCTCGACTAAAATATATTTAGTATTACGTGACAGATTGAAAAAGGGAACAACCCAACCGTTTAGTTACGTTTTTATTCACTAGTACTTATAATTAGACCTCGGATTTTTGACAAAAACCTATTTTGTTTCTGACTGAAATACATGACAATAACGTTATATTCATACAATTTATGACCGTTGTTTGTGGTTTTATAGTGCCCAAAAATGCCTAAATAGTCGTTACGACCAGTTTGTGCCTAAATGTTCTTTATAAAATCAACAAAAGTGTTTGTTGCTAAGAAAAAAACAAATAATTTGCCAAGTGTTTATTTCATGCAAGTGAATGTGTACGAGTTCATTACACTGGCATCCATTTGCTATTAGTCGCACAGAGGCTCTGCACTGAACCATCTGTTTGTTTTTGCTTATGGTCGACCTCGAGGTCATTAGAGGCGGGAAAAGTGTGGTGTAATGTAAGGGAAGGAATTCGGACATTGCCTTGTTGTAGGAACCATCCTGATATTAGTCTGGCGTGATTTGGAGAAACCATGGAAAATCCAAATATGAATGGCCGGACGGGGATTCGAATGCGTGTAATCTAGAATGCGAGGCGAGACAGTGAGCCGCGTGTTCTCGTTAAGCATCAATATGCGCAATTTATCGCTCTCAAAATCGTCTTTAATTCGGCGATGGATTAACGAGTTTCCCAATTTCTCAACCGAGCGTGGTGGTTTAACGGCTAGCGTTCTGGCCTCGCATTCGGGAGGACGGTGGTTCGGATCTCTGTCCGGGCATCCGGATTTGGGTTTTCCATGGTTTCCCCAAATCACTCCAGGTGAATGCCGGGATGCTTCCTTCAAAAGGCCATGGCCGAATTCCTTCCCATTCCTTGCCCCCATCCTTTCCCGTTTCTAAAGACCTAGCTGTTATAGGAGACGTTAAGCAGTTAAAAAAAAAAGAATTCTCAACAGTGGCGTGTACAACAAAAAAGTGAGTAAACTGTAACAATGTGTTGAACGTTCTCAGCATTATATTAACAGAACGTTAACAGTATAATTGCCATAAATGTAGGTTTATTATGTTTTCCTTCAAAGATAGTACAGCCATCTTTCCACAGTATCGCAAAAGTGAATTTTGCTTTTGGAAACCGGACAGAATTTTAAATAATAAAGCATGTCCGGAATTTTCTCTGACGACTATGGGCCTACGTGCGGCCACTAGTTTGAAACTTATATTAATAAAAGACTGAGCATTTGTATAAGAATAACATCAAATATAAAAAATTGGCAATTTTAAAATTTCGCTCTGACGGTACTAGGTTGCTAAACAATCTCATATAGGAAAGGTAGATTTCAAGTACATAGATGGTGTGATTTTTTTGTTCAAAAAATGCCTGAAAGTTTTTTTCAATTCTAAAGTTTGCGGATTATTTGACTATTGACCAATCTGAGAATGCCAACTATCTGCATTGGAAATTTTACCTTCTATTTATAAAGAAAACAAAATAATATACGTAGGGGAGACCGGGGCAAGTTGACGAACGGGGCAAGATGAATAATGATTTAGTTTAATTTCCCACTTCTAAGTAGCAGCACTGTATACTTACTACTAGCTCTCCACACGACTAGGAACTAAAATATAGTGCAATGACGCCGCTCGTGCCTTATTGTTCCTCGCTATTCGCTGATCGAGAATGCTCTGTGACGTGCTGTAATTTTCTACATCTCTGAATTAAGACTTCGCAGACTAACAGGCAAGTTATTGTTTTATACTTTGTCATACATGAGTAGCTTAAACAATGTGCTTTTCATAAAGGCCGTGTATTTGTATCTCATTCTTTTTTAAAGTGCCGCAATAATGGAAAGATTCTAACATTGTCCTTGGGGGCAAGTTGGCTGGGGTAAGTTGACAACCTCGTCACCTTGCCCCAGATGACTTTTGCTGTGTCTGTTTCAGTTTTTGAGTGCCTTTTTTGTGTTCCGTGTAACAGTCTTGACTTGCATGATTCACATGGTTTCTGTTAACATTTTGAAAGTGCGCCACTTTACTAATTTATGACACAATATGATCCATATATGGTGAGAACTTATAAAAATAAGTCCTCCAGTGGCGAATGGGACCGAAATACTTTGGCTGCTGCAGTAATTGATGTCAAAGAAGGAAGAAAGTCCCGCTTGGGTGTAGCAAACGCTTACAACATCCCTGAAGCAACACTACTTTACCATTTAAAGAAAAGAGATGATGTAAGAATTGAATGTTTGTTTCATACGCACATATATTCGTCTAACTTTGCAAGCGCATTTGCTTGTGGGTGTGTGACTTAAAACCGTTGCCAAAAGAAGAACCAAATATAAAGAAACTCACAAACAATGTGCAAATCTTCTAACAAGCATGCTTATGAAAGATAGTTTAGAGCAGATGGAAGCACAGAAGATGAAACAAGAACTTCTTAAGCAGCAAAGACGACAGGCTTGGGATACAAGAAATAGAAGTTTTAGTAAGGAACTGACGTTTACCACTTCTGAATTAAAGAGAAAAAACCCAGATTTGCGACAACATCAAGAAATGCTTCCGTAGAAAGTTCAGTGTCCTAGATGTGATGAGGTCTATGAAGACCCTCCACCAGATGACTGGATACAGTGTTGCATGTGCTTTAAATGGTGGCACAAAGACTGCTCAAACTGTGAAGGAGGGAAATTTGTATGTGACTTCTGTTAATGTATATACAACAATGTATACACATTAATGTATAACAATAAAAATGTATTACAGTTTCATTAAGTGTCATCTTGCCCCAGTCCTGGGGCAAGATGACAGATTTGCATTACTTTCTAAAATTAGTAAAAAATCTTTGATAGCATTATATATATTTACGAACATTGCAATAAATGACCAGTCTAATAATATTTGCAATGAAACAATATTTTCTTCAAAAAATGAATTTATTATAAATGTTTAATCGTTAACATCGTCAACTTGCCCCGGTCTTCCCTACAGGAAATTCTTAATGCATAAGGATTATTTTTTTTTTTGCTGTCGTCAGTCTTTGGACTGGTTTGATTCAATCCTCCATCCTTTCCTATCCTGTGCTAACCTCTTCATTTCTACATACCCCTTACAACCCACCTCCTCAATTATCTGCTTCATATATTCTAATCTCTGTCTACCTCTACAGTTCTTACCTTCGACTGTTCCCTCCACTAACAAATTAACCAATCCATCATGTCTCAAAATATGACCTACCAGCCTGTATCTTCTTCCTGTAAGTTTCTTCCATAAACTTCTTTTCTCACCCATCATTTCCAAAACTCGTTCATTTCTTACTTTGTCTGTCCACCTAATTTTCAGCATTCTTCTGTAGCACCACATTTCAAATGCTTCAAGTTTCTTTCTTTCCGGTATT
Source organism: Vandiemenella viatica (assembly GCA_031002005.1). Lineage (NCBI taxonomy): Eukaryota > Metazoa > Arthropoda > Insecta > Orthoptera > Morabidae > Vandiemenella > Vandiemenella viatica. Next base: position 29,293,497 of record JARYHS010008075.1, read on the forward strand.
CCTAAAGTCCATGTCTCACTACCGTAAAGTACTGTGCTCCACACATAGAGTTTTAAAAAGTTCTTTCTAATTCCTAGATCAATATTTGAAACTAAAAGGTTTCTCTTTTTCATGAAGGCTCTTTTTGCTAGTGCTATTCTGCTTTAAACATCATTCCTGCTTCGGCCATCGGTTGTAATTTTGCTTCCCAAGTAACAGAACTCACTTACTTCTCCTATTGTATCCGATCCAATTTTTATATATAATCTGCTAGTATTGGTATCATTTCTGCTACATTTCATCACTTTTGTCTTACTTTGATTTATATTCAGTCCAAAATCTTCCTTCAGTATTTTGTTCATGCCATTCAGTAACTTCTCAATATCCTCAGCCCTCTCTGCTAACAAGACAATGTCATCAGCAAATCGTAGCATACTAATTTTTTCTCCCTGAAAACTTATGCCATATGGAAATTTTTCTTTGACCTTCTTCATTGCTTCTTCTACATACAAGTTGAATATTAACGGGGATAGACTACAACCTTGTCTCACACCCTTCTTAACTGATGCATGTCTCTCATGATTCTCTACTTTTATTACTGCCACTTGATTCTTATATAGTTTATAGAGTATTCTTCTATTTCGATACTTTAGACCTGACTTCTTTAAAATTTTGAACATCTTGTCCCACCTAACATTATCGAAAGCTTTTTCTAAATCAACAGATGCCATAAAAGTATCTTTGTTTTTCTTGATCCGCCCTTCAAGTATTAACTTGGAGCCAGAAAAACGAAACTTCGACAGTGCAGGCACCGTGTTGGCTAATATTTCGTCATTGACGATTTTTCTGTGGTTGCCGATTATATTGTACCAACAGACACCAGACTGGATGTACAAGCTAGGACATTGAAAAATGATGCTACTTGGTACGCAAATCATGTACGTGAATCATAGTATTTTTTACAAATAGTAAAATGCAAGGTTGCGGCGTGTTGCGGTATGCGACGATCTAGCCTTTTGCGGTTATTACCAGAAGGGTTTTTATCACCACCTGTTTTGATGAAGCAGACTTCAGATGGGTATGTACACGTAGGAAATCATGACTCCGAAGGTAAATTCGCTCGACTGTTAGTACAGCTCTCTTTGAATCACCGAGCGTCATCGCTTTTGAAGCAAGTTCCGTACGATTGCTATTGCCCCAGTGTCGAGGCATATTTATTTAAACGATCATGTGGGATCTGTTGACTATATTTTTCATATGAGATATAAGTCTTTCTCGGCGTATCTTCGATATAAATTCTTCTCGGGTTTGCCACCGAATTACATTTTCTACTGTCAAGCTTTCGGCGACTTTCACTGCCGCCATCATCAGGTCTGTTGTGTCTGAAGGAACAACAAAAACTGGACTGAATAGCTGAACTGAACGAGCCAGGAACGTTGTCGACTTCCGATTGGCTGACTCCAATGACGTAACCATTCCGTGACTGCGATTGGTCGGTTGCGGAACCAGGCGTAGATATACACCAGCGTTGTACTGACAGCTGCTGGTCGAGTTTCACACGGAAACCTCGGACCACATCCTCGCCTTCCCAACCAGGGGAGGACTAAGATTCCTGCCACAGCATCCGGACCAGTTGCAGCGACTACATAAATTCCTGGAGGCCAACAACATACAACACGTTCCTCAGCTACCAAGGAAGCCCACAAAGCTTGTGGTCCGTGGCCTCACCGCCGATACACTCGAGCGGGAGGTTGCCGCGGATCTCAACACCTGCGGGATCCTCACCAATGAGGTTCATCAGATGAGGAGACCAGGCACCGAGGAACGACTCCCGCTCTTCACTGTCCAGCCGGCCGAACGTATTCCACTGGAGAAGCGCCCTACCATGCTCCTTGGGCACAAAGTCAAGGTGGAAACCAAAAAGAAGCCACCACTCGCCCTCTCCCAATGTTTCCGGTGCAACTTCTTCGGGCATCTCGCCCGGGACTGCACTGGGCCACAGAGATGCGTGCGATGTGGTGAAAATCACCACCTGACAAACTGTCCACAACCACGAGACTCTCCTCGTTGCTGCAACTGCAAGGCAACAACCCACGGAGCCAGCTGGGGTGGATGCCCAGCTCGACTGCGTCTCAGCCAGGAGAAGACATCGCCATCTGCGGCCAGACACAGAACGGACCGCGCAAGCGGCCCACAGCGACTGAGCAGGTCAACCGGCGCACAAGGCGACAAACCACCGAGCGGCGCGAAGGCGGAGAGCGACAAGCGCTCCCACCACCACGCCAGGCAAACTGTTGCGACCAAGCAGCCGAACGAGACCGAGACGCTCTCCTGCGCGCCATTCGAGAGGTGCCCGCCATGGTAGCTGCCGCAGTAGCAGCAGCTCTAGCACAAACGAGCATCCAGCAGACATGAAAAGGTATACAAACAGCGTCACCCAGAAACTCTCCTCCTCAGCAGCGATAGGGCAAGTGCCAATCCACCACCTCCTAAAGTAGGGATTCTATATTAATAAAAAAAATTAACAATAAAAATCTTAGAGTCAAATTTTTTTCAACATTAGACAAAGACAGAAAGTCATGTTCAAAACCCATACTCAGACATTAGCCATAGGAATTATCCTGGTGCTAAGGACAGCACTGCAGACAGAAGTCTGCGTTAATTAAGGATGGATGGATGGATGGAGTTGGCTCCACAGTGAAGCCAAAGCTGAGGTTGTTAAAAATGGAAAGACGATGGATTACCTACGTCAATGTTCGCATAACGTCACTGTTCATATTGCATCACCGTTTACATTATTCACCACTGTTAATCATGATGTTTAATCTCGATAATCCTTAGGGAGCCAAGCGGTATTCTGATTGGCTGACACAATAACTGTTCTCATAGCGTCATCGTTCACATTATTCTCACACAGAAAAATCCAAAGACTTCTTTAATGAAAGACCCCACATTATATATTCTTAAAAACATTTACTATCATTAATTATGATGTTTAACTCGAGAAATGCATAGGGAGCCATGCGGTCTTCCGATTGGCTGACTATAACCCCGGTTCTGTAATACTTGTCAGTGATTGGTCGGCTACAGATTCAGCTGTAGATGTAGTCGGACCGATACGCCGTGCTCCACTCTCCTATCGTCCGTCAGCGAGACACTTGGTTGTTTAAGAATGGCAAAAACTGGCTTCCATGCGTCACTGAGCCATACACCCAAGTCCCTGTTCATATTATTATTATTCAGGCGTATTTCAATCGCTTCTTTAATCACAGATTCCCAGAAGAAGCAACACTTGGCTAAAACTCTCACCTTATCGAAATCCATACTGTGACCATTTTCGATCACGTGTTGTGCCACAGCAGACTTTTCTAGTTGAAACAACCGGATGTTGCGTTGGTGTTCAGTCACACGGGCCTGGATAGTGCGGATGGTTTGACCAATATAACTCTTACCACATTGGCACGGTATGCTGTACACTCCCGGTGTTTTTAAACCCAAATCATCCTTCACAGGACGCAGCAAATCCCGTATTTTGGCAGGAGGGCGGAAAATGCACTTGATTCCATATCGTTTTAAAATCCTGCCGATTTTCCCAGAGATGCTACCTGCATACGGGATGAAGGCAAGATCTTTAGGCTGTTCTTCTTCCTCAATATTACGTATATCTGCCTTTTTCTTTCGAAGTGCCCGTTCTATCAATGGGATCGGGTATCCATTCCGCATGAAGGTATGGCGGAGATGTTCGAGTTCGTCTTGCAGATTGTCAGCGTCTGAAATAGCCTTTGCTCTGTGTACAAGTGTGTATAACACCGTGTTCTTCTGCGCCGGATGGTGGAAACTATCGGCATGTAAATAACGGGCCGTGTGTGTTGTTTTCCTGTATACACTATGTGACAGGGTACCATCAGGTCTCCGCTGGATTAAAATATCTAGAAAGGGCAATCTACCATCTTTCTCTAGCTCCATTGTGAATCTGATGTTTTCATGAATGCTATTGAGATGGTCCATGAATTCATAAAGACCCTGGATGCCATGGGGCCAAACAACAAATGTATTGTCCACATAACGATAGAAGTATGTTGGTTTGAGGGCGGAGGTTTCAATTGCTCGATCTTCAAAGTGTTCCATAAACAGTTCGGCTACTACAGGAGATAATGGAGACCCCATTGCCACACCATCAGTCTGTTCATAAAAACTCCCACCATAGGTAAAATAAGTAGAAGTTAGGACTAGTTCGAACAGATCCACCAAGGTAGGTTCAAAAAGACCTTGTAACAGCTGCAGTGTGTCTCTCAAAGGAACCTTGGTGAAGAGCGAGACAACATCAAAGCTGACCATAATATCAGACTCTGACAACCGCATCTTTCGGAGCATATCGACAAACTGTGTCGAGTTTTTAACATGGTGCGGACAATTACCTACGAAAGGTCTAAGCATCTTAGACAAATGCTTGGCCAAGTTATATGTGGGACTACCAATAGTACTTACAATCGGTCGTAAAGGCACATCCTCCTTGTGTATCGTTGGCAGGCCGTAAAGCCTAGGTGGTCTGGCTGCACGAGGTCGAAGGTACTTGACGACATCAGGCGTAAATCCGGCCTTCTTAACAAGAGCTGACACTTTCCTCTCAACCCTGGAAGTAGGGTCACCATTAAGGGGCTTATAAGCGGTGTCATCAAGCATTTTTTGTATTTTAGATCCATACATATCAGATGTAAGCAAGACTGTGGCATTACCTTTGTCCGCAGGTAACACAACCACTTCTTCGTTCCGACGCCACGCACGGAGAGCGAAGCGTTCCGATTTTGTGATGTTGGGCCTAGGTGGTTTGGCTTTCTCCAGAACTCTGCACGTTTCCCTTCGGACTTCTTCAGCCGCATCCCCAGGAATCTTTCTAGCAGCTATTTCAATTGCACAGACAATATCCTTTACAGGAACCTTATCAGGGGTTGGGGCAAAGTTTAACCCTTTGGATAAAACTTTCTCAGTTGCTTCGTCCAGCTGTGTACCAGTGAGGTTTACTACGGCATGTTTGAAAGTTTCATCCTTAGAAGGCCAATGTGCCTGTGATAGACGATTGAACTTGGAAATCTGTCTTGCCGATGTTCTGTCAAACTCCATGCTACCTTGTGCAGAAGTAGTGGCATCCACCCATTCCCAAGAGGTCGGAGACAGTTTGGCTGCAAGCTCCAGATGGCAGTGAAATAATTCTTGTGCGTTACAGTTAAGCTCAAACCGCGTGTGACGAATGCTTTCTCGAAGGAGAGCAAAACCGGCGCGACGCAAAATACGGTTAGCTTTAGTGCTAGCAATGCAATGGCCAACCAGACAAAAACGAGGTAAAACGTTGGAATCCCGACATCTCAATAAGAAAGTCAAGGAACACAGAAGTCTGGCTTTCTTCCTCCGCAACTTTTCCAGATGTCTTACTCGTTTGTACATATCCTCCCCGTAGAAGTATTTAATATGAGATATAAGTCTTTCTCGGCGTATCTTCGATATAAATTCTTCTCGGGTTTGCCGCCGAATTACATTTTCTACTGTCAAGCTTTCGGCGACTTTCACTGCCGCCATCATCAGGTCTGTTGTGTCTGAAGGAACAACAAAAACTGGACTGAATAGCGGAACTGAACGAGCCAGGAACGTTGTCGACTTCCGATTGGCTGACTCCAATGACGTAACCATTCCGTGACTGCGATTGGTCGGTTGCGGAACCAGGCGTAGATATACACCAGCGTTGTACTGAGAGGAGTGGGAGACGGATGGTTTCGCTCGTTAACGACGCAAGAGTATTTTTCTTTGAGCTTGTGTACTTTGTTCGCCGCCTTCGTTCCCTCGCTCGCGGTGTGCGGCAGTCTGGATTTCCCGCTGTAGGGTCCCTCCCTGCCCGAGTTAGTAGGGAATTACCGCCACACGGCCCTCTCCCGCTGGGAGAGGAACCCCCTGGCGTGAGTTTTAGGGTTGTCACTGGTCCTTGGAACCTAGCGGTGATAACACGGGGCCAGTACAACATTCCTGCTTGGTGCCAGCAGCAAGAATGGACAATAATGGAGATGTTATACACTCTTCTGCGGCGGTCGGGCCTATCGCTCCTGCACATCGAACGTCGCCAGAAGCCACCACCTCCTCCTCGTCGTCTGTGGGTGGAACATCTCCACCACGAAATTCTTCAAGCATAGCTGAAACACCAGAGAGCCCCCCCAAAGGCGGAAAAGGGATACGGCCTGTATCCTAATGCAGCAAGTCCCGGCCCTACTGGCAGTGAAACAAGACAAGAACCAACCCGAGATCTACAAAGCAACAATGGTGATGCAACAATGAATTCCTTTTTTTTTTTTTTTGCTGTCGTCAGTCTTTAGACTGGTTTGATGCAATCCTCCATCCCTTCCTATCCTGTGCTAACCTCTTCATTTCTACATACCCCTTACAATCCACGTCCTCAATTATCTGCTTCATATATTCTAATCTCTGTCTACCTCTGCAGTTCTTACCTTCAACTGTTCCCTCCACTAACAAATTAACCAATCCAGCATGTCTCAAAATATGACCTACCAGCCTGTCTCTTCTTCCTGTAAGCTTCTTCCATAAACTTCTTTTCTCACCCATCATTTCTAAAACTCGTTCATTTCTTACTTTGTCTGTCCACCTAATTTTCAGCATTCTTCTGTAGCACCACATTTCAAATGCTTCAAGTTTCTTTCTTTCCGGTATTCCTAAAGTCCATGTTTCGCTACCGTAAAGTGCTGTGCTCCACACATAGAGTTTTAAGAAGTTCTTTCTAATTCCTAGATCAATATTTGAAACTAAAAGGTTTCTCTTTTTCATGAAGGCTCTTTTTGCTAGTGCTATTCTGCTTTTAACATCATTCCTGCTTCGGCCATCGGTTGTAATTTTGCTTCCCAAGTAACAGAACTCACTCACTTCTCCTATTGCATCAGATCCTATTTTTATATTTAATCTGCTAGTATTGGTGTCATTTCTGCTACATTTCATCACTTTTGTTTTACTTTGATTTATATTCAGTCCAAAATCTTCCTTCAGTATTTTGTTCATGCCATTCAATAACTTCTCAATATCCTCATGAATTCCTTATCATTGAATAAAACTAAATCGTGCAGTTTCGCCGCATCAACAGATACTGGCAGTGAAAGAAGATCAGATATTGTTCGTGATGGTGATGCCACAGTGATCTCCTCAACAATGAATACTTGAAAATCATGCACCCTAGCCGCATCAAAAGATTTGGCAGTAAATCCTATTCAACAAGGAAGAACTGAGGCAAATCCTTCATCTGTATAAGCATGAACTCGATATGATCCTTGGCCATCTCCCAAAAAAGAGCAGGCAGGGAATAATGAAAAAAATCATCTACAGTGCAAGCGTTACAACTCCCTCTACTGACACACTGAAAAGGACAAGCATTTCAGATCAGAGTATGACAAATGTAACCACTCACAAAGCTAGCTCTACAGTAACAGTTGCTTATAGTGAAGCGCTGAACTCAGACCAGAATGTGACAGAAGCAATAAACGCAGATCGTAATGTTACCAATGCACCTGCTCAGATCCAGCAGAGTTACAGAAGCAAAAGGAAGAAGAACGCAGCTGATACTCCACCGCAAGCCCCCAACAAGAGAATAGATAATAAAAAACTCCACCTGTAACACATCAGAACACACCAGTCTACGAAGAGCAACAACAGCAATTACCGGACCAAGAAGAACAACAGTTTCTTCGTCCTAAGAAAACAGTCAAGCTCAGACAGACATAACCTTCTGAGGCCATGGACGTTTCCAACAGATTTAACAACCTGAACGAGGAGAACAGTGCTCCAGAAACTGAGGAAACTCGTCTACCACCTCATAACAAAGCTATTCCACCATTCATGGTTACTTACTTGGGCTCATACCCAGATCTATTTAGAAGACTCCAGGCTAAGTGTTCCAGAAGTATCAATGTCAAACCTCAAGGTGTTGACAAATATAAAATAAATACTTTTTGTGTGGAAGACTATAAAGCCACCATGGATGAACTAACCGCAGCCGAGGTGCCGTACTTTACCTTCAACTCGGAGCCAATCCATTACCTGAAGGTTGTGCTGCGTGGAATACCTGGCACAATCCCTGTTGAAGAGATCAAGGCAGAACTCACTGCTATGGGGTATGAAATCACCTCAGTAGTGCAAATGAAAAAACCTGGAACAGGCACTGTGATGCCATTATTTACCACTATCCTACCAGACACGATTGAAAATAGGAAAATTTATCAAACAAGAAGAATGCTTGGACTCTCCATCTCTGTGGAGAAAATGAGGTCAAACCAAGGACCTCCACAATGTCATCGCTGTCAAGCATTTGGACATATACAACGGTATTGTAGTATGCCAGTCAGATGTGTTAAATGTGGACAACATCATCCAACAAACAATTGTGACCTAACTAAAGAAGCTACCAACGCCAAATGCGTCAACTGTGGTGGGGGCCATGTAGCCTCTTACCGGGGTTGTCCTGTTGCAAAAGAAGCACGACAACGTCTGAGAGGCAGGATTCCTACTACAGCAAATAATAATCAGCCAGATAGCCGGACAGGAGGTGATCAAACAATGGAGCCACCCCCTCAACAATCAATTCAGAGAACTGGCCTGCCTTACCGTTACATACTACAGAAGCGCTGCAATCATTCTCCACTGTTGTCCCAACCAACAGCAACTCTAGCAAAAACTTGTCAACAGCTGAGCAAAGTAACATAGTTAAAATGCTAGAGTCTACTATGACTTTAATGATAAGCATAGCAACTAAGATTGACAAACTAATGGACCAACTCCTAGTACGTTCAGTACCCACAGCCAACTCAACAGCAAGCGACACCCATCATGAACAGGCATAGACAACTGGCAATCTAACTTTCTGCACATGGAATCCCAACGGAGTTTTCCAGCAAAAGGGGGAATTAGTAGAATTTCTACATCAAGAAGGAATTGACATATGCTTATTATGTGAGACCCACCTCAAACCTGGTCTCAAATTTACGGCACGTAATTACAGAACGTACAGGGTAGATCGGCTAACAGCTGGTGTCAGTAATTATGATATGAACAGGGACTTGGGTGTATGGCTCAGTGACGCATGGAAGCCAGTTTTTGCCATTCTTAAACAACCAAGTGTCTCGCTGACGGACGATAGGAGAGTGGAGCAGCAGCAGCAGCAGCACAGCACCAATTACTGCCTTTTCTTAGAGGGCAGGTGGAGGTGGAGGATATTGTCCGTAGACATTGCCTCCAAAAGTATATGGGTGGTGCAAATCTTCACTGTTGGGGTGGCTTCACGGTGGTGTCAATTATTTGATTAAATTTAGTGGTCTCTTGTGACGATCAATTGTTGTATCATAGCGACCGATGTTGTGGACTTCAGGGTTTTTGCTTCTATGAGTACTTTTGTAGAAAATTTCGGCTAGTTGTTTGAACCTGTCGTGAAGATATGGAACTCCAGTGGCTTCATGGAGTGCATAGGTTGGAAAACTGTTTGGAAGATGTAGAGCTCTCTTCAGTGCCCTGTTTTGTATTGTTTGTAATCTGAGTATATGACTGTCGGCAGCGTATGCCCACACTGGACAGGCGTACTCAATAATTGGTCTTACAAGAGTGGTGTATATCTTAATGCCAGTACTTGGGGCTAGATTATTGTTTTTGTTAAGCAGCGAGTATAGGCTGTGAAGCCTCATGCTTGCTTTCCTGCGGATATCATTAATATGGGCTTGCCAGGTGAGTCTCCTGTCTAGCAACACTCCTAGATAGCGTGCAGTAGCTGACCAGGGTATATCGTTACCATGAAGGTGAAGAACAGGGTCCGGTTGCCGTTGCCGACGGGGCCCAAGTCTTTTGCTGATGATTATTGCCTGTGTCTTTGCTGGGTTAATATCAATTCTCCATCTCCGGGCCCAGCTCTCCGTTACCTGGAGGACTTCCTGAAGACGGCGAATGGCTAAAATTTTGCTGCGGCTGGCTGCGAGGCTAAGCGGTATCGTCAGCGTATGTTGCGACCAAAACACCATTGGATGTGGGGACATCAGCAGTATATAATGAGTATAAAGTCGGGCCCAGAACTGAGCCTTGGGGAACACCGGCTTTCACTATTCTTACACTTGAGAAGGCTCTGTCGACTCGAACACTGAAAGTGCGATCTGTCAAATATGATCTTATTAATTTCACGTATGGTCCCGGGATACCCTGCTCATATAGCTTAAGTAGGAGGCCCGAGTGCCATACGGAATCAAATGCGCGTGAAATGTCAAGCATCACCATGGCACTGTATTGTTTGTGATTGAATGCTTTTGTAACAGCTTCTGTGACTCTCATCAGCTGCTGTGTAGTTGAGTGGTCGCGCCGAAATCCTAGCTGGTGATTTGGTAAGGCATTTGTGTCCTCAATATGAGTGGACAGTCGTTTTAGCAGTAGCCTTTCGAATACCTTGCTGATGGCTGGTAGAAGGCTAATAGGTCTGTAGTTTTGCGGTTGATGTGCGTCCTTCCCACTCTTGTGTATTCCCACAACCACTGCATGTTTCCATCTGTTAGGGAACTGTTGTCGGCGGAGAATGGTGTTGAAAATTTCTGCGAGGTAGACTGAGGCCTCAGGAGGCAGGTGCTTCAAAGTTCTGTTACAGATCTCGTCACGACCAGGAGCTTTGCGAGGGTGGAGATTCTGCAGGCTGCTGATAACCTCTTCAGGGGTAATATCGTCCATTTGAAATTCATCTTCTGCTTGCAGGTATACCCTCAGCCGACGGTTGACTTCGGCGAGGTGTATGGGGTCTGCGTTTGTTTGCGACGGCCGAAAATTTGTTTCAAAGACATCGGCGAGGGCATTCGCCTTGTCTTCAGGAGTGACAGCTAACCCATGGTTGCCATTGAGAGGAGGAAGGCGCTGTCTTCGTCTGGTAAGCTTTCTTGTTTGTAGCCAGAGTGACCCGTCCTCTGGACTGAGCATGGATACTCTTGCATCCCACTCTCTATTTCGGTGTTGCAGCAGGGAAGCTTTTATTTCCCTCTGTAGTCTGTTGAGCAACCTTCTCGTTGCTTGGTTTCTCGTCAGCTTCCATTCTTTTGCAACCCTGTTTTTGTATCTTATTTCAGCCATCAGTTGAGGGGGAAGCTGTGGAGTGGGAGCTGACCGAGGTGTCCTAATGGGTGTTGATGCGTCAGTGGCCTCTTTGACTGCTGTCTCAAATATTTCGAGTGCATTGTCGATGTTCGTGATTTCAGGTTGGTTCGAAAGTTGGTTTTGGAGGATTTCTTGGAAAAGCCTCCAATTTGTATTTTTGTAGTCCAAAGTAGAGTGCTTCAGGGTCTGCCATGGTCCGATCTCAATTTCCGCTGTAACCGGGCAGTGATCGGAGGATAGCCGGTTTAAGGCTGCAGTGGCGACATAGCCCTGTATGTCCTTACTAATGAAGATGTCTAAAACATCTGGCCGTTGGCCGTTGCTTGGATAATGAGTGGGTACATCTGGTGCCCACACCCCCATATTAAGTCTGTTGGTCAATCTTCTCAGGGTTACTCCCGCAGCGTTAGTGTATCTGCTGTTCCAGTCGGTGTGTTTGGCATTTATATCTCCTCCAATCAGGAGCTTACCACCGATGGAGGCTAAGGCCGTGAAATCATCCTCGTTGAGCTGACGCCGTGGAGGACGGTAGCAGGAGATGATCGTTAATTTTCCGTTTGAGGTCGCCACTTCGACACCGACGGCTTCCATCTGTTGGAGTGTGGGTATGACAATCTCGTGATGAGGGATGTTTCGTTTGATGTATAGGGCTACTCCTCCGCAGGCGGTAGGCCTATCCCAGCGATAGCAGTTGTAGTTCGGCACAGATGCTCGCAGACCGGGCTTGAGATAGGTCTCGGAGACAAGGCATACATCCACATCATGGTCTCGTAAAAACTGTCGAAATTCAGGTAATTGACTATAAATGCTGTTGGCATTCCAGGCACAGAAAGATAAAGAGTGTAACAGGGGTCTAGCCATGATGGTTGCAGTGGGAGCACTTTGGGGAAGCCAGGGCTTTCGTCACGGCGCTGGTCATCTTCTCCAGCTGTTCTTTAAGGTTGGAGACCATTTTTAGTGCAGACTCTAGCATCCTGGTTAGCCTGTCGATACTCTCCTGTGCTTCGCTGGTTGCGCCCTGATTCTGTCTCTGTTGGAGGGCGCCTTGTAGGTTTGCATGAGAATCCTTTCTCTGCTGTAGCGAGGCATTCTCTGGTGAGCCCATTTCAGGAGTACCACCTGGTAGGGCAGATTGATCCTCATGGGGCCTCTCCTCTACTCCCCTTGGAGGATGATTGTTCCCTGGTTCGCGCAGTGTCCCGGGCTTATTTTTTGGTCTTTTGCGCGGTTTGGACTTCTTCTTCCCATAGTTAGTGAGGGTCTGTTCTTTTTCTGTAACTGTGGTGCTATTTTTCTCCTTGGTAGTAGTGCCATTTTGTGGTGGCACTGCTGTATTTTTCTCTTTAGCAGTAGTGCCATTTTGTGGTGGCACTGCTGTCACGGCGTATCGGTCCGACTACATCTACAGCTGAAACTGTAGCCGACCAATCACTGACAAGTATTACAGAACCGGGGTTATAGTCAGCCAATCGGAAGACCGCATGGCTCCCTATGCATTTCTCGAGTTAAACATCATAATTAATGATAGTAAATGTTTTTAAGAATATATAATGTGGGGTCTTTCATTAAAGAAGTCTTTGGATTTTTCTGTGTGAGAATAATGTGAACGATGACGCTATGAGAACAGTTATTGTGTCAGCCAATCAGAATACCGCTTGGCTCCCTAAGGATTATTGAGATTAAACATCATGATTAATAGTGGTGAATAATGTAAACGGTGATGCAATATGAACAGTGACGTTATGCGAACATTGACGTAGGTAATCCATCGTCTTTCCATTTTTAACAATCTCGGCTTTGGTTTCGCTGTGGAGCCAACTACACATGGCACCTTTACTGCCTTAAGCTACATCCACACCAAAAGGAACACAGAGGAACATGCTGTTGATGTTGCTAGTACCAGCAACTTGTTCCCTCATGTTACCCAATGTTCCTCAATATTTCTCAATGTTTATGTCGACAGAAACACAAGTTCCTTGGAGTTTACTGTTTCCAGAAGTAGCGGTAAAGATGAAAGGAAACAAAGGAACATTGGTAAACATTATCCTGTTTAAAACTGTTGGTGTGGACAGCTTGTTTCGTGTTGCTGTTACCTCAGTTGTTGAACTCTCACAAAAATGTTCGAGCCATTTAATAAATTGAATTGAATTATATGGAAATGCAGAGTGTTTGTAGAGTCCATGTGATTCAAGCTATACAAATCGGCAAAAGAAACACGATTCGTGGATGATGTTAAGTAAAACAACTGGTGCAGACGTAAGTGGCACATTTTTCCATAGAGAAAGAGAGAAAAAATTATTTGGAACTAAAAAAATCTGGTGCTGCAGCAACTTTGCCTTACAAATATTTGGAATTTCTTGCGGATAGAAATCAAGTGCGTCATTGTTCAGAAAAAGGATTTAGTGATATACAAGTAAATTCAAACTAAGTTTTATTATTTCTATAGAAATAGGTGTATCTCTGTTTAGTTTTTACCACATTTTTAACATTACCATAATTTTAATATTATTTAAATAACAGATTGCCACGGAACCATTCCTCCTGATACTCAAAATAGTTACCAAATTCCTGTGGAATAATTTTTGCTACAGTGGACGAATTACGTCCTCGTTTCTGTAATGGGAATATTACATACTGTGCCTGCGTTTACGTCTTTCCTCCAAATACCTGGTATTAATTCACCATTATCTTTGCCTTCGCCATGTAAAGGGCGGCGTGTAGAATTTTCTTGAAGGAAATTGTGTATACATATAGCTACAGTTACAATTTTTTCTACTTTTTTAGGAGAGGGTAGTAATGGTTTTCTTAATACTCTGAATCGAGTTCACAGAATTCTCAGTACATTTTCTGGCCCTAGAAAACGTATAGTTAAATATTTTTTTTTCAATTATCCTTTTTCTTGGTGTCCGGGATAAGGTTTCAACAGATTAGGAGATAATGGAAAAGCATCATCGCCCCAAAATACATAAGGCATTGATTCCGTTCGACCAGGAAGAGGACAATCAGGTGGTAAATTAAGTTGATACTTCATCAGCATCTTCTTGAAAGGTGTATTTGCAAATACACCTCCATCATCCATATCCATACACTAATACACAAAATGCACAGGAATTTTCACCAGTGTATGCACACTATAGACTCCCCCTACTTTTTTTTTTTTTTAAACTGCTTTACGTCTCTCAACAGGGAGGTCTTTGGAGACGGGAAAGGATGGGGCAAGGAATGGGAAGGAATTCGGCCATGGCATTTTTAAGGAAACATCCAGGCATTTGCCTGGAGTGATTTGGGAAACCATGGAAAACCCAAATCTGGTTGCCCGGACGGCCCCCCCCCCCCTGCTCTCGTCTTCATTGTCATGTAAACGTTATCCCACTTCATTCCCTCCTTCAATTGACATTTGTACAAGTAAGGAAATGCCACAAAATCGCTCAACATGCATCTACCAGTCCACATAATATTAATTACGAAGATATGGCAAATGATTTTTTGTACTGTTAGAACGAATTGTATTTCAGCATTTTTGCAATTTTCATGTACCATTGGTATTTTTTAGAAGGAAATACAATTAAAATTACAAAATAATTCATGAATTAGAATCAGTTATTAACAGTTACAATTGATTTTACCTGTGATTCTTGGCTGTCCGGCTGGCGCAGCGTCATATTTCTTGTGGTCCCCTGGAAGAAGACCACAGAATGATGGTCGAAACGTCGGCTACAAGAAATATGACGCGTCTCCACCCGGACAACCAAGAATCAACTGACTTTGGCCTGGGAAGCCTACGATTACATTTGAATTCACCTGTATTTGATCATGGAGAACTGAAATAATAGGATCACAAACTTCTGGCGCAATTTTGGATATAGATTGTTTCGAGATTCGAAATAAGTACATCAAATATGTTTAGGAATCTCCAGTAGCTACAAATATTAAATTCAACAGCATACGTTCCATTGGAGATATTGCGGCCCTGTAGTTTGTATTTTGTTTTCGAATAAACTGTTCAGTTTTAGAAAGTAACCATTATAAATCAGTGCTGCTCATTCGAATAAAGTATTTGATGTGTCCATCCTCAATATGTCCTGATAACAGATCGTTTTTGTTTTAAATAAAAAAAAGAAGAATCCATGAGGTGTTCAACTCCATGTTAATTTCTCCCCAATAGATTTGATCTCGTCCAGCATTTGCGGTTTCTTTTTTTCTTTTGATTCGAAATAATATAAATTGCAGCAGGTGCTGACGAAACTTCTCTGTCGCACCACATCATCGTATACTAACTGAATTATAATTGTGACAAAGTTTTTATTTCGCTCAGAAAAATAAATATTGTTACTCTTGGTGTAGACGGGTAACAACTGTAAACAGTAACACAAGTAAACTGTTCCTATATGAGGTTTTTTGGTGTGGATAGAATGTTTATGAAAGTTGCGATCTGTTTCTGTTTCTAGAAACAGACCGCAACAGTCAAGCAACAAGAATTTCCTCTGTGTTCCTCTGGTGTGGACGCGCCTTTAGGTTTCAGGCAGGTGGAGGGTGGAGTATTTGTCCGTAGACATTGCCTCCAACATCACGAAGGGGTTACAATACTATTAACTTTCGGTGTGTCTGCTTGATGGGTGTCAATTTGCTAATATACTGAGCGGTCTTCTATGCCTGTCAAAGCCGTTGTCATAGCTTCCAAGCGAGTTGACAGCAGGGTTGTTGCATTGTCTGGTGCTGTTTGTAAAATTTTTCAGCCAGCTGCGGAATCTTTTCCTTCAGTTTAGGTATGCCGGCGGCTTCGTGGAGTGCATCCGTGGGGAACCGACACGGGAGGTGTAGGGCTCTCTTTAGGGCTCTATTTTGGATAATCTGGAGTTTTCTGAGTTGCCTGTCGCTGGCGTATGCCCACACAGGACATGCATACTCCATAATTGGGCGTATGAGCGATATATAAATCTTGACTCCTGTTGAAGGGGCTAGCTTGCTATCCTTATTTAGTATGGAGTAAAGACTGTGGAGCCTGGTGCTTGCTCTCCGGCGGACTTCGTTGATGTGGCTACACCAGTTCAGTCTCTTGTCTAGAGTCACCCCCAGGCAGTGTGCCGTGATGGACCATGGAATTTCTCTGCCATGTAGGCGAAGTGTTGGGTCAGGATGAGTAGGTTGGCGGGCACCAAGTCGTTTGGTTAATATGATGGCTTGGGTCTTGGTGGGGTTTATATCAATACGCCACCTCCTAGCCCAGGCCTCTGTTACTTGTAGCACTTCCTGCAGCCGTCGGGTGGCCAGTGCTCTACTGCGGCTGGAGGCTAAGTACGCAGTGTCGTCGGCGTAAGTAGCTGTCAGAACACCGTTGCTAGTCGGAACGTCGGCAGTATAAAGTGAGTATAGCACGGGCCCAAGCACAGAGCCCTGCGGCACCCCCTGCCTCGATGTTCCTGGTAGAGGAGTGAGCTTTGTCCACCTTTACGCTGAAGGTCCGGCCGATGAGGTAGGATTTTAGTAGCTTCACGTATGGCCCCGGGAATACCCTGTTCGTAGAGCTTGAGCAGAAGCCCCGGATGCCACACGGAGTCGAAGGCACGCGAAATGTTGAGAAGTACATGGCGCTGTAGTTCTTGAAGTTGAAAGCGTGGGTCACTGCTTCTACAACCCGCATCAGCTGCTGGGTGGTGGAGTGTCCACGTCGAAATCCTAGCTGGTGATCTGGAATAACGTTGGCGTCTTCGATGAATGCAGACAGGCGTTTTAATAACAGCCGTTCGAACACTTTGCTAATGGCTGGGAGCAAACTTATGGGCCTGTAGTTCTGGGGTAGATGCTTGTCTTTTCCGGTCTTGTGAATACCCACAATTATAGCGTGTTTCCACAGTTGAGGGTAATGCTGACTTCTTAAGATGGCATTGAAGTAGTGGCGAGGTGAACAGAGGCCTCTGGTGGTAGGTGCCTGAGGAGGGTGTTGCTGATCTCGTCACGCCCTGGTGCTTTCTGTGGGTGCAGTTTCAATAGGTAACTGGCAACCTATTCCGAGTGATATCATCTATTTGATGCTCATCTTCAGCGTCGAGATAGACTCTCAGGCGACGATGAACTGCAGTGATGTGGGTGGGGTCCACATTTATTTGCGAAGGCCCGAAAATCATTCACAAAGACATCAGCCAGTGCGTTGGCCTTTTCCTCCGGAGTGACTGCTAGCTCTTCGCCGTTCAGAGGGGGAAGTCCGCTGCCTTCGCCTGATGAGTCTTCTAGTTTGAAGCCATAGAGACCCATCCTCCGGATGGAGCATAGAGACTCTTGCTTCCCACTCTTGGTTCCGATGTTGAATCAGGGAAGCTTTAATATCCCTCTGCAAGCGATTTAGTAGTCTCCTGGTCACCTGATTTCTCGTGAGCTTCCACTCTTTGGCAATCGATTTTTATGGCGGATTTTAGCCAGGAGGTGTGGGGGAAGCTGCGGAGTGGGAGCTGGTCTTGGTGTCCTGATTGGAGTGGAGGCTGCAGTTGCATCTTTGACTGCTGCCTCAAAAGACTGAAGGGCAACGTCAATGTTGTCAATTTCAGGTGGGTCGCTAGGTTAGTCTGTAGGTGCGCCTGGTAACGTCTCCAGTTAGTTTTGTGGAAGTTGAAAGATGGTTCTTCTTTAGTTTGCCAGGGACCAACCTCAACCTCAATCATAACTGGACAGTGTCTGAAGATAGTCGGTTTATGACTGAGGTGGCGACATAGCCCTGGATGCCCTTGGTGATGACTACTCTAGTACATCTGGTCTGTTGCCGTTGCTTGGGTAGTGCGTGGGCTCTTCTGGTGCCCATACGCACATATTGTACCTGTTTGTGAGGCGTCTCAATGCTATACCCGCTGTGTTATTGTACCTACTATTCCAGTCGGAATGTTTGGCATTAAGATCGCCGCCGATCAGGACTTTACCGCTGACATCTGCCAGAGCCGTGAAGTCGGCTTCTTCAGCTGTCTACGAGGTGGTCGGTAGCATGAAATGATGGTTAGCTTCCCATTAGCCGTGGCCACTTCAATTCCAATGGCTTCCATCTGTTGGAGAGGCGGTAGAACAATTTCATGATGTGGAATACTATTCTTAATGAAAACCGCGACTCCACCTCCTGCGGTGGGTCTGTCGCGGCGGTAACAACTGTAATTGGCTACTGCAGTTCGCAGGCCGGGTTTCAAGAAGGTCTCTGACACCAGACATATGTCAACATCTGGTCTCGAAGGAACTGTCTGAACTCAAGCAGTTGGTTGTACATGCTATTAGCATTCCAAACACAGAAAGATATGGAGTGAATATGTGGCTTCTATCCATTATGGTTGCAGTGTGGGCACTTTGGGACAGCTAGAGCATCAGTTACGGCGCTGGTAATTTTTTCCAGCTGCTCGGTAAGGTGGCACATCATCTTCAGGGCAGACTCCATCATGTTGGTAAGCCTGTCTAGGTTCTGTTGCGCTTCGCGGTCCGATTCTACTGTGTTTCTTTGCTGATGCAGGGAGACGTGGTGACCAGTAGGTGGGTCGACTGATTTGTTTCGTTGCTCAGTTGACGTTGATGCAGAGGGGTCAGCGGGGTACCCGCTAGGGGCAAAACGTTCGTTTCTGGACAACAGGGGTTGTTGTTCGGTTACATTGCTCGTTCCTATCTTTCTCCTCCACCTACGGCGCAGCTGCGACGCGGACATCTTCTTTAACGTGACAGAGGGAGCCTGATCTTGCCCTGTTGCGGGACGGTTACCCTACTGCTCAGGAGCTGGAGTCTGGTCTTGCCGCGCTTTGCTGTTTGTTATTGATGCATGGTCCGGTGGTTTTTCTATTTCAGTTGGAAGGCCTCTAAGTCGGTTTCTGGCTCTCTTATAGGCCGGGCAGCCTTTGTAGCTGGCGACGTGTCCACCTCCACAGTTGGAACACTTCGCGGAGTCTCGTCCTTTCAGGAAGGTGCATTTGGTGGAGTCATGTTGTTCTGCGCACTTAACGCAGACTGGAGGCATTTTGCAATTCTTGGCCACGTGACCGAAACGCTGGAAGTTGTAACACAGCGCAGGTCCGGTCGTTGCCCGAAGTTTCTCGACCTTCACTTGGAGGTGGCAAATTCTCTCCACCCCAAAGATTGCCCTGTTTTCCTGGCAGTCCGCAAGAATCACCAAGAATAGTGGCATTAATATGTTGCTGCCTGGGCGGCGAAGTTGGGCCACCGTTTGAACAGTAAATCCCATCTCTGAGAGTTCTACTTTCAGATCTTCAGTGGGCAGTGATCTTGGTATGCCCCTGAAGACGACTTTAAGTAGCGGGACTGCTCCCACTGGAAACGTGTAGTATGGGACATTGTTGTCATGCAACATCCCTGTAGCAGCTGAGTAGTCTTCTGCTGTTGTAAAGGTGAACTTTATCTTATCACCACCGGCAGTTTTGGCAGCGAAGGAGTTCTTCACAACAGCTTCAACCTTATTGTGGAGAGTCTTATAACTCTGCTCAAATTGCACCACGATTGGAGGAATGTGAGCGGATCTCTGCACTGGTGGTGTTGGTTCAGGCTTTGATGTTGGTTCAGGCTGTGATGTTGGTTCAGGCTGTGATGTTGGTTTAGGCTGCAGAGATTGGAACTGGTTTCTAGTTTCAACGATGTTGGGGTCCAGCGCTGGTGGATTTGCTAGTGATTTTCGGAAAAGCAAAGCCTTCGTCATCAACTCGCTGGTGAGATTGTCTCCCAACAGCTGGACTAGCTGGGCTTCTTGGTTTCCGCGCAAGTGGTGTGGGAGTCACCTGGTCAGTTGCCTCCTTCCTCTTCTTCAGCGTCTTCCTATCTTTACTGGCTATATTCCTCTCTAGTTGTTTTGTGCAAACACTGATGGTATCGCCTCTTCTTGGGTGTTTGATAGTTTCTGCAGCAAGGGGGGAGATGCGCCTCTTTGCTACGCGTGGTTCACCCAGTCCTTGTGGGAGCTGGGGCGTCATCATGGGACTTGGCGGGGATGTGTCCTTCCTTGTGTCAGGGTTCTGACTGTAGTTGAGCTCCGTCACGTTCTCGTTTTCTTCTGGAGAGGTTGAGCGCGGAGAGTTGATGAGGTTGTCAGTCGCCGACGTACAGGATGGGTTCACTTCTATCTTGTTGTCCTCCGGTGAAGGCGAGCGCGGGGAGTCGCTGTAGACTTCGGGGGCCTAAGCGCAAGAAGTGCCAATTGAATCAGACATTATTGAGGTATAAGGCCTAAAGGGAGTGTTGTTCCGGTCCGTTGTTGTCACCGTAAGGTTGCCAGAATCGGAAACAACCCTATAAACTTGCGCCAGGGGTTCCACTCCCGTAGGAGTGGGCCGTGTGGCGGTAAAACCCTATTAGCTCGGAAAGGGTGGGCAAAGGATATCCCCAAAGAAGAAGAAGAAGCAGCTCACTGTATTCTTCACTGGAGCAAACAGTGCCCGCATACGCGAGCAAGAGCTGTCTAACCTCAATGCATTCGTATGCGAACCGCTGTAGCCCGTCCGAGTCGAGTGAGTGAGTGAGTAGAGGAATAGCCTGGAGCCAACTGTCAGTACAACGCTGGTGTATATCTACGCCTGGTTCCGCAACCGACCAATCGCAGTCACGGAATGGTTACGTCATTGGAGTCGGCCAATCGGAAGTCGACAACGTTCCTGGCTCGTTCAGTTCCGCTATTCAGACCAGTTTTTGTTGTTCCTTCAGACACAAACAGACCTGATGATGGCGGCAGTGATAGTCGCCGAAAGCCTGACAGTAGAAAATGTAATTCGGCGGCAAAACCCAAGAAGAATTTATATATTTTTCAACATACAAAGCCACTAACCAACATAAGCAATTACATAAGAGGCAACTAGAGGTTTTCCCCATCATGAAGATTCGTCCACAAAGCATTGCCTCTAGACCATAGGTGTCAAACTCAATTTTGCAGAGGGCCGTATTTTAAATTTAGAATGTGTGGGCGGGCCAGATTTTAAAACGTCCGTAGAGAAATCGAGTGAAATCTAAAAGCTCTAAAAACCTTGATTCTCTTTCTATGTCACATTGCGATCGCGGGCCGTATTGATAGGGCCCGATGCGGCCCGCGGGCCGTATCTTTGACACCACTGCGCTAGACGAAACAGGGAAGTTCTTTGCTTATAAACAAAGATGATGCTTTATGGTTGGATGAAGATTATGTTGACACATCGAATGTTCCGAACAGTATCGAAATCAAGAATGAAGTGACTATTGTGCCAATAATAAACAGTATCAAGGAATGGGTTCAAAATCCATGAACACATGATGACTGAATTTTGTATCATTAATTCAATTTTTAATGTTTTTTTTATATTTTCTTAAAGGTTTGATTTATTGTTGATATGATTTGTTAACTAGAAATACATAAATCATTTTGGAAGTGCTTTTTAATTTATAATTTAAAATTGCAAAATATGTGACGTCACCAGGGAAGGAAAGGGGGGGGGCCACAAATGTGACAACCTGTGACATGGGAGGGGAAAAATCATGAAATTCATGTGACGTAATTTCTGGATGGCCCCTTACTCACTAAGTCAAGCGAGGTTTGCACCTGTCGCGGAGAAATGCTTGCTTGTGGGTGAGCCAAACACTACTCGTGAAGCTTTAACCATGATTCATACCTCTGATTACTCTTTTCATTGGTTCTTCTTACGGCTGCAAAGCAGTTGTACCATTCCCACAATAGTTAAAGCTATTATAAGAAATAAAACAGTATACTTCTTCAAAATATAAAGTCAGTATTCTAGAAAAAAGTCCTCTTATCATCTTCAGTACCTGATTACTGAATAAGGCATCAGACCCATTAATTTAGACTGCAGGTAAGGCTCTACTTAACTAGTCACTCGCGGCAAACTGCCATCACATACCACCAAATACGGATGAAATTCTTAGTTAATTCCGCAACAGAGTTTGCCCTCGAGTGTTGATAATTTTCCAAGTCCGGCACTGCTCATCTACTGAAAATCTTAAACTACAATTTCTACATCACAAAGCTCCTCTCCATATGCACTTTCTCTACAAACTGCAAATGAATGCTTAATCAACATGGCCGACCTGTCTACTTAAGTAGTCTTGGTAATGTAATAACGAGCTTTGGACTGACCAAAAAATCCTTAATTTTACTCCAGTCTATCTAAAATTTTATGTTATTTATATTATAGCCCTCAATTTACGTATTTCATCCTATGATGACTTATAAATAATAATAATAATAATAATAAAACTGTGTGGTTTTGTGAAACCACGAAGCAAGTGAAACTTTTCTAAGCATTTAACTGAAAATTTTCGGAAAATTATTCGATTTAGGGTATTAAAATGCGTTCTTAATCTTAACTTAATAATTGGAAAATGGTAATGATAATGGGAAATCAATAGTAAACAAAATATCCAACTATAAATTTTAATTTCAGTCTACGTATTGGAGCACGGAAAACATAATAAATACAATCATTTAGATGATAGACTCATATTAAAATCTTAGAACAATATTTATTTAAATCATTGAATCATTTTGAACTTCAATTATTCTATCAATAATTTCATCTTCACCTCGAGTCTCATAGTTTATAAATGTAATTAACATTTTATGGTAAGTAAAATAAGTAAACAATGTCTTACATTCTATTTTTTCAATGTATCTAGAAAATACCGCATCGATTGCAGTACCATATCTCGTGGTTGGTATATTTCTATAATTTTTCATTTCAAGATTGAATACTTCTCTCAAGTATTCAGTAAGTGGAGCAGATCCTCTTTCTTAAAATCTGTATTGAAAGCACCAGATAAAATAATAGGCATTCCAAATATATTTCTCGTGAACCGGAAAATTTGTGCCGAAGACGTAGCAAATGGAGCAAGATGAAAAACTAGAAAATCTACAGTCCCTGGCCATATTATTAGATGCACTGCAAATCTTTAGTATTATTTGTAATAATTACGTGTTGAGTACTATTTCTCATGCAATTAATCATAAAATTTATAACAGTTATTTGGGGCACTTAGTTCAGTGTTGAGTTTTATGTCTACTGTTGCTATTTGACATTGGATTGTTGACTTACTGTGGCTATCAGTGTGCATAGTACAGTGTACAGGTACGGACTTGTTAATGGCGTTCTCGCGTGTAACTGCTCTGTTTCTTTGTTCACTTTTATTATCATTTGTGTAATATCGACATCACAAGCGATTGTTTAATAACCAGATATTACTGATTGTGACCTTTAAAATTAGGTAAAAGAGGAGATATTACACCATGTAAAAAGCAGAAGTCAAAGCCCTCGTTAATACAAAAATGTATTCCAATTGGGAAATTTCACGAAGATTAAAATTATTCTGACGCTAGCGGAGGCGCATAAAGAAGAAAATTGATTCAAGTGAAGAATTGAGCCCCAGAAGGAAGAATAAATGTGGAAGAAAGCCAATTTTCACCCCAAGGTCAGAAAGATTTAGTAATGAATTTGTCTAGAAAACATATTTGCAACAACGAAACACATAAAATCTCATCTAATATGAATGCATCTGAATACACTGTTCGCAGAAAGTTGAAGGATATTGATTTCAAGGCTTGTCGACCTGCTAGAAAACCCAAGTTAACAGCTGCAATGAAAGCAAAACGTCTGAAGTGGTTTAAACAGTGGTGTGATAAGAATGTGGACTTCTGGAGATCGGTAATTTAACTTTAAAATTATTTTTTACGATATGATAGATGCTATGTACATTTATTCATAATATATTAATTAAGTTTCTTGATTTTTACAGGTATGATTCAGCGATGAAAGCACGTTTGATATTTTAAGTAACAAATGTCAACATGTGCACCGTCGAAGAGGAGAAAAATTCCATCCCGACTGCATTATTCAGATCGTAAAACACCCAACAAAGTTGATGATTTGGTCTGTCATCAGTGGCAACGGTACCAGACGTCTTCATGTGGTTAAAGGCATAATGAGGCAAGGCCAGTACAAAGAACTCTTGCATAAACGGTTAATACCGCAGGTCAGAGAATGGTTCCCGAATGGGGAACCATTTATTTTTAGGCAGGATGGCACTCCCTGTCACACAGCCAGGTCGGTAAAACCTTTCTGGAGGAACAAAATATCCCTCTGTTGGACTGGTGAGGTAACAGTCCCGACATGAACCCCATAGAAAATGTATGGGAACTCATGAAGAGGGAAATGGCAAAAGATGTCATCACGACAAAAACGCAGCTCTTGGAGAAGATCATAAATGTGTGGTATCATCATCTACAAATGCAGGGACACTGTACAGTCCTCCATCAACAGCATGCCACGTCGTATTAAGGCTCTCATAGCTGCGGAAGGTGGCTCAACAAGATATTAAAACTAATGTTTTTATTTTCACAATATTTTAATTTTGTTGTTGTGATTATTTGAAATAAAATATTTTCAACAAATATTGTGTTTTATTTATTTTTTTATATCACCTGTGTCATGAAGCAGACTACACATAATAATTTTATTGCAATTTATGTATTGAAAAACTTATTTAGCTAGCCACAAATCAAATTTGCATAAAAACTGTAGTGCGTCTAATAAATTGGCCAGGGACTGTATGATATTTATTTTTTGATTTACTTTAATATAAATTGACGCGATTACAATTTTTCTGTTGTCACCAAGTTGACAAATAGCTGCACAAAAATCTCCCACAGCAGATTCGGATGTAGTTGCTTGACTAATACTCATATTATTTATGTTTACTTGCATTTCCGATTGAACTCTCAATGAATTATCATTGTTTTCTAATATCGAGAATTAATATGTTTCTGTCGACACAATGGTATTTATTTCCTCAGTTTAAATTAGTTTCGGATGAAACAAGGGTGTCGATTGATTTTGTCAGGTAGAAACATCTTCTGAATGAGCTCGTAAACCTTGTACATTGAATGTTATCATCGAGAAACCCCGTTGGCTCATAGTAAAATTCGAGATTGCATCGGCAATAGTAATCTGTGGATTCTACGAAAGTCGCTCCAATTCTATTCTTAAATCCTGTATTTGTTTAGTAACTCGATGACCAGTATAATAATTTATTTTTTTGTGCCATCTTCCGATACGATGTAAAGGCCGTTTAAATTAGTGACGCGACTAAGAGCTATGTAAACTAAGTCTTGAGTATGGCCTTTTTCATAATGGTAAACGACTTCATCGTATGTTCCTCCTTGCGCTTTATGAATCGTTGATGCGTTGAAAGCAGATAATGGAAAATGTGTTCGTTTTATTACTGTACTAGCTGTTACCCGCGACTTCGTACGCGTGGACTTCGAGTTTCATTGCCAGAATTGGATATAGAAAACTGTTAGTAACGTAAGATTTGTCCCAAATAACACCGAGTCGACATAATATGATGGAAAGCCATCATTATATCATCCTATCGTCTAATCTGTCTCATGAAGATAATCAATTTACAACATATTTAAAAACAGGAAAAGTAAGCGAAGGTGCGGGGATGTGAGTGTGTGTGGGCGAGGGGGGGGGGGGGTGTTAACTGATGGCAGCTTTATTTCAGCTTGGTTTTTTTCTTCTTTCTCAACATGAGCATCTGAATCTTATAATCTAATAGCAGCACATTGTCTTCTAGACCTGCACCTTAGGCCAGACCGAGCGGGCGGTGTAATGGTTACGTGTTCTCGCCTCGCATTCGGGAGGACGGCGGTTCGAATCCCCGTCCGGGCATCCAGATTTGGGTTTTCCAACGGTTCCCCAAATCAATCCAGGCAAATTGCCGGGATGCTTCCTTCAAAAGGCCATGGCCGAATTCCTTCCCATTCCTTGCCAGCATCCTTGCCCCCCCATCCTTTCCCGTCTCTAAAGACCTCAATGTTAAAAGAGACCGTAAAGCAGTTACAAAAAAAAAAAACTTAGGCCAGGCTTACGTTCCTAAGGCATTCAAAAAGGAAGACAAATTGGTGCCAGAAACTCTTATACAGACACAAATGAATAGTACAGTGCAGAGCAAATTGACTTATATACTAAATAATAAGTTTTGTATCTTATCGAAATTTAATAACAATCAAACACTAACAGACTGCGCGACTGAGCAACCAACGTAACATTACAGACTAACACCACGAATCTGTCTGTCTTTCATCATTCGATAAGTTCTTAAAATTTAGTGAGCTAAAACTGTTATTCATACCCGAAAAAATGTCCTGTGTCCTTCCTACACTATTTCATTGTAAATTCCATCAATATTCATAAAGACAGAGCCTTACCTTCCACATTTATAATATGATAGCTGGTACCCACGACTTGGTTCGTGATTGTAAAGAATTCATATTGACAGCTGTAGAAATCTAACCACCATAGTGCACGATGGGAGACTCGATACTATTACCACACACAAATACCAGTCTTCTGCGCTATGTAGTTCCGGCAGCAAAGTAAAATTATACGGATACACACAAGTCTTTGGATGAAATACGAAAATATTCATGATCGACCAATTTCAAACACCATATCTCACATACTCCCACAGTTACCGAATTTCGGCCAACGTTGTGATCGATGGGAGACCTCTGTGTTACTACCACACACAAACGCCAGTGATCTGCGATTGATAGTTTTCACTTAAAAGTGATACACCATGACACATGCGTCTTTGGCAGAAATATGAAATTGCCGCAGGTCGACCATATTTCATCCCCCATATCTCCACAACCCCATAGCTACAGACATCTAACAACCATAGTGCACGACAACAGACACGATTCTACTACCACACATAAACACCAATGCTCTATGCTATGTAGTCGTGGCAGAAAAGTGAATCTGCGGAGACAACATGCCTTTCGTCGAAATACGAAAATATCCTTGGTCGGCCACTTACAACCACCATATCTACCACAGTACCACAGTTTCTGAAATTCGGCCGCTGTTGTGATCGAAAGGTGACTCTGTGTCTACTACTACACACAAACGCCAGATATCTGTGATCTATAGTTTTCGCTGAAAAGTGATACACCATGACACTTTTGTCTTGGCAGAAGTATGAAACTTGCCACAGGATCGACCACTTTCAAACCCCATTTCTCCCACACCCCCATAGCTACCGACATCTAACAACCATAGTGCACTACATGAGATACGATTCTACTACCAAACACAAACACCAATGCTCTATGCTATGTAGTTGTGGCAGAAAAGTGACATATGCGGAGACAGTCGAATACGAAAATATCCTTGGTCGGCCACTTACAACCACCATATCTACCACAGTACCACAGTTTCTGAAATTCGGCCGCTGTTGTGATCGAAAGGTGACTCTGTGCTACTACTACACACAAACGCCAGTTATCTGTGATCTATAGTTTTCGCTGAAAAGTGATACACCATGACACTTTTGTCTTTGGCAGAAGTATGAAATTGCCACAGGTCGACCACTTTCAACCCCATTTCTCCCACACCCCCATAGCTACCGACATCTAACAACCATAGTGCACTACATGAGATACGATTCTACTACCAAACACAAACACCAATGCTCTATGCTATGTAGTTGTGGCAGAAAAGTGACATATGCGGAGACAGTCGAAATACGAAAATATCCTTGGTCGGCCACTTACAACCACCATATCTACCACAGTACCACAGTTTCTGAAATTCGGCCGCTGTTGTGATCGAAAGGTGGACTCTGTGCTACTACTACACACAAACGCCAGTTATCTGTGATCTATAGTTTTCGCTGAAAAGTGATACACCATGACACTTTTGTCTTTGGCAGAAGTATGAAATTGCCACAGGTCGACCACTTTCAACCCCCATTTCTCCCACACCCCCATAGCTACCGACATCTAACAACCATAGTGCACTACATGAGATACGATTCTACTACCAAACACAAACACCAATGCTCTATGCTATGTAGTTGTGGCAGAAAAGTGACATATGCGGAGACAGTCGAAATACGAAAATATCCTTGGTCGGCCACTTACAACCACCATATCTACCACAGTACCACAGTTTCTGAAATTCGGCCGCTGTTGTGATCGAAAGGTGACTCTGTGCTACTACTACACACAAACGCCAGTTATCTGTGATCTATAGTTTTCGCTGAAAAGTGATACACCATGACACTTTTGTCTTTGGCAGAAGGTATGAAATTGCCACAGGTCGACCACTTTCAACCCCCATTTCTCCCACACCCCCATAGCTTACCGACCATCTAACAACCATAGTGCACTACATGAGATACGATTCTACTACCAAACACAAACACCAATGCTCTATGCTATGTAGTTGTGGCAGAAAAGTGACATATGCGGAGACAGTCGAAATACGAAAATATCCTTGGTCGGCCACTTACAACCACCTTATCTACCACAGTACCACAGTTTCTGAAATTCGGCCGCTGTTGTGATCGGAAGGTGACTCTGTGCTACTACTACACACAAACGCAGTTATCCGTGATCTATAGTTTTCGCTGAAGAGTGATACACATGACACTTTTGTCTTTGGCAGAAAGTATGAAATTGCCACAGGTCGACCACTTTCAACCCCCAATTCTCCCACACCCCCATAGCTACCGACATCTAACAACCATAGTGCACTACATGAGATACGATTCTACTACCAAACACAAACACCAATGCTCTATGCTATGTAGTTGTGGCAGAAAAGTGACATATGCGGAGACAGTCGAAATACGAAAAATATCCTTGGTCGGCCACTTACAACCACCATATCTACCACAGTACCACAGTTTTACTGAAATTCGGTCCGCTGTTGTGTATGCGAAAGGTGACTCTGTGCTACTACTACACACAAACGCCAGTTATCTGTGATCTATAGTTTTCGCTGAAAAGTGATACATCATGACACTTTATGTCTTTGGCAGAAGTATGAAATTGCCACAGGTGACCACTTTCAACCCCCATATCTCCCACTACCCCATAGCTACCGACATCTAACAACCATAGTGCAACTACATGAGATACTGATTCTATATCCAAACACAAACACCAATGCTCTATGCTATGTAGTTGTGGCAGAAAAGTGACATATGCGGAGATAGTAGTAATACGAAAATATCCTTGGTCGGCCACTTACAACCACCATATCTACCACAGTACCACAGTTTCTGAAATTCGGCCGCTGTTAGTGGATCGAAAGGTGACTCTGTGCTTACTACTACACACTAACGCAGTTATCTGTGATCTATAGTTTTCGCTGAAAAGTGATACACCATGACACTTTTGTCTTTGGCAGAAGTATGAATCCTTGCCACAGGTCGACCACTTTCAACCCCCATATCTCCCACACCTCCCATAGCTATCGACATCTAACAGCCATAGTGCACGACAGGAAAGACGATTCTACTACACACACACCAAAGGTCTATGTTATGTAGTTGTGGCAGGAAAGAGAAGTATACGGAGATACGAATTTTTGGTCGAAATATGAAAACGCCCTGCACTGACCAACTTTAATCATTATATCTCCCACATCCCCACAGCTATCGGCATTCGGCCAACGTTGTGCACGACAGGAAACTCCATGCTACTTCCACCCACAAACATCAGTGATCTGTGCTAGGTAGTGGTGGCTGAAAAGTGAAATATAGGAAAAAACACGTCTATTTTTTTATTATATATAAGATTTTTATTATGAATGCTGATCGGGTGACGAAGTTGTAACTAACTTAATTGGCTCGGATTATCTATCAATGTTCAATTCCTTGATGCGATGAGCAAATTTTTGTCTGATTTTTTTTCGCCACATGTTTGTCCGGAAATAGTAACCATACTCTAATTAATTTAGTATCGTCAATTCAAGATGGATCAACTTTCTACATTACCGTTAGAGATTCCGTCCGAAACGTCAATATTTTTTGTTATGACATACGATAAATTAACAAAAATTATTTCATGTGGCAGTCCGCTGGCATCAATCGGTGTATTTTTTTTTTTTTTTTTTTTTTTTTTTTTTTTTTTTTTTTTTTTTATGAACGCATCTAAATATTTTCGAGCAAGTACGGGATCATTGCAATTCATGATTATGTCCTCACCGATTGACTCGTATTTTATATGATAACTCGAAAGAATTGAATTGTTGTAATTCTCAACTTTATTAACTTGAAAATATAATCTAATCCCTGACGGACACATTTGTTTGGCTTCATCTATAGTGAACATTCTTGATTCGACAATATTTATTTCCTCTAAACTTGACTCTGAGCCGTCACCAATTTTTGTTAAGATAGTCGAAAACACTCGATCCTCATGATGCATTACTTCATATAACGGATAAAATTTTAGTTGCCGCCAGAGCACAGGCCCTGCAATACTTTGTTTTGGCTGCTTGTAAATTGCAGTTGCGCGTACAGGTGGAAGTTGCCGCAAGTCACCAAACATTAGAATATCTAAGCCTCCGTACAGCAGTTGTTATATACCTATTATCTTACCTAAACCGTTAAGCAAGAGGCGTGTTACTTATAATGCATAGGGCATAACTTTATAATCACGTTCAATGGTAAAGCACTTTTCATCTCAGAACGTAACCTTGTTATATGTTCATTATCTGGCTAAAACCAATTAGAAGGGGGCAAATCTCATACAATTGTACAGTAAAGAACTTTTATAATAATTTTCTTAACAAAAAATCACATTTAAATTGATGCTAAACTATTTCTGTAAAAGACATAAGATTTAAATAAGGTTGTTTTTCAGTCATAATTTTTGTTGCTTTCATTTCCATTAAGGAAGCAGAGAATGACAATCACTTTAAGGTGGTTTTTGTGTGCTTTTAAAATTTATGTAAGGGGATATTTCAAAATAAAATAATTCGATCCTTTTAGAAAAAAGAGCTAGAAAGATTAAAGTATGCTCAAACGAAAGAGGAAAATTCTGTTAATAACAGTTCAGAGGTAACTTAATGTTTAAAGTAAGAAAAAACGACGTTTTAGTGTTGACATGTTATAGCATCACCATGTGTGACTTTTAGAAATTAATAGCTCTTAAAGAATAATTATGAGAAAAGTTGTCATGACCAAATGATTCGGAATAAATTATACTATGACATAGTAAAATTTCGGGAAAATCCGAGTAAAATTAGTGTTCCACAGGAGTGGGAGCTTTTTCTAATTCTCTAAAGAATAGTGTTTCCCCGCGGGAATACACCGGTGTGTGCGACGTGTAGATGACTCGGCAATGAAAAAAGTGTATTCACCAAAGCAACTTGTCTACGGGGGAAAAAAAAAAACATTTAACAGTTACGACGAAGTTACGACAGCCGCTAGCAGAATCGCTGGAATTTGTCAGTTTACAACACTGCAGACGACGATAATAACCATGGAGGAAGGAATATATGGAGACGAAATAACGCTAAATCCGTGAAACCTCATTAAAAAAACTGCTCTCCTACTGCGCATGCGCTGCGGACATCGTATGAGTACCAAAACATTGGGCTGTTTGAACTGTGTCAGCTGCTGAGAATATTTCATTTTCTAATATTTTAAAGTTTTCTATAATGCCAAGTTGTGCTGCATATGGTTGCTCAAACATACGAGATAGGAAAAAACCTGGAATAGCGTTTCATAAGGAAGTCACATTTAGAGGATTCGATCCCCGGTCGATTTTTCTAATCCCGGGATTTCGGGATTATCTACAGTCAATCTCGGGATCCCGGGATAGTATTGGTAATAGAAAGCGGTAACAAAAAGTAAGTAAAACATATCAAAATCAACTCTTTATTTTAAATTTTTAGTTAAATCTTCAAAAAACAAAAACAAAATTGTACTTTCTTCTCATGAAATAAACAACAAACTAGGCACTTCTGTAAATAATTTATGAAATAGTTTCATAATTGCCTAGCTTATTTTTTTAATTCTACAATAACCTTAAAAAAAATCAACTTCTTACGACTTGTTTAGTTATACTATAAAGAATACTATATGCTAAAGAGATCAATGTTCATAAGTACTCAAATTGTAAATTAAATCTACCAGAAACTTTATAAATTACTTATTAAGCCACCAACATAAAATCTAAGGAATAACAACGCATCCAATGTCTCATCCGAAAGCATACTTCTCAATTTGTTGCACAAATATGAAGAGAGCGGAAAAAGCGCGTTCAGGCTCGATGGAAGTTGGAGGAATCGTCAATAAATTTTTATAAATCTTCTCCAAATTACAACCTCGTGAGGAACTATTTTTTATAAATATTCATTTCTTGTTTAATTATCTTAGAAAGATTAGTTCTTCATATACTTCTGGATATATAGTTTTCATGCTGTTTTATTTCGTTCTGAAGCTTTTCTTTCAATGTCAAATCGGTTTTACTAGTTGTATGCACAGGTTCAATTTTCATATCATTTTCTTCAGTATCATTGTTTTCCATCCATGCAGTTAACGAAATAATCTGTTTTTTAATTGCAATCTTGCTTGGACTTGAAATAACTCCTTTACATCACAATCAGTATCCAAATTGTTACTCTCAGTAGTCTCAGTCTTCTCAGTATGAAGATTTTGTAGATAGTTTAATACTCCACTTAACTCATTTTCATACGGTTCAATAAATGTGTCTTCAATTTGGAAGCCAAAATTGAGTAATTTTCACGCAATTGTTGAAAAAGAAACCTGAGTGTCGCATCAGCCGTGCACAAATTGCATCAGAACGACAAAGTGCTTCTACGGATAATTTTACTGGCGCCAAAACCTTGATTATCTCATTAATGAGTTGAAAATCTGATTCCTCAAATTGTACAGGATTATTTAGTCAATAAGTGCCTTTTTTACGCTATTTTTTAAAAGATCAAATCGCTCTAACATTGTAAAGATATTCCAACGCGTTTTACAGTCGAGAAGTAAATTAAGCTCTCTTCCATGTTCTTTTTTAACATATTTTTGAAGTATTGTATCATTTTTCAAGGATGCTCTTTTGAAAATAAGAACAACTTTACGAACTTTCTTTATTACTTCATTAATATTTCGATCATTAGTCAAATCCCGTCCATTTCCAGTTTCAGTGGCTAATCCTGAGTCTAGTTCTTCATTATCATCATCCGAGTCATAATATCGTCAATGGTAGGCTCATTTGCAGGTGTGTGTTTTGATACAATAAATCCAAAACGGCTAAATGAATACCATGTTCAAAACAAAACTTCGTGTTCTGCATTAACAAGTTTTCCAACCTTCAGCATTACATTTGGACCATCAGTCACTATTGCCACAATATAGGTATCTAATGAGATATGGAACTCCAAAAAGCCGCCTTTTTTAGTGTATGAACACAAGTTTCGGCTGTCAGCGATTTATTAATTCGAATAAGTCCCAAATTCCAATTTTGTTTGCCTGAATGAATATTTAAATTCATATATCTCTTATTAGAGGTAGACGTCCATTCATCAAAACTGAGACTAAATCGTTGTCCTCCTTTTTTCAATGTAGATAGTTCAGCTGCCATTTGTTTTTTTTTTCCTATGTTTCGACTGTAGTCTACTACTCTGTTGCGGATTGTTGAAGCAGATTTAGGTAAGTCTGAGTAACCTTTTGCTAATAGTAACGATCATAAATCTTTTGATGTCACAAATATGCTGGTCCTTTGTGGGAACCATACCGGCATTCACCTCATGCGATTGCGGAAAAACCTTGTAAAATAGAAAATTGGTTGGCTGGACAAACCGAGTCGTCCTATGTTCCAGGCCAGTACAACCTGTATAAGCTCAATTGTGGATAGGAACGGAGCTCAGTTACCTTATTTCACATGTCTAATGTGGCTGGCTGCAACGTTGTATGATAGATCAATTTTGATACGGAGGTGGGTAAAGAATGTTCATGAAGTGTGTATCGTATATGCAAGCAATCAGGTTAGTATAGATATCACCCGAAAAATTAATGCTATGGAAAAGATATTTTTTTCTGGCTTCGCCTCATTGACGTCAAAATCGTTAGAAGTGGGAAAGGACTGGGGAGCAAGTAACTGGAAGAAATTCGGCAGTGACCTTTTGAACAAACCAAGGCGAAACTTCAGATGTAGGTGCCCGGACAAGGATTCGAAACCGCATCTTCCCGAATGCGAATCTCATGTGTATCAGTGTCAGGCCACGAACCTAAGGGATCACCATCGTAAGTGGATAAATTATTAGCGTACCAGTATGGCTTTACACCTCGTCGACATCGACATCATTAGAGGCGGGAAAGGATTGGTGCAGGGAACGGTCACCTGGAGTGATTTGGGGAAACTATGGAAAACCAGAATATGGATGCTCAGATGGGGATTCCAACCAGCACCCTCCTGAATGCGTGTTCAGAGCGTTACCACTCACCTTCTGTACGAAGGGTTTTTTCTCGTCATACAATATAATAACACTACGTTAGTATCTCCTAAACGGTATTGACATATTTATCTCGGATAAAATTGCATTCTACTTATCATGAAAATTACCAATTTATAGAGGTATCACATGTAAACAATATCCAGATGAAAAAATTCGCTAAGATTTTTATGCCAGAACTGCGGGGGAGGTGGAATATACCGATTCCACTAGGATCATCCTGTACTAAGAAATGCCCCCACAACGGATGCAGAGGTGGTTTCCTAGTGACCAGACCTACTAACCTGCGATAAGGTTCAGCGAAAGACGTTTGTGACGGCGAGTGTTTTGGACAATGTTTTTTGCATATTCTTACGGCTCAGACCGAGCATGGTGGGTGAGCGGTTAACTCTCTGGCCTCGCATTCCGGTTCGAATCCCCGTCCAGGCACCCATCGCGCGGTAGTGATGAAGAAACAAGTATCTGCGCATGCGAAGTAAATAAATATGGAGTCACGTTTATAGTGCGATACACTGAATGTCAATTGTGGATAGGAACGGCGCTCAGTTACCTTATTTCACATGTCTAATGTTGCTGGCTGCAACGTTGTATGACAGATCAATTTTGATACGGAGTGGGTAAAGAATGTGCTTGAAGTGTGTAACGTATATGTAAGCAATCAGGTTAGTATGGATATCACCCGAAAACTAATGCTATGGAAAAGCCCTTTTTTCTGGCTTCGCCTCGTTGACGTCAAAACCGTTAGAAGCGGGAAATGACCGGGGAGCAAGTAACTGGAAGAAATTCGGCAGTGACCTTTTGAACAAACCAAGGCGAAAATTCAGATGTGGGTGCCCGACGAGGATTCGAAACCGCATCTTCCCGAATGCGAATTTCATGTGTATCAGTGTCATGCCACGAATCTAAGGGATCACCATCATAAGTGGATAAATTATTATTATTAGCGTACCAGTATGGCTTTACACCTCGTCGACATCGACATCATTAGAGGCGGGAAAGGATTGGTGCAGGGAACGGTCACCTGGAGTGATTTGGGGAAACTATGGAAACCAGAATATGGATGCTCAGATGGGGATTCCAACCAGCACCCTCCTGAATGCGTGTTCAGAGCGTTACCACTCACCCACCACGATCGGTAATTTTCATGGACAATACTGAAAAATATCTATTCTGAGAAGTAATTTTTTGCATGGTGCTTCGATAATTATGAAATTTCCAACATCTGAAATGACTGGTTACGCAGATATTGCTGCTACCAGAGACACAGGGAAATAGTGTGAACTTTGACATCTTTAGCTGGGACGCTGCATGTTAGAGACTAATGCAGTAACTCTAATCAACTACAGAATCTTGCTACTTATCCCGTTTCTTTGGCAGAGGCATATTGCATACTGTACGGATATTGAGTGACCAAGAATTACTAACTGCGATAAGTTCGGCGAAAGACGTTTGTGACGGCGAGTGTTTTGGACAAAGTTTGTGCATATTCTTACGGCCCAGACCGGAGCGTGGTGGGTGAGCGGTTAACTCTCTGGCCTCGCATTTAGGAGGACGCGGGTTCGAATCCCCGTCCAGGCATCCAGATTTGGATTTTCAATGGTTTACCTAAATCATTCCAAGCGAATGCCGGCGCGCTTCCTTCAAAAATGCGATGGCCGAATACCTTCCCGTTCCTTGTCTCCAGTCACATCCCGCCTCTAATGACCTCGACTTCGACGAGGCGTAAAGCCATAAGTAAAAAGAAAAAAAATCTTAAGCCTAGTACGTTTTCCTTCACTTTAGAATTACCGTTAATATTTTCTATTGCAGAGACTAAATGCTGATCAGTGCAGAAATGATTACATTCGTCCACGTTTCAGACGATACAGGTTTAATTTTTGAGACCTGGTTGGTGAATTTTTAATGTTCGGCAGTGTCATACAGGTGGATTTCGTGTTATTTCTTCAATGCATTCCACTCGTTTTCTTTTCAGAGTTATTGCTTGTATGCCGGTTTGAATATCTACCCTGGTGTCTGAGTTTTTAAAGCAAAAGTAATGAATCGGCAGTTGTTGGAGATGTAGGTTATATTGAATGCATAGAGACGACTGGCTTATCACAACATCAGCAAAGTCAGTTCTGAACAAGGGGAGTTAGAGTAATATCTCCTCCACAAACCAGTCTAAAAACTTTACTACGAAAGATTTTACACAATTTCTGACAGTCTGAACGTTAGCTATATAACAGTGACAATGTTATTATTATCATCACCGAAAACGTGCCTCGGATGTCGAAAGTCAAGAGGATCATAGAATACCGAGCCTGGTGGGTGAGCAGTAACGTTCGGATATATCGTTCGCGAGGATATGCAGCACGGTTTTAGAGTCAGATTTTCTTTCGTTTCCCAAAAAATCACTCGAGGCTAGTGTCGGCATCGTCCCCGTGCAGTACTCCTTTCAGAGTAATTTTTTTATATGCCGATCTAACTACCGTGCCCGGTAGGTGAATTTTTTTTGGATTGGGACTTTCATGTGAAGGTGGAGAGTTCAATTCCCGATCCGCCTGTTTATTAGAATCTGTTGTAGTACCACTATAAACGCAAATAGCCGTTTATCGCCTATAGTAGCTGCGACAGCGAAAAAAACGGCTAGTGGTGGTTTTGTCCGTAGGAAGGGATGTTTTTTTT
This sequence comes from Vandiemenella viatica, assembly GCA_031002005.1. Taxonomy (NCBI): domain Eukaryota; kingdom Metazoa; phylum Arthropoda; class Insecta; order Orthoptera; family Morabidae; genus Vandiemenella; species Vandiemenella viatica. The sequence goes on from JARYHS010008075.1 coordinate 29,330,567, forward strand.
ATTATTATTATTATTGCTAGCCATTTGAGGCAATTTTTGACCGAGAGTCCTCGATAAGTTATTGACACTCTGCCTATGTCTTGGCTAACAAGTCTATGGTATTGCGTTTCGACGTGGGCAACGGCCAAGGCGCCGGTCACTACGAGTTGCACGCTGATGAGATTCCTCCAAAATGAATCACCTTTGGTTGTTAGGCTCAGTATTTGGGTAAAAAGATACTATTTTAACCCTAGCAACCGTTCGGCAGGCGACTGTGTGTCTGTCGCGTGGAACTACGATCTGGGCGCAGGCAGTGTTGAATAAGTCAGACACTACGTCCAAACTTGGATTAGCAAGTTTCTTTCTTCATAAGTCAGTGTAACTCTGGTGCTGTGTCATACTTTTTTGAGCACCACATCCGGGTCAAAATCATGCTTAGACGTTAACTCTATCGAAATTGTTATATGCAAGGGCCGGGATGCTTCATTCAAAAGGCCATGGCCGTATTCCTTCCTGTTTATTGTGTCCATTCCCAACCCGCCTCTAATGACCTAGACGACGACGGGGCGTAAAGCCATAAGAAAAACAATATGCAACTGATGTCATTGAAACACCAACTCGCATTTATTCCAATATTATTTATCTAATTTCTGAATGCATAGATTTTAATGTGGTAATTAACAATTATAACCCAGGATATACATTGATGTGAACAGTGTGAATAAAACGCACTTAGTAAGTTATTCAATTTGTTTTATTTTATCCACTTTCCATTAATAAAGCCCTTTACCGAGTTATTTTTATGAGTTCTTGTAGTGGCATGACGCTTCATCACTTACATACTAGTCTGAAGAGCGAATCGTAATAGACGCCAACACTCGAATATAAGTACGTATGCGGCTATTTCTATGAATATCATTAAAAAGTAGTGTGAAAATGTACAAAATCAAGAAACCTGGTCATATATAACAAAAAATCGGTAAAAATAAATGTAAATTTCGTCCATGAATGAAGTCAGTGGTTGACCTAAAAAGTACATCTCAGAGCAGTTATGCCATCTGCTTAAATGGATTTCTCATGTGTTTAATAAATTAAGGTGACCGCACGTATGACGAGACCATTTTACTTCAAATAGGTGCCAGACATTAATGTTACGGTGATTTTCAAGCAGCTTTGATGGGAACTGCCTGTACGACTGCTAAGTCTCCACACCACTACAGATCAAGTACAAAAAAACTAAGCTTAGATTCAAGTGAATAACATATAGCCGCCCGAAATACAACCATTAAAAATTTTGTATTCAGTTAGACATACTCGCGACCGTATTTTTCCCCCGCAGTTCTGGCTTACAAATCTTAGCGAATTTTTACTTCATCTGTACATTGTTACATGTGATACCTCTATAAATTGGTAATTTTCACGATAAGTAGAATGCAATTTTATCCGAGATAAATATGTCAATACCGTTTAGGAGATACTAACGTAGCGTTACTATATATTGTATGACGAGAAAAAAACCCTTCGGTACGAAGGTGAGTGGTAACGCTCTGAACACGCATTCAGGAGGGTGCTGGTTGGAATCCCCATCTGAGCATCCATATTCTGGTTTTCCATGGTTTCCCCAAATCACTCTAGGTGACCGTTCCCTGCACCAATCCTTTCCCGCTTCTAATGATGTCGATGTCGACGAGGTGTAAAGCCATACTGGTATGCTAATAATTTATCCACTTACGATGGTGATCCCTTAGGTTCGTGGCCTGACAGTGATACACATGAGATTCGCATTCGGGAAGATGCGGTTTCGAATCCTAGTCCGGGCACCCACATCTGAAGTTTCGCCTTGGTTTGTTCAAAAGGTCACTGCCGAATTTCTTCCAGTTACTTGCTCCCCGGTCATTTCCCACTTCTAACGATTTTGACGTCAACGGGGCGAAGCCAGAAAAAAAGGCTTTTCCATAGCATTAATTTTTCGGGTGATACCTGATTGCTTACATATACGTTACATACTTCAAGCACATTCTTTACCCACCTCCGTATCAAAATTGAACTGTCATACAACGTTGCAGCCAGCAACATTAGACATGTGAAATAAGGTAACTGAGCTCCGTTCCTATCCACAATTGGGTTGATACAGGCTGTACTGGCCTGGAACATAGGACGACGCAGTTTGTCCGGCTAACCAAGTTCCGATTTTACAAGGTTTTTTCCGCAATCGCTTGAGGTGAATGCCGGGATGGTTCCCACAAAGGACCATAGTCGAATTATCTCCCGTTCAATCCTCTGTCGCCTGTAAAGTTCACGATGAGAGACGACTGAAGAGGCATTACACCCCATATGATGAAACTGGGGTTAGGGAGAACAGTTGGTCACCGCAGTGGTCTAACAAAAGAACAATAGAATGGACAGCTGGTGCTAGGGTTGGGGAAGGTTGGTGCTCACACAAGTGGCCTGTCAAAAGAGCAATAGAATCGGCAGCTGGTGCTAGGGCGGTGAAGGCAGGTGTTCAGACAAGTGGTCTGACAATAGAACAATCGAATAAAGGACCGCCAGGGCAGATGGTGCGACACACCTGGTGTGGTTAGAGGGAGCAGGATGTCACTCAAGTAGCCTGACAAAAGAACAATAGTAAGGGAGGAGAACAATAGAACAATCGAACAAAGGACCGCTAGGGCAGCTGGCGCGACACACCTGGTGTGGTTAGAGGGAGCAGGTGGTGGCTCAAGTGGCCTGACAAAAGAACAATGGTAAGGGAGGAGAACAATCGAACAAAGGACCGCGAGGACAGCTGGCGCGACACACCTGGTGTGGTTGGGGTCGCTCAAGTGGCCTAACAAAAGAACAATAATAGGGGAGGAGAACAATAGAACAAAGGACCGCGAGAGCAGCTGGCGCGACACACCTGGTGTAGTTGGGGTCGCTCAAGTGGCCTAACAAAAGAACAAAGAACCCCAAGGGCCTAGGGTTGGGGAAGGCAGGTGTTCAATCAAGTGGCCATGATTGACAGGTGAGAGGGAGGAGAACAATAGAACAATCGAACAAAGGATCGCGAGGTCAGCTGGCGCGACACACCTGGTGTGGTCGGGGTCGCTCAAGTGGCCTAACAATAGAACAATAGAGGGGAAACTGAGGTGAGTCAAGTGGTCCTCAAGTCAAGTGGCCCTCAAGTTAAGTGGCCCTCAAGTCAAGTTGCCTAATTAGCATAACAATAGAACATTAGAGGGGAAACTGAGGTTAGTCAAGTGGGAGGGGGGAGAGAACAATTGGTGTGAAAATGATTGACAGGTGGGAGGGGGGAGAACAATATAGGTGTGAAAATGATTGACAGGTGGGAGGGGGAGAACAATAGAGGTGTGAAAATAATTGACAGGTCCATTGTGTATGAGAACCGGCCAAACCACACTACTGTTGGTCAGTTGTTTTTAGTACAGACACACTTTAAATCCTCTGCTGTTGACAAGGAAATTTAAAAAAATCATTTTTTTTATGAAGGACCATATGAAATTTTTAATAGGACTAATTTCAACTTATATACCTTAATTGTCTCTGGTAGCAACACATTGAATGGCAACTATCATCTGACTGCATTTAAACCTTTTTAAGGAAATGAAGCATGACAAACAGTTAACTAAAATGAAAATTTCTCGGGTTTCAGCTGGATAATATTTTTATTTAACTCATCATACAACTCAGCATACAAAGTTTCGGCAGGTGCGGATTTTTCCAATTGTAGCAACCGTAGATATCGTTGATGCTCGGTGCGGCGTTCCTCGATCGTTCTTATGGTTTGGCCAATGTATACTTTGCCGCATTCACAGGGAATTGAATATACTCCCGGGACTCGAACGCCCAGGTCATCCTTCACCGTGCGTAGCATATCTCGTATCTTCGACGATGGAGACATCATGAACCTATGACCTCGCGCCGCCAGACCACCGAGATTATATGGATTAGCAAAAGTCCACAAGGAGAACGTGCCCTTAAGACCTATTGTCAGTGCTATCGGTGCTCCCACGTATCAACTGGCAAAATATCTTACACGCCAACTGAGTTCACTGGTGGGCCATTGCATACACCATGTCACGAATTCTGCTGAATTCGTAAAAATGATCCAAGGTTTGACCTTGTCAGATTCCGTCCTCATGGTGAGCTTCGATGTAGTTTCGCTTTTTACAAAGGTGCCTGTCAAGGAGTCGTTAGAACTTTAAAGACGACATTTCGACCAAGGGATGGCAGACCTGTTCGAGCATGTGCTTACGTCTACATATTTCAAGTACAGTGGGCGATACTATGAGCAAATAGATGGTGTGGCTATGGGTTCACCACTTTCTCCTGTGGTAGCAACTTATATATGGAGTATTTTGAAGAAAGGGCTTTGAACGCTGCTCCATTTAAACCGAAATGTTTCTTCTGTTACATGGATGGCACGTTTGTTATTTGGCCACACGGCTCTACGGCTCTCGATGATTTCTTCGAACACCTGAATTCTATCCATCCTAACATAAAGTTCACCATGGAGGTTGAGAGAGATGGCACGCTTCCGTTCTTGGACGTACTTATTAAATGCAAGCCAGATGGTTCTTTGGCGCATAGTGTTTATAGCAAACCTACCCACACGGACTTCTATTTGGGGGCTACCAGTTTTCACCACCCAGTTCAGCGGAAAACTGTCTTGAGAACACTGGTACATCATGCGCGAGACATCGCGGACAGTAACAGCCTGCAAGAAGAACTTAGACAACTACGGCAGGTATTCAGAGAGAATGGCTATTCAAAGAACAAATCAAACGGGCTTTTCTACCCCATCTGAACAAGAAAAGTCTCAAAATCCGTTACCGTTATGCCTTATGCCGGCAATACCTCCGGAAAAATCGGAAGAATTTTAGCACGATATGGCGTAAGGAGTATCTTCCGTCGATCGTCGAAGATACGAGATATTCTACGCACCGTGAAGGATGACCTGGGCCTTCAAGTCCCGGGAGTATATTCAATTCCCTGTGAATGCGGCAAATTATACATTGGCCAAAACCATAAAAACGATCGAGGAACGCTGCACTGAGCACAACGATATCTACGGTTGCTACATTGGAAAAATCCGCACTGGCCGAACATGCAGTAGAAAATTTTGAAAATACAGTACTGAAGTTTTTGGCCCCTATTATCATACTTCTGGGATTCGGTAATCAGAGAATCTCTGGAGATTCGAATAAGTAACAACAACATTAACAGAGATTTCGGTCTTTTCCTGAGCGAAGCATGGGAGCCAATTGTCCAAGATTTGAAATTACAACATGTTGGACACAGCCATCAGGGAGGACGCCGTCTTGACTTGTCGACTAATGGGAAAGCTGATCCGCCGCCAATCAGGAGATCGGTCGCTGTGATTGGCCGGTTTGGTTAATGCCGCCCGTGCAGCAGCTTTGAGCATGATGCTACAGCTGGTTAAGCAACGTTGAGCGTGGTGAGCTCTTGGATGGGTGACCGCCCGAGATGTCACTGTGGAGTCTCGAAATGCAATTTTTACTTATTGTCGCCTGTTAAGCAATGGCGAAGAGAACGGTTGTCGACTTCCGTGGAGCCACGTGATGCACCACCATCATCATCATCATCATCATCATCATCATCATCATTTGCCAGTCTGCTGGGCTATCCGGTTCCACCCTGTCTGGGGTCGATTGAAGCGCCAACCAATGGGAAGTTCTTTCCGGCAGCGGGCTGCTTATAGAAGTTCCTGAAATCCGAGCCTTTTCGTGTGCATATCGTGTGTTACGAAGTGTTGAGTAGTGAATAATACGAATTAGAAGATTTCGATTTTTGATTTGCGGATCAGATCAGTAAGGTTCAACATCGATAACCTGGGGAAGGGACTTGAAGAAATAGGGATGACTACATATGAAAACTTGATACTGGAGAAGAATTTCAGTAGTACACAAATGGACAATTCGGATGTTGATATGACTGATTCATGCTCTTGCTCAGGCAACTGTACAGAACAAGACAGCCAAATGGGAGAAGAAATAGGAGAAAATGTACATGACATCCAAGAAAATAGAAGAGAGTTTCAGGAAGTGGCAAGGAAAAGGAAGAAGGAAGGAAGGAGATCAGGCAAGCTAAAACAGATTCGTGCCAGCGAAGAAATTACAATACATAATAGATTTACGCCGCTTCAGCAACAGGAAACAGTGAATCCTCCTGAACAGAGCAAAGCGGAAGAACAAGCAACAGGATCGAATGCCACCCCAAAAGAAACATTCCCACCAATTGTGATAGAAATGGTGACAGATTATATAAAGATGAATCAAATAATTAAGAAGCACCTACAAGGACATCTGAAAGTGGTGTATAGGGGTGATAGTCTAAAATACCATGTTGACAACAGTCGAGACTACGAATTTGTACATAGATTTTTCAGGAAAACAAGATTCCTTACTACACTTATCAGTTGCCGCAGGACAGACCACTAAAAGTGGTTATCAAAGGCCTACCGCCCTCGGTGGATCCTGAGGAAATCGGTGAAGAATTGAAACAAAAAGGGTATCCTGTGCAGAATGTACACCAATTTAAGAAGAAGGATAAAGAAACAAGGAAACTTATACCGTTGGCGATATACCAAGTTACGCTTACGCGGGCCAACCCGCAGAGAATATCTACAATGAAAGGACAATTCTGTACACCAGAGTACAAATAGAAAGATACAGAAGTCTCTTTGGGCCACCTCAATGCGTAAGGTGCCAGAGGATAGGCCATACGGCAAACTATTGCCAATTGCCTTTTCGATGTGTTAAATGTGCCAACTTCCATTCCACAAAGGAATGTAAATTACCGAACGAAACTAAAGCAAAATGCGTTAACTGTCAGGGTGACCATCTGCGTCATGGAGAGGATGTCCAGCCTTCCAGACAGCAATAAAGGGTAGAGAACAACCAACGCAGAAAGGAAACAAAAAACCAGCTACAAAATCGGGAGACAGTTGGAAACACCAAATCAAGGAAAGATGCAAGTGGAGGTAGGGGAAGCAAACCAAGAACAACGAGGAGAACGGAACACCTATGCTGACATCACGGCGGGCAGAGGCCATCGCGTGAACAGGCAAAAAGAGATATACAATGAACAGGACAATGGAGAGGAAAATGAATTCAAAGACATGGCAACGGAAATTGTAGGTACAATAAAGACAATGCTGATGAAATTTAAAGAGGTAACGACAAGAATAAAAAATACTAGAGGAACATGGGGGAAGATCATGGCCCTAGCAGAAGGTGTTTTATCAATGTTTGAGTAATGGCCAGAAGTCATAGTCAAAAACTACAAGACGCAACAATTTTCTTGTGGAATGCGAACGGGGTGAAAGGAAAAATTGAAGAATAAAGGAATTTATCCATCGAAATAGAGTCGATATTTTGTTAATCACAGAGACACACCTGAAGACGAGAGACAAAATCAATATAGGAGGAATGACCATCTATAGGACGGACCGGCCTCGGCAACGGGGAGGAGGAACAGCAATTTGTATTAGAAATAGTATAGTGCACCAGGCAGTACAGATACCACCTCTAATGGAAGCTGAGGCAACAGCAATTAAACTACAGTCTAGAGAGGGCCATGTTATCATAGCAGCCGCATATGTATCACCGAGTAGGAAATTGCTGGAACAAGATATAGATGCTATACTCTCTACAGGCGACAAAGTATTAATCGGAGGAGACTTTAATGCGAAACACTGGCACTGGAACTCAGGCAGGACAAACCAAAGAGGAGAACATCTGTTTGGACTAACGGGAGAGAGAAATGTACAAGTGATTGGTCCATTGGAGCCTACCTACATACCCTCAAACCACCACTTGCTCCCAGACATTTTGGACATCGTCGTAGTAAAAATATAATACAAGAGGTAAACTTAACTACGATAAACGACCTATCGTCAGATCATCAGCCTGTTAAAATCCAACTAAAAACCTGGATTCCGACACACCGAATGCCGAGCAAGAGAACAGAAGTAGACTGGAGGCAGTACAGTGACTTAGTACAGAGGAAAACACGACCTAACCTCAAGTTAAATACAGTGGAAGAAATCGATTCAGCAGTAGCCATTTACAAAGTGTAGTTATGGAAGCAGCAAGTAAAGCGTCCACTACAATTATTGTTGAAACCAAAATGAAACAGACTTACCACCCCTTCTGGAGGATTTGAAATATCTAAAGAATAGATATCGAAAATTATGGCAACGTTACAGGGATCCACAAGATCGCAGGGAGTTTCATCGGTTAGCTCGGGAATTGAAACGAAGACTTACCGAAAGAAAAATAGAAACGTGGGAAAACAAGATGTCTAACTTGCTATTAGAAAAGAAAGAAGCATGGCAGCTAATAAGGGCGCTCAAAAATCCAAGGAAAGTTAAGACCGGTATAAACGGGCCAGATGGTGTTGCCTTCCTACCTCTAGCTAAGGCAGAAGTGTTAGCAGATTCATTTGCAACTCAGTTCAGAACTCCTGATTATGAGCTGAACGCGAGGGAAAAGAAAATGGAGGAAGAGATTCAGAGGCGTGCAACGAACATAAGAGATGGCGCTACAAACACGATACCATAGTTAACTACACCATGAGAAGTTCAGGGAATAATTAAAAAACTGGTGAGCAAAGAAGCACCTGGTACAGATAACGTCACGAATAACCATCTCAAGAACTTACCACAGAAAAGCGATAGTTTTGTTTGACTAGGATAATTAATGCTGGAATGACGAGAGGCCATTTCCCTAGACCAGGGAAAACAGTCCAAAATTGTGACTATTCCAAAACCAGGTAAAGACCTGACCAAACCCGACAGCTATAGACCTATTAGCCTTCTGAGCTCACCAGGAGAATACATGGAAAGAATAGTCCTAAAGAGGATAACAGAAAATTTAAAAGAAAACGCTACAATTAGAGAGGAACAATTTGGGTTCCAGTCAAGAGTTTCGGCAACAATGTTATTGTTACGTCTAGTCGAGGACATATTGGCTGCGTTCAACAAGGGAAAATCTGTAGCTGCAATATTCATAGACGTAGACGAAGCCTATTACAGAGTGTGGAGAGACAATTTAATATGCAAGCTGGAAGATAAAAACAGACATCCCACGCTGCTACATAAAATTGATAGCAAATTACTTGAAAGGAAGAAGATTCTTCGTGGCATGTGACGGTGCGAACTAATAAATTCTTGACGCCCTGGATGGAATCCTTCAAGGATCAGTACTGTCACCAACTCTGTACAACATCTATGGAAACGATATTCCTGTACCACCCGAAGTTGAATTTGCCCAGTTCGCAGATGATAAGACGAAATATACTATCGGGTACAGACATGAAACAAACATCAGGAGACTGCAGAAAGGCATCGTCAAAATCACCGAATGGTGTAGAGCCAATAAAATAACGATCAACACCTCCAAGTGCGCTGCAGTATATTTTACTAAGAAAAAAACCGGACTTTGACAAACTTCCTCAATTAAGAACAGACGGACAAACGATACCGTGGACAAAATCACATCGATACCTAGGAGTTGAACTTGACAAAAAGATGTTGTTCAAAGAGCACATCAGACAAAGAATCCGAAAAGGGATGGCTATTATGGTCAACTTATATCCGATACTTAGTAGTAAAGAACTGACACTACGGACTAAGAGCAGAATATATAAATCAGTAATACGGCCATTTCTGCTATATGGCTGCCCAGTTTGGGGAATATCGGCAAATTCGAATATTCAACTCCTACAAAGACTTCAAAACCGCTGTATACGAATACTAGGTGCAAGAATGTGCACGCCGGTTACACAACTTCATGATCAAAACAGAAATAAATTATATGAAATGCGAAATTAGAACACAGGCAGAAAAACTATATAATAAAATAAACAAAGAGAAACATATAGAGTCCCGACTACGTCGAATTGGTTTGTGTGAATCAAAACATGGCACAGATACAAGGTTCCGCTAAGTATATTAAACCAAGAAACAGTAAAAGACCATTATTTGGGTTTTTCCATAAGTCCACCCGAGTGGTGGTCACAGGTTTTTTCCCCCAAAGTGATAAATAAAGTGTCCCCAAACCTAACCTTAAACTAACAAGCAACGCTTCCAAAAGAAGTGTTGCTTTAGCATATAAGAACAAAAAAAAAAAAAAAACCGTGAGGCAGTTACTGTCTTAGCTTCGGTATGACACAGTACCTGATGAAGGCAGCGGAGGTTGCTGCCGAAACGTTGTATGCTGAGTTGTATGAAGAGTTAAATAAAAATATTATCCGCAGAAAACCAGAGAAATTTTCATTTCATCAATACGCCGGGAAAAACTTAATCCCCAAAATAGTTTACTGTTATAACAATAGTTTTCAGGGTCCAAGTACCTTTTACTAGTGACTATTTCCAGCAAGTAATATTTTTAATATTTATTGTTAATGACCACTTCTTACAAAACGAAGTAAAATATGTCAAATATTACTCTCAACATTTATTCTTGCGGAACCTTTCTGACACAAGGGCATGAAGAATTTAAAACAATAATAATTTTTAAGTTCAGGTACCTTTTTCCTTACGGAGTAACTACGGCCGAGTAACTAATCTATTGTTACTTACATAGACAAATGTGGTTGAAATGGACAATAGAAACTGTCATATTTAGGAATGTAATTTTCATTTTTGACCAGAAAGAATGCTAGTTTTGTTACCCGATCAATACTTAAAAAACTACGTAGACCAGAAAATGTAGCTTTAGACTTGAAAAAGATTGTGGTCAGTTACATTTCATTATAATGTCACAGTAATGTAATATGAAACCGGAATTTTATTTATTGCTGCATATATGTATGCATTATGAAATATTTGAAGACCCTACCGCGACATCACTTGTGTGTTTTCTGTAATTTTTTTTTTAGTCTTTTAGTTTGCTTTTTGTGTTTCTTTAATGTTCTATGTAAAATTCCTACTAGGAACAAAAGAAATGAGTAGCATTGGATGCCAGGTTACTTTTATAAGTTTACCGATGTCTTTTTAAGCAAAGCCATGGTAAACTTGAGGAGCCATGTGACAGAACAGAAACAGTTCATAAGAAAATCATATGTTTGTTCCCTGAGAGTAGACAAAAGTTGATATATTTGTTCTTAAAGAAAAGAAATGAAGGTTGCTATGGAGATCAGAAATCAATAGATAGCTAGAGGCTAGCGAAATAGAGACAGATCGGTTGCTTTTAAATCATTTCATTGCTGAATACTACTGAAGTTCGATGTAGTTCCTAGAAGAATACAAGTTGTGTATAATAAATTTAAAACTGTTGGAAACAAAAGGATTAAATTCTTTATATTTATAATCAGTTCATAAGATATCAGTCACGCGATAGGTGTTCCACGGCGATTGAGCAATAAATAAACCCAAGTTATAAAAAGTCGACCAGTGCAAGCAGTCGGGAAGAGTTTTCAAATAGTTTTACGGCGCAGGCAGTCTTAGATAGTTTCCAAACAGTTTTTAAGCAGGTAGTTTGAAGTAGCAGAACGCGTTGCTCCGCGAGGGTAAATTTCAAAATGTAACTACTGAAAGTTCAGTTATCTCGCATCTGAACAAGTTCGTGGACTTACTCGTTCACTTTAAGGAAACTTTAAGTTAAACTCAGTGAAGGAACCTTTTTTACGATATTTTAAGAAGTCTACAGAAACAGTGTTTGAGAACTATCTTGAAGATCACTCTAATTTTGGGGTTGCAAATAGAAAATATCTTTGCAAGAGTGAATGTTTCATCAGTGTTGTGCCTTGAGGATAACCTGCATCTTCTTATGTGATTCGAAGTTCGATATTGCCTTAAATGTTTTAAGTGTAACCTGATACCAGTGTTAACGCAAACTTTCAGAATATATTTCAAATTCGTAACTACAAGGGTCTTTCGTTCATTTATGTATGACCTATTAGCTATTACTGGGTAAACTAATAGCTTGGTGACCGGTTTAAAGAACTATAGCATCTTCGAGAAAAGTTATCAGTTATACAGGGAACACGATCAAGTTAATGCGAATGTTCCATAACCCCAAGCAACGTTTCGGCATTACACACTTCGTGATTGCCTGTGATTAGTTTTAACCTCGCGTCTATCTTGGTAAGCATTTGTGCGCCGATCATGCTACACTCATCTAGTGATAAGAATTTTTACATACCGAAATAGTAACCGATACAAATTAGCCTTATCACAGCTGAGCGCGTTGAGTGCAACTGATGAAATACTTTTTGCTGTGTGAATTGTGGTTCCATCGATGGCCACTGCAACTTTACCAGTTGATGCTGCTACGATACATTCATTTAGAGTTCCACAGTTTTCTGTAAAACGGTTGTAGATTTCCTTAACTATTGAAATGGTAAACGTTTTCCCACTACCGAAAGGACCAGTTAAGAATATTTGCATTGGTTGGTGGTTAGTCGTATGCAGACAATTCATAATATGAATGAGCAAAGATATTTGACGATTGTTTGCTCGACTCATCATTTTATAAAACACCGTATTTACCATCAAATTTTTCTTCCGGGCAATAGGTCCAAGTAAATGCATGCTTGCCATAAAAAGATCTTCATTGAACCCGAGACAGTATTTAATTTAATTTAATTGCAATGGAGAACACGCTCCGGTGGCAATTTCCGTACACACCCAACTTCCCCCTATCCTGCACCCACCTACATTTGCCTCTACAAATTTCAACTTTAAATTCTTTTAACGTTTACGGTAAGTTATTCATCATTCCCCTCGGTAACTCATTCCAATCCCTGACACTCTTACCTAAAAAAGAAAATATTCCCACACCCTTGTGCCTGAAATCGAGTACCAGCTTGTGGTCATCGTCATCTTTTCCTTCCATGAACTACTTTTCATACCTACTGCAATATCTTTCAATGCCTCATCGCCAGTATACGCCCTGTACACTCCCATCACCCTCCTCCTGTCTTGCAATGAATCCCAATTCAGCTTCTTTATCATATCTGTCACTGATTGCATTCTGCGATAATTTCCAGAAACAAATCTAGCAGCTCTTCTTTGCACCTTCTCCAACTCCTGTATTTGATATTCAAAATGTGGGTCCCATACTACACTACCATATTCGAGCAATGGTCTGACCAAAGTTTTGTAACCCAATTCCTTTACTTCTCTCGTGCATCCCCTCATCACTCTCCCCAAAAAGTGTAGGATTTTGAAACCTTTTCCTACCACCTGTGCAATGTGTCCTTCCCACTTAAGCTTGTTATCAAATGTAATTCCAAGATATTTACATTTCAAGTCTTCAGCAAGCAATTCTTTCCCCGCCTTATATTTATAATTATTAACTTTTTGTTTTTTATTTGTGTATCTAATTAGCTGACCCTTCTTTGCATTTATCTTCATCCCATGTTTACCAACCCAACTAGATATCCTGTCCAGATCACCCTGCAACTGTTTACAGTCCTCTATCGTTTTGATCCTTTTATACAGCATTATGTCATCTGCAAACAATCTAATTTCAGATAGTAAACAATCAACACAATTATTCATATTTTACATATTGATACTATACTTATACTAAAGCGGAACAGTACCTGCATCTGGACTGTTGTAAAATTCGATGAATTGATTTGCATCATGCTGCACAAGCGGCAATATTTCAAGGTCTTCCTCATTTTCGTCAGGGTGACATAATTTTCTGTACGCCTCAATAATTTTGTCAATATCTAAATTTGCTTCAAACTCTTTACGACTAGCTAAAATCAATTGTTCATTTTCTTCATAGATTTGATTAAATCGAATTTCAGCCATATTGTCTCTTTCTTCATTACGAAATGGAATGTACAAGGTAACCATTTCACGTTTGTAGTCTAACATTTGATTTACCATATCGTAACGTCGATAGCGTACGATCCTTGGGGTTTTGCGACGGTAATATACTTTTTCACTTTGCTGATTTTGCTGATTGACATTTTCTTCTGGTGCTAGTTCTTCTCCAATGTCTTCGCCATCTTCTGTATCCCAATTTTGGTCCGTAATTTGATGTCCCGACTTTTTTTTTTTTTTTAACTTTGACTGCATACCAAGCAGCAAACTGAATCAACGAAACATCTTCTAATTCTGCAGGGTGATTTTCGTATTTCTCGAAAATATTTTCTTTCATCACAAAGCTGTTCTAATCCTTTTTCTGTTTTTCTAAAACGATGACGCTCCTGGGGCCACATTGTAGGTATGAATTTAACTTTAAGTGTTGACTTAGAAATTGGTTTCCTAAGAAGAAACCACGCTGCTTCTTGGCTGGACATTTCTATTGTATTTAAAATATTAACACTCATAAGTCTTGTCATTTCAACCAAATATAAATTTTGATTTTCCTCCAAAAGATCCCATAGCTTCTGTCGAAGATTACTGATGCCTCGATTCGATTTGTTCACATACTCCACAACGTATGCAGCACAGGAATACTCATCTGTTGTGTATTGGATATCCATGTTCGATTGCAAGTGGTGAAAAATGAATGGATTGAAAAAGTTATGCAATTTTTCATTAGGGTGACGTCTAACGAAAACCATTGACCGTAAAATTCCAGCGGACAGAATTTTATAATAATCTTCATCTGATGTTACGCTATTTTTATCATAAAAATCATCAATGTCATCGTAGTCATTGTCTTCGAGATTTTGGTGTATATCTTTATTTATACTCGTCATGAACGCGTGTTTCGTCAGTAGTAGATTAGCCAAAGCTTAAGTAGTACGGTTGATCGACTAGGCATAAAAGGGGCATTGAATCTGCATTTCCGTTGATTTCGATTATTTTTATAATACTTAAAAGTGTGATGGTGCGTGACGAGATTAATATGTCCTGACGATTCCGTGCTCGATACAGAAATTAAATCACTGATAAGCCGAATAGTAGACTCCATATTTGCCCCAAAAGTATGTGTAGGTGCCTCATTCAGCCAAAGCAAAATATGCGCATGAGGACTTCCTCTGTGTTGAAATTCAATCCTCTTGAAATAATGTTGAACATAATGCTTACCTAATGGGCTAACGGTTTTATTTTGAAGAATTGTCATAATTACATTGACAAGTTTGTTGAAATAAATGGCGCATGTCACAGCATCTTCATTTATTAAGGCTGTCTTGACTTTATAGTGCAGCTGATCAACTTCTAAATCAGTGATTTCCGTGTCATGCTTAAATTTATGCAATGGTTTGAAATTTCATTGGCGCTCATCGTCAGAAATACCGTTGGCTTACCAAGTTGTCTGATCATCGTCTGATTTTCGACTTTGCCAATACTGTACTGAATTCGGTATGGATTTGAGAAAAGCCAAATTTGATTCCATACAGCCGTTAAGATAATCGGGAGATAATATTTGCTCTTTCGCTATGTTTATGCCTTGTCCGACTTGTTTAAAAGCAATGCTGATGCTTTCACTCACTCGAAGTCGCATAATCTTCATGGCTAAGAACAGCAAGTGGCGAGGAGTAATTCCTCGTCGATCAGAGTGCCGCAGTTCAATTGTTGCAATCGTGTTGACCTATGCTTTACAATTAACACCATCTTTGAATTCCCGAAATTGACCGTAGTAAATTGCTGGGAAAGATAATTCTTCCGCATGAGAATCAAACAGCAGACTAATAGGTCTTTTGTTCTCTCCCGGTGCAATTTGTAAATATTTATCCTCCGACCATAAAACAGTATGCTGTTCAGCAATTAGACTATCACCAATTTCAATTGGCTCAGCGAAATCGTCTAAAACAATGTCTGGATTTTCACTCTCATCGTTTAATTCACCCAAGGAATCCTGACTGATTTTAATGTTATAATCTTTATATATAAATATGAATGTATGTTTGTTTGTTTGTTCTTCATACAAATCCACAGTTTTCATCCGATCTCGATGAAACTTTGCACACTTATACTTTGAAACAAGGAGAAGAATACTGTCTACATTTGTTTGAAAAATTATCTGTATAAATAACACATGTTGTGTCATAACTTCGAAATACGGCGATAGACAGACACGTTGGATGTGGACGTCTCCAGACCGTGTTTCCGGGAAGTGAACTGGCAGCTGAATGGCTAAAGAGCTTGCTTACGAACGTCGTGGTCTTCGGTTCAAATCTCCGTAATGGCTAAGATTTTTAAAAATTGTTTTTCATCGTAAGAGTCAGGCCTGGGCCGTAGGTTATTTGGATTGAATGTTAAACTGTAGATATTATAATGTTAGGGGTGCAATGCGAGGCAAATCGTAGGTAGTCTTGCAATTTTGTAGGTTATAATATTCTCATTTGGTGTGGGGTGGCTCTACCTTTTAGACACCCTGTATGGCGTCAGCAATTGAAACTTTTCTATCTTTCTCTATCAATATATCAATATTAAGCCTCGCACATGACATGTCTCAGGGGTTACAAGAATATGAAAGATGGGTAACATAAGACATGAATTTATTCTACAAATTAAAAGACATCCAATTTTGACATGTGATGTTTTACGGATGGTTAGCTAAGTTGAATATTTCAAACAAGTATCTAGCTAATCAGGGTAACTTCTCAGGGGTATTTTCCGGGCTCTTGATATGTTGCACTAAGTCTCACTTTATAGGCACATTACCGTGTCCGCGCACTGCTCACTGCCGGCGACGGGAAATGAACCTCAGGCCCACCGAGGATGGCGGTGGTCTCGCAGTCCCTCTTCTCATCTCGACATACAGTCCAGAAGTGTCTCGTCTCCACTCCCCCTCCGAGCAGCATTCCATGCAACAGGATACAAGAATATCCGAGTGGCGGGTCACTATTGTCTGTAGGTTGGCTGTCCCTGCTGTTATTGTCAACAGCGCAGCGGGTGGCTTGACGAACGGGCTCGCGGCTTCCGCTCCCCGAAAAATAGCCCTCGCTTTATCTGTGCACACTGCGTCGCCTTGGAAACGCGACTTATTACAGCTTGCCGACCAACCCACCTAAATTTAAATTCCACGGAATTTAAATTTGCTTATAAAGTCTTCTCTGCAACTTCTCAGTTCAGTTCCTGCCCTCTTGATAGCAATACCCTTGATTTACAAAGCCATAAAACCCTGCAAACTTATAATTTCGTTAGATATTTACAACCTTCACCCATTTTCAATCAAAATTCCCCTGCGAAAATGTCATGTGAGGACACGTTAAAGGCGCCAAACTGTGAATGTTTACAATACAACTCGCTTCGTGTGCAAAACTCCCCAATACATCTGCCATCCAAAGTGTACCATCCACATAACAGCAGGGTCCAGCCTTAATATATCATTATACATTATACACACAAGATAAAAAAAATATACAACACTAAAATAAAAAAACAGTGGTTCACAGTACTTATGATAGTGTCATAAGCACTCACTATAGATTAACAATGGAATGTCTTTAAGCGTTACTAGCGAAGGTAGTTGCCTCTTCACAAGCAAACAGTCAGCTCATCCTGTTCATTTACCCAGAACAAAGTCAAAGACACACACCTGCCTGCATCCAGTTCCACTCAAATGACTAGGGGAGTAGTCTACCTGCCCGTCCCGCTATTCCGAGAGGTTCAGAGAGTCAACGCTGACCACACGCGGTCATAGACAACTTCCTACCCAGTCAACATCGCCATAACCACAGCAAATCCCATGCTCTGCGGCGGATCACCATTGAAAATCCATTTTGCATGAACTTCTTACTTATATTGACAACTCGATTAAAGTCAAGACGAATAATCTGGATTATTGTCACTTAAAAACTACCACAACGTCGCCATACCCTCTTCGCGGCAGCATTATCACCTCGCCATCTCCACTATGCTCTACATCCCCCGCATCAAGCTTGAAGAAAATCACCAACAGCCTCCACATCTATGAATGATGGTATTGCCTTAGGCTACGAGCATTATAGATTCCCACCTCAACATTGCCGTCTACAAGTAAATACGCATTTCTGCCTACAGATTTTTTTATACAGAATGGCCCTTTGTAAAGGTGGAAGAATTTGGCAATTTTTTTTCTCAAAGCATCTGACTGAGGTGCACAACGAACCAATACCAGATTGCCGGCATTGAAGACATAGGCTTCTCTACCCGTCTCCCTCTCCTGCCGCTTAATCGCCTTCTCCATCAAAAATTCCTTCGCTTGCGCCAACCTCTCACTTGGTTCAGTGCTCACCACAGGTTCTGGGCAACCCACTAGTTGGCCGACCAGCGTGTCCGCGGGCGTACCGAAATGGAGTTCCGCCGGCTTGTGCCCAGTGCTGCAATGAATACTGAGATTAAAGAAACCTTCTATTCTGGGTAAATGCTTCACCCAGCCGGCGTGATTCTCGCCGACTAACATCCGGAAATATGCTCCCAGCTGACGATTATACCTCTCTACAATGTTGCTCTGAGGGTTTCTGATAGAGCTGAATATAGCTTTTATTCCTGCCCTTGACAGGGCATCCCGCCATCTCTTGCTCGTGAAAATCGTTGCGTGATCACTGAGTAAGCGCTTCGGACGGCCACACTCCGGCACGTACTTGTCCAGAATGATCCGGAGGCATTGCCTCGTCGTAGTGGTGTTAGTAGCATACAAGCGGATCAGCTTGGTAAATGCGTCGACAACCACTAAGATGTATTGTCGGCCAAATCTGCCCCGCGGAAGCGGGCCGAAAAAATCCAGGCACACCAACTCATTTGGTGCACTCGGGGTTATTGGACTGAGCTCTCCTATGTAACATCTGTTCGGATGTTTGACCCGTTGGCACAGATCGCATTCGCGAATCGTCTTCGCTACAGACATTTTTAAAGCGGTCACATACCACTCTCGACGTAACATTTTAATCGTCCTTTCTGTGCCTTGATGCCCGAAGTGCTCGTGGTACATCTGGACCACCTCTCCTGTCATTGTCCGTGGCAGCCACGCGAGCCAGTTCTCCATGGCTTGGTCCAGCCTGAAACACACACCCTCATGAATTTTGCACATCAGGGCTACGCTACGGATCCGCTGATCTACTCCGTTTTTTTCGTCCTCGATGAACTGCCTTACTTTCCTTATTTCTTCGTCCTTGCATTGTTCACGGATCAGTTTACTTCGGAACTGGCAGGGGTCGACGCCAGCGATCACTCTCGCAGCGGCGATCATAATCTCATGTCCCCTTGCCGCATGGCCTATTGAGGGAATAAGATCCTTAGGATAACGGCTTAACCAGTCCGCCATCTTGTTATCCACCCCCTTGCAGTACGACACTTCTATATCGTACTCCTGTAATAGGAGTGCCCATCGAGTTACCCGACTCGAAGTGAACTTCGACTTCATTAGGAACGTTAACGCCTGGTGATCCGTCCTCAGAAACGTTTTGCTACCGACCAGGTACGGCCTGAACTTTGTTACTGCAAACACCAAAGCAAGCATTTCCACCTCGGTGGTATGGTAGTTCCGTTCCGGCCCTCGCAATGTGCGGCTAGCCGTCGCCACTATCCTTAGACGTCCATCATCAGCTTGCTGCTGCAAAACTGCCCCGACACCCCTCCCAGAGCCATCACAATTCAGGAAAAACGGCCTCGTGTAGTCTGGATGGGCGAGCGTCACTTTGTCCCGAAACGCGTCTTTCAACTGTTGGAACGCATCTTGCTGCTCTTTACCCCACTTCCAACGGGTACCCTTTCTGAGCAGAAAATATAGTGGTTCATTTATCTGTGCATAATCCTTAATACCATTTTTAAAATAGCCACATATTCCCAAGAATTGCCTCACCTGTTTCACACACGTGGGAGGTGGGAAATGTAAAATTTCTTCCACCTTTTCCGGCGCGGCCTCTATACCTTCCGGAGTTACCCGGAACCCAAGGAAGCTGACCTCTCGTGCACAGAGGTTTGATTTGTCCGGCCGCAGCGTCAGCCCACGCTTAGCCAGAACACCGAACAGTGTATTCAAGTGGTCTACATGCTGTTCGAAGGAGTCCGAAAATACCAGGATATCATCCACGTAGACTGCACAGAACTCCTTCACCTCGGCCTGGCAGTACTTCATTCAGTGCTCGCACAAACGCACTAGCCGAATCACGAACCCCAAATGGAACTCGGTTGAACATGAACTGGGTTCCTTCGAATAGGAAAGCAGTGTATGGTCTACACCTATCGTGAAGCTCTACCTGATGATAACCAGCGGTCACGTCAATGGTGGAAAACCATCTCTTGCCATGGAATCTACTAATAAGATCAGCGATTGGTTCCGGGCGTTCCGCATCTCCTACTATTCGCTCATTCAACTTCCGAGCGTCAAGGCAAATACGTGCGGTTCCATCTCGTTTGACAGCAACTGCAATGGGGTTCACGTATGGCGAAGGGGCCTTCGAAATTATTCCATGCTCTAGCATCACACGCAGAACATCCCTGACCGCCTCTCGATGCTTTGCTGGTACCGGGTAGCTGTGTGCTTGGAAAGGACTTTCACTGTTTAATTTGAACTCATGCGTTATTCCTATGATCTTTCCTGGGCGGTAAGAAAAAACGGCCAGATTTCTGCGAAGCACTTCTTTCAGCTTTCCCCATCTGGTGACGTTCAGAGTGTCATTGCGCATTGCATTTCGCTCCAACTCACACAGAATCTCATTTCTCTCATCCACGAGCGCGCATACCTGCAACAATGTAGCGTCGCTCAGTTGCTGGGGCAATCTTTCACTCGCTGGCTCCTCGATGCGGACCAGTCGCAGGCCGTAGCTTTCGCTGCTTGCATCCCACTGTATCTCTTTAGCCGTCAATCCCGTGATCGTATTTTTCTCCCAACTTATGCAAGCCCTTTTCTCACTCAAAACATCAGCTCCCACTATGAGACCAATGCTGAGTCCTGGGACAACGTATGCCAGCAGTTCCAGGCTCTCTTCGCCAAGCGTAATACTCAGTAACGCTTGCCTATTAACTGTTTTCAATTTCTGCCCAAATGCTGGCACCAGTGACAACTTCTCACCCTGTAGGAATTTTATAGGGATTCCCGACTCTATGGCTTGTTTTACCAATCTTTCCGCAATCGCCGTTATAGCACTACCGCTGTCGATGAGGGCGACGAACTCCATCTTCTGAATGCAAACATTTATGACTGGGCAAAGCCCTACTCTCCCGTGGTGTTGTCGTGTTGGGGGGTCTGTTTCCTCCAGGTTACTCAAACCATCCTTCCAAATGTTTAAATCATTGCCGGATACGTGTCTTTCATCACTTCCCGGAGGAACCCCTATCCTGTTTCATGCCATCCCACCGGTATTCTGTGACGACACAGTGAGACCACTATCCTCACTGCGTTCGTGACCTTGCGCCGTGAGTGCAGGAGACAGATCTTCCTGCACCCTCAGTGCATGGACGTCGGCCTCATGATGTGGTGGTGAGCGATTTCCGGAATTCTCGGATCGTTTGTTACCGAAGTACCCTTGTTTTCGGTCGCCATTCCCTCTCTGGTTGCTCTGGTGTCCCCCAGACTTTCCCATATTCCCAGAGTTTCGGCCGCCGGCCCTCGCGTCGTATGCGGAAGGCCCATATCTCATACGTTCTTCTCCTTCTTCCACCATCCTCAAGGTAGCCACAAACTGCTTAAAGGTGGTGATAACAGCGGGGTTCAATAACAATTGTACCTGCTGCGAAAAATGAGCCCGCAAAGCCCCACAGAGCTCGCTTTCATCGAGCGGCTGATCTAGAAACCGGGAATACTTTGCGAGACGCTCAGCATACGTGGCCATAGATTCTTTACGATCTGCGTAGTAGCGTCCCTGGTACAGCCTTCGTCTCAGTTTGGTTTGAGCCGACCGCCCCCAAAATACTTCCAAAAATATCTCTCTAAAATCCTCATACGCCGTCCCTTCTTCACAAGTGGTATCGAACCAGACTCTCTCTTCTTCCCCGAGAGACTGGTAAATAACTAGCATTTTCATCTGATCCGGAACATTCTTCACCCGAAAGTAACTCTCCAACTCTTTCAGGAAGCTCTTCGGGTGAGTACCTGTCTTTCCGCTGAATCGGGGGAGAGGCAAATCTATCGACACGTGTGCGGCGTGGCACACATGCATACGGTCTACTCCCGGGGCACTCGCGCGTGTCATTTCCTCACGCATCCCCCGCAACTCACTGGTCACTTTTGTTTCTAAACTTCCATGTGCCTCGCGAAGACTTTCACACTCCGTTCTTGATTCAGTAGCAGTTTTGCTGACATCATTAATCAGCTCTCCAAGTCGAGTGATCCTCGCATTGTGGCCTAATTCGACTTCTCCGAGACGCTTTTCCAGCTGGTTTGCTCTTGTTTCTGCTTTCTTACTTGTCTCCGACGCACTCTTCTGCGTGTCCGCCACCTGTTCGTTTGTGCGATTCAGAGCACTGGATAATCTGCTTTGTTCTTCCTGCAACGTTTTCACTGTTACCTCGACTTCCCTCATTTCTGCCGATATGGTGTTCTTAAAGCCTTCCATCTCTCGCTTCAGCAGTTCACAAACCTCCGACTTTATCTCAGACTTCAGCTGCTCTTGTCCGCTCTTTATCTCCGTCATCATCGCGAACAAACGGTCAAATTTGTCGGCTTCGCTCAGTGGATTTTTCGCTGCTTCCTTCTGTTGGGCAACCATTCCTTCAGAACCAGACTTGGTATATCCGTCCCCTTCCCTCGTTTCGCCCAAAATGCATGGAGAGGACATGGTTTCTTGGCGACTTGAAGAGTCGTCTATGATATTCGTGTTAGGGTGTTTCGAAATTGCACTTCGCGTACCCTTTTCAGCCATCTTCACGTTCTTCACTCTCAGGTATGATGAGACGGACAGCTTTTCTGTCTTTTGAAGCTTATTTGTGGTCTTCCCCGACCTCAAACGCATTGGCAACTCTCACAGGAATTAGAAGCCCCCAACGACAAACGAAAACATTTAGAGGGAATTGCTTCTTCCGATAGAAAACCTACAAACTGAGGTACACAGCTCGGAATCCACGAGTTTTTCAACGCTGATCTGTCAGACATCAACTCTGCTTCCACAACAGGACAACACGAGCACCATAAACTCTCTAACAAACATCGTAAAACAATGAAACATCAACAAACCATCAATTAGCATAAGACACATATACCAATTACAACGCTGGTTGGACCACCAGGCATGAAAAACTCAACTCACAGAACAGGAAAGCACTATCAAAATCAAATTGTCTAAGCACCGAAACAAATGCGAACATCAACAAATATCTTAAAACCCACATATATCAGCTATCACATTTTTTTTCTGACCACCAGACATCCTTAACTCCAATTCTACAGCAGTATAACTCAATGAACATGACATTTTCCAAATAATGTCAACTACTGGAATGAAAATCAACATAGGTCACATCAGTGTAACATGGACATACATTCTATCTCTCTATTCCAACACCTCTGCTCTTACAGTCAAATATCATAACAAAATACCATTACCATAAAAAAAAACATAGATAAAGTGTGTGAAAACCAGCTCTGCAGTGTATCACACAAGTACTTGCAATAATTCATCAATCGACTTCCACACTCGGACAACACAATGAACATGACATATTTCAATATACATCAACAAACAGTTCTTCAATGTATGACACATGTACAGCCTGTAACTGCGTCCTTATCGCCCTTACAAATCCTAGCTGTTACAATATACAAACATTACACATGACATAAATAATTATTGTACATGCTGGATTGCTGCTGTTACAGCCTCACCGGAAAATGCTGAAAACACAGAGAGTTCTACTCAGTATTACGACTTGTTTGCAACATATTAAAACAATCGGGCTGCAGGTTGGCGCGCCATATATAATATTCTCATTTGGTGGGGGTGGCTCTACCTTTTAGACACCCTGTATGGCGTCAGTAATTGAAACTTTTCTATCTTTCTCTATCAATATATCAATATTAAGCCTCTCACATGACATGTCTCAGGGGTTACAAGAATATGAAAGATGGGTAACAAAAGACATGAATTTATTCTACAAATTAAAAGACATCCAATTTTGACATGTGAAGTTTTACGGATGGTTAGCTCAGTTGAATATTTCAAACAAGTATCTAGCTAATCAGGGTAACTTCTCAGGGGTATTTTCCGGGCTCTTGATATGTTGCACTAAGTCTCACTTTTATAGGCACATTACCGTGTCCGCGCACTGCTCACTGCCGGCGACGGGAAATGAACCTCAGGCCCACCGAGGATGGCGGTGGTCTCGCAGTCCCTCTTCTCATCTCGACATACAGTCCAGAAGTGTCTCGTCTCCACTCCCCCTCCGAGCAGCATTCCATGCAACAGGATACAAGAATATCCGAGTGGCGGGTCACTATTGTCTGTAGGTTGGCTGTCCCTGCTGTTATTGTCAACAGCGCAGCGGGTGGCTTGACGAACGGGCTCGCGGCTTCCGCTCCCCGAAAAATAGCCCTCGCTTTATCTGTGCACACTGCGTCGCCTTGGATACGCGACTTATTACAAGGTGTACACTTTTTTACGATATAATGATCCCTCAGATGTTGTTCGCAGTCAGTGTGTGAGTGTGAACCACAGTAATACTAATATAAATACGGAAGTAACCCTCTGTCTTTTTGTTACGTTTTGACGACTATATGGCTATATCGTTGTGATGGAATTTTATAAGGAAAGCTGTATGAAGGCACAGGATATTTTTACCAGTATGATTAACAGTTGTAGTCACGAAATTTTGAAATCTTATCGAATAATGACAGAAATATGTTGGAAATTGATTCTCTTCAAGAGGCAGGTTCAACGGTAGAATGATATAGTGATAGCTTTCCTGTCATATTATGCCGACTCGATATTGTTTGGGACCAATCCTTCGTTACCAACAACTTTTTATATTTAATCCTGGCAAAAAATTCTTAATCCACGCGTACGAAGTCGCGGGTACGAGGCTAGTGACAAGATAATTAAGCCAGTCTTTAACAACCCCCTTCTTTACCAGTCCGTGCAAATAACTAGATTTGTGCATTAATCGTTTTTTTATGTGTACATTTATACAATAATCGTCGTCTACATTTCGAGGCAGAGTTTGGACCATGTTATTAACATCAATGGGCACATTGGTAACTTGTTCAGTGATTCCATATTGTCCCTCGACGTATCGCAACCGTCGAATTTGCATAAAGGATAGTCTCGGTGATATTAATCGCTTGGAAACTAAATCCAATTCAGGGAGATTCGGCTTAGGCGGATACTTAAACCCATTGTATACGGCCAAATTTGGTATTTTTCCAGCAACTAACGAGACTTTACAGGTCGCGTACAAGAGAATATCTTGCAACGAGACAGCTGGGCATATTTGTCGCAAAATTGCACTGCACGATAAAGGCGGACTTTTCAAATCATTTTCGTACCATAGTCTATCACAAACAGTGCACGCAAAACCAAATGGATTATTCTCAAACAAGTTTTCTAATAGATTATGAGCTCCATTATGTTTAATATACAACGTATAGATCGATGACGGATCTTCTTCTGCTCGTGTTCTTCGTGCATTGAACCTTTCTCGGTACCGACGACAGTATACGCCCGCAGTCGTTTGCATCGACAGTTGTATTTTCAGGAGCTTGCGACGTGGATTCATCGTTGGAAAAATCATGATTGTGATTTGACGAATTTTGGAATTCCTCTGCATCAACAACTAATCCTCGACTTTTATCTCGACTCGTGCTTGTATCTCGACTCGTACTCGCATCACTGTCGCTCGTGCCTTTTGCATTTTTGACGATACCTGCGGCATCTTTCCGTCTTTATTCGCTTTTAATGCAGAATTTTTTCAGCAACAATATTTTCGGATATAGGTTCGCCAGTTTGAACGATAAACGTATTATGTCCAGTACTCGACGCTGGAACCTACTAGTACTCGGTATGGCATCTGTTATCAGCCTACTAATTTTTTTCCGGTGGCTCAGAGTGTAGTTCGGCTTGTGAAGATGACTGAAGGCCTAAATAAAATTAAATATATTGAATGGACTGGATAAAAATTAAAATACTTCATCAAATATTCATATGAAATGAGTTAAAATAAATTCAAGCACTCAAAATTAAAATAGACACTGATTGAAGGATTTGTCAGTATTTAAAAAGTTTTGTTAGTAGTAAACAAATAATATATTAGAGACCATTTTTTGGCCACAAACAAATATTTCTTACTATTGAAAATGATTTGTTAATATTTAATAAGTGAATATCAGATTTATTGACTGGTATTTCACAATTGACATTTTAAATAGTAAGAAATATTTGTTTGGGGGCTAAAAAAATGGTCTCTAATAATTGATTTGTTAACTATTAACAATATTTTTAAATACTAACAAATCCTTCTATCAGTGCATAACAATGCACTGGCAGAATGTTCTAATAATTCTATTAAATTCACTATAAAAATTAAACTAACTCACCAAGAGCCTTTTTCCTTTCCCTATAGGCACGAACTCTCTCAGCATTCTGTCTCTTACGGCGTAAAATTAATTCATCGTCAGATATTCTCGCACTATTCTTGGTTTGTCCCTCGTTCACCGGTTTATTTGACTCACTATCTGTATTGTTATCCATCATGATCAAGTGAATAAGAACATTTACATCAATACACTGACCAAAACACATAAATACCGCGGATCACTTGCACTAATAAGTGAGAATGTAAATGCTAAACCGTCAACTGATGCGAGCCATGGGCGCCGCCATATTGGCCTTGGCTGCTCTGCCGAGCGCCTTTCACTTTATCTCCACTCCGCGGCCGGTTGCAATGCGACATGCGATAGATGGACGAGAAAATAACACTTCCTGTTTTAGGAAGAGAAGATTAGAAAGAACCCGTCAGTTTCCGATTACCTTACTTCAGTTCAACTGTAGTCGACGCCAGACAGACCTCAACTGAGTGTTAACGGACATGAGGCCTCAGCCTCCGCACTAGGTCACGTGATACCTGCGTGCATGCGCCAGGCCGGCTGTAATGCGACATGCGATAGATGGACGAAAAAATTTTAGGCGATGGAATAAAAGTTTCACTTTAAAAAATTAGGGTGGGAAATGCAGTATCGAAAGAAGTGGAAGTAAAAATCGGAGTGCCACAGGGTAGCGTATTGGGACAATTGCTATTCTTTATTCTAATGAATAATTGTGTTGATGGTTTGCTATCAGAAATGAGATATTTTGCAGGTGACATAATGCTATATAAAAGGAACAAAACGTTAGAGGTCTGTAAACAGCTGCACGGTGATCTGGACAGGATATCTAGTTATTTGGTAAACATGGAATGAAAGTAAATGCAAAGAAGAATCAGCTTATTAGATACACAGATAAAAAAATGTTGATTATGATTATAAGGTGGGAAAAGAATTGCTTGTTGAAGACTTGAAATGTAAATATGGTGGCATTACATTTGATAACAAGCTTAACTGGGCGGGACGCATTAGACAGGTAGTAGGAAAAGGTTTCAAAATTCTGCACTTGTTTGACTGAGTGATGAGGGGATGTATGAGATAATTAAAGGAATCGAGGTTAAAATACTATCGTCATACGATTGCTTGAATATACAGGTGTAGTAGGGGACCCTCATTTTGAAGTATCAAGTTGGACAAGTTAAAAAAAAAATAGAAAAAAATGCTATATTTGATTCTTGAAATTACCGCATTACACAATCAGTAACAGATATGATAAAAGAGCTGGAATGGGATTCATTGGAAGACAAGAGAAGTGTGAGGAGGGCGTATATTGGTGATGAGGCATGGAATGAAATTGGTTTAAGAATGAAAGGTAATGCATAGAAGGGAAAAGATGACCATGACCACAAGCTGGCACACTATTTCAGGCACAAGGGTGTAGGAAGATTCTCTTTTTTTTTTTATAATGGTGTCAGTGATTAGAACAAGTAACCAAGAGAAATGATGAATAATTTACCAAAAATGTTGAAAGAATTTAAAGTTGTAATTTGCTGAGTGCAAATATAGGAGGATGCATGAAAAAGAGAGGGGGGATGGGGGGGGGGAATGGGTTTGTTGGGAAATTGCCACTGGAACGACGCTCCATTGCAATTAAAATTTAATTTCTCTGAGCTGCCATAAATAGATGTGGATGCTGCTTTATAACGTCAATACTATACATTCTTACTGCATAATTCATTAGAATCGGTTTTTCCAAATGTAGAAATAGTGTTACAAATTTACTTGAGTTTGATGATCGCCAACTACAGCGGAGAAAGTTCGTTTTCAACATTAAAGCGCTTAAAAAATGAGCTAAGGAACACAATGAGACAAGAACATGTAAATGACCTGGCTTTAATGAATATAGAAAATGATTTGCTTAGAAATATTGATTTCGTTAGTGTTATCTCTAAATTTGCCAACATTAGATCATGAAAGGTAGTTTAGAAAATTTGCTGGTTTATTTTGCATCATAAACTTTAACACCTAAAGCAAACCAAGAGGCCATTGTCCCGGGCTTTTTTAGTCTGGCTCTGCCTGTCGTAAAATTCTACTTAGCTATTCATACAGGCATCAAAAAAAAAAAAAAAAAGGTGAAGAACAGTAAAAACCAGTTAGGTAAAATTCAAAAGTTTTTTTTAAAAAATTCTCTTTTTATATCTCAGTGAGCTGAATTATTATACTTCCTTACATGAAGGAATAGAGTTTATTTGGGAAGTATTGAAAATTGATATTGGTTTCAAGGAAATAAGAAAGTCATGTGACAATTGCATTACTTTCTTTATGGTACAGAGAGCTGAAGATAATCATGCATATTTACAGTCGTCAGTTTAGTGATAATAGTTCTTTGTCAGAGCATAGGAACTGAAAGAAGTAAGTGAAGGAAAGGCGTCATATTAAACGTATTTCAGTGATCCCAGGTCGTTTTTTTTTTTTTTTAAACCTTCATTTACTAGATGCTAAAAAAATTGCTGTTATTTAACTATCATCATCAAACTTTTTCATCAGCGACTGAGCATAACGATGTTTCTTATGTCATGTAAAAATCAAAGGCAAACCTTAAAAATGATTTTAACGTTACTAGTTCTTATATTAACTCTGATTACTTTTTTCGTATGTCATGTTTTTTCTTGAGTGATTTAAGGAGCTCTGTACAGTATCTTAATATCATGAAAGAAGTCATAAAAGTGTTTTTAACTTTTAATGTTACTTAAGCGAATGCAATTTTGTTTGACATGATTTGATTTAGAACAAAAAAATTTTTCAGATAGTATTGTTTAATTAATGTTCCTGTTGGAATGCACCTTATTACCGTAAAGAAATACTCTGGAGAACATTTTTGAAGAAAAAGAAGGTTTGTTAAGTCACCTTTACTTTTTTTCATTTTTAAAATAAATAAAACTATGACCGCGTGGCCCAATTTAAAAATAACAATTTCCTTAATGTAGCACCGTGGGAGTCTACGATAATCATGGCGCCGCAATTTGATGGATTCTTATGTAACTCGACGAGACAAATTGAACGTAAAGAATAATTTTTTTTGATATCTCACTTAATTCTCGATATATTGTATCTCAAAATTGAGGAGATTAGGGTGAGATCTGGTCTGGACCAGAAAAAAAATCACCAAAACCACTATATCTACACGGTGGAAATGCACTATAGGTGTTTTATTTTCTTCCTGGTGGTTGTTATATTGAAATAC
The DNA here is from genome assembly GCA_031002005.1 of Vandiemenella viatica. Taxonomy (NCBI): domain Eukaryota; kingdom Metazoa; phylum Arthropoda; class Insecta; order Orthoptera; family Morabidae; genus Vandiemenella; species Vandiemenella viatica. The sequence continues at coordinate 29,360,162 of JARYHS010008075.1, forward strand.
GGCCTGGACCAGAACAAACGTCACCAAATACAAGGAGCTATAACTATTACTGATTTTAACATGCTATATCTCGAATACCAAGCAAGATATCAAAAAATTTTATTTTCGATTTGTTTCGTCGAGTTTTATCTGATCGTGGTGCCGCGGTGATGAAATATGTTACTATGTAACAGACTTGTAATTTATTACCTGTTGTGTATTTCATCGACTTTTTTTATGGATTTACGCCTTGTCGACATCGAGGTCATTAGAGGCGGGAAAGGACTGGGGCCATGGAAAGAGGAGAAATTCGGCCAAGACCTTTCGAAGGAGTCAGACCGCCTTTCGCTGGTAGTGATTTCGGAAAACCGTGGAATACCGAAATCCGGATGGTCAGATGGTGATTCGAAGCTGCCTTTTCCGGAATGCGAGGCCAGAACGTTACCGCTCGGTCGTAGATTGCATATTATCCCTGGACCAACAGCACGGGCGGTTCTATCATTACTGTGGCGCCAAAATCTGATGATGAATTCTTGTATAACTCGACGAAACAAATTGAAAATAAAGAATAAAATTTTTTGATATCTCGCTTGGTTTTCGAGATATATCATGTTAAAAATCAGTCATTGGTATAGTTCCTTCTGCGTTTGGTGTTTTTTCTTCTGGTCCAGACCGTATTTCAACCTAGCAACAACCACTTGGAAGAAAATAAAACACTTATAGTGCATTTCCACCGTGTAGATATGGTGGTTTTGGTGAAAAAAAAATTCTGGTCCAGGCCGGATTTCACCCTAACCTCCTCACTTTTGAGTTACAATATCTCGAGAACTAAGCGAGATATTCTTTATTTTCCATTTGTATCATCGAGTTACGTACGAATTCATCATCAAATTTGGCTATATCGAATGTTTTCTTCTGGTCCAGGCTGTATTTCAGCCTTATTACGTCAATCTTGAGATACGATATCTCGAGAACGAAGCGAGATATCAAAAAAACTATTCTTTACTTTCAATTTGTCTCGACGAGTTCTATAAGAATCAATCATCAGATTGTGGCGCCACGGTAATCATAGAATCCCCACAGCACGAAAATAGATAATTGTTTCCACTGTTTTCGCATCCATTCATAAGTATGTCGTCATGTCATATTCGAATCCGCTGTTAACGTTATAGATATGCCGGCAAGAAATTTTTTTCTTCGATATTTTTTATCCTTGTGTGGTACGTTTCCAATAATACCGCCTAAGGAACATGTATAAACAAAAATGAGGCTGCTGTGAAAAGTACGGCCAGTTGAAAAACTGTTATTTCGGGATGAAAATGCGATTAGCGCTTTCCTTAGGCATTACTATTGAAGAAAATAATATACGCTATGCCGATAAAACAGGCAGAACAAAAGTACTACTATGCAAATCGTCCGGTTTCCTGCGGTAGTAACCAATGTGTAGCAGCCATCATTACCGAGAATGTGTTCTTCCTCATGCCGTTACGCATATTGATTTTCAAGGAGCTGTATTGGCGGGGGGTGCGGTTAGGTTGAAATGCAGTCTGGACCAGAATTACGACTAATATTCCATGGTGTATAGTGGATTTTGAGTGAATCAGGTGGGTGCCATACCAAAATTTGACTACAACGACGTCACAGGTGGCTCGAGACGTCTATGGCCGCTAATTCAGTAATATGCTTTAACTGTGTTATATTTATTGAATGGCAGCATGGACCAGAATGACTACTAATATTCCATGGAGTTTAGTGGATTTTGAGTGAAGAAGACAGATTCTGACCATAATTACGTCACAGGCGGGCCAAGACGTCTATTAACGCAAAGTCAGTAACGTGCGCAAACGTATGTTTCGGCGCCGAATACACCTTTGTTACATATTTGACGGCTTTCGGGTACACTTTTACTTAAAGAATAAGTGCCAAGGTAGTAGCTAGACGTATTTTCAACCTGAATTAATAGTTTTTTTTCTACTGCCATACTTTGCACAGTAACCAAAATTGACAATGCTTTCTTTCATCATGTTCATCAGTTAATTTCTGTTATTAATGCTTGATGGCGTATGGTCGAACATAAATACCCTCATTAACACATACAGTTCATATATTTTTTCTAATCTACAGTACACGTCATATGTTCCTATGCTATGCAGCAACTACTCTTGTCGGAAATATCTTCATTGCTGTAAACGGTGGAAAAATTAACATAGGAGGAAATGTTATACTACTTCTTTGGGTTTCAATTTTATAAAATAAATATTCCCAAAATATTTTTTAAAAATATAACTTTGTGCTGAAAGTACCTGCAATTATATCTGTTTGTTGAATTTAGGGTATTTCTCATTTCTTGTACTATTCGCATAGTCATTATCCCATACAGTAGTCTACCTTTTCAGTATCTAGCATTGCTAATATTTGAGGTTGAAATATTAAAAATTACAGTCTCTGTACTATATGCAGATGCCAGCATGTCCGTCAAGTATGCTTGGTTAGCAACCATTCTTCTTATTATTATTTATTACAAATAGCCCATAGCTAATACATTTAACAACTGTATAAATAAACTAAATTTATAATAGCACATTAATTTAAAGCTTTTTAGCCGATATAACTATTTCAACATCATAACGAACACATTTTATTCATAGTCTTTCAGCCAAGTACCAACTCTTTCTCTAACCTTTCAAACAGATACAGATTAGATTTACTGTACTGTACATAACTAGTCTTTTAAGAAACACAGGTTTTTGAGCCTTAATACACTGTTTATGCGTCATATGAAAATGGTTTATTTATCTAATGTTATATTTATGTATATCACTGTTTGTACCAGCTTATTTAGTGACCTTGGTTACACATTATTATCCAGTCTAAATATAAGTGTTTATTCATCTCTTACTACTTCTTTTTCAATGTATAAATACTTTATCATTTTAAATACACAGTATTACACACATTTTCTGTACATCTCTGTTTAATTCCCTTATTGAGGTTTGTCGGTAACTTATTAATTTCTGTCTTACTTACCTTCGTAGGTACTGTGGAGCAGTATCTTATAAGTGACATCACAATTGTTTTGGACAAAGCTTTTTTCCTAATTATTCCTAGGTACTTATATCGCTGAATCCAATTTATTTTTAGTTCCATTTATTATAACCGACTGCATTTCTCCCGTCTCTTTTCAACTCTATGTTTCCCCGTTATCATTTATTTCGTTTCAGACAAATTCAAACTTAACGATTATTACTAACCACTTCCAGCTCATCATTTAATATTTTCACTACATCGGACACATTTCGCCTTGAAAGAAAATCAGAGTGGCATCTGCAAGTATATGTTTTTTAAAAATATTTCAATGTTCCTAGAAGATCATTTAAATACAGTTTCAACAATACTTTTTTATTTGTTACTCTTGTTCTATAGATCCCTGCTGAAGAAGGCCTCTGGAATGTGGATTTATATACAGCATGAACAATAGTGACTCCACTTTACTTCCCTGTGGCATCCAATACTTTATTTCTGTTTCCTGATGTTTAATGTCGTTAAATTTCCCCTTTTGTATCCTACCTGTCAAACAGTACTCCAGGCATTTATATAAATCACTTTAATTTCATTTAATTGCAATGGACCACATGCAACTGTGGCAATTTCACTATTTACATCTTTTTTATTATTGTTAATCTTAAATTCTATGAATGTTATTTCCATACCCATCTTCTTTTCCACTTTACGAATTTTAATTTTCAATTCTTTACGTATTTTTGGTAAACTATTCAGCACTTCCCTCGGTAATTTATTTTCAATTCCCGACTATATTATCCACGAAAGGAAATTTTACCTCTGCCCTTTGCCTGAAATCTAGTACCAGTTTTTGGTCATGATCTTCAATGCACTTTTAATTCCTCTACCAATAGCATTATCACCAATATATGGGTTGTGCACTCCCACCCTTCACCTTCTTCCTGTGAATCTTATTCCAGTTCCTTTATCAGATCAGTAACTTATTGTGACCAGTAGAAATTGCCACAAACAAATTTAGTTGCCCTTTGCATGTCCTCCAGATCCTGTATTTAATACTCAAAATGAGGGTATTAGACCAAGATATTCAACCAATGATCTGACCGAAGGTGCGTAACCAAGTCCCGCACTTCTTTTGTATGTAACATCACGACTATCTTCAATACATGAAGAATTTTCAAACCTCTTTCTATCACCTGCCCAATATACCGTGTCCAGTGGAGCTATTTATCAAATCTTAAGCCAAGATATTTATATTTCAAGTCTCCAACAACAATTCCTTCTCCAACCTTTATCCGTTCTTTTTTTATCTGTGTACTTAATAAGCTGACACTTCATTCCCTACTGACTTATCTAGTTAGCTAGATATCTTGCCCAGCAGCTGATCGCAGTATTCTCCATTTTGATCCTATTGTGAATCATTACAACATCTGCAAACAACTTAATGTCTGCTTGTAAACCATTAACGTATTCATTCATTAGAAAAATTTAGAGCCATGTACCATTTCACTATCCTGGGGTATTCCCATTTTCATTTACATCTTTTTTATACTTCATTTCCTACTCTAACCCTCTGCTATCATCTAAAAATTCATTTAACCATTATGTCACTTTTTCAATTCATACAATGGTTTTCACCTCATTTGACACACTGTTATAGCTTACTCTGTCAGATACCTTGGAAAGATCTAGTACAATATTAGTAGGTATGAATTGCCGATGACTGCCACACAATGACCTAGAAATCGATACCCCGGACAAGTAGGAACCTGTTGTTAGCGACACCCGCCACGCCAGGGGGGGCTCGATTGGTATGCGCAGACCGAGCTCAAATTTCTGGCTCTGCGCATGACGTCACCGCAGGAGCACTATGTGTTGTCGGAGCATTTGCGTATAAGGGCGCGTGGTGTATTTCGATTGTGATTTTGCTTGTAACTTGGTTTAAATTGTGCTAACATGCCTGGATGTGCTGTCGCGGGCTGTACAACTTACAGCAGAAAAACTAAAGGTACTGGTATCACGTATCATACCTTTCCAAAGGATTTACAGCTCAGGAAAATATGGGTTCAAAAGTGTTATCGTAAGGATGATTTCAGTACAGCAACAGCAACTGTGTGTTAGCAACATTTTGTGCCAGAAGATTATGTTCGTGATTTGAAAGCCGAGTTACTAAATTTACCTCCAAAGAAAATACTTAAACCAGGTTCTGTGTCGAGTGTTAATCTTCCTATGATGATGTTTAATGCTCATTGCACGTCTACTGCAATTCAAAGTTCACCAACCAACATCAGTCAAAACCAAAACAGCAGAACTGATAGATACCAAGCCAGATATGTGAGGAAAAGAGCTGTTGAAACCCTTGCCGGTGTGTCGCCTAAAAAAACAAAAATGGGCAAATGCACTTCAACCTCAAATATTGATTCTGAAGAAGTTATGTTACTAAAAAGACGTGTGAAAGAACTTGATGAGAAAACAAAAAAAATGGAAGCTACATGTTTAACTTTGACGATTAAGAACAAATATCTGCGTGAGGAATTGAGAGCGACTTCCCAGAAACAAACAGAGCTCAAGAATAATATCAAGAAATTAGTACACAACGAGGCGACAAAAGTACTGAAAAACATATTTTCGGAAAACCAGATTAAATGTTTAGTATCAGGAAAGAAACATGTTAAGTGGTCCAGTGATGATATTTGCAAAGCAGTGACGTTACGTACTATTTCCAAAAAGTGCTATTTGTTTTTGAGAAATAAGCTTCATTTTCCGCTGCCAGGTTTGTCAACTTTGAAACGGAGTATCTCCCGTTCTTTTCGCTGACAGGTGTGCAGCAAGATGTAATACAGCTAATGAAATCTCAGGCATTAACATTTTCCTACGCTGAACGTGTGTGTGTCTTGTCATTTGATGAAATGAATGTGGATAGTAGCATTGTTTACGACCAGAAAGAAGATCGTATTATAGGGCCGCATAGTAATGTACAATTTTCTATGATTCGTGGTCTTTTCACTGGCTGGAAACAGCCTATATACTACGATTTCGACGTTCATATGACAGCGGCATTGTTAAAATCAATTATTTGCAGCCTTGAATACGCCGGCTACAATGTTGTTGCTATTGTTGCTGATCTGTCAGTCTTCATTTACAGAAGGACCAGACTACTCAATTGAAGGGTTTTGTTATCGTTATCGCTCACCGAGGAAGAAAATTCGATGCTACAATGGGAACATCCACATCTTTAATGTGTCCGGCTACATCTACATCAAAATCTGGATGGATAGAAGTACTATCACGCGGAAGTCTTATTGTACCATCCGATGAATGGTTAAATAAAGTGTCACAATTTGAACTAATTTTTATGGATGTGAATGGTTGTGATTTTATGTCGAAAGAAAAGAATATTGTTAAAAGAATTTGTGCCAAAATAATAGAAAAATATCCAGAGGTGCCACTGGAAGTGATAAAACTCTATGTAAGGACAAGAATGTTTATTCGTTTACGTCACATGAATGCAAAACTTAAAATGCAAAAGGCAGCAGCGGCACATAGGAGGAAATCTCGTCAGTTTGTAACATAACAGTAGCATTCCGCCGACCCGCAAGTAGCGCCGAAGTGAGCGCATGATTACATTGTTTAAAGTCAGTCGTTATCGAGGTTTTGTAGCGAACGGCTCGCGTCGCGTAATGTGAGACGCTATACTAACTGTGCGGGTGTAGCAAGAAGTAAGAAGAAGAATGAACTTGTTTAACCATTGCGACGTATGTTTTAAATTGATTTGAACAGTGGGTGGAGATACCAGAACAGTGAAGTGTGGCATCGAAAGTAATATAGTGTGGACGGATTTGGATTAAAAGAAAAAAACTTTCCTTTTGTTTCTAAGAATCTTGCAATCGACGGATTACGAAGTTTCAATAGCCTTATCATCTAAATTCTGATAGTGGCCAACTGGTTCGATGTGTACTTTATTCAAATAAATGTGTGGAGAACAGATTTTCATTACTTTTGAAGATTTCTCTTAGTTAGTTATCCTCACACTTTTATCGGACTGGTTTGGACCCTGTCTGGCGACCGGCGGCGACTACGAACTCATTTATCCGGCTTCTGGTGCTGTATGTTAGTAATTAAAACTTTAGCAAGCACGAAGTTCGGTCTACAGTAAGTATCAGGTCAACCACAAGAAAGGCAAAGAGTCTTACATGGCGACGAGTGACAGGACTGTGTGGTAGAAATCAGTACTAGGAGGAGAGACAATTTCTCTCAAATCCTAGGAAAACACACAAAAGAAAGAAAAGGAAAACTAGTGATATCAAGACGACGACAATCAAAACAGTGAGTGTCGACAATACCCAAAGGTGCGGAAGAACTCCCACTCGACGAAGGCAGCGCGGCTGGTCAAGGAGCAGCGGGGAAGACATTCTACATTGTTCGGCGCGGAGCTGGGCAGCCGAGACGACGAAGGCGGGAGAAAGAAGAATCGTCGTGCAGAGTCTCCGAAAGCTAAGAACGCGCTGTGCGCTGCTTGTTTGGCTATTTTTGAAGGCTTAAATCCTTTCCTAATTTTTTTTCTGATAATTTTCCTTTTTTTCTGTGAAATATCGAGGAAGAAAAATCGGACCAGATTTTTCTCTCCTAACTCGACAATACATTTTACTCTCCTTTGTCATCAGGGATGACAGAAGCAATTATTTAAATTCCACCTGTAGTTATGCCTATAGTACAACCTTTTGTTTCCTTTTTCTTTAAATGGCATGCTTAGCTAGATAGCTTGCAGCAGCTGGCGCTTCGTAACGGCGTTGTTGTGGTCTGGTTGTCTGATTCGCGGGGAGTGAGTTTGCCATATTTTGTGATCCTGTTTTCTGTGCAAAATTATAATCATGCCGGAAACCGAGGGAAGCGCCAATGCAGATATAATGGAGATGTTACGAGGGTTAAGTGAGTCAGTAAAAAATTTAAACACGAACTCTGAGAGGCAAAATTCCAAGTTGGAAAATTTAAATTTGGATCTCAAATCCAGTACTGAAATCCTCCATGATAAATTTGAACATTTAAATTCAGACCTTAAGTCAAGCACTGAAATCCTCCATGATAAATTTGAAAAGTTAGATTCAGATCTTAAGTTAAGCACTCAAACCTTTGATTCCAAGCTCGATAATCTAAAAGCTGAGCTAAAGTCTGACGCGGAAGTGTTACATTCTAAGTCTCTGAAAGAACACAAATCCCAAATAGCAGAATTACGTAAGGATATGGAAGAGTATCGTGCTTTGTGTAATATGCGAGCGGAGGACTTAGCAACCCAATTTTCCGATTTAAAACAAGAGTA